>CM060677.1:103747141-104957141 GCA_030686995.1 Artemisia argyi
ATTGGATGATCAATAGTCACACAAAACACACCATTCTTTCACTTTAAACACCATATGGTCACACGTATTCACACTTTTGGCCACTTTATGCTTAATTGTATGTGACTAAATACCCAAAAGTAACATGCTTTGTGCGACTAAATGTTACAAAAGGCCACACAAACATACAATTCATGTGGCCATTGGATGATCAATATGTCACACAAAACACACATTTGTTCACTTTAAACACCATATGGTCACACATATTCACACTTTTGGCCACTTTATGCTTAATTGTGTGTGACTAAATACCCAAAAGAAACATGCTTTGTGTGACTAAATGTTGCAAAAGGCCACACAAACATACAATTCACGTGGCCATTGGATGATCAATAGTCACGCAAAACACACATTCCTTCACTTTAAACACCATATAGTCACACATATTCACACTTTTGGCTACTTTATGCTTAATTGTATGTGACTAAATACCCAAAACTAACATGCTTTGTGTGACTAAATGTTGCAAAAGGCCACACAAACATACAATTCATGTGGCCATTGGATGATCAATAGTCACACAAAACACACATTTGTTCACTTTAAACACCGGATGGTCACACATATTCACACTTTTGGCCACTTTATGCTTAATTATATGTGACTAAATACCCAAAAGAAGCATGCTTTGTGTGACTAAATGTTGCAAAACGCCACACAAACATACAATTCATGTGACCATTGGATGATCAATAGTCACACAAAACACACATTCCTTCACTTTAAACACCATATGGTCACACATATTCACACTTTTGGCCACTTTATGCTTAATTGTATGTGACTAAATACCCAAAAGTAACATGCTTTGTGCGACTAAATGTTGCAAAAGGCCACACAAACATACAATTCATGTGGCCATTGGATGATCAATAGTCACACAAAACACACATTTGTTCACTTTAAACACCATATGGTCACACATATTCACACTTTTGGCCACTTTATGCTTAATTGTATGTGACTAAATACCCAAAAGTAACATGCTTTGTGTGACTAAATGTTGCAAAACGCCACACAAACATACAATTCATGTGGCCATTGGATGATCAATAGTCACACAAAACACACATTCCTTCACTTTAAACACCATATGGTCACACGTATTCACACTTTTGGCCACTTTATGCTTAATTGTATGTGACTAAATACCCAAAAGTAACATGCTTTGTGCGACTAAATGTTACAAAAGGCCACACAAACATACAATTCATGTGGCCATTGGATGATCAATAGTCACACAAAGCACACATTTGTTCACTTTAAACACCATATGGTCACACATATTCACACTTTTGGCCACTTTATGCTTAATTGTATGTGACTAAATACCCAAAAGAAACATGCTTTGTGTGACTAAATGTTGCAAAAGGCCACACAAACATACAATTCACGTGGCCATTGGATGATCAATAGTCACGCAAAACACACATTCCTTCACTTTAAACACCATATAGTCACACATATTCACACTTTTGGCTACTTTATGCTTAATTGTATGTGACTAAATACCCAAACTAACATGCTTTGTGTGACTAAATGTTGCAAAAGGCCACACAAACATACAATTCATGTGGCCATTGGATGATCAATAGTCACACAAAACACACATTTGTTCACTTTAAACACCAGATGGTCACACATATTCACACTTTTGGCCACTTTATGCTTAATTGTATGTGACTAAATACCCAAAAGAAACATGCTTTGTGTGACTAAATGTTGCAAAACGCCACACAAACAAACAATTCATGTGACCATTGGATGATCAATAGTCACACAAAACACACATTCCTTCACTTTAAACACCATATGGTCACACATATTCACACTTTTGGCCACTTTATGCTTAATTGTATGTGACTAAATACCCAAAAGTAACATGCTTTGTGCGACTAAATGTTGCAAAAGGCCACACAAACATACAATTCATGTGGCCATTGGATGATCAATAGTCACACAAAACACACATTCCTTCACTTTAAACACCATATGGTCACACATATTCACACTTTTGGCCACTTTATGCTTAATTGTATGTGACTAAATACCCAAAAGTAACATGCTTTGTGCGACTAAATGTTGCAAAAGGCCACACAAACATACAATTCATGTGGCCATTGGATGATCAATAGTCACACAAAACACACATTTGTTCACTTTAAACACCATATGGTCACACATATTCACACTTTTGGCCACTTTATGCTTAATTGTATGTGACTAAATACCCAAAAGTAACATGCTTTGTGTGACTAAATGTTGCAAAACGCCACACAAACATACAATTCATGTGGCCATTGGATGATCAATAGTCACACAAAACACACATTCCTTCACTTTAAACAGCATATGGTCACACATATTCACACTTTTGGCCACTTTATGCTTAATTGTATGTGACTAAATACCCAAAAGTAACATGCTTTGTGCGACTAAATGTTGCAAAAGGCCACACAAACATACAATTCATGTGGCCATTGGATGATCAATAGTCACACAAAACACACATTTGTTCACTTTAAACACCATATGGTCACACATATTCACACTTTTGGCCACTTTATGCTTAATTGTATGTGACTAAATACCCAAAAGTAACATGCTTTGTGCGACTAAATGTTGCAAAAGGCCACACAAACATACAATTCATGTGGCCATTGGATGATCAATAGTCACACAAAACACACATTTGTTCACCTTAAACACCATATGGTCACACATATTCACACTTTTGGCCACTTTATGCTTAATTGTATGTGACTAAATACCCAAAAGTAACATGCTTTGTGTGACTAAATGTTGCAAAACGCCACACAAACATACAATTCATGTGGCCATTGGATGATCAATAGTCACACAAAACACACATTCCTTCACTTTAAACACCATATGGTCACACATATTCACACTTTTGGCCACTTTATGCTTAATTGTATGTGACTAAATACCCAAAAGAAACATGCTTTGTGTGACTAAATGTTGCAAAACGCCACACAAACATACAATTCATGTGGCCATTGGATGATCAATAGTCACACAAAACACACATTCCTTCACTTTAAACACCAGATGGTCACACATATTCACACTTTTGGCCACTTTATGCTTAATTGTATGTGACTAAATACCCAAAAGAAACATGCTTTGTGTGACTAAATGTTGCAAAAGGCCACACAAACATACAATTCATGTGACCATTGGATGATCAATAGTCACACAAAACACACATTCCTTCACTTTAAACACCATATGGTCACACATATTCACACTTTTGGCCACTTTATGCTTAATTGTATGTGACTAAATTCCCAAAAGTAACATGCTTTGTGCGACTAAATGTTGCAAAAGGCCACACAAACATACAATTCATGTGGCCATTGGATGATCAATAGTCACACAAAACACACATTTGTTCACTTTAAACACCATATGGTCACACATATTCACACTTTTGGCCACTTTATGCTTAATTGTATGTGACTAAATACCCAAAAGTAAAATGCTTTGTGTGTCTAAATGTTGCAAAACGCCACACAAACATACAATTCATGTGGCCATTGGATGATCAATAGTCACACAAAACACACATTCTTTCACTTTAAACACCATATGGTCACACATATTCACACTTTTGGCCACTTTATGCTTAATTGTATGTGACTAAATACCCAAAAGTAACATGCTTTGTGCGACTAAATGTTACAAAAGGCCACACAAACATACAATTCATGTGGCCATTGGATGATCAATAGTCACACAAAACACACATTTGTTCACTTTAAACACCATATGGTCACACATATTCACACTTTTGGCCACTTTATGCTTAATTGTGTGTGACTAGATACCCAAAAGAAACATGCTTTGTGTGACTAAATGTTGCAAAAGGCCACACAAACATACAATTCACGTGGCCATTGGATGATCAATAGTCACGCAAAACACACATTCCTTCACTTTAAACACCATATAGTCACACATATTCACACTTTTGGCTACTTTATGCTTAATTGTATGTGACTAAATACCCAAAACTAACATGCTTTGTGTGACTAAATGTTGCAAAAGGCCACACAAACATACAATTCATGTGGCCATTGGATGATCAATAGTCACACAAAACACACATTTGTTCACTTTAAACACCGGATGGTCACACATATTCACACTTTTGGCCACTTTATGCTTAATTATATGTGACTAAATACCCAAAAGAAGCATGCTTTGTGTGACTAAATGTTGCAAAACGCCACACAAACATACAATTCATGTGACCATTGGATGATCAATAGTCACACAAAACACACATTCCTTCACTTTAAACACCATATGGTCACACATATTCACACTTTTGGCCACTTTATGCTTAATTGTATGTGACTAAATACCCAAAAGTAACATGCTTTGTGCGACTAAATGTTGCAAAAGGACACACAAACATACAATTCATGTGGCCATTGGATGATCAATAGTCACACAAAACACACATTCCTTCACTTTAAACACCATATGGTCACACGTATTCACACTTTTGGCCACTTTATGCTTAATTGTATGTGACTAAATACCCAAAAGTAACATGCTTTGTGCGACTAAATGTTACAAAAGGCCACACAAACATACAATTCATGTGGCCATTGGATGATCAATAGTCACACAAAACACACATTTGTTCACTTTAAACACCATATGGTCACACATATTCACACTTTTGGCCACTTTATGCTTAATTGTATGTGACTAAATACCCAAAAGAAACATGCTTTGTGTGACTAAATGTTGCAAAAGGCCACACAAACATACAATTCACGTGGCCATTGGATGATCAATAGTCACGCAAAACACACATTCCTTCACTTTAAACACCATATAGTCACACATATTCACACTTTTGGCTACTTTATGCTTAATTGTATGTGACTAAATACCCAAAACTAACATGCTTTGTGTGACTAAATGTTGCAAAAGGCCACACAAACATACAATTCATGTGGCCATTGGATGATCAATAGTCACACAAAACACACATTTGTTCACTTTAAACACCAGATGGTCACACATATTCACACTTTTGGCCACTTTATGCTTAATTGTATGTGACTAAATACCCAAAAGAAACATGCTTTGTGTGACTAAATGTTGCAAAACGCCACACAAACATACAATTCATGTGACCATTGGATGATCAATAGTCACACAAAACACACATTCCTTCACTTTAAACACCATATGGTCACACATATTCACACTTTTGGCCACTTTATGCTTAATTGTATGTGACTAAATACCCAAAAGTAACATGCTTTGTGCGACTAAATGTTGCAAAAGGCCACACAAACATACAATTCATGTGGCCATTGGATGATCAATAGTCACACAAAACACACATTCTTCACTTTAAACACCATATGGTCACACATATTCACACTTTTGGCCACTTTATGCTTAATTGTATGTGACTAAATACCCAAAAGTAACATGCTTTGTGCGACTAAATGTTACAAAAGGCCACACAAACATACAATTCATGTGGCCATTGGATGATCAATAGTCACACAAAACACACATTTGTTCACTTTAAACACCATATGGTCACACATATTCACACTTTTGGCCACTTTATGCTTAATTGTATGTGACTAAATACCCAAAAGAAACATGCTTTGTGTGACTAAATGTTGCAAAAGGCCACACAAACATACAATTCACGTGGCCATTGGATGATCAATAGTCACGCAAAACACACATTCCTTCACTTTAAACACCATATAGTCACACATATTCACACTTTTGGCTACTTTATGCTTAATTGTATGTGACTAAATACCCAAAACTAACATGCTTTGTGTGACTAAATGTTGCAAAAGGCCACACAAACATACAATTCATGTGGCCATTGGATGATCAATAGTCACACAAAACACACATTTGTTCACTTTAAACACCAGATGGTCACACATATTCACACTTTTGGCCACTTTATGCTTAATTGTATGTGACTAAATACCCAAAAGAAACATGCTTTGTGTGACTAAATGTTGCAAAACGCCACACAAACATACAATTCATGTGACCATTGGATGATCAATAGTCACACAAAACACACATTCCTTCACTTTAAACACCATATGGTCACACATATTCACACTTTTGGCCACTTTATGCTTAATTGTATGTGACTAAATACCCAAAAGTAACATGCTTTGTGCGACTAAATGTTGCAAAAGGCCACACAAACATACAATTCATGTGGCCATTGGATGATCAATAGTCACACAAAACACACATTCCTTCACTTTAAACACCATATGGTCACACATATTCACACTTTTGGCCACTTTATGCTTAATTGTATGTGACTAAATACCCAAAAGTAACATGCTTTGTGCGACTAAATGTTGCAAAAGGCCACACAAACATACAATTCATGTGGCCATTGGATGATCAATAGTCACACAAAACACACATTTGTTCACTTTAAACACCATATGGTCACACATATTCACACTTTTGGCCACTTTATGCTTAATTGTATGTGACTAAATACCCAAAAGTAACATGCTTTGTGTGACTAAATGTTGCAAAACGCCACACAAACATACAATTCATGTGGCCATTGGATGATCAATAGTCACACAAAACACACATTCCTTCACTTTAAACACCATATGGTCACACATATTCACACTTTTGGCCACTTTATGCTTAATTGTATGTGACTAAATACCCAAAAGTAACATGCTTTGTGCGACTAAATGTTGCAAAAGGCCACACAAACATACAATTCATGTGGCCATTGGATGATCAATAGTCACACAAAACACACATTTGTTCACTTTAAACACCATATGGTCACACATATTCACACTTTTGGCCACTTTATGCTTAATTGTATGTGACTAAATACCCAAAAGTAACATGCTTTGTGCGACTAAATGTTGCAAAAGGCCACACAAACATACAATTCATGTGGCCATTGGATGATCAATAGTCACACAAAACACACATTTGTTCACTTTAAACACCATATGGTCACACATATTCACACTTTTGGCCACTTTATGCTTAATTGTATGTGACTAAATACCCAAAAGTAACATGCTTTGTGTGACTAAATGTTGCAAAACGCCACACAAACATACAATTCATGTGGCCATTGGATGATCAATAGTCACACAAAACACACATTCCTTCACTTTAAACACCATATGGTCACACATATTCACACTTTTGGCCACTTTATGCTTAATTGTATGTGACTAAATACCCAAAAGAAACATGCTTTGTGTGACTAAATGTTGCAAAACGCCACACAAACATACAATTCATGTGGCCATTGGATGATCAATAGTCACACAAAACACACATTCCTTCACTTTAAACACCAGATGGTCACACATATTCACACTTTTGGCCACTTTATGCTTAATTGTATGTGACTAAATACCCAAAAGAAACATGCTTTGTGTGACTAAATGTTGCAAAAGGCCACACAAACATACAATTCATGTGACCATTGGATGATCAATAGTCACACAAAACACACATTCCTTCACTTTAAACACCATATGGTCACACATATTCACACTTTTGGCCACTTTATGCTTAATTGTATGTGACTAAATTCCCAAAAGTAACATGCTTTGTGCGACTAAATGTTGCAAAAGGCCACACAAACATACAATTCATGTGGCCATTGGATGATCAATAGTCACACAAAACACACATTTGTTCACTTTAAACACCATATGGTCACACATATTCACACTTTTGGCCACTTTATGCTTAATTGTATGTGACTAAATACCCAAAAGTAACATGCTTTGTGTGTCTAAATGTTGCAAAACGCCACACAAACATACAATTCATGTGGCCATTGGATGATCAATAGTCACACAAAACACACATTCTTTCACTTTAAACACCATATGGTCACACATATTCACACTTTTGGCCACTTTATGCTTAATTGTATGTGACTAAATACCCAAAAGTAACATGCTTTGTGCGACTAAATGTTACAAAAGGCCACACAAACATACAATTCATGTGGCCATTGGATGATCAATAGTCACACAAAACACACATTTGTTCACTTTAAACACCATATGGTCACACATATTCACACTTTTGGCCACTTTATGCTTAATTGTGTGTGACTAAATACCCAAAAGAAACATGCTTTGTGTGACTAAATGTTGCAAAAGGCCACACAAACATACAATTCACGTGGCCATTGGATGATCAATAGTCACGCAAAACACACATTCCTTCACTTTAAACACCATATAGTCACACATATTCACACTTTTGGCTACTTTATGCTTAATTGTATGTGACTAAATACCCAAAACTAACATGCTTTGTGTGACTAAATGTTGCAAAAGGCCACACAAACATACAATTCATGTGGCCATTGGATGATCAATAGTCACACAAAACACACATTTGTTCACTTTAAACACCGGATGGTCACACATATTCACACTTTTGGCCACTTTATGCTTAATTATATGTGACTAAATACCCAAAAGAAGCATGCTTTGTGTGACTAAATGTTGCAAAACGCCACACAAACATACAATTCATGTGACCATTGGATGATCAATAGTCACACAAAACACACATTCCTTCACTTTAAACACCATATGGTCACACATATTCACACTTTTGGCCACTTTATGCTTAATTGTATGTGACTAAATACCCAAAAGTAACATGCTTTGTGCGACTAAATGTTGCAAAAGGACACACAAACATACAATTCATGTGGCCATTGGATGATCAATAGTCACACAAAACACACATTCCTTCACTTTAAACACCATATGGTCACACGTATTCACACTTTTGGCCACTTTATGCTTAATTGTATGTGACTAAATACCCAAAAGTAACATGCTTTGTGCGACTAAATGTTACAAAAGGCCACACAAACATACAACTCATGTGGCCATTGGATGATCAATAGTCACACAAAACACACATTTGTTCACTTTAAACACCATATGGTCACACATATTCACACTTTTGGCCACTTTATGCTTAATTGTATGTGACTAAATACCCAAAAGAAACATGCTTTGTGTGACTAAATGTTGCAAAAGGCCACACAAACATACAATTCACGTGGCCATTGGATGATCAATAGTCACGCAAAACACACATTCCTTCACTTTAAACACCATATAGTCACACATATTCACACTTTTGGCTACTTTATGCTTAATTGTATGTGACTAAATACCCAAAACTAACATGCTTTGTGTGACTAAATGTTGCAAAAGGCCACACAAACATACAATTCATGTGGCCATTGGATGATCAATAGTCACACAAAACACACATTTGTTCACTTTAAACACCAGATGGTCACACATATTCACACTTTTGGCCACTTTATGCTTAATTGTATGTGACTAAATACCCAAAAGAAACATGCTTTGTGTGACTAAATGTTGCAAAACGCCACACAAACATACAATTCATGTGACCATTGGATGATCAATAGTCACACAAAACACACATTCCTTCACTTTAAACACCATATGGTCACACATATTCACACTTTTGGCCACTTTATGCTTAATTGTATGTGACTAAATACCCAAAAGTAACATGCTTTGTGCGACTAAATGTTGCAAAAGGCCACACAAACATACAATTCATGTGGCCATTGGATGATCAATAGTCACACAAAACACACATTCCTTCACTTTAAACACCATATGGTCACACATATTCACACTTTTGGCCACTTTATGCTTAATTGTATGTGACTAAATACCCAAAAGTAACATGCTTTGTGCGACTAAATGTTGCAAAAGGCCACACAAACATACAATTCATGTGGCCATTGGATGATCAATAGTCACACAAAACACACATTTGTTCACTTTAAACACCATATGGTCACACATATTCACACTTTTGGCCACTTTATGCTTAATTGTATGTGACTAAATACCCAAAAGTAACATGCTTTGTGTGACTAAATGTTGCAAAACGCCACACAAACATACAATTCATGTGGCCATTGGATGATCAATAGTCACACAAAACACACATTCCTTCACTTTAAACACCATATGGTCACACATATTCACACTTTTGGCCACTTTATGCTTAATTGTATGTGACTAAATACCCAAAAGTAACATGCTTTGTGCGACTAAATGTTGCAAAAGGCCACACAAACATACAATTCATGTGGCCATTGGATGATCAATAGTCACACAAAACACACATTTGTTCACTTTAAACACCATATGGTCACACATATTCACACTTTTGGCCACTTTATGCTTAATTGTATGTGACTAAATACCCAAAAGTAACATGCTTTGTGCGACTAAATGTTGCAAAAAGGCCACACAAACATACAATTCATGTGGCCATTGGATGATCAATAGTCACACAAAACACACATTTGTTCACTTTAAACACCATATGGTCACACATATTCACACTTTTGGCCACTTTATGCTTAATTGTATGTGACTAAATACCCAAAAGTAACATGCTTTGTGTGACTAAATGTTGCAAAACGCCACACAAACATACAATTCATGTGGCCATTGGATGATCAATAGTCACACAAAACACACATTCCTTCACTTTAAACACCATATGGTCACACATATTCACACTTTTGGCCACTTTATGCTTAATTGTATGTGACTAAATACCCAAAAGAAACATGCTTTGTGTGACTAAATGTTGCAAAACGCCACACAAACATACAATTCATGTGGCCATTGGATGATCAATAGTCACACAAAACACACATTCCTTCACTTTAAACACCAGATGGTCACACATATTCACACTTTTGGCCACTTTATGCTTAATTGTATGTGACTAAATACCCAAAAGAAACATGCTTTGTGTGACTAAATGTTGCAAAAGGCCACACAAACATACAATTCATGTGACCATTGGATGATCAATAGTCACACAAAACACACATTCCTTCACTTTAAACACCATATGGTCACACATATTCACACTTTTGGCCACTTTATGCTTAATTGTATGTGACTAAATTCCCAAAAGTAACATGCTTTGTGCGACTAAATGTTGCAAAAGGCCACACAAACATACAATTCATGTGGCCATTGGATGATCAATAGTCACACAAAACACACATTTGTTCACTTTAAACACCATATGGTCACACATATTCACACTTTTGGCCACTTTATGCTTAATTGTATGTGACTAAATACCCAAAAGTAACATGCTTTGTGTGTCTAAATGTTGCAAAACGCCACACAAACATACAATTCATGTGGCCATTGGATGATCAATAGTCACACAAAACACACATTCTTTCACTTTAAACACCATATGGTCACACATATTCACACTTTTGGCCACTTTATGCTTAATTGTATGTGACTAAATACCCAAAAGTAACATGCTTTGTGCGACTAAATGTTACAAAAGGCCACACAAACATACAATTCATGTGGCCATTGGATGATCAATAGTCACACAAAACACACATTTGTTCACTTTAAACACCATATGGTCACACATATTCACACTTTTGGCCACTTTATGCTTAATTGTGTGTGACTAAATACCCAAAAGAAACATGCTTTGTGTGACTAAATGTTGCAAAAGGCCACACAAACATACAATTCACGTGGCCATTGGATGATCAATAGTCACGCAAAACACACATTCCTTCACTTTAAACACCATATAGTCACACATATTCACACTTTTGGCTACTTTATGCTTAATTGTATGTGACTAAATACCCAAAACTAACATGTTTTGTGTGACTAAATGTTGCAAAAGGCCACACAAACATACAATTCATGTGGCCATTGGATGATCAATAGTCACACAAAACACACATTTGTTCACTTTAAACACCGGATGGTCACACATATTCACACTTTTGGCCACTTTATGCTTAATTATATGTGACTAAATACCCAAAAGAAGCATGCTTTGTGTGACTAAATGTTGCAAAACGCCACACAAACATACAATTCATGTGACCATTGGATGATCAATAGTCACACAAAACACACATTCCTTCACTTTAAACACCATATGGTCACACATATTCACACTTTTGGCCACTTTATGCTTAATTGTATGTGACTAAATACCCAAAAGTAACATGCTTTGTGCGACTAAATGTTGCAAAAGGACACACAAACATACAATTCATGTGGCCATTGGATGATCAATAGTCACACAAAACACACATTTGTTCACTTTAAACACCATATGGTCACACATATTCACAGTTTTGGCCACTTTATGCTTAATTGTATGTGACTAAATACCCAAAAGTAACATGCTTTGTGTGACTAAATGTTGCAAAACGCCACAGAAACATACAATTCATGTGGCCATTGGATGATCAATAGTCACACAAAACACACATTCCTTCACTTTAAACACCATATGGTCACACATATTCACACTTTTCGCCACTTTATGCTTAATTGTATGTGACTAAATACCCAAAACTAACATGCTTTGTGTGACTAAATGTTGCAAAAGGCCACACAAACATACAATTCATGTGGCCATTGGATGATCAATAGTCACACAAAACACACATTTGTTCACTTTAAACACCAGATGGTCACACATATTCACACTTTTGGCCACTTTATGCTTAATTTTATGTGACTAAATACCCAAAAGAAACATGCTTTGTGTGACTAAATGTTGCAAAAGGCCACACAAACATACAATTCATGTGACCATTGGATGATCAATAGTCACACAAAACACATATTCCTTCACTTTAAACACCATATGGTCACACATATTCACACTTTTGGCCACTTTATGCTTAATTGTATGTGACTAAATACCCAAAAGTAACATGCTTTGTGCGACTAAATGTTGCAAAAGGCCACACAAACATACAATTCATGTGGCCATTGGATGATCAATAGTCACACAAAACACACATTTGTTCACTTTAAACACCATATGGTCACACATATTCACACTTTTGGCCACTTTATGCTTAATTGTATGTGACTAAATACCCAAAAGAAACATGCTTTGTGTGACTAAATGTTGCAAATGGCCACACAAACATACAATTCATGTGACCATTGGATGATCAATAGTCACACAAAACACACATTTGTTCACTTTAAACACCATATGGTCACACATATTCACACTTTTGGACACTTTATGCTTAATTGTATGTGACTAAATACCCAAAAGTAACATGCTTTGTGTGACTAAATGTTGCAAAACGCCACACAAACATACAATTCATGTGGCCATTGGATGATCAATAGTCACACAAAACACACATTCCTTCACTTTAAACACCATATGGTCACACATATTCACACTTTTGGCCACTTTATGCTTAATTGTATGTGACTAAATACCCAAAAGTAACATGCTTTGTGCGACTAAATGTTGCAAAAGGCCACACAAACATACAATTCATGTGGCCATTGGATGATCAATAGTCACACAAAACACACATTTGTTCACTTTAAACACCATATGGTCACACATATTCACACTTTTGGCCACTTTATGCTTAATTGTATGTGACTAAATACCCAAAAGTAACATGCTTTGTGCGACTAAATGTTGCAAAAGGCCACACAAACATACAATTCATGTGGCCATTGGATGATCAATAGTCACACAAAACACACATTTGTTCACTTTAAACACCATATGGTCACACATATTCACACTTTTGGCCACTTTATGCTTAATTGTATGTGACTAAATACCCAAAAGTAACATGCTTTGTGTGACTAAATGTTGCAAAACGCCACACAAACATACAATTCATGTGGCCATTGGATGATCAATAGTCACACAAAACACACATTCCTTCACTTTAAACACCATATGGTCACACATATTCACACTTTTGGCCACTTTATGCTTAATTGTATGTGACTAAATACCCAAAAGAAACATGCTTTGTGTGACTAAATGTTGCAAAACGCCACACAAACATACAATTCATGTGGCCATTGGATGATCAATAGTCACACAAAACACACATTCCTTCACTTTAAACACCAGATGGTCACACATATTCACACTTTTGGCCACTTTATGCTTAATTGTATGTGACTAAATACCCAAAAGAAACATGCTTTGTGTGACTAAATGTTGCAAAAGGCCACACAAACATACAATTCATGTGACCATTGGATGATCAATAGTCACACAAAACACACATTCCTTCACTTTAAACACCATATGGTCACACATATTCACACTTTTGGCCACTTTATGCTTAATTGTATGTGACTAAATTCCCAAAAGTAACATGCTTTGTGCGACTAAATGTTGCAAAAGGCCACACAAACATACAATTCATGTGGCCATTGGATGATCAATAGTCACACAAAACACACATTTGTTCACTTTAAACACCATATGGTCACACATATTCACACTTTTGGCCACTTTATGCTTAATTGTATGTGACTAAATACCCAAAAGTAACATGCTTTGTGTGTCTAAATGTTGCAAAACGCCACACAAACATACAATTCATGTGGCCATTGGATGATCAATAGTCACACAAAACACACATTCTTTCACTTTAAACACCATATGGTCACACATATTCACACTTTTGGCCACTTTATGCTTAATTGTATGTGACTAAATACCCAAAAGTAACATGCTTTGTGCGACTAAATGTTACAAAAGGCCACACAAACATACAATTCATGTGGCCATTGGATGATCAATAGTCACACAAAACACACATTTGTTCACTTTAAACACCATATGGTCACACATATTCACACTTTTGGCCACTTTATGCTTAATTGTGTGTGACTAAATACCCAAAAGAAACATGCTTTGTGTGACTAAATGTTGCAAAAGGCCACACAAACATACAATTCACGTGGCCATTGGATGATCAATAGTCACGCAAAACACACATTCCTTCACTTTAAACACCATATAGTCACACATATTCACACTTTTGGCTACTTTATGCTTAATTGTATGTGACTAAATACCCAAAACTAACATGCTTTGTGTGACTAAATGTTGCAAAAGGCCACACAAACATACAATTCATGTGGCCATTGGATGATCAATAGTCACACAAAACACACATTTGTTCACTTTAAACACCGGATGGTCACACATATTCACACTTTTGGCCACTTTATGCTTAATTATATGTGACTAAATACCCAAAAGAAGCATGCTTTGTGTGACTAAATGTTGCCAAACGCCACACAAACATACAATTCATGTGACCATTGGATGATCAATAGTCACACAAAACACACATTCCTTCACTTTAAACACCATATGGTCACACATATTCACACTTTTGGCCACTTTATGCTTAATTGTATGTGACTAAATACCCAAAAGTAACATGCTTTGTGCGACTAAATGTTGCAAAAGGACACACAAACATACAATTCATGTGGCCATTGGATGATCAATAGTCACACAAAACACACATTTGTTCACTTTAAACACCATATGGTCACACATATTCACAGTTTTGGCCACTTTATGCTTAATTGTATGTGACTAAATACCCAAAAGTAACATGCTTTGTGTGACTAAATGTTGCAAAACGCCACAGAAACATACAATTCATGTGGCCATTGGATGATCAATAGTCACACAAAACACACATTCCTTCACTTTAAACACCATATGGTCACACATATTCACACTTTTCGCCACTTTATGCTTAATTGTATGTGACTAAATACCCAAAACTAACATGCTTTGTGTGACTAAATGTTGCAAAAGGCCACACAAACATACAATTCATGTGGCCATTGGATGATCAATAGTCACACAAAACACACATTTGTTCACTTTAAACACCAGATGGTCACACATATTCACACTTTTGGCCACTTTATGCTTAATTTTATGTGACTAAATACCCAAAAGAAACATGCTTTGTGTGACTAAATGTTGCAAAAGGCCACACAAACATACAATTCATGTGACCATTGGATGATCAATAGTCACACAAAACACATATTCCTTCACTTTAAACACCATATGGTCACACATATTCACACTTTTGGCCACTTTATGCTTAATTGTATGTGACTAAATACCCAAAAGTAACATGCTTTGTGCGACTAAATGTTGCAAAAGGCCACACAAACATACAATTCATGTGGCCATTGGATGATCAATAGTCACACAAAACACACATTTGTTCACTTTAAACACCATATGGTCACACATATTCACACTTTTGGCCACTTTATGCTTAATTGTATGTGACTAAATACCCAAAAGAAACATGCTTTGTGTGACTAAATGTTGCAAATGGCCACACAAACATACAATTCATGTGACCATTGGATGATCAATAGTCACACAAAACACACATTTGTTCACTTTAAACACCATATGGTCACACATATTCACACTTTTGGCCACTTTATCTTAATTGTATGTGACTAAATACGAAAAAGTAACATGCTTTGTGTGACTAAATGTTGCAAAACGCCACACAAACATACAATTCATGTGGCCATTGGATGATCAATAGTCACACAAAACACACATTCCTTCACTTTAAACACCATATGGTCACACATATTCACACTTTTGGCCACTTTATGCTTAATTGTATGTGACTAAATACCCAAAAGTAACATGCTTTGTGCGACTAAATGTTGCAAAAGGCCACACAAACATACAATTCATGTGGCCATTGGATGATCAATAGTCACACAAAACACACATTCCTTCACTTTAAACACCATATGGTCACACATATTCACACTTTTGGCCACTTTATGCTTAATTGTATGTGACTAAATACCCAAAAGTAACATGCTTTGTGCGACTAAATGTTGCAAAAGGCCACACAAACATACAATTCATGTGGCCATTGGATGATCAATAGTCACACAAAACACACATTTGTTCACTTTAAACACCATATGGTCACACATATTCACACTTTTGGCCACTTTATGCTTAATTGTATGTGACTAAATACCCAAAAGTAACATGCTTTGTGTGACTAAATGTTGCAAAACGCCACACAAACATACAATTCATGTGGCCATTGGATGATCAATAGTCACACAAAACACACATTCCTTCACTTTAAACACCATATGGTCACACATATTCACACTTTTGGCCACTTTATGCTTAATTGTATGTGACTAAATACCCAAAAGTAACATGCTTTGTGCGACTAAATGTTGCAAAAGGCCACACAAACATACAATTCATGTGGCCATTGGATGATCAATAGTCACACAAAACACACATTTGTTCACTTTAAACACCATATGGTCACACATATTCACACTTTTGGCCACTTTATGCTTAATTGTATGTGACTAAATACCCAAAAGTAACATGCTTTGTGCGACTAAATGTTGCAAAAGGCCACACAAACATACAATTCATGTGGCCATTGGATGATCAATAGTCACACAAAACACACATTTGTTCACTTTAAACACCATATGGTCACACATATTCACACTTTTGGCCACTTTATGCTTAATTGTATGTGACTAAATACCCAAAAGTAACATGCTTTGTGTGACTAAATGTTGCAAAACGCCACACAAACATACAATTCATGTGGCCATTGGATGATCAATAGTCACACAAAACACACATTCCTTCACTTTAAACACCATATGGTCACACATATTCACACTTTTGGCCACTTTATGCTTAATTGTATGTGACTAAATACCCAAAAGAAACATGCTTTGTGTGACTAAATGTTGCAAAACGCCACACAAACATACAATTCATGTGGCCATTGGATGATCAATAGTCACACAAAACACACATTCCTTCACTTTAAACACCAGATGGTCACACATATTCACACTTTTGGCCACTTTATGCTTAATTGTATGTGACTAAATACCCAAAAGAAACATGCTTTGTGTGACTAAATGTTGCAAAAGGCCACACAAACATACAATTCATGTGACCATTGGATGATCAATAGTCACACAAAACACACATTCCTTCACTTTAAACACCATATGGTCACACATATTCACACTTTTGGCCACTTTATGCTTAATTGTATGTGACTAAATTCCCAAAAGTAACATGCTTTGTGCGACTAAATGTTGCAAAAGGCCACACAAACATACAATTCATGTGGCCATTGGATGATCAATAGTCACACAAAACACACATTTGTTCACTTTAAACACCATATGGTCACACATATTCACACTTTTGGCCACTTTATGCTTAATTGTATGTGACTAAATACCCAAAAGTAACATGCTTTGTGTGTCTAAATGTTGCAAAACGCCACACAAACATACAATTCATGTGGCCATTGTGTCACAACTCACCATTTCAGGTCATTTCAGGTCATTTCCCGAACTTTGGAAAAACACTATTCATCAAACACTATTCATCAAAACACTATTCATCAGTTTACTATTCATCGTTTTCGAGGTCAATTTGATATTCTGAGAAACTTTTGGGAAATTTACTATTCATGGAACACTATTCATTGCGGGAAAAGATTTCATCATTCACGTGCATTACACATTTCATCGTAAATTTAGTTTACGGGTATTCAAATTCGCGTAACCACATTGGTTCGGGTGCGAATTCATGCATTATCAGTAATGACATTTCATACGGACTGGAGATAGTCTGCATATCATCAGTAGGTCATTTACATGTTATACCACTCTTAGGATTTTCAAATTACTACATTCAGTACATTTAACGTTTTTACGTATAAGTATTTATAGTAAACGTTAACACCCGGTTTATACACGACGAATATATCTAAATATCCCCACAATGGTACCGACATATTTTTATATCCATTTTAACATCATAAAAGTTATAACATTCAGTTACCCAGTATTTTGGAAATTTATTTTATTTATAACGTACGCGTATGAATATAACGACGGTTTTCGTGAAAACTAAACAATAATCACCCGATCACTCAGTAAATGTACCCAACATATTTTTAATATGTTTTTAACATTTTTATAACTTTATTTCATCCCGGTTAACTTTGTGAACGTTTATTGCTATTAAACCCGGTACCCGATTTTAACGAATAACGCGTAATAACACTTAACGCTACACTATATTTTCTAAGTGATCAAAACCGTTTTGGCTACTCCTTTTCACACCTAAAAACCAGCCAAGACTACACCTTTTTAACCATGTGCATTGAATTATCATTATTATACTAATAAACCTTATAAACATTTCATTAACAAAAATCACAAATCATAATCTAACTTTTTAGAAAGATCAAAAACCCATTTTCTCTTGCTCTCTTCTCAAACCCACGACCAAAAACAAACACCATGATCCATCCATGGTTTTTCTTGAAGTAAAACACAAAAGTTATTCATTTTACAAGCCTAATCAAGAATCAAGCAACAAAAACACAAGAACAACAAGCATAATCATCCAATAATCACCTCATTTTATCAAGTAAGTTTTCATCTTTATTTTTTCATGAATCATCCTATTTTTACATGTATTACATAAGAATCATGCTAAAAACCATGTATAAGTAGCTATACTATACTTTATTTTTGCTAAAATGAAACATACAAACCCTAACTTTCTTGTTATGAATCCCCTAGCTCTAATAACTTGGTTAGGAGTCCATGGCACCCTAAGAAGGTGTATGGTAAGATTAGATTAGTCATGTGGTGATTACAAGAGGTTTGGTGATGGTAGAAATTGGTTTTTAACCTTGGAAACTTGATTTGGAACCTATTTTAGACATGCTGTCCCGTTTTGTAAAAATCTGGAAAATCAGTAAACACCAAGGAAACTTTGGCAAAATTTTTAGAAAATACTTTCAAAAACGAATCCGTAGGCGAAAGAACGGATTAAAAAGAGCTTATAACGAACAAGTTATGATTTTTGCAAGATTGTTGACGAAAAGTATTTTCTGGAAATTTAGTTGCTGTTGGACGTTTTTCATGGTACAAAAAGAGACTTTAAACGTAACCCGGAGGAGCCGAGCTTTCCAAAATATATTACTACATACTAAGACGAAACCGTGGATATAAAGAACAAGTAAAACGGACAAGTAACGACAAAGATATACTCGTTTGAATATCGGCTAAAACCCTTTATTAATTGACAGCTTTTAATATATTTGGCGCAAAAACTACGAAGTACATTTTCAAGCTAAACATAATATCAAGTACCGAGCTTTATAACTAACGTAGTATTAGTTATTACGAGTATGTTTTCATCATTTCAAGGATTACAACCCGAGTTTTTCAACGCTAACAAGGAAACTTACGTTATATATATATAAGTATATATATTATAACTAGCCATTTATATTTTCTAATAGCAATATTTTCCAAATTCTTGGATTATATATTTTTGATAATACAAGTGTTTTCCTAAAGAGTAGAGTGGTATAGAAACATGAGCATGGTCATTCATAACATCATTTGGTGATCTAAATGAGATCATTCATCATTCATATTAGGTTGCGGCTAGTATGCGCGCCTTGTTTTCAGCTCAGTACATGTTCATGGTACCATCATGTTGGGTTACGACAGCAAATTGTTCATTGGTGTTCATTTCATTTCATCACGGTTTCATCAGTTAAGGTGAGTTTTCATAGCCCCGTTTTCAATTCAACATTTTTGATTGTTTTCAAATCCCACGGGGGGAATACCTTGCATCAATTATTTCAGTACGAGCCCAAGTATTCAAACATGTACATAGCTTAAGTTACCTTGCCATGTGAAAAGTCCCCTGTAACATCATGAACCGTTAATTTCAAGTACTAAGCGAGAGTGAGTGGATAGATCTATCGAGGGTGACGCCTCCATCCGTGGTAGTGGATACCAACAGTAAGCGGATGCATGTCATGTCTTTTACATTTGAATGTTTCGGCAGAACATTCGGGAGGGGCTTACAGAAACATCAGTCATAGCTTCGGTGTCATGAGCTTAAGGCTATTGTACAAATTTTCACGAGATTTTTATCTTGCATTTTTACTTGTGGTGGCCGTACATCAGTACATTTTACAAACCTATGGAATTCACCAACATTCGTGTTGACGTTTTAGCAATGTATTTCAGGTTATTAAGGTAGCTCATGAGACATGCATTTGGACCTTCATGGAGTCGCGGAGTCGACGCGTCTCATCATTATTTCATGCACTTATGTAAACATTTGATCTAGTACGACTTGTTTTTCATAAACATGCAACACATTTTGGGGACCTCATTTTGTAAACTCTGAATTATTTCAATGATCAATTGCAGTATTTTCCAAACGACACTTTAGGTCGTTCAATGTAACTGTAACTGTGGTGCTATGACAGACACCCCCAGGTATTCCATTCCGCTGCAAGTCAGGTAAATTGGGGGTGTGACAGATTGGTATCAGAGCTAAGGTTATAGCGAACTAGGATGTATCTTGGACCCTAGACTATAACCGCATCATCATAGCATCTCATCATTTCATCATAAGTGCATAATCATGATACATGTTGTTTCATACATACCCTGTGCGAGTTATTTATACTCATATCCGTATATGTATATCATTTTATTGACCTGGTTCACAAGTGACATGTCTTCAGATACTCACCCTGACATCCTTTTATCGGATTCCAACATTGAAGATGCCTTGTCATCTTCCACTACCATTATACCATCAGTTGCACTTACACCACCATTAGTACTATTGATTTGCCATAGGAACAGAGTTTTCCTATCATTCAGCCCGTACATAGAATGCCTTTTGGTAGTGTATTCAGAATTAATCTTAATGGAATTATTAGGATGCTTATTGCAAGGAAGTTAGTGTGTTTTCTTTCCATCACTAGTAGGGCACATACTACTCAGGTACTATCACCACCATCAGTTACTTATTACACTATTGGTCTTCCCACAGTGTGTACTTTAGTTTTACCTTTTGGGATGTCGCGAGGTAGCGCGAAAGAGGGTAGTATTCCATTCACTAGTACCATCATTGTCATTTCCTTTTCCATTCCCACTTGCCATGAACTAGATGACACCTAGTAGAAAATACCAATAACACGGATTCAACAGAAACATCCGCAGATTCTTCAGGAATTAGGTTGATTTCGTTTTTGACGAATTAGTAGACTATTACCATTCGACAAGATTCACCCACGTATCCAATACACCATTCAAGCTATTTTACTATCATATGGGGAAACTGTTTTACAGAAAAATTTCTGAAGTAAGCTATTTTATTACCATCCTATACATTGATTTTTCTGTCGTTACACCAAGTATTTACTATTGTTACGCGAAGCAATTTTCATGTTAATTGAAAGAAAACATAAGGATACCATTTTAATAACAATGCGTTGAACACCATCTAAAACTTTTGAGAAAAGTTATGATATTTTGACAAAATCCAACATCGCATCATTAGTCCTCAATTATACATAGCCTGATCACCTATGTAAAATTCAGGAAGGATTATGCCATGAAGGAAATAATTACCTTTTCAAAGGATTGTTAATAACAATCTTCATCCAAAAGTTTTGTAAACAAAGGAACTCATTCATAAACATCCATTTTGCCGAACTATCCCTGGATACTTACCCTACCTGTCACTCACTTAGCCATTAAGTTGGATTCTTCCCATTGAATTCCTTAGAAGAGACTTTCCATATCAATTACATGCAGGATTCCTTTATACAATAGAAGCAACGAAAGGATTACAGCACTACTAACCAGAACTAGAAGTATATAGAGAGAGAATTCATAACTCAACAACAATCCTCAGATACTGCGAGACTATCCTAAACACCATCTCTGACTTAGTTGTCCAATGTCATTTTTCAAGGGTACTAGCTATACTGAGCTACAGGATTGAACTCAATAAATGTCCGCAGGACAACACAATAGAAATAAACCAAGCTTCTAATTGAGACTGTAGAGCATTTCATTTAAACATGGCCTCATCCATACATGAACTTTCCTGCAGTAAGTTTTCACAAAGTACAATTGTTTGAATCAAGAATATCGATGTAGATTCCTCTAAGGCATTATGTCTAGAAATTTCAGGTAACCTCACCTTCATACCAAGCAAGGGATCAAACCGGAACATATCTCCTCATCTACATGGGAAAACAGAATAGACATTCATCGACACAACATCAAGTGATACATTCGTCTTGCCAATTACAACGATAAACTATTTCAGGACTTAAGTTAGTCTAAATGCCTATGCTTGTAGTTATGCCAGATAACCATCAATAGACATTATCCAACTTCAGGAACTAAGTGTTAGACATCTATGCATTTAAGCGAACATTTCCTATTATACCATTTTATCCTTTTCAGTGTTTTCACTTTTAAATAAAGTTGATGCGTTTACATAAATCACATACCCTGTGGAAAAATGATTTCTGAAATTCCTATTTTGAACAAGTGCGATCCTTTTTGGTCAAACTTTAGCAACACTATTGTACAATGAGAAATATACATAAACATCAAACTTTGGTAAGCAGTCTTAATCACAACATGTTTGAAAACAGTTCCTATTTCATAACTACTGGATTTTGAATCATCAAGGAAAATATTACTCAGTAAATCATTTGCTCCATTTTTCTAAATTCGTTTATTCAGAAAAGGATTTCAACTAAAACTCACAATCGCGAGACAAATTTCCAGAACCAATTTCTCTACAACATCGCTTATGCATTTAGGATTTGTGACTGGACAATAGAGAATATTTGGTATATGTGGTGAAGGAATTAGGAGGACATCACAAATTGATCACGAACTTCAGTAGTGGAGACCAAACCCAATAGACAAAGAAGAACATATGTCTTATCATCCGTTGGAACAAAACACAAGGAATCAAATTGTTACCTATATTCTATCCCTTCAGATAACGCCAAGTTCGAAGGACCGAACGTTGTGGAATTAGTCACAAAGGTTTATTGTACCCATTTCAGTTTTTCCTGTTAAGGAAACCGATTCAACTTGGACTTCAGGTAATCATTTCAGGATTTCCTTCAGAAACCCATTTAGATGTGAACATCACCTATCACCCTCAGAACGATGGTCAAAGCGAGAGAACAATTCAAACATAGGAAGGTATGCTCAGAGTACGAGTGATTGACCCTGTAAATGGTTGGACTAATCCCTCAACATAAATCAAATTCATCTACAACAATAGTTATCACACCAACAACGGGAAACTGGCAGAAGTTAGATTGGTACATAACACACATCATTTGGATTGGATATCCTGAACAAC
This sequence comes from Artemisia argyi, assembly GCA_030686995.1. Classification (NCBI taxonomy): domain Eukaryota; kingdom Viridiplantae; phylum Streptophyta; class Magnoliopsida; order Asterales; family Asteraceae; genus Artemisia; species Artemisia argyi. The sequence continues at coordinate 103,771,430 of CM060677.1, forward strand.
AAACCAACCAGATTCAGGTAGGAGAACAAACTAAGTTAAAAGCATTGCCTTGGATTGGCATGATACAAATTGGATAACAAGAAAGGTTGAACCTTTAGCATATTGGACTATTTAAGATTCATTTTAGAATCGACCAACTAGCATACAAACTTGAGTTCTGGCAGAATTCAGCAGTATATATTACCAGTGTCACATTTAAAACATTAAGAAGCGCAGACCATCTATTGATGGGCCAAACTCAGAAAAAGCTCAACTCACTAGTTCAGTAGGGATTCATGAGATAACCAGAAATTTTCTACAAGTCAAGAATCAGTTACAAGTTCAATAAGTCGTAAACCATTAAAACTTCAAGTTCTGCAGAGTTATGCAGAAAGTTCTGCCTAGGAAAGGCATGTTATCATTCAGAAAACTTGGAAAGTTACACCAATATACACTGGACCATTTATATTTCAGACAGGGTAGGCCTAGTGGCCGTCATATTTGAACATTGCCAGAGAACAACAGGATTACACGAACATATTTCACATTTTCAGATCCCCAGAAATGACTTACAGATGAGTCACTCATGATTCCATTGGAAGGGATCCATCCCAAATGACAATCTCAGACCTTGTAAGAGAACCAACAGAAATCATGGACCGTGTGGTCAAACAGTTGAATCAGAGTCGAATTCCTATCGTTAGAGTTCGCTGGAATTCTCGAATATCATCACCTTTTCACCAATACATTTTCAGAGACCAACATAAACTGAACTTCGGGACGAAGTTCCATTTAGAGGGGAAGACTGTCACAACTCACCATTTCAGGTCATTTCAGGTCATTTCCCGAACTTTGGAAAAACACTATTCATCAAACACTATTCATCAAAACACTATTCATCAGTTTACTATTCATCGTTTTCGAGGTCAATTTGATATTCTGAGAAACTTTTGGGAAATTTACTATTCATGGAACACTATTCATTGCGGGAAAAGATTTCATCATTCACGTGCATTACACATTTCATCGTAAATTTAGTTTACGGGTATTCAAATTCGCGTAACCACATTGGTTCGGGTGCGAATTCATGCATTATCAGTAATGACATTTCATACGGACTGGAGATAGTCTGCATATCATCAGTAGGTCATTTACATGTTATACCACTCTTAGGATTTTCAAATTACTACATTCAGTACATTTAACGTTTTTACGTATAAGTATTTATAGTAAACGTTAACACCCGGTTTATACACGACGAATATATCTAAATATCCCCACAATGGTACCGACATATTTTTATATCCATTTTAACATCATAAAAGTTATAACATTCAGTTACCCAGTATTTTGGAAATTTATTTTATTTATAACGTACGCGTATGAATATAACGACGGTTTTCGTGAAAACTAAACAATAATCACCCGATCACTCAGTAAATGTACCCAACATATTTTTAATATGTTTTTAACATTTTTATAACTTTATTTCATCCCGGTTAACTTTGTGAACGTTTATTGCTATTAAACCCGGTACCCGATTTTAACGAATAACGCGTAATAACACTTAACGCTACACTATATTTTCTAAGTGATCAAAACCGTTTTGGCTACTCCTTTTCACACCTAAAAACCAGCCAAGACTACACCTTTTTAACCATGTGCATTGAATTATCATTATTATACTAATAAACCTTATAAACATTTCATTAACAAAAATCACAAATCATAATCTAACTTTTTAGAAAGATCAAAAACCCATTTTCTCTTGCTCTCTTCTCAAACCCACGACCAAAAACAAACACCATGATCCATCCATGGTTTTTCTTGAAGTAAAACACAAAAGTTATTCATTTTACAAGCCTAATCAAGAATCAAGCAACAAAAACACAAGAACAACAAGCATAATCATCCAATAATCACCTCATTTTATCAAGTAAGTTTTCATCTTTATTTTTTCATGAATCATCCTATTTTTACATGTATTACATAAGAATCATGCTAAAAACCATGTATAAGTAGCTATACTATACTTTATTTTTGCTAAAATGAAACATACAAACCCTAACTTTCTTGTTATGAATCCCCTAGCTCTAATAACTTGGTTAGGAGTCCATGGCACCCTAAGAAGGTGTATGGTAAGATTAGATTAGTCATGTGGTGATTACAAGAGGTTTGGTGATGGTAGAAATTGGTTTTTAACCTTGGAAACTTGATTTGGAACCTATTTTAGACATGCTGTCCCGTTTTGTAAAAATCTGGAAAATCAGTAAACACCAAGGAAACTTTGGCAAAATTTTTAGAAAATACTTTCAAAAACGAATCCGTAGGCGAAAGAACGGATTAAAAAGAGCTTATAACGAACAAGTTATGATTTTTGCAAGATTGTTGACGAAAAGTATTTTCTGGAAATTTAGTTGCTGTTGGACGTTTTTCATGGTACAAAAAGAGACTTTAAACGTAACCCGGAGGAGCCGAGCTTTCCAAAATATATTACTACATACTAAGACGAAACCGTGGATATAAAGAACAAGTAAAACGGACAAGTAACGACAAAGATATACTCGTTTGAATATCGGCTAAAACCCTTTATTAATTGACAGCTTTTAATATATTTGGCGCAAAAACTACGAAGTACATTTTCAAGCTAAACATAATATCAAGTACCGAGCTTTATAACTAACGTAGTATTAGTTATTACGAGTATGTTTTCATCATTTCAAGGATTACAACCCGAGTTTTTCAACGCTAACAAGGAAACTTACGTTATATATATATAAGTATATATATTATAACTAGCCATTTATATTTTCTAATAGCAATATTTTCCAAATTCTTGGATTATATATTTTTGATAATACAAGTGTTTTCCTAAAGAGTAGAGTGGTATAGAAACATGAGCATGGTCATTCATAACATCATTTGGTGATCTAAATGAGATCATTCATCATTCATATTAGGTTGCGGCTAGTATGCGCGCCTTGTTTTCAGCTCAGTACATGTTCATGGTACCATCATGTTGGGTTACGACAGCAAATTGTTCATTGGTGTTCATTTCATTTCATCACGGTTTCATCAGTTAAGGTGAGTTTTCATAGCCCCGTTTTCAATTCAACATTTTTGATTGTTTTCAAATCCCACGGGGGGAATACCTTGCATCAATTATTTCAGTACGAGCCCAAGTATTCAAACATGTACATAGCTTAAGTTACCTTGCCATGTGAAAAGTCCCCTGTAACATCATGAACCGTTAATTTCAAGTACTAAGCGAGAGTGAGTGGATAGATCTATCGAGGGTGACGCCTCCATCCGTGGTAGTGGATACCAACAGTAAGCGGATGCATGTCATGTCTTTTACATTTGAATGTTTCGGCAGAACATTCGGGAGGGGCTTACAGAAACATCAGTCATAGCTTCGGTGTCATGAGCTTAAGGCTATTGTACAAATTTTCACGAGATTTTTATCTTGCATTTTTACTTGTGGTGGCCGTACATCAGTACATTTTACAAACCTATGGAATTCACCAACATTCGTGTTGACGTTTTAGCAATGTATTTCAGGTTATTAAGGTAGCTCATGAGACATGCATTTGGACCTTCATGGAGTCGCGGAGTCGACGCGTCTCATCATTATTTCATGCACTTATGTAAACATTTGATCTAGTACGACTTGTTTTTCATAAACATGCAACACATTTTGGGGACCTCATTTTGTAAACTCTGAATTATTTCAATGATCAATTGCAGTATTTTCCAAACGACACTTTAGGTCGTTCAATGTAACTGTAACTGTGGTGCTATGACAGACACCCCCAGGTATTCCATTCCGCTGCAAGTCAGGTAAATTGGGGGTGTGACACATTGGATGATCAATAGTCACACAAAACACACATTCTTTCACTTTAAACACCATATGGTCACACATATTCACACTTTTGGCCACTTTATGCTTAATTGTATGTGACTAAATACCCAAAAGTAACATGCTTTGTGCGACTAAATGTTACAAAAGGCCACACAAACATACAATTCATGTGGCCATTGGATGATCAATAGTCACACAAAACACACATTTGTTCACTTTAAACACCATATGGTCACACATATTCACACTTTTGGCCACTTTATGCTTAATTGTGTGTGACTAAATACCCAAAAGAAACATGCTTTGTGTGACTAAATGTTGCAAAAGGCCACACAAACATACAATTCACGTGGCCATTGGATGATCAATAGTCACGCAAAACACACATTCCTTCACTTTAAACACCATATAGTCACACATATTCACACTTTTGGCTACTTTATGCTTAATTGTATGTGACTAAATACCCAAAACTAAAATGCTTTGTGTGACTAAATGTTGCAAAAGGCCACACAAACATACAATTCATGTGGCCATTGGATGATCAATAGTCACACAAAACACACATTTGTTCACTTTAAACACCGGATGGTCACACATATTCACACTTTTGGCCACTTTATGCTTAATTATATGTGACTAAATACCCAAAAGAAGCATGCTTTGTGTGACTAAATGTTGCAAAACGCCACACAAACATACAATTCATGTGACCATTGGATGATCAATAGTCACACAAAACACACATTCCTTCACTTTAAACACCATATGGTCACACATATTCACACTTTTGGCCACTTTATGCTTAATTGTATGTGACTAAATACCCAAAAGTAACATGCTTTGTGCGACTAAATGTTGCAAAAGGACACACAAACATACAATTCATGTGGCCATTGGATGATCAATAGTCACACAAAACACACATTTGTTCACTTTAAACACCATATGGTCACACATATTCACAGTTTTGGCCACTTTATGCTTAATTGTATGTGACTAAATACCCAAAAGTAACATGCTTTGTGTGACTAAATGTTGCAAAACGCCACAGAAACATACAATTCATGTGGCCATTGGATGATCAATAGTCACACAAAACACACATTCCTTCACTTTAAACACCATATGGTCACACATATTCACACTTTTGGCCACTTTATGCTTAATTGTATGTGACTAAATACCCAAAACTAACATGCTTTGTGTGACTAAATGTTGCAAAAGGCCACACAAACATACAATTCATGTGGCCATTGGATGATCAATAGTCACACAAAACACACATTTGTTCACTTTAAACACCAGATGGTCACACATATTCACACTTTTGGCCACTTTATGCTTAATTTTATGTGACTAAATACCCAAAAGAAACATGCTTTGTGTGACTAAATGTTGCAAAAGGCCACACAAACATACAATTCATGTGACCATTGGATGATCAATAGTCACACAAAACACATATTCCTTCACTTTAAACACCATATGGTCACACATATTCACACTTTTGGCCACTTTATGCTTAATTGTATGTGACTAAATACCCAAAAGTAACATGCTTTGTGCGACTAAATGTTGCAAAAGGCCACACAAACATACAATTCATGTGGCCATTGGATGATCAATAGTCACACAAAACACACATTTGTTCACTTTAAACACCATATGGTCACACATATTCACACTTTTGGCCACTTTATGCTTAATTGTATGTGACTAAATACCCAAAAGAAACATGCTTTGTGTGACTAAATGTTGCAAATGGCCACACAAACATACAATTCATGTGACCATTGGATGATCAATAGTCACACAAAACACACATTTGTTCACTTTAAACACCATATGGTCACACATATTCACACTTTTGGCCACTTTATCTTAATTGTATGTGACTAAATACGAAAAAGTAACATGCTTTGTGTGACTAAATGTTGCAAAATGCCACACAAACATACAATTCATGTGGCCATTGGATGATCAATAGTCACACAAAACACACATTCCTTCACTTTAAACACCATATGGTCACACATATTCACACTTTTGGCCACTTTATGCTTAATTGTATGTGACTAAATACCCAAAAGAAACATGCTCTGTGTGACTAAATGTTGCAAAAGGCCACACAAACATACAATTCATGTGGCCATTGGATGATCAATAGTCACACAAAACACACATTCCTTCACTTTAAACACCATATGGTCACACATATTCACACTTTTGGCCACTTTATGTTTAATTGTATGTGACTAAATACCCAAAAGAAACATGCTTTGTGTGACTAAATGTTGCAAAAGGCCAAACAAACATACAATTCGTGTGGCCATTGGATGATCAATAGTTACACAAAACACAGATTTGTTCACTTTAAACACCATATGGTCACACATATTCACACTTTTGGCCACTTTATGCTTAATTGTATGTGACTAAATACCCAAAAGAAACATGCTTTGTGTGACTAAATGTTGCAAAACGCCACACAAACATACAATTCATGTGACCATTGGATGATCAATAGTCACACAAAACACATTCCTTCACTTTAAACACCATATGGTCACACATATTCACACTTTTGGCCACTTTATGCTTAATTGTATGTGACTAAATACCCAAAAGTAACATGCTTTGTGCGACTAAATGTTGCAAAAGGCCACACAAACATACAATTCATGTGGCCATTGGATGATCAATAGTCACACAAAACACACATTTGTTCACTTTAAACACCATATGGTCACACATATTCACACTTTTGGCCACTTTATGCTTAATTGTATGTGACTAAATACCCAAAAGTAACATGCTTTGTGTGACTAAATGTTGCAAAACGCCACACAAACATACAATTCATGTGGCCATTGGATGATCAATAGTCACACAAAACACACATTCCTTCACTTTAAACACCATATGGTCACACATATTCACACTTTTGGCCACTTTATGCTTAATTGTATGTGACTAAATACCCAAAACTAACATGCTTTGTGTGACTAAATGTTGCAAAAGGCCACACAAATATACAATTCATGTGGCCATTGGATGATCAATAGTCACACAAAACACACATTTGTTCACTTTAAACACCAGATGGTCACACATATTCACACTTTTGGCCACTTTATGCTTAATTGTATGTGACTAAATACCCAAAAGAAACATGCTTTGTGTGACTAAATGTTGCAAAAGTCCACACAAACATACAATTCATGTGGCCATTGGATGATCAATAGTCACACAAAACACACATTTGTTCACTTTAAACACCAGATGGTCACACATATTCACACTTTTGGCCACTTTATGCTTAATTGTATGTGACTAAATACCCAAAAGAAACATGCTTTGTGTGACTAAATGTTGCAAAAGGCCACACAAACATACAATTCATGTGACCATTGGATGATCAATAGTCACACAAAACACACATTCCTTCACTTTAAACACCATATGGTCACACATATTCACACTTTTGGCCACTTTATGCTTAATTGTATGTGACTAAATACCCAAAAGTAACATGCTTTGTGCGACTAAATGTTGCAAAAGGCCACACAAACATACAATTCATGTGGCCATTGGATGATCAATAGTCACACAAAACACACATTTGTTCACTTTAAACACCATATGGTCACACATATTCACACTTTTGGCCACTTTATGCTTAATTGTATGTGACTAAATACCCAAAAGTAACATGCTTTGTGTGACTAAATGTTGCAAAACGCCACACAAACATACAATTCATATGGCCATTGGATGATCAATAGTCACACAAAACACACATTCCTTCACTTTAAACACCATATGGTCACACATATTCACACTTTTGGCCACTTTATGCTTAATTGTATGTGACTAAATACCCAAAAGTAACATGCTTTGTGCGACTAAATGTTACAAAAGGCCACACAAACATACAATTCATGTGGCCATTGGATGATCAATAGTCACACAAAACACACATTTGTTCACTTTAAACACCATATGGTCACACATATTCACACTTTTGGCCACTTTATGCTTAATTGTACGTGACTAAATACCCAAAAGAAACATGCTTTGTGTGACTAAATGTTGCAAAAGGCCACACAAACATACAATTCACGTGGCCATTGGATGATCAATAGTCACACAAAACACACATTCCTTCACTTTAAACACCATATAGTCACACATATTCACACTTTTGGCTACTTTATGCTTAATCGTATGTGACTAAATACCCAAAACTAACATGCTTTGTGTGACTAAATGTTGCAAAAGGCCACACAAACATACAATTCATGTGGCCATTGGATGATCAATAGTCACACAAAACACACATTTGTTCACTTTAAATACCAGATGGTCACGCATATTTACACTTTTGGCAACTTTATGCATAATTGTATGTGACTAAATACCCAAAAGAAACATGCTTTGTGTGACTAAATGTTGCAAAACGCCACACAAACATACAATTCATGTGACCATTGGATGATCAATAGTCACACAAAACACACATTCCTTCACTTTAAACACCATATGGTCACACATATTCACACTTTTGGCCACTTTATGCTTAATTGTATGTGACTAAATACCCAAAAGTAACATGCTTTGTGCGACTAAATGTTGCAAAAGGCCACACAAACATACAATTCATGTGGCCATTGGATGATCAATAGTCACACAAAACACACATTTGTTCACTTTAAACACCATATGGTCACACATATTCACACTTTTGGCCACTTTATGCTTAATTGTATGTGACTAAATACCCAAAAGTAACATGCTTTGTGTGACTAAATGTTGCAAAACGCCACACAAACATACAATTCATGTGGCCATTGGATGATCAATAGTCACACAAAACACACATTCCTTCACTTTAAACACCATATGGTCACACATATTCACACTTTTGGCCACTTTATGCTTAATTGTATGTGACTAAATACCCAAAACTAACATGCTTTGTGTGACTAAATGTTGCAAAAGGCCACACAAACATACAATTCATGTGGCCATTGGATGATCAATAGTCAGACAAAACACACATTTGTTCACTTTAAACACCAGATGGTCACACATATTCACACTTTTGGCCACTTTATGCTTAATTGTATGTGACTAAATACCCAAAAGAAACATGCTTTGTGTGACTAAATGTTGCAAAAGTCCACACAAACATACAATTCATGTGACCATTGGATGATCAATAGTCACACAAAACACACATTCCTTCACTTTAAACACCATATGGTCACACATATTCACACTTTTGGCCACTTTATGCTTAATTTTATGTGACTAAATACCCAAAAGTAACATGCTTTGTGCAACTAAATGTTGCAAAAGGCCACACAAACATACAATTCATGTGGCAATTGGATGATCAATAGTCACACAAAACACACATTTGTTCACTTTAAACACCATATGGTCACACATATTCACACTTTTGGCCACTTTATGCTTAATTGTATGTGACTAAATACCCAAAAGTAACATGCTTTGTGTGACTAAATGTTGCAAAATGTAACAATTCGCATTTTCAGGTTAATTAATTTTTCCCGGAAAATTTCACTATTCACTTTTACTATTCATTTTTCCCGAAACTTTCCCGAAAGTTGATTTTTATTTGATATTCTCGAGTGATAAATCATTTTCATGGCAAATTAAATGTTTGACATTCGTCAGATCATTTTCGTGAAAGTTATTAAGGAATTACACGTTTTAAGATAAAACGTCATTCAGAAATTCTACGTACAATGAAACTCGACCGCGTTAAGTGACCCCGCATCAGAAAAATGTTTGACACACTCATGATTTATTTGAGAATTAATCGTGACTGAGAAAAACATGACCAAAGACTTCCCAGCAGGTCACCCATGTCGGTACTAATCTCACATGAGCACGCTTAACCGAATGGGCGATTAACCGTTAGACCACAAAACGAGTTTCTAAGACATTTTGAGTTTTCAAAATTATTAGAAAAAGTCAACATAATTTTCCCTCCTCCATTGACCAAAAATCATCCCTTGATTTTATAAGTCATTTCGTGATTTTTAGGCTTACGGTTTGATGTCTAAAAGACATTTAACACCAACCGACACTAGACTGAGCCCAGTCTAGACATTATAAGTCACTTTAAATCATTTTTATCACATTAGAAAAGTAACATTTTACTTTTCTCAATTTTACGCAATATTCGTACATTTTACGTATTACGCGTTTTATACCCGTGTTTCCAGTTTTTAGCAGGGTTTACCACCCAAATGGAACCTACCACTCATTTTATATTTTATTATGGGACATATGGACATGTCTAACAATACTTTCAAATTCCATAATTTTACGACACCCGGTTTTACGTTTTGAGGCGTAACAACTTACGGTTTGCATTTTCCGGAGTCAAAACTCATCCAATATCTTGGATAATATCAAACTATGACCAAGTCACCTTCCTATCCACTCCAAACCGCCTAAGGGGGGGGGGGGGAGTCACCATTTAGGTGTCTTGATCTCATGCTTAAGTCCTTAGATTGCTTACATGTGTTCAAGCTTCCTTTGTAAGCTTTGACTAGTCATATAACTAACCTCCTCATTGAGCTATAAAAGCCCCCCACCCCTTTGTGTTTGCCGTCCATACCTCACCCCTCAACACTCTCTCCATAGCTTTATTTCCTTCAAAGTTCTAGCAAGGTTCAAGTGTTTCTTCAAGGTAGAAACCCTAGTTGATCTTAGGTTACCAAAACTCTTCCAAACCCTAATATAATTGGTGATTTCTCTTGAGTTTAAATCCACTCAATTCACCTTAACCTTCATCATCCATCTTTCAAGAATACCAAGGGTAGAAAGATTGCATGAAGTGAAAAAGGGTTGAAGCAAGTCTATCAAAGTCCTATCCTTACATGTTAACTTCCTTTCATCTTTGAAAGCCAAAAGTTGTGAGCCAAACCCTAACTTGATTCTTGTTAAATAATCATGTTCATGTTATTTACATATTATTCTTGCTATATTATGTCTTGTAGTTATGTCCATGATGTATAAAAATGACCAAAACAAGTTATTGTTATTGATTGTTAAAACAAGTTACTAAAACAAGTAAACTAGTGACTTTCTTGGAAAACCACGACCAAAATGGTAAAATTATGATATTGGATCATTACAAATTACAGTAGAGGACTTAACAAGGAAACCATAGCAATTTGAACCACCCAAAACGAGTATACGAGTCAAAAGTTATGGCGATTTGAAATTACCAAAGATTTCCGGCAAAACTGCCAAATAGCTTCCTGATCAAATTTGGGTTTTGAAAGTCCCACTTCTGGTCCGATTCATCAAAAAGTTAAAACACGAAAGTTGTCCGAAACGACGTTTTCGTTCAGGTACAAAGAAGCTCGAGACCTAAAAATGCTTTCCGAGTGATAAATTTCTTCAAATTCTAAACAGCCCATTTTTAGACAAAGTCATTATATATAAGTTATGGTTTATGAAGACCAAAGGGGTCTTATGACCTAAATCAAGACCACAACCATGGCTAGAGCCAAGGTTGAGTCTCAAGACCATGGAACAATGACCAAAGGTCATGGCTAGGCCATGACGAAATGACCATACAAGCTTACCAAGGCAAATACATGAATTAGAGAAGTTGGCGATAACTTGAACATACAATTTGGATCTACTTCATCTAAAGGAAACCATGAGATTTTACCAAGAGAAAATGGTCATTCAAGACTTATGAAACTACCCCTAATAACAATCTTCATGTACAAATAAACTTTCCTAAGTTTATTCAAATATCGGACATGTTACCTTTCGGATCAAAACTTATATCTATATATTTCATCAACTACTACAATAGTAGGGAGCCTCATGTGAGGAGTTCATTATGTAAGCCGTCGAGTTGAGTTGTGGATTTACGAGTTAAAGTGTCCTGGCTCCTCGAACGCTTACTAACATGACTTCTGAATTATGTCGGCCCGAACGGTAGTAAACGATATACAAAACATACATGTTTCATGAATCTTCTCTTTCAAAGACTTACACTATACATCATACCACATCATGGACTAAATGCAAGATATATATATATAGGCACTACTTCATATTCTTTACTCCGATCTTAAGTCACAACATTCTATTATAGGTTGCTCGTAGAAACCTTCACGATTCAACCGTTACATTCATTACTTGCTATCTTACTTAAGGTGAGTTCATAGCCCCACTTTCGATTACTTAATTGTTTTACAAACCCTTGGGGGGAATACATGCTATTTATAACCGAGCACAATGTTTTTAAATTGTATGCTTACCTGATTGTTTTATTATCACTAAGTACCAACCTTGCTAAACCGAGATCCTTTATTATGAACCATTTAGTCACTAGCAATAGTGAGCGCGAATATTATTAATAGGCCTATTGGGATTGACGAATCCCATTTGTATTGACTAAGTTCAAACAAATGCAATAATATTTGAGATTTAGGTATGTTAGCAAAGTACCTACCGGGATAAATCTGCCGATTGATATTGGTACACGTTAACGTTATGGTGTCATAAGCTTAGTGTATAATACATGTTCCGGGCGTATAATAACGTAGCCTACCTGTTTTGTTTTCCAAACATTGGTGTGAGCCTATAACTCACACTACCAACATATTGTGTTCAATCGATTTAACAAACTCTATGAATATCACTCAACCTTTGTGTTGACCTCTCAAGCATGTATTTCAGGTTCATGACGATCAAGGATGGCACGGAAGGACACGGATACTCAAGAAGGGCTATAAATTTTATTATCATTCAAAACTCATTTATTATACATTGTAAACATGGAACCAATTGGGACCTCATTTTGAAATCTCTGATATTTATATAATTTGAATGATACATCTTTTAAAACGACTCAATTGGAGTTCGTTTTCTATTATTGTGACTATTGTGCCGTCGAGTAACACCCAGTTTGAATTCCGCTGCATCCATGAATTGGGGGTGTTACAGATTGGTATCAGAGCCATGGTTATAGAGAAACGGGTCTAATTGAGACCTAAACTATAACTACAACTACAAGCAAAACCATTTTTATAGCCTTCCGCTCTTCGTGTCTTCCATCCTCCAGACGATTATGGACTTAGTAAGCATGTTATGCTACACAAACATATTAGTATATTCATATATACCCATTTTGAGCATTTCCCCGAACACATATAAGTATATTGATATATACACACTAAGCATTTTATGCTACATGAACACATATAAGTATATTGATATATACACACTAGGCATTTTATGCTACATGAACATATTAGTATATTGATATATAAACTCGGTTTATTTTCAATCATTTATCTAAACAATGGACTAAACATATCTGTGTATGCCTATTCTAAGGCACTTCGGCACAGCCACACTCTCCCAATCATGTTCCTACTCCAACATTATATGTCCAAGACATTGTAACTAATTACAATGGTCTCATTCATTTTCCAAGACATTGTGAGTTACAATGGTCTCATTCATTTTCCAAGACATTGTGAGATACAATGGTCTCATTCATTTTCCAAGACATTGTGAGTTACAATGGTCTCATTCATTTTCCAAGACATTGTGAGATACAATGGTCTCATTCATTTTCCAAGACATTGTGAGATACAATGGTCTCATTCATTTTCCAAGACATTGTGAGATACAATGGTCTCGTTCATTTTCCAAGACATTGTGAGATACAATGGTCTCATTCATTTTCCAAGACATTGTGAGATACAATGGTCTATTTCATTTTCCAAGACATTGTGAGATACAATGGTCTCATTCATTTTCCATGACATTGTGTTTTGTGCAAATGGTCTCTAGAATTATTCCATCACATCATCAATATCATTTCTTATGATATCAAAAACCCGTCACAATCTATCGATTTCAAAACAAGAAATATGAGATTTCTAAAGGACAAACTAATCCATCATCGACAAAAGCTGAACTTTCTCTACATTCATCAAAGTTTTCTTATGAAACCTTCATTATTAAAAGTTCGTGATCCTGGCCAAGTATGTTCTATTTTAGAACTACTTAAAACTTCCTTTCCATACGTATCTACCCTTACTACCTTCTATGCAATGGAATATGAAAACATACGTTACAAGTCTTGTATGGACGGGACTTGCAACTTAAGGGTTTGACATCGCCTTTGTTTAGTGGACAGTTTCCCGAAAGCAACGGACATATCAAAAGTATACCTAGTTTAGGTATTTGAAAATTTTATCGAACCTTGGCTAAATATAGACTAGTCACCTATATTTAACCTAGGGACAGTGGAATATAGTCTGACTAACTATATTCGACTTAGAATTTTCAAATACTGAGAATAGTTGTACTAGGGTTATGTTTAGGTTGATTTCCTACATGAACACGATAAACCACCAGAATACATTAAAACAATCTAAAGACACGATAGTGCCTTACCACTCAGCAAGATCTTAACACCTTATTTGTATGATCTAAATTCATTCTTGAAAATTTTCATTTATGAGATAATCCGAACGACTATCTTGGGATAGTTATCAATTCTTCTCTTCATCCCGTGGAAGTACCATCCTGTTTAGGATACCATTCCGTCATAAACTTTTAAAAATCTCTTAAGATTTTTAAAGCAAACTCAACATCGATACCTAAGAGTATTAATGTTAAGCATACACTACACACTTTTGTTCATCAACATATCACATCATTATCTTCACAACCGTTACAAACACAAGCTCATTAACAGATCTTGATGCACTTTTCAAGCTCAAATCATCCTTAGTTACACCACAAGTACCCTCATCAGCTTTACAAGTTTGAATATTCATCTTGTACTTTTGGAACACCAGTATCATCTCGTAGTACACTACCTTGTAACTCACCGGCCAAGTATGAATGTTGTGTCGGGAATTCTTGAGTAGGATGATTTATAATGTCCTTATTTGAATGGATTGGGATGCCTTTTCATTTAAATAAAGAAATTATAAATCATCGAACCATAAGTTTATATTCCTTTAGTTACGTTGTTTGGGATGCCTCTCTATGTAAATAAAGAATTATAAACAAGTGGGCTTATTTATATCCGAAATAACATAAGTATGAAGTCAACCTACATTACATTGCTCGGGTATGGCTTGATACCTACATTACATTGCTCGGGTATGGCATGATACCTACATTACATTGCTCGGGTATGGCATGATACCTACATTATATTCGCCACAAGAAATCCTATCTTTTCACCGACATCGCTTCGAACCATGACATAAACACTAGGTACAACAACAGATTACCTACTAGACTATGATTGCAACAACTATCCCAATTTCCATAAGTACGAGATTTTCATTTTGGTTTTCATAATGATAGTGCAATAACAAACAAACTCATTGCGAGGCCATGTAACCATATGCATGTGCAGTCGTACCAAACTCATTGCGAGGCCATGTAACCATATGCATGTGCAGTCGTACCAAACTCATTACGGGGCCATGTAGCCATATGCATGGGCAGTCATACCAAACTCATTGTGAAGCCATGTAGCCATATGCATGGGCAGCCGTACAATTCAAACAGGACTTGGTCCAACCACATGTTCAACATTTATTCCATTATTCTATGTCTATGTCAATTGCAATTGTTGTTCAACTACTATATCAATTGCTATTGATACTTGACAACTATATCGAGTTCTATTCGATATTCAACTACTATATCAATTCCTATTAATACTCGATTACTATATCAATTTCCTTTGATATTCGACTATTATATGAATCTCTATTGATATTCAACTATGTTATCAATTTCTATTGACACACCATATTCTGAGACAAATCAAACTATATCACTAGTAATTCCAGACTTTGGTCCTCATAAGTAACCACACATCTTTATCGACACCACTCCAACATATGACACACAAAGAACTTCAGGACGAAGTTCCCCGTAAGGGGTAGAGACTGTAACAATTCGCATTTTCAGGTTAATTAATTTTTCCCGGAAAATTTCACTATTCACTTTTACTATTCATTTTTCCCGAAACTTTCCCGAAAGTTGATTTTTATTTGATATTCTCGAGTGATAAATCATTTTCATGGCAAATTAAATGTTTGACATTCGTCAGATCATTTTCGTGAAAGTTATTAAGGAATTACACGTTTTAAGATAAAACGTCATTCAGAAATTCTACGTACAATGAAACTCGACCGCGTTAAGTGACCCCGCATCAGAAAAATGTTTGACACACTCATGATTTATTTGAGAATTAATCGTGACTGAGAAAAACATGACCAAAGACTTCCCAGCAGGTCACCCATGTCGGTACTAATCTCACATGAGCACGCTTAACCGAATGGGCGATTAACCGTTAGACCACAAAATGAGTTTCTAAGACATTTTGAGTTTTCAAAATTATTAGAAAAAGTCAACATAATTTTCCCTCCTCCATTGACCAAAAATCATCCCTTGATTTTATAAGTCATTTCGTGATTTTTAGGCTTACGGTTTGATGTCTAAAAGACATTTAACACCAACCGACACTAGACTGAGCCCAGTCTAGACATTATAAGTCACTTTAAATCATTTTTATCACATTAGAAAAGTAACATTTTACTTTTCTCAATTTTACGCAATATTCGTACATTTTACGTATTACGCGTTTTATACCCGTGTTTCCAGTTTTTAGCAGGGTTTACCACCCAAATGGAACCTACCACTCATTTTATATTTTATTATGGGACATATGGACATGTCTAACAATACTTTCAAATTCCATAATTTTACGACACCCGGTTTTACGTTTTGAGGTGTAACAACTTACGGTTTGCATTTTCCGGAGTCAAAACTCATCCAATATCTTGGATAATATCAAACTATGACCAAGTCACCTTCCTATCCACTCCAAACCGCCTAAGGGGGGGGGGAGTCACCATTTATGTGTCTTGATCTCATGCTTAAGTCCTTAGATTGCTTACATGTGTTCAAGCTTCCTTTGTAAGCTTTGACTAGTCATATAACTAACCTCCTCATTGAGCTATAAAAGCCCCCCACCCCTTTGTGTTTGCCGTCCATACCTCACCCCTCAACACTCTCTCCATAGCTTTATTTCCTTCAAAGTTCTAGCAAGGTTCAAGTGTTTCTTCAAGGTAGAAACCCTAGTTGATCTTAGGTTACCAAAACTCTTCCAAACCCTAATATAATTGGTGATTTCTCTTGAGTTTAAATCCACTCAATTCACCTTAACCTTCATCATCCATCTTTCAAGAATACCAAGGGTAGAAAGATTGCATGAAGTGAAAAAGGGTTGAAGCAAGTCTATCAAAGTCCTATCCTTACATGTTAACTTCCTTTCATCTTTGAAAGCCAAAAGTTGTGAGCCAAACCCTAACTTGATTCTTGTTAAATAATCATGTTCATGTTATTTACATATTATTCTTGCTATATTATGTCTTGTAGTTATGTCCATGATGTATAAAAATGACCAAAACAAGTTATTGTTATTGATTGTTAAAACAAGTTACTAAAACAAGTAAACTAGTGACTTTCTTGGAAAACCACGACCAAAATGGTAAAATTATGATATTGGATCATTACAAATTACAGTAGAGGACTTAACAAGGAAACCATAGCAATTTGAACCACCCAAAACGAGTATACGAGTCAAAAGTTATGGCGATTTGAAATTACCAAAGATTTCCGGCAAAACTGCCAAATAGCTTCCTGATCAAATTTGGGTTTTGAAAGTCCCACTTCTGGTCCGATTCATCAAAAAGTTAAAACACGAAAGTTGTCCGAAACGACGTTTTCGTTCAGGTACAAAGAAGCTCGAGACCTAAAAATGCTTTCCGAGTGATAAATTTCTTCAAATTCTAAACAGCCCATTTTTAGACAAAGTCATTACATATAAGTTATGGTTTATGAAGACCAAAGGGGTCTTATGACCTAAATCAAGACCACAACCATGGCTAGAGCCAAGGTTGAGTCTCAAGACCATGGAACAATGACCAAAGGTCATGGCTAGGCCATGACGAAATGACCATACAAGCTTACCAAGGCAAATACATGAATTAGAGAAGTTGGCGATAACTTGAACATACAATTTGGATCTACTTCATCTAAAGGAAACCATGAGATTTTACCAAGAGAAAATGGTCATTCAAGACTTATGAAACTACCCCTAATAACAATCTTCATGTACAAATAAACTTTCCTAAGTTTATTCAAATATCGGACATGTAACCTTTCGGATCAAAACTTATATCTATATATTTCATCAACTACTACAATAGTAGGGAGCCTCATGTGAGGAGTTCATTATGTAAGCCGTCGAGTTGAGTTGTGGATTTACGAGTTAAAGTGTCCTGGCTCCTCGAACGCTTACTAACATGACTTCTGAATTATGTCGGCCCGAACGGTAGTAAACGATATACAAAACATACATGTTTCATGAATCTTCTCTTTCAAAGACTTACACTATACATCATACCACATCATGGACTAAATGCAAGATATATATATATATATATATAGGCACTACTTCATATTCTTTACTCCGATCTTAAGTCACAACATTCTATTATAGGTTGCTCGTAGAAACCTTCACGATTCAACCGTTACATTCATTACTTGCTATCTTACTTAAGGTGAGTTCATAGCCCCACTTTCGATTACTTAATTGTTTTACAAACCCTTGGGGGGAATACATGCTATTTATAACCGAGCACAATGTTTTTAAATTGTATGCTTACCTGATTGTTTTATTATCACTAAGTACCAACCTTGCTAAACCGAGATCCTTTATTATGAACCATTTAGTCACTAGCAATAGTGAGCGCGAATATTATTAATAGGCCTATTGGGATTGACGAATCCCATTTGTATTGACTAAGTTCAAACAAATGCAACAATATTTGAGATTTAGGTATGTTAGCAAAGTACCTACCGGGATAAATCTGCCGATTGATATTGGTACACGTTAACGTTATGGTGTCATAAGCTTAGTGTATAATACATGTTCCGGGCGTATAATAACGTAGCCTACCTGTTTTGTTTTCCAAACATTGGTGTGAGCCTATAACTCACACTACCAACATATTGTGTTCAATCGATTTAACAAACTCTATGCATATCACTCAACCTTTGTGTTGACCTCTCAAGCATGTATTTCAGGTTCATGACGATCAAGGATGGCACGGAAGGACACGGATACTCAAGAAGGGCTATAAATTTTATTATCATTGAAAACTCATTTATTATACATTGTAAACATGGAACCAATTGGGACCTCATTTTGAAATCTCTGATATTTATATAATTTGAATGATACATCTTTTAAAACGACTCAATTGGAGTTCGTTTTCTATTATTGTGACTATTGTGCCGTCGAGTAAAACCCAGTTTGAATTCCGCTGCATCCATGAATTGGGGGTGTTACACAAAACGCCACACAAACATACAATTCATGTGGCCATTGGATGATCAATAGTCACACAAAACACACATTCCTTCACTTTAAACACCATATGGTCACACATATTCACACTTTTGGCCACTTTATGCTTAATTGAATGTGACTAAATACCCAAAAGAAACATGCTTTGTGTGACTTAATGTTGCAAAAGGCCACACAAACATACAATTCGTGTGGCCATTGGATGATCAATAGTCACACAAAACACACATTTCTTCACTTTAAACACTATATGGTCACACATATTCACACTTTTGGCCACTTTATGCTTAATTGTATGTGACTAAATACCCATAAAAAACATGCTTTGTGTGACTAAATGTTGCAAAAGGCCACACAAACATACAATTCATGTGGCCATTGGATGATCAATAGTCACACAAAACACACATTCCTTCACTTTAAACACCATATGAGATTCATGTGGCCATTAGATGATCAATAGTCACACAAAACACACATTTGTTCAATTTATACACCGTATGGTCACAGATATTCACACTTTTGGCCACTTTATGCTTAATTGTATGTGACTAAATATATAAAAATAAAATGTTATGTGTGACTATACAGTGTTTATGGTCACTAATACTGCTTAATCCAACGAAATTTATACCCAATTAGTCACACATATTTAGGTTTTGGTTACTGTTTTGTAATCGAGACTAAAAATAACTCGAACATGTGACCATAGGTACCCTATGGTCACGCGACCTTTAGTCACACACACTCAAAAAATCATGTGTGACTATATGTATTTCGTCTCAGATATTGGGTGTAGCCAAATCCAGTTTTTGTTCTAGTGATATTTTCCATAACATTTACCATAACACATACCTTAAGCCATCATTAAACGTCACCATTCATACTTTAACCATTTCCATCCTACTCTATCATTCTTTTGCTAGTTATGCCAAACTAGCCATACAATCTACTTTCACATATGTAAAACCCTAAAAATTCAGAAACCTAAAATTACGTATAAATTTGAAATTTCTAAAAACCTTACGATATGTTTATGTAATTGTTAATCTAAGTCAATTATATCATATATTAAAAATTACAACTAATAAACAAACACATTTAAAGATCCTTTGAACCATTTAATTGTCACTATTTTGATTAATTAAGCTCCATTGAAACGACTAGTTAAAATCTCCTAAATCATTAACCCATTTAATCTCCATTTAATTGGTAATAAATACTCCTAATCGGCCCATATTTAAAACATCCAAATGATGAACTGATCATAACAGCCCAAATGTAAACCCCCATAACCGACCATAATTAGTGACATTTAAAACCCTTAAAGCCCACTTAGATCCCCATAAACGGTACTTAGTGTACACGCTCCTTTGGTTGGTTTTTTTAATATAAATCCAGTGCCTGGTTTTTCTTTTCTTCTTCATTCGACGACACAACACATACAAACACACATTCATAAAACTGCTACAATTATTCTCTATCAAAACCAAGATTCAAAGCTTTTGGAGACTGTGATCATGGTTAAGTTTGTGCGATGGTTTTAGTGGTTGTGTATGTTCGGGTTTTAAGTTCGGTTGTATCTTGTTGCATCTTATGCTCATGCTCGTGTTTTTTAGGTTCGATCATACTTGTTTGGCCGAGGTCAAGGTATTGGCTTGATAGCTTGCGGTATTAATTTTGTGACGGTTACGTGTTAGCTGTTGGAGTACGCTTAGGATTGGGCCTCAATTATACCTCTTTTAACATTAATTCTTGTACTTGAATTCCTGTTCGCACTCGTGTTTGGTTACGCTTGAGTTGTGGGTTCGATCGTGTCTCGTTAAATCTTAGTGTTCGTGTTCGAGTCGCTGCATTGCTTGTGTTCTTGTTCAGTTAAAACTATCACTGGAGGTATATATTAAACTATAATTATAATCTTGCGTTAACATATAAATATATGTTAAGAAATCTTGTTGTATTATAATATGACACACTGACAGTTATAATGAGTGATAGAACTTATGCACACCATTTTCTATAAGTTCTTAGGACCGTTTTGGACTCCATGTTGTTTAGACATTGATCTAGGATTAACAATAAGCACACTAACAATGATTAACAATATAATATGCATCAGAATAATCAAAACATCATTGTTGTTATTAAGGTTCTTCGCCATCATCTCTACTAACTATTACAATCATCTACAGCCCCAATTCTACTTGATCAAGGTAGAACTTGTTACACACCTTGTAACAGGGATCAAGGACTTGACCTTGAGGCTGAACTTAACTAACTAAAACTAACCCTAGGCGTCCATTGTAGGAACTTGACGCCTAGATTTAACCTAATGACCCATGTCCTCTTTATATACTAGAGGATTAGGGTTTACAAGAAAGACAAACATAATACAATTAGGAAAGTAAATATTCTCTAGAATTTTCTAAAATCTCCATCTTTTTGTAACTTTCCTTCTTGTCATATTAAGCCCTTGTGTTTCATTCTTCTTCAAATACTGCACCAGAAGTACTTTGCATTAGAAGTACTTTGGTTCAGCAGAAGTACTTTGCATCAGAAGTACTTTGGTTAAGCAGAAGTACTTTGTATTAGAAGTACTTTGGTTTAGCAGTAGTTTGGTTCAGCAAAAAGTAGTTTCCTTCAAAGTACTTTCATTCATCTTCATATAAGCACATGTAGTTTTGTAATCATCAAATCTTATAATTCCCAACAATGAGTTTAAATCATGATAATATAATGTGCATGCATTAAGAGCTATACATAAGACTTACGAGTAGTAACTAAAGTGAAGTAAATATGCATTAAAAGTAATTAAAGTGAAGTAAATATGCATTAAACTAGTTGTGGTATAGTTCGATTGAGAAGAGAATAACATTTACATACATTTTTCAAACATAATTGGCCATAAATAAAGGTATCATATATACTAGTTAGTTATTAGTTTGAACTTGAATTTATTGAGTTGTTATATAGTTAAATTGTTGTCATTATAAAACCGTTTTGTAACTAAACTATTTTGGTCTTTGACAAATAATAGAATATTTTGGTCAATTCTCTTGTGTATGTATTTTTAAAATTATAGTACGAAAAAAACCCTAACTTGACTAAATGTGGTAAGATCTAAAAAAAAGAAATGAAACCCTAAAACGAGTAATCGGATTAACTAATAAGTATTGTATGAAACCGAACTCGTGTAGATTCATTGGAGAGCACGTAACGTTGTTCCTTGTGTTCTTTCATTTGCTTTCCTTTCATTGCATTTAAGGTACAGATATTCAATCTTACTTTAATCATTCTTTCATTTGCATATCATATTAGTACGGATATTTTGAATACCCATTTCTATTTACATCTTATCGGTTGGTTCGTTTGTTTAATTATTCGTTTCTATGATTCATATTCATTGACTTTGATTCGTTTACTTTGATATGAACCTTTAATATGAACCCTTTGATTTGAACCATTGATATGATTCTCTTGTTATGATCCATCTGATATGATCCTTTTGTTATGACCCATCTGATATGATCTCATTGTTATGACCCCTTTGTTTTGATCTATTTGATTTGACCCATTACTCAAGGTACTATTCCAAGCCATGAAGTTAACATGGCCATGTCATTGAGGCACCAATGGTATGACACTTTCTGTGAAGGTGTGATTGATCCACGGAATTTCCCTTATTTGTATCTGTGGCCATTATCTGAGTATGTATGCTAGCCTTGAGCTAGGGTATATGCTAATCTGTTTTGCAGGGGAGCGTATGGATACATCCTAGGTAATGTGTATTGATATCTGGTGATTGGTAGGTGTGTGACCCTACACCCCATCACAATCTGGTATATTGGAGTCTGCAGCTCCATGTACAATAAAGGAATTGACAGTATAATGAATTGTGAAATGAAATATTTGATTGATTGTTTTGGTACTTGAGCATATCCTGTTATTATCCCTTTATCATTTCTGGACTATTCTTTGATTACTATTTTCCTATGACCCTTCATATTCTTTATGACATTGTTCCTCAGCAGGTTCACATTGGATTGTTTATTTATTCATTTATGATCAGTTATCTTTCATATGTTTATATCTATTCACTAAGCAGCTTAGCCGCATTTTATTTTCCCTATGGCAGGTATCAAGTTGGAAGCTGGGATTGAGTGATGAGGGTAGGAGCTTTTAGTGGATCAACCCTACCTTAGTCATCATGGATTTTATTTTAGATTTTTGTTTGATTATTTTAGAAGCTGTTTTTATTGTAATTGTTTTATTAGTCCTTTTAGTCTCAATACTTGTAATTTATTTCGTCAAGTCTTCCGCTTGCATTTTATATTCTGAAATGACACCATAATGTTACACTTTAGACCCTTGTCGGGTTTGGGGTGTTACAATTATGGTATCAGAGATTAGGATTCGACCTGTAGAGCTTAGGCTATGACCTGTGAGGATTGGGTAGACATTAGGGTTCCTATTGTATTGACACTTTCTTGTGCTTTGACGCTTCCTTCTGCTTTGACTGTCTTCTTTCATATTTTGATTTTCATTTTCTATTTTTATCTTCACTGATTCTTTATTCGTAGTAGGCATTCCTATCATGTTTCTGAGTCTAGACGTGCGGTTCAATAGAGCATAAGATCAGTGATTGTCCTAGGAGGAAGTGAGTTGGTGATTGGTGATCGGTTCATTTTTCATTTATGCCTTTCCTTTTTCATCTTGACACATTTCTGCTATTTTATGTTATAATTCTGGAATTTCTGATTTGAACCTGCAAATAAATTGAAGTCGGAATTTATTCCTTGTCATCATTTATGTGTTCCGCATCTGTTGGATTCAGTCTGAAATGATCAGTTATTATTGAAGAATATGACATGTTCTGAACCTTCTGAATCGAGTCATGAGAAATTAACCTTCCATTCGTTGGAATCTTTTTCTATTCCTTTCGTGATCTGGTATGTCTCTATCCATTTCTTTTTTATTTCGAGGACGAAATTTTATTTTTAGAGGGGAAGAGTTGTAAAACCCTAAAAATTCAGAAACCTAAAATTACGTTTAAATTTGAAATTTCTGAAAACCTTGCGATACGTTTATGTAATTGTTAATCTAAGTCAATTATATCATATATTAAAAATTACGACTAATAAATAAACACATTTAAAGATCCTTTGAACCAATTAACTTTCACTATTTTGATTAAATAAGCTCCATTGAAACGACTAGTTAAAATCTCCTAAATCATTAACCCATTTAATCTCCATTTAATCGGTAATAAATACTCCTAATCGACACATATTTAAAACTTCCAAATGATGACCCTTAAATGATCATAACAGCCCAAATGTAAACCCCCATAACCGACCATAATTAGTGACATTTAGAACCCTTAAAGCCTACTTAAAACCCCATAAACGGTACTTAGTATACACGCTCCTTTGGTTGGTTTTTTTATATAAATCCAGTGCCTAGTTTTTCTTTTCTTCTTCATTCGACGACACAACACATACAAACACACATTCATAAAACTGCTACAATTATTCTCTATCAAAACCAAGATTCGAAGTTTTTGGAGGCTGTGATCATGGTTAAGTTTGTGCGAGGGTTTTAGTGGTCGTGTATGTTCGGGTTTTAAGTTCGGTTGTGTCTTGTTGCATCTTGTGCTCATTCTCGTGTTTTTTTGGTTCGATCGTACTTGTTTGGCCGAGGTCAAGGTATTGGTTTGATAGCTTGCGGTATTAGTTTTGTGACAGTTACGTGTTAGCTGTTGGAGTACGCTTAGGATTGGGCCTCGATTATACCTCTTTCAACATTAATACTTGTACTTGAATTCCTGTTCGCACTCGTGTTCGGTTACGCTTGAGTTGTAGTGTTCGTGTTCGAGTCGCTGGAGTGCTTGTGTTCTTGTTCAGTTCGAACTATCACTGGAGGTATATATTAAACCAAAATTATAATCTTGCGTTAACATATAAATATATGTTAAGAAATCTTGTTGTATTATAATATGACACACTGACAGTTATAATGAGTTTAAATCGTGATAGTATAATGTGCATGCATTAAGAGCTATACATAAGACTTACGAGTAGTAACTAAAGTGAAGAAAATATGCATTAAAAGTAATTAAAATGAAGTAAATATGCATTAAACTAGCCATGGTATAGTTCGATTGAGAAGAGAATAACATTTACATACATTTTTCAAACATAATTGGCCATTAATACAGGTGTCATATATACCAGTTAGTTATTAGTTTGAACTTGAATTTATTGAGTTGTTATATAGTTAAATTGTTGTCACTATAAAACCGTATTGTAACTAAACAGTTTTGGTCTTTGACAAATAATGGAATATTTTGGTCAATTCTCTTGTGTATGTATTTTTAAAATTATAGTACGAAAAAAACCCTAAGTTGACTAAATGTGGTAAGATACTAAAAAAAACAAGAAATGAAACCATAAAACGAGTACTCGGATTAACTAATAAGTATTGTATGAAACCGAACTCGTGTAGATTCATCGGAGAGGACGTAATGTTGTTCCTTGTGTTC
This sequence comes from Artemisia argyi, assembly GCA_030686995.1. Classification (NCBI taxonomy): domain Eukaryota; kingdom Viridiplantae; phylum Streptophyta; class Magnoliopsida; order Asterales; family Asteraceae; genus Artemisia; species Artemisia argyi. The sequence continues at coordinate 103,797,302 of CM060677.1, forward strand.
ATTCATTTGATTTCCTTTCATTGCATTTAAGGTACGGATATTCAGTCTTACTTTTAGTCATTCTTTTATTTGCATATCATATTAGTACAGATATTTTGGATACCCATTTCTATTTCGTTATCGGTCGGTTCGTTTGTTTAATTATTCGTTTATCATGATTCGTCTTCATTGACTTTGATTCATTTACTTTGATATGAACCTTTAATATGAACCCTTGATTTGAACCATTGATATAATCCTCTTGCTATGATCCATCTGATATGATCCTTTTGTTATAACCCATCTGATACGATCTCATTGTTATGACCCCTTTGTTTTGATCTATTTGATTTGACCCATTGCTCAAGGTACTATTCCTAGCCATGAAGGTAACATGGCAATGTCGTTGAGGCACCAATAGCATGACACTTTCTGTGGAGGTGTGATTGATCCACAGCATTTCCCTTATTTGTATATGTGGTCATTATCTGAGTGTGTATGCTAGCCTTGAGCTAGGGCATGTGCTAATCTGTTTTGCAGGGGAGCGTATGAATGCATCCTAGGTAATGTGTAATGATATCTGGTGATTGGTAGATGTGGGACCCTACACCCCATCACAATCTGGTACATTGGAGTCTATAGCTCTATGTACAATAAAGGAATTGACGGTACAATGGATTATGAAATGAAATGTTTGATTGATTGTTTTGGTACTTGATCAAATTCTATTATTATCCCTTTACCACTTCTGGACTATTATTTGATTACCATTTTCCTATGACCCTTCATATTCTTTATGACATTGTTTCTCAGCAGGTTTACATTGGATTGTTTATTTATTCGTTTATGATCAGTTATCTTTCATATGTTTATATCTATTCACTGAGTGTTAGCACAGCCGCATTTTATTTTCCCTGCGGCAGGTAAGTTGGAGGCTGGGATTGAATGATAAGAGTAGGAGCTTTTAGTGGACCAGCCCTACCTTAGTCTTCATGGAATTTATTTCAGATTTTTGCTTGATTATTTTAGAAGCTGTTTTTTATTGTAAGTGTTTTATTAGTCCTTTTAGTCTCCAGACTTGTAATTTATTTCGTCAAGTCTTCCGCTTGCGTTTTATATTCTGAAATGACACAATAATATTACACTTTAGACCCTTGTCGGGTTTGGGGTGTTACAACATAAGCACACACATAACACATTATTATATAATCTTAACATAAACATCACATAACACATAATGAAATGAAATCCGTATAACATCAACTTATAACCGGTTTACTTACCTCGATCCCAAGCTAATGAAACCAATGTCATCATCATCATCTCCATTCTTGTCATTTAGGCCAACTTACTATTGTCATAAACATATAATTAATCAACTATGTCATGGCCACAACAACCATAACTCCTTTCTAATCATTACTAATTATCACATAATCATATGATGATTATATGATAATTAATCCCATTAACTTATTAACTTGACTTCAATAATACTTAACCCATATTCATCGCAACTTTTTAATTAGCTTCTAAACATCATTTACCCAATTTTTTCAATTAGGGTTCATAAACCCTAACCTTCCAATCATCAATTAAACACTAATTAAAGGTTACTTACTTGCAATGATCATTGTTAAAGCTTATCTTCATTGAATTAGGACCTTAATTCTCTTTCAATTGATCATTCTAGCTTACTTGTTTTTCCCTCCCTTTTGAACACCTCGACACACACAAACACACTACCAAAAATGGAGAAGTCTGTAGAGAAGTCCTGGGTTTTCTAGCAAATACTTTCTTTATACCAAAGTTATGTGAGCACTTGACACTTTTGGTCCCTCAAGTACATGCCCCTTATATTTATGACACATCATATTTTCTATAACCATTTACATAACATTTAGTACTTATAGTTTGACTATCGGGGTTGACTAACCAATCACATAAGTCCTTTAAACTTATAAAAGTCATAGTCAACTATTCCACAATGGCATTCTTGTAATAAAACGCTTAGGCCCGGTTTCAGGGTATTACATAAACACACCTCGAGCATTGATTTAACAATCAATGTGAATGTATGCTCGTTTTTCTTATTCAAGTTAAAAGGTTTATGACACTAATTAAATTTGAAAATTGGTTTCTAAAAATTAAATGAACCATTTGAACTTTGAACCTTAAAGTAATTTGAAGCTTTCGTTTATGTTATACATATAATTTCAAATATTTATAATTTTATTTATAAAAAATCCTATCCGATTAATTCCCGTCTAACCGATTAATTGTTGGGCGGTACCTAGCCAATGGTGCCTAACAATTTTTGCAACCTTAGAAAAAACACGTCAAGCGGCTAGTATAATTTGTCACTTAAGACATTCTAACCGATTCTGCATTTTATAGGTAAAAATATCCGCAAAATTAATTTCTATTTTTAATCAAGAGAGTGCACATACTAACCTAATGGCAAAAGAAAAAGATTTTAAATTGTCTATTGAAGGCAAAAGTACAATATTTTTTGTGGCACTAACGGTACGTTTGGTAAAATTAAATATATGCTGATAGCTGTAAAATATTAACTGTAAGCTTATAGCTATTAGTTTGTAGTGATAGCTACAAGACGTAGCTTTATTATTTTATATAAGTGTTAAGTAGAATAGTTGTTTTTTGAAATGTATAATAAAAAAAAGGAAAAAAGAAGTAAAGTAACTCATAATACTATTAATACCGTCTTTCATAGTGTATTATGGAGGTTGAGATGCAAACAGTCTTAGCCATACCTAAAGTAAAGAGGCTGCTTCTGGTTAAAGATAAAAGAACTTCATAGAGATAAAAAAAAAGACCTCAAATCTAATTAACGTGGAATGCTTAACTTCAACGATTAATAAGAGCATGTTAATTTAAAAATATAAATTAATCATTTATATACAGTAAAACCTCTATAAGATAATGATGTTGAGACTGAGATATTTTATTAATTTAGCGAGATATTATTCTATCGATAAATTAATAATTTATTAATTTAAAGAAGTTATAATTTCAATGTCTAATATACTAATTACGATGTATACTAATTAGAGATGAAAATTAAATTAGAAAAACAAGTTACAATTAACATTTATAAATTAACATTCACAAATTAATTGAATTTGCCAAGTTCATTGTTTTTGAATAAGTAAAATGTTAGTTTCGTTATGACAAGTTCCAATTACATATAGCCGTCATTAAATTAATTAAATTTTTACAAGTTCCAACTAAGTATGACCTTTATATATATATATATATATATATATATATATATATATATATATATATATATATATATATGTATATGAAAATTTTTAGTAATTATTAATTTATAGTTTCATTGGTACCAATATATATACACTTCGGTTTCAAAAAAATTAGTATCTTATATTTTATCGATTAGGGTCCAAATTTGTACTGGTCCCAAGTTAAAACCTGACAAATTATTAATTTTATCGAAGTTATTAATTTATCGAGTATTAATTTATACATGTTTTACTGTATGAGGTTCTTTTATCTCTATGTTTTATGTTTATTGAGAAGAGATCTAGTAAGAAGAAAAAATATAGTAAGAAAAATGGGAAATACTTTTATCCACACATTTCAAAGAAGAGGGAAAAATTCATGGGAGTTGCATTTTTTATTATATATCTTAACTACTTATAATAGAGAAATAGTCAAGTGAAATGTTGAGATTTTAATACTTAGTCAAATGAGAGAGAAAATTACTAATCATAATGGTTTCCTAAAACTAAATTATACTGTAATTAATACTCTTATTAAAATACCTCATTACTTAAAAGTACAATGATTTATTCACATTGTACAACCAATTAAAAATATATCTACCAAATTAAATATAACCAATTAAAAAATCACTTACTAAAAAGTACAATAAAATTTTTATAATATACAATTTAAATAAGCTACAACATAATCCATATGAAATAATTAAACACACTAAATAATTTTATTTTTAAACACCCTAAAATGAAAAGTACATGTTATTATACACATTATGCAAATTAATAAAACACACAAAACTTCATACAACCTAACAAGTTGATGGTACATATAGTTTTAGAAACTGGTCGGGACCAACGGGTTCAACTGGGAACTAGTGTCACCACCGGTTCAGCTAACCAATAAAAACCATCCAAAAACGAGCCAGAGAGGACCCGTTGAAACCGATACAAACTGGTGAATCAGGCCTCATCGAGATCTATTTCTCCGTTTAATCGTCACAGGGTACCCGAAGGAAAAACTGAAAAGTGACAAGTTGAAACTAAAAAATGAAATATTAGAAATATATATTTCAAAAGGAAACTTTTAATACAAATCACAAACGGTTTAATTTGACCCGTTTTTAACCAACCTAGCAAGTTGAACCGGTTTAAATTGACCCATTTCTTGACCGAAACGGTTCAACCAGTTGAACCACCCGGGTCAAACCGGATTTTAAAACATTATGTTTAATTATCAAATCTTCAAACTTTTATTATTTTTTGTTTATAACCTATAAACTTTTTTTATCAATAAACTATCTATCGTCAAACTTTTATTATTTTTTGTTTATAACCTATAAACTTTTTTTATCAATAAACTATCTATCGTTATAAAATCTCGTTGATATGCACAGGCACTCGTCTAGTGCATATAAAATATGCGGTTATGGTTACTTTTTATTCTTCTTATTTTGTTGGGTCACTGAATTTTCCAATCCTCCTCTTTCAAGGATTTGAACGTAAAATAACCTAAGTATAAACAAGTCACTGAGTGAACAGTAACTCAGTAAGTCACCTTCAGGATGCTAAGACCGAACCTAAGAAGAAAGGTTCTCCATTCAGTGAGGCGAAACTCAGTGAAGTGTGATCTAAGCCAAGAAGAAGGTGATGGGTTCAGTGAGGATAACAATAACTCACTGAACCCCATGACTCCTCAACAACTTAATTGTACTGAAGACTGATGACAAGAAGACTGAAGTTTTGGCGGGACTGGGCGGGAAAGTTTGAGTTGCATTATTAAAGTGCTTTATCACTTTAATGTCAAACTTTTTCAAAATGGTTAAAACCAGTCTGTCATCAGAAAGTACCTTTTGGACCTAACTCAATGAAGGTTCCTTGCCAGAAGAATAATATCTTTCAAGATATTGTTAAGGAAGCTTTAGGTCCAATGTATATTTAGCTGTTCTATACTTGTGTATAAATAGGAAGCAAATGTGAGGAGTAAAAGTTGACAAGTTTGTGCAATTAATGCAAAGCATTCACAAACCACTTTACTCCTCCAAAGAACAACACAAGCCCCTGAGATAGCTCAGTGCGTAATTTAAGTTGTCACTCAACATAGTTTGAGTTTAGTGAAGAGTCCATACAATACTTGTCGTTTTCAATCCCAAGTGTTATTCCGCAAACACTTGGGTACGATTCTTTGTGATTAACTGTCACACCCCCAAAATCGGGTCCAACGGAAGCATACATGTAGCTGGGGTGTAACTCAATTGGTATTACAACACAAGTTCAAAACTGGTTTTCACTTCAATCATTTAGAATAAAATCATTTAGCCAAAAGTATTGAATTTACATCATTAAAATATAGTGTGGAAGTAGGCCCGTAAAATAGTTTAAAATGGTCCCCAAGTGAATATCAGAGTCTTCTATGACCATGCCATGCCCTGCCAAAACCTCCAGTAGCGTGCCATTGCTTAAAACCTGAAAATACATGCTAAAGAGTGTCAACACGAGGTTGGTGAGTTCATAAGTTTGTATTAAAACAATAGTGTTGTGAGTTCAATAGAGAGTTTTGTGACCATTGTGTAACTCACAATGTCATAACAATAAAGTTTACCTTACAGTAAAATCAGAGTTGTGGACCATGAGTAGTGTGTGTGATCATTACAACAAATATAATATCACATAGAAAAATAGTCTATTACGCTAGCGCTAAGTTCATGCAACCGAAGCTATAACAGTGTGCATGCTCTAGAAGCATGTTAAATATAAAGGCCCGGCAAGTGTTTATCCCGTTACACTTGTAATTCGACATGTTATACGCTCGCGTTTGCCTATCCGGTCAAACCGAACGGGGGAGTCACCACCAATAGATCTATTTATAACATTCGCGCTTCCCAGCAGGAATTGACGGTTCATGAGTTTGGGCATAGTGGGATTCAAGGGCTTAGGCTAATCCGCGTAATAGTGTAAATAAAGCATAAGTTTCAGTGTGGTCCATAAAAGTGTTTGCATAAAAGCAATAGTTCACAAAGTGTGTTGCATAAGAGCAAAAGTTCATAAAGTGGGTTGCATAAAAGCAAGAGTTCATAAAGTGGGTTGCATAAAAGCAAGAGTTCATAAAGTGTGTTGCATAAAAGCAAGAGTTCATAAAGTGGGTTGCATAAAAGCAAGAGTTCATAAAGTGTGTTGCATAAAAGCAAGAGTTCATAAAGTGTGTTGCATGTTTATAAAACGCTTGTGCATGCGAGAAATAATCAAGTATGCAACTGATATACACATAGGTGCATTTGAATAATCAATCAAGCCTTCAAAGAAACAGTAGTGTTTAAGTATGCAATTGCGCATTCAAGCATTGAGTTTAGTAAAAAAACGAGCATGTATTCTCCCCCAAAACAGTTATAAAAACAGGTAAAAGTAGGGGGTATGAACTCACCTGGTGCGATAGCTATGATGACAAAAGTGGATACATTGAAATGAGGCACGATCTCTAATCGCAACCTAATATGAATGATAGTTTCTAATGTAAGAAACGAAATGATGCTACACATGCAAGTACGTATGTTATCGATACCACTCGTTAGTTTTGAAAATAGTGTTTATCGTCAAAAATACATCTTTGACGTCTCGTTAAGTTAATAACCACTTTTCATGTAGTTGTGTTGAAAAGGTACTCCACGATCCTTGTTTGGTGTTTTAACGGTAAATATAAGGTTTTCGTCACAAAAATAGCATTTTCATAACTTGAAAATATGCCCCAAGTGGCCTCGCAAAACAAGTCGCGAAATGTTGTACGTTAGGGGTTAATGGTCAAGCTCGGCGTTTTTGAAAACCTTGTAACAATATCTTGAAGTCGTGTTATTTAACTTTTGGCTATACGGGTCTTGATCAATGAGAGAATCGACTCTTATTGTTGCTATTTGAAAATATTATGTTCAACACTTAGAAAATTTCATTATAGCAAAAGCTGTCAAAATATATAGTTTATCGGGTATATAGATGAGGTCGTAGTTTATTCGTTACGAGTCCAATGATCAAACGGCCAATTGGTTTGAAAAGCTTGCTGGGAGATCTTGATTTCATAAAACTACGGCTCGGACTCAAACTGATCCGATCATAAAGAAAAACAGCCGTGAAAGTGGTGTCTCGCAAAGACAGTTTACGTCAAAACTCTATTAGTGTAAAAGCTGATGGAAATATATATATATCGTCGGATTTCAAACACTTGTATCTTTTTCGTTATAAGCCCGTTTTCTATGTTCTTTATATCCCCGCGAAGGTATTCAAGTATACTTTAGGTTTTTCAAGTCTCGGCTAGTCAAGATATCATTTAATCTCAGTTTTCCTTAACTAGAAAGTCGGGACAGATTCAATTTTTTTTCAGAAAATATAGTTTTCGTCGTAAATCTTGAAAATAGCATATCTTTTTCGTCGTAACTCGGATTTTATCCCCGTTTTCGGCCATAGTTTCGTCTCGGAATGTATTTTCTAAATCTTTGGTCCAAAGTTACACCCTAGACACTGAGTTTCCCACGTTTTGCAAAAATGGACAGTAGCTTTTTATATAGTTGTAAAAATCAAGTTTCCTAGTTTGTAACTTGTTCAAGGCTTAACCAAACCATCTCAAATCAACTTCACAAATACCAAATCCTACCATACACCTTCTTAGGGTGTCATGGGTTCCTAAACATCACCAATCTTGGTGGATCTCATGAGATTACTAGTGAAAATTATAGATCTAGTGTTTATAAAAACAAAATGAGTAACAAGTGGTATGGATCTTACATACTTGCATGTTTTACCAATATATCTTAAAAATACATAAAAATATAAAGTAAATGAAAGTATGAAAAGATCAAAAATGTTTTTGAAGCTTACTTAAAGATTTGAGGTGATTTGATGAGAAATTGATTAATAATCTTGGGTTTTTACCACAAAACCCCCACTAGATCTTGATTAGGACTTGATTAAATACTTGATCTTCAAAAATATATGGATTCTTCTTTGTTTCTTGATGGTGGGTCGATTCACACACCAAGGGAGGAGATGAAAATGGTGTTTGCTAGTTATATTTGTGTGGTAAAAATGAAGAAGTGTGGTGTAATGGAGTATATATATATGATCTAGTCAAAGTCTTGGTCAAAAGTTGGTCCAAGCAATTAATACATAGGGTGGCTAGGGGGGGGGGGGGGGGGGGGGGGCGGCCAAAAGGAGGGAAACAAGGAAAAGGTTTTGTGTGCTCATTAATGTTCATGTCTCCCCTTTGTTATTATTAGTTAGATATTTTGCACATTGGGTGTTATCGGGTACCGAGTTAACTAAAAATAAATGTTAACAAGGTGAAATAAAATACGACGAAGTTGTAAAAGTTGTAAAATATTATTCCTGATGAGAATCGGGTGTTGGAATAATTATTGAATTGAAATAACGCAAACCGACAAAGTAATAAGCTCCGACCGTAAAGTATAGCCATTGGTTTTAAAACACCGGGTAAATTAATAATATAATTTTTATATTATTATTATGAGTATGTAAATATGTTAGGATCATAGTCGGGAGTATTGGGTATACGTTAGTAGTAAAACTGAGTGGTATCGTTAATTACAAATTAAGCATACGTAAATGGAAATAATGCATATCCGTGTAGTAACTAATGCGATGATGATGTGTAGACTAATCCAGTCTATATCAAGTGTCATTAATGAATGATGCATGAATTCGCAGCTAAACCTAACTGGTTACGCGAATTTGAAGACTCGTAAACTCAGTTTACGAAATGACGAACGATGATCATGAATAGTGATTTCCCTTCGGGAATGAATAGTGTCACATGAATAGTAAAATTTCTGAACGCTTCTCGGAATCACAAACTGACTCCGAAAACGATGAATAGTAAAATGATGAATAGTAACTGGTGAATAGTAAATGATGAATAGTAACCGATGAATAGTGAATAGGAGAAATGTCCCGAAAATGCGGGTTGTTACAGTCTCACCCCCTTAAAAGGAACTTCGTCCCGAAGTTCAGTTTGTGTTGGTCTCTGAAGTTGTATTGTTGAAAAGGTGATGATTCTTATCGTGTAAGCTATTGAGCTCTAACAAGGTTCAAGTCTGACGGCCACCAGGCCTACTCTGTCAGAAATGTTGAATGGTCCAGTGTATATCGGGTTCATGAATGCTTACTGGACTAGAGAGTTGGGCTTTTCCAAATTTCAATCCGTCAATGGATGTTGGCACTTCGGCCATAGAGTGCTTCAAATGGTGTAGTCTCTACACTCGTGTGGTAACTAAGGTTGCAACTGAATTTGATTTATGGCAAATGGTTAGTCCAACCATTTCTAATGTCAATCACACCCGATTTGGGCATATCTCCCTATGTTTGAATCATTCTCAAATTCTGACCATTGGTCTACAGATGATAGGTGGTGTGGTTCCAAAGAGATCTTAATGAAATCATTAGGAGTTGAGGTGAATCAAATTCCTTTATTAGAAATAATTGAAATGGATATCATGAATCTTGTTTTGAAAGACTTACAAGGTTAAGTCCGTCAAAGGGTGTTGTTGAAAATAATAGATTATGATAAGGTTGTGATCCTCCGCAGGATGTCATGGATTGAATCTTTCTCCACCTACAATGCTTAGTCTCCATTACTAAGATTTTCCCCAAGTTATATGTCATCGAATCACAAACTCCTAAAGGTATAAGAGATGTAATATAGTGATTGATTTTCAAAGTTTGTTTTGAGATTGTGTGTTTTGTTCATAAACCTTCCCTTTACAACTTTAAGCAAACGGCTTTTTAAAGTAACGTATTTCTTGATGTTTCAAAATTTAATAGTTATGCAAGATAGGACAATTTTCATCATAAGGTGGATAATATGGTTGACCAAAGATTGATGTTTAAAATTTTCTAATCATTCAATAGTTTTGTGAAAGATTAACCAAAAGGAATTTGCTTGTCAAAATAAGTGCCTCAGAAAAGTGTTGTGTATAACGGTAGTTTGGAGAAAAAAATCCATTTAAAGTGAACGTATCAAGAGGATAAAAATAGCCAGGTATGTATGTTTGCACAAATGCGTAGGTGTCTAACATGTTTGAATAAAGTCTATTGGTGAGGACATGTTCAACTGAAGGTTCTATAGTCTTGGTTAAGAGGTTGGATGTATCTCTATAGTGTTGCTTAGTGAGCATTCGCATCGAAACTAATCTTGTAATTCAGTCAAGCCAATACTTTCCTGATGGGGGAATTGTGGTAATCAGGCCAGTGATAGTGGTTCGATTGGTTTTGTGGTATCCTGAGATTTCTGTTGAGTTTTGAATGGTTTCAATGTACAGAGGGATCCTCCTTATAGATGGTATGGAAAGTCTTTCCTAAGGAGGTCATTGATAATATCCACTTATCAATATAGGGAGTAGTGAGGGATGAGTGACATCGGAGTGTATAGAGTGTTAGCTAATCCCTTATATATGGGGATGGGGAAAGGAAATGATAATGAGGGTGAGAAGGGGAAAGATTGTGACAACTGCACATAATAAGATTGTGATGAAAGAAAACACTGTGATATAAGTGTATCGTGCATAGACGTAAATGTCCATGAGATGAAATGACCAGTTTGCGTGCTTCCAATCGGTGGTTAACGAGATGGTGAAAAGTATGAATGTTCTGCCAACGAGTGTTTACACACACGTAAATGAAACATTTGGGAATTGAGTAGAGAATTCAATCCAGACAGAATTTTATTATAACCATTCTCAGTATTGCAAAATTCATTTCTGAGTCAGACATAGGTGGTCAGCCTATATCTCACTATCCCAGGTTGAATATAGATGACCAGTCTATATTCCACCGAGGTTCCATGAATTTTGAAATACTCAGCTCAGTTATACTAAGACTATGTCTTTCCCAAATACCAAAATGTTCTGAAAGACAAAAGCAAGTGACCAAACTCGAGGTCAAATTATGAAGCTATGCAAGGAAAAGCATAACGTGGTGACATATACGATACATGAGCATGCTTATATGAAAGACAGTTATAGTAATCAACTATAATAAATGAATATAGTATATCAGATAATGAGACACAAATCTCATCACCTATGTCAGCAACTAACCACAAATGAGGCTTCAGCTTGGCAGGCAGGCACGTGACGGTCATAGGGTTATGTTTTCGTGAAAGTAGCTATAGTCTAGGTTTTAAAAACACTTAGTTCGCTATAGCCAAAGCTCTGATACCAATCTGTCACACCCCCAAAATCGGGTCCAACGGAAGCATACATGTAGCTGGGGTGTAACTCAATTGGTATTACAACACAAGTTCAAAACTGGTTTTCACTTCAATCATTTAGAATAAAATCATTTAGCCAAAAGTATTGAATTTACATCATTAAAATATAGTGTGGAAGTAGGCCCGTAAAATAGTTTAAAATGGTCCCCAAGTGAATATCAGAGTCTTCTATGACCATGCCATGCCCTGCCAAAACCTCCAGTAGCGTGCCATTGCTTAAAACCTGAAAATACATGCTAAAGAGTGTCAACACGAGGTTGGTGAGTTCATAAGTTTGTATTAAAACAATAGTGTTGTGAGTTCAATAGAGAGTTTTGTGACCATTGTGTAACTCACAATGTCATAACAATAAAGTTTACCTTACAGTAAAATCAGAGTTGTGGACCATGAGTAGTGTGTGTGATCATTACAACAAATATAATATCACATAGAAAAATAGTCTATTACGCTAGCGCTAAGTTCATGCAACCGAAGCTATAACAGTGTGCATGCTCTAGAAGCATGTTAAATATAAAGGCCCGGCAAGTGTTTATCCCGTTACACTTGTAATTCGACATGTTATACGCTCGCGTTTGCCTATCCGGTCAAACCGAACGGGGGAGTCACCACCAATAGATCTATTTATAACATTCGCGCTTCCCAGCAGGAATTGACGGTTCATGAGTTTGGGCATAGTGGGATTCAAGGGCTTAGGCTAATCCGCGTAATAGTGTAAATAAAGCATAAGTTTCAGTGTGGTCCATAAAAGTGTTTGCATAAAAGCAATAGTTCACAAAGTGTGTTGCATAAGAGCAAAAGTTCATAAAGTGGGTTGCATAAAAGCAAGAGTTCATAAAGTGGGTTGCATAAAAGCAAGAGTTCATAAAGTGTGTTGCATAAAAGCAAGAGTTCATAAAGTGGGTTGCATAAAAGCAAGAGTTCATAAAGTGTGTTGCATAAAAGCAAGAGTTCATAAAGTGTGTTGCATGTTTATAAAACGCTTGTGCATGCGAGAAATAATCAAGTATGCAACTGATATACACATAGGTGCATTTGAATAATCAATCAAGCCTTCAAAGAAACAGTAGTGTTTAAGTATGCAATTGCGCATTCAAGCATTGAGTTTAGTAAAAAAACGAGCATGTATTCTCCCCCAAAACAGTTATAAAAACAGGTAAAAGTAGGGGGTATGAACTCACCTGGTGCGATAGCTATGATGACAAAAGTGGATACATTGAAATGAGGCACGATCTCTAATCGCAACCTAATATGAATGATAGTTTCTAATGTAAGAAACGAAATGATGCTACACATGCAAGTACGTATGTTATCGATACCACTCGTTAGTTTTGAAAATAGTGTTTATCGTCAAAAATACATCTTTGACGTCTCGTTAAGTTAATAACCACTTTTCATGTAGTTGTGTTGAAAAGGTACTCCACGATCCTTGTTTGGTGTTTTAACGGTAAATATAAGGTTTTCGTCACAAAAATAGCATTTTCATAACTTGAAAATATGCCCCAAGTGGCCTCGCAAAACAAGTCGCGAAATGTTGTACGTTAGGGGTTAATGGTCAAGCTCGGCGTTTTTGAAAACCTTGTAACAATATCTTGAAGTCGTGTTATTTAACTTTTGGCTATACGGGTCTTGATCAATGAGAGAATCGACTCTTATTGTTGCTATTTGAAAATATTATGTTCAACACTTAGAAAATTTCATTATAGCAAAAGCTGTCAAAATATATAGTTTATCGGGTATATAGATGAGGTCGTAGTTTATTCGTTACGAGTCCAATGATCAAACGGCCAATTGGTTTGAAAAGCTTGCTGGGAGATCTTGATTTCATAAAACTACGGCTCGGACTCAAACTGATCCGATCATAAAGAAAAACAGCCGTGAAAGTGGTGTCTCGCAAAGACAGTTTACGTCAAAACTCTATTAGTGTAAAAGCTGATGGAAATATATATATATCGTCGGATTTCAAACACTTGTATCTTTTTCGTTATAAGCCCGTTTTCTATGTTCTTTATATCCCCGCGAAGGTATTCAAGTATACTTTAGGTTTTTCAAGTCTCGGCTAGTCAAGATATCATTTAATCTCAGTTTTCCTTAACTAGAAAGTCGGGACAGATTCAATTTTTTTTCAGAAAATATAGTTTTCGTCGTAAATCTTGAAAATAGCATATCTTTTTCGTCGTAACTCGGATTTTATCCCCGTTTTCGGCCATAGTTTCGTCTCGGAATGTATTTTCTAAATCTTTGGTCCAAAGTTACACCCTAGACACTGAGTTTCCCACGTTTTGCAAAAATGGACAGTAGCTTTTTATATAGTTGTAAAAATCAAGTTTCCTAGTTTGTAACTTGTTCAAGGCTTAACCAAACCATCTCAAATCAACTTCACAAATACCAAATCCTACCATACACCTTCTTAGGGTGTCATGGGTTCCTAAACATCACCAATCTTGGTGGATCTCATGAGATTACTAGTGAAAATTATAGATCTAGTGTTTATAAAAACAAAATGAGTAACAAGTGGTATGGATCTTACATACTTGCATGTTTTACCAATATATCTTAAAAATACATAAAAATATAAAGTAAATGAAAGTATGAAAAGATCAAAAATGTTTTTGAAGCTTACTTAAAGATTTGAGGTGATTTGATGAGAAATTGATTAATAATCTTGGGTTTTTACCACAAAACCCCCACTAGATCTTGATTAGGACTTGATTAAATACTTGATCTTCAAAAATATATGGATTCTTCTTTGTTTCTTGATGGTGGGTCGATTCACACACCAAGGGAGGAGATGAAAATGGTGTTTGCTAGTTATATTTGTGTGGTAAAAATGAAGAAGTGTGGTGTAATGGAGTATATATATATGATCTAGTCAAAGTCTTGGTCAAAAGTTGGTCCAAGCAATTAATACATAGGGTGGCTAGGGGGGGGGGGGGGGGGGGGCGGCCAAAAGGAGGGAAACAAGGAAAAGGTTTTGTGTGCTCATTAATGTTCATGTCTCCCCTTTGTTATTATTAGTTAGATATTTTGCACATTGGGTGTTATCGGGTACCGAGTTAACTAAAAATAAATGTTAACAAGGTGAAATAAAATACGACGAAGTTGTAAAAGTTGTAAAATATTATTCCTGATGAGAATCGGGTGTTGGAATAATTATTGAATTGAAATAACGCAAACCGACAAAGTAATAAGCTCCGACCGTAAAGTATAGCCATTGGTTTTAAAACACCGGGTAAATTAATAATATAATTTTTATATTATTATTATGAGTATGTAAATATGTTAGGATCATAGTCGGGAGTATTGGGTATACGTTAGTAGTAAAACTGAGTGGTATCGTTAATTACAAATTAAGCATACGTAAATGGAAATAATGCATATCCGTGTAGTAACTAATGCGATGATGATGTGTAGACTAATCCAGTCTATATCAAGTGTCATTAATGAATGATGCATGAATTCGCAGCTAAACCTAACTGGTTACGCGAATTTGAAGACTCGTAAACTCAGTTTACGAAATGACGAACGATGATCATGAATAGTGATTTCCCTTCGGGAATGAATAGTGTCACATGAATAGTAAAATTTCTGAACGCTTCTCGGAATCACAAACTGACTCCGAAAACGATGAATAGTAAAATGATGAATAGTAACTGGTGAATAGTAAATGATGAATAGTAACCGATGAATAGTGAATAGGAGAAATGTCCCGAAAATGCGGGTTGTTACATTAACTTCTAATAAAGAACTAAACGTTGGAAAATATTGTCTCTTATTTTTACGTTACTTTATTGTTAATCATTTTCATACATTTGTGTTCAAGTCATATAACTTGGTTACTTTAGCTTTTTAGTTACTGATCCAAGTAAAAGGGACCATCAAGTGGTATCAGAGCCTCTGATTTGTAAAACTTATACCTGTTTTCAAAACCTAAGAGTGCTCAAGTTTTTAAAATCAAGATCCCACTATGACTGACATAGATGTTCCCCAGCTTGTTGATAAAAAGGGTGGAAGTTATTCAGCAACTGCCCCTCGACTTGAAGCTGGCAAATTTAATAAGTGGAAAAAGCGAATGCTTTGCTACTTAACTGGGATGGAACCTTATTACATCAAATTGATTAATGAGGGTCCATATGTCCCAACAACTGCCCAAGGTTTAATTAAACCTGAAGCTCAGTGGACCCTAGATGAAAGGAGGGTGGTCAATCAAGACCAGCGCCTGAAAAGCATCATTATATCATGCCTTCCTGATGATATAATGGAATCAGTGATCAACTGTCCCACTGCCCAGCAGACATGGACTGACCTGGTTCATAGCTATGAAGGGCCTTCTAATACCAAAGAGAATAGAATCATGGACCTGAAGCTTGAATTCAACACCTTCGGGGCCAAGGATTCTGAAAGTCTCTCTGAGACTTATACTCGGTATAAGACCCTCCTGAATGAGCTGACCAATGATGGTGTTATACTGTCAAAACATGAAATCAATGTTGGTTTTGTCAACAGTCTCCCTGAGAAGTGGTTAAACTTCTCTCAGGGATTGAGAAATGCAAACCACATTCAGAACCTTGAGCTCCCTGCCATTTATAGGAAGTTTGTCTATGAAGACAATCTTATCACCAGGAAATACCCTGGTAAAGCTCGGGAGACCAAAAAGGCCTTGATAATTACACCCATATCAACTGCTTTCTATTCAAAAGGTGTTGTGCAGGATTTTCAGGATGGATCTGATGATGAGGTTGACCAAAGAACCAGTGAGGAGTATCTTAATGATCTTCAAATTGAATTTCATGAAAGAGCACTCCTTGCTAATTCAAAAAGGTTTTTTAAGAAAAACAAATTTCCTTCTAAAGCAAATGACAACACTGAATGCTTTAAGTGTGGCAAAATGGGGCATTTTGCTAAAGATTGTTTTTCAAAAACAACCTCAGAACCATCTTTCAAATTTTCAGGAAATAACTCTTTTTCAGGCCCCAGCAAATTTCAACCAAAAATGCTTCAGTCTAGTCAAAGATTTGAAAAAGTTCCTCAAATTGACTTTGAAGCCAAGTACAGAAAGGAAAAAGCTAAACTTGCCCTTCTTGAATCATCCTCAACAGTCTCTCAGCCTCCTCAGGCTCCAAAGCCTACTCAAGCCAAAAACAAAGGGCTTATAGCTGAAACATATGACTGGGATGAGGTTGAAGTGTCCACTGATGATGATGAAGTTCACATCAGTGCCCTGATGGCTCTGTCAGAAGACAACAAACTTGCTGTGGGGAAGATTCATGCAAGAAATGGAGAATGGGTCAACATCACTATGAGAAAGGTAAATCTTTTACTTTCTATGGATGATAATGATAATTGGAAATCTTACTTAGATTATATTAATGTTGATCTTAAGTATGTTGAAGAGCAAAGACTTAATTTGTTTTCAAAATTTAACAAACTGAGTTTTGAATTAAATCATTGTAGAGATGAATTACTTGCCTTAAAATAAGCCAAGCTTGAAAGTGTTACACTTCAAATTCAAAACTCTGAACTTGTAAAACAAAATCAAGCTCTTCAGGAAGAACTTAAGAAAGAAAAGGAAATTATTTGGAAATGGACTCAGAAAAACCCCAAACTTTACGAAACAATGAGTCTCTCACCCAGCCCGAATAAGGCTGGTCTGGGTGATGATCAACTCACTGAAGTTTCTGGGGAGAGTAGCCATTCCAAAACTTTTCTATTAACCAACATACTCTCTAGCAAAGAACTAGCTCCCAAACCCAGTGATTGGATTGAAAGAAACAATCCTGATAGTAAATTGCCAAATTTTAACACTGGAAGAATCCTGGAGCCTGAAAGTCAGGCTATCAAGGAGCTGCTAGGAGTCACTGATGAACTTAGTCCTACTGAGTCCATCACTGAGTCTAAGTCTAATTCATCACTCCCTCCACTGAAACAACTTCAGGGAGCAGAACCCAATTCTGACCTTGCACCATTAGTCTTTCAACCACACTCTCCTAAAGAGAAATCAGGATTTGGAAGGACCATTCTGAAAAGACCCACTCCTGCACCAAATAAACACCAAAAACCTTCAGTAAAAACTGAAGTGAAGCCTGAAAGCACTGATTCAAAGGTTGATCAGCTTGCTGAACTTGTCAGGATGCTGAGTGAGAAAATTGAGTTTACTGAGAAAAACTCTGACTCAAAATCAACAAAGCCCTCAGTATCCTCAGGTTCTTCCAAACCAAAAATCACACCCAGACCCTCAGGAAAATGTGAACTGTGCAATTATCCAAATCACAACACTGATAAATGCTACAGAGTCCTGTTTTGTATGATATGCAAACAAGAGGACCACAGAACTTGTGATCACATCCCCCACACTGCTTCTTTAAAGGCAAGGGGTCTATACAAAACTCAAGACTATCAGTATGCCACACCTTCCAAACAAAGATTGAAGGCTAAGCCTTTCTCACCATGTCCTCACTGTGGTTTCAATGATCATCTTCCTGATGATTGTATGATGAAAGAATGCTGTGACATCTGTGGAGATCCCTCCCATGAAACCAGGGGCATGACAAAGTGATTCAGTCCAGAAGGAAAAACCAAACCAACACTTCTCAGTCACCTGAGGCATCAACCTTCACAAAATGTAAAACATGTGGAAGCTCAGGTCACACAACTTCAGACCATGATTCACTAACTGAGTTTAAAAAGTCCGTGAGGACTAAGCCCACTAGAAAGTGGGTCAACAAGAAAAACTAACCCAGTTTACTGTTTGTGCAGAAACACATCAAGGATCCTACTTGGCATCTTGACAGTGGATGCTCCAAAAGTATGACTGGTGTGAAAAGTTTTCTGCGCAAATATGTGGAAGAACCAGGACCCAAAGTGGTATTTGGTGATAACTCATCAGCTCCCACTGAAGGTTATGGCTCAGTAAACTGCAATGGTATAGTTTTTACAAGAATAGCTTATGTTAATGGTCTGAAGTACAACCTGATAAGTGTTTCCCAACTATGTGATGCCAAATACATAGTTCAGTTTGATGACAAGAGAGGGACCATCTTTAATGCCAATAAGGAAGTTGTGTTGATTGCCCCTAGAAGGGATGATGTAAATGTCCTTGACATGTCATCCCTGACTCAAAATGGGACTTGTCTATTCTCTAAGGCAAGTGAGACAATCAACTGGCTATGGCATAGGAGACTCTCTTATCTTAACTTCAAAAAAATCAACAACCTGGCCAAACAGAACAAAGTTCTGGGCCTTCCGTCCCTGGTGTATACCAAAGACAAGCCTTGTTCTACTTGTGAAAAAGGAAAACACCACAGGGCATCATTCAAAACCAAACAAACCTTTTCCATCAAAAGCTGCCTACATCTTCTTCATATGGACCTTTTTGGACCTGTCAGTCCAATGTCCATTCACCATGAGAAGTATACTCTGGTCATAGTGGATGAATACTCAAGATATACTTGGGTTTACTTCCTGACCAAAAAGAGTCAGGCAGCTGAAACAATCATGTCATTTGTCAGAAACATTGAAAATGAAAATGATGTCAAAGTTAAACAGATCAGGACTGATAATGGCACTGAATTCAAAAACCAAGACCTTGAGTGTTTTTGTGATGAGAAAGGAATTTCTCAAAATTTCACTTCTCCCTATACTCCTGAACAAAATGGAGTAGCTGAAAGGAGAAATAGAACACTCATTGAGGCAGCAAGAACAATGTTAAATGGCTCAGTCCTCTCTAAACACTTTTGGACTGAGGCAGTTAAAACAGCCTGCTACACTCAAAATAGGTCAATCATTATGAAAAGGCATAACAAGACTCCTTATGAGATATTCAAAGGAAGGATTCCTGACATCAGCTACTTTCATGTATTTGGGTGTCCTATGTTTATACATAACCACAAGGATCACTTAGGTAAATTTGATGCCAAAGCTGATGATGGATACTTCCTGGGATATTCCCTGGTTTCTAAAGCCTTCAGAGTGTTCAACACAAGGAGACAGCAAACTGAGGAAACTTATCACATTACTGTTGATGAGAGCACTGAATCCATCAGGTTCTCAAATTCCTCATTAGAAGAGATTGGTATTGATGATTCATCAAGATATCCTCCTGATGAGTATCATCCTGAGAACAATCCCTCAACCCAATACCAAGCTGATGTTGATATCTCCTATTACATCATCCCTCACAACCTACCCCAACCACCTATCAGTGAGTTCATAGAAACTCAGCCTGTCTCAAATGAGACTGACACCACTGAACAAAATGTTCAGGAACCCTCAGAACTAATTGTTCCTACAGTAGTCACTGAAGCACATATTGATGAGTAACCTCATGTTCCTGAGTCTGAACCTAATCAGGCTCCTTCAAGCTCAAATCCATATCCCAAACCTCAGTATAGCTGGACTAGATCCAAAATCATTGAGCTTGTGAACATCATTGGTGAACCCACTAAAGGCATGCTCACAAGAAGCAAGGCTGCTAAACTAAAGGCTGCCACTGCCAATATATGTCTTTACGCTGACTATCTCTTAGAGATTGAGCCTAAAAATGTTAAATAAGCCCTTACTTATGAAAGCTGGGTTCAGGCCATGAGAGATGAATTGGAACAACTTGACAGAAATGATGTCATGACCCTTGTTGAATGCCCCCAGGGTGTTTTAATCATTGGTATGAAATGGGTCTTTAAGAACAAGACTGATGAGAATGGCACAGTCATCAAAAACAAAGCAAGACTGGTTGCCAAAGGATATAATCAACAGGAAGGTATAGACTATGAGGAAACCTTTGCACCTGTTGCTAGAATGGAAGCCATCAGGATCTTCCTTGCCTATGCAACTTACATGAACTTTAAAGTTTACCAAATGGATGTTAAAAGTGCATTCCTGAATGGTAACATCAAAGAAGATGTTTATGTGCAACAGCCTCCTGGTTTTGAAAGTAGTGAATACCCTAACCATGTCTACAAGCTTAACAAAGGCCTCTATGGACTGAAACAAGCACCCAGGGCATGGTATGAAACTCTTTCAGCCTTCCTGATCCAAAACAAGTTTGTCAGAGGAAGAATTGACAACACACTGTTCATCTACAGAACAAAGGATGATGTCATTCTTGTCCAAGTATATGTTGATGACATCATCTTTGGCTCAACAAGTTATAAACTTTGCAAACAATTTGAAAAACTTATGACCACAAAGTTTGAAATGAGCATGATGGGTGAACTCACATACTTTCTTGGACTACAAATTAAACAAACTGAAAAAGGAATATCCATTTGCCAAGAGAAATACCTCAGGAACCTACTGAAGAAGTATGAGCTCACTGACTGCTCTTCAGTAAAAACTCCTATGGTTCCTCCAAACAACCTTGGTCCTGATCTCACTGGAAAGACAGTGAATCAAACCCAATACAGAGGAATGATTGGTTCCCTGATGTACTTACTTGCCTCAAGGCCTGATATCCAATTCTCAGTCTTCCTGTGTGCAAGATACCAAGCTGACCCAAAAGAATCACATCTCACTGTTGTCAAGAGAATCATCAGGTACCTGAAGGGTACTCCAAACCTTGGTTTGTATTACCCAAAATGTTCAGGATTTGATCTCAAAGGGTACACTGACTCTGACTATGCAGGATGTAACATTGATAGGAAAAGTACTTCAGGATCCTGCCAATTTCTTGGTGGTAAACTTGTGTGTTGGAGTACAAAGAAACAACAGTCAGTGGCCATGTCCTCAGTTGAAGCTGAATATATGGCTGCCGCAGGATGTTGTGCAAATGTACTATGGATGAAAAGCCAACTGAGTGACTATGGCATTCAGTATAAGATGGTACCTATCTTTTGTGATAATACAAGTGCCATAGCCATCTCAAACAATCCAGTACTTCATCAAAGAACCAAACACATTGACATCAGATACCACTTCATCAGGGACCATATATCTAATGGAGAAATTGAACTACATTTCATCGCCACTGAGTATCAGCTAGCTGATATCTTCACAAAACCTTTGGATGAACCCACTTTCACAAGATTGAAAGCTGAATTGGGCATGTTGGACATAGAATCAGGAAACTGATCAAAAGTGTTCCAACCTGATGTAAATTCTCTAGGTCCCTGATCACACCCTTCCTGAAATCTTTTTTGAATGACAATCCATTCAGGGGGCTCAGGATGAAAAATGGCATTGAATACACTAACTAAATGCTCTAAGTATTTAGTTAGTTAATGTCCCAGGTAGGTAACTGAATCCTATTAAATATAGGAATATATGTCACTTACATAACTGGCATCCACTCCTTGGGCCCCCACATCCTTCTCACCAAACATCACTGAGCATTAAATGCTCCCTCACACACAAAAGTTGTGATAATTTCTCTCTGCAAAAGTGCATTATTTGCAGAGCCGCACAACTGTTCATCCACGATGTGAGAGAAAATAGGGAAATGGGAATCGTGACATTTAATGCGGATATCAAACCAAAATTATTATGCCGTTTCGGTTAAATAAATTAAACCTTTGGTATCCGCAACATCACCACCCTAATTCTCACCCTATAAATACCCCCACAAAAAGAGAAAAACACACAGGCTTTTAAAATCTTAACAAAACTCTTGCAAATTATTTTCAAAACTGCGTGTGTTTCTCTCACTCATACCCATTTTCAAACAAAAACCAGGCTTTTTATCTATACCAAATGGCTTCTTCTAATGTCGTAAAATATGTACCCAATGTGGATTTCCAAATGAAAAGTGTAGACCTTACCAAGAACAATGTGGTGGGGAACTTTGCCTACCTTGCTGGGTACCCTGAATATAGGGATGTGGTGAAGTTCCTTCAGAACTGCTTCCAGACCACCTCATTCACAAAGACCCCCTCGGTCATCTATCATGACTATTTGAGGGAATTTTGGTGCACAGCGGTGGTTGAAAACCCTGATGCGCCAAAAGAGGCCAAAATAAAGTTTACAGTCAAGAATGGAACCAAGTCCCTAACTCTTAACTATAAAACTTTTGTCAAAGCCACTGGCCTTGAGTACACCACGACCTTCACTGCCCAACCCTCTGAGAAAGAGGTAAAGGAGGTCTTACTGGAATTGGGACCCTATGACAAAAATCACCCTGAGGTGACACCAGGGTCCCTATTATCCAAAGCCCCAATAATTAAGACCTGGTTCCCAGCTCCCTGGAGGATTCTAATGACTTTTGTCATTCAGGTTCTCTGGGGAAATAAATCCTCTACTGAGCAATTGAACACTACTCAGGCAATGATAGTGTTCTGTCTCATTGACGGTAAAATGATAGACCTTGGAGAAATCATCTTCAGGGACCTCATAGCAAAGTTAGGGGGGAAGTCTAGGCAAAAACACATGTCATATCCTAGATTTGTTTCCTGTGCCCTACAAGACTTGCTTGGGTCTGAGTATGATAAGCCTGACGCAACAGGTTTTGAGCCTGATGTCCTACACAAGGCAAATTACTCACGTGACCCTCTAGAGGTTACACCTGTCACCCTGACATTGTACATGCGTACTGCTATCCAAGGTGACAATAAAGTTTCACCAGTCCCCTCTCCCACCAAAAAGGTGAAGAGGAAGAAGGGACAGGGGTCCAGGAAGGTGGCTCAACCCAAGTCACTCGACACTCAGACCTCTGATCCCAAGCCTAAAATGAGGCAACCACAACAGCCCTTGAATGCTGACACCATGAGAATTATAACCCAGTCACTAGGCCTGCAACAAAAGCCAACGGAGGGCACTGAGACATCACACTCAGTGTCCTCGGGCATACCCGTTTCCAAAGAATCTACTGTCATAAACAAGACAGTTGAGCCGAAACAAACCAAACCTTCACATCCTGTTAAAGGCTCTAGCAAATCACAACCAGAGTCTCAGGGAGTAAGGGATCCTAAATCCTCGGTGGGGCAGCACTACTCCACAGAGAAGGGGGTCCACAAACAATCACATCCTGCTAAAGGCTCGGGTAAATCAAAACCCAAGCATCAGGGAGGTCATGTTCCTAAACCTTCGACAGGCCAGAACAAGCCTGTTGGAAAGGGGGACTCAACCACTCATCTGCCTGATGAAGACATTCGCCAATCAAAGCTTTTGTCTGAGGGCACCACTACTCATCTTAAAGACTCAGAGGGAAACATACAACCCGCTGATAGGGACACAACAATCATGGCTCCTAGTGATGGCACTGAGAAACACCCATCAGTGTCTGAAGGGGTCACGGGGGACAAAGATTCAGAGGGATATACACCACCCGCTGATATGGAACCCACAACCACTCCTGGAGGTGCGCAAAACTTGGGAACTGGCCTTAAAGACCAGGTAGGTAAAACCCAACCTACCGGATTTGAGGGGTCAGGACCTGGCCAAAACGAAGGCAAATCTTCTTATGAAGAGGAGCCGGATAACCTCCACATGTTGCAGATTACCTCCCTGGCAGATGCTCAGGCTCTCTTATTTTCTGATGATGAATTTAACAGTGATGAGGAAGTCTTCACGGCCGGAGATGATATAGAGGTTGAGGAGACAGTCCCTGAACCTGTTACTCAGTCTCCTCAAGCCTCTAACCATGTTGAAGAAGAAACACATTCCGAGCCGGAAACCTCAGAAGACGCTCAAACTCCTCTCACTGAAAGAACCTTCAAAAGATTCATCAAGAAAATGACCAATGTTTTGTACAGGGGGGTCACTGAAGAGGTGTTTGACATGCATACTGAGCAAGCAGTCCACTATCACCTCCTCAAAGATGCTGTTGAAGACTACAATGATGATGTCAGGGAGCAAAATTCCACTGTCTCTCACTCCCTGACACAAATGGCTTCGCACATCAATCAGTTTTTGGAATCCCTAAAGGAGCTGGCTACAGGGGTTAAGTCAGTTCAAGAATCAGTCAAGGATGACCCTGAGCTCAACAAGAAAATTCTTCAGGCATCTGAGACGTACCAGGTAAACTCGGCGGCTCTTACTGAGTTACTTCGTTTAATAAGGGATTCAAATGTTCAGAATCTCAGCTCCACAGTGGAGGCTCTCAAATCCTCCTTCACTCAGTTGGAAACATCAATGACAGCTCAATCCTTGAAGTCCACTTCTCTGGCATGGACAATGGGATCCAGAATAACTGCCCTTGAAAACTCTCAGGCTGCACTTGACTCCAAGGTATCTATCATCCATCAGGATACTACGGAGATTAAGTCAATGGTGACGGAAATGTTTCAAGTCTTCAAGGGTAACTCTACTTCGTCTTCAGTAACTCCAACACTTGCCATCACTGCAGCTCCGGCAATTGTTGAGGGGGAGAATGTTCCTGAAACTGATGAACAAGAAGATGCTAGACAGCCCTCTCACACTGAGGGGGAGTATGTCACTGAAGCCACACCAATCACCGAAGTTCCACCTCAAGAGGAACCAGTCTCCTCCACTCTCATTCAGGACAGAGGAAAAAGTATTGCCACCACCTCTGAACCTACAACTGTGCTCCAGCCTGCCTCCACAATGATCAGAGTTGATCCTGATGAACCAATCAGGGTCCCGTATGAAATCAATGGAAAAATCTATCAACTCACCCATGACCAAATACAAAACAACATGGAACGAGTTGAGAAAGTCGCAAAGGCAGCTGAAGAAGAGAGATTGAGCAAGCCTGAACTGATACAGGTTGTTCATGAGGAGGCTGAAAAGATTGGTCTGGATGCTGAGGCACTAGCTACTGAGCAAGCTGGTGCAGCCTTTAAAAAGGCTCAGGAAGAAGAGATGAATGCTCGTGAAAGGGAAAGGGAAGCTAAGCTGAAAAGGGATGCTCAAATCTGAAAGACCAGGATTGAAAGATATCATTGGGTGATGAAGGAAAGGTTGAAGCCTGAAACCATCACTGACATTAAGATTCACAGGAACACCAAACCCGCAATGGTCACTGTCTTCAGGGGGGACGATAAAAGAGTCATTGACACTCATAACCCATTCAGATTTGCCGACTTTGGGATTACTGAACTTGATGAACTCCGTCCTATCATTGCCAAGAAAAACAATGTTGTTGTACCTGACCTTCTCAAGTCACTGAATGAAAGGTATAACAGACTGAGAGCAATGCCTGAAGCCCTCAACATTCCCTCCCTTCTTCCTGCTCCAACAACAGGAACGGCTTCATCAACAGCCACCAAAAGAAAAAGGAAGCACATTGAATCCGAGCGTGAGATCAAGGTCCCAGGATTGGATTGTGATAGGTCCGTTCCTGAAGGAATCACCTTCGTGAACAACACTATGCTTGAACACCCTGAAAAAGGTCTATGCTTTACGGATGAATATGGAGACCTTGCTTTCCAAAGATGGTCTGATATAGACAAGGCAGGGGTCAAGGCAATGGTAACGTACCTGATGTTAGCTTCTCCTATACAAAGTGGTGCGAACCAAAGGTTCTGCAAGGACCTACGGGCCAAGATTGAGAAGCATCCTGAGAAACACCTGCTGAGATCAAAGAAAGCTAAGATTGAGGAACTTGGCTATCATCTGAACATCTTATCTGCAACACCTATCTTTATTTTGTTTGTAATTTGTAGGAAAATGTAATAGCTATGAATAAACTGATGTTTTTGTTTAAATGTTATGCCCTACTTACATTTACAACAAACATTCAGCAAGAGAAGAAGTACCCTGACAACTCATGCTGAATCAAGTAACACTTAGGCTATTTGTATGTTAAAATAGGGGGAGATTGTTGGGTCACTGAATTCCCCAATCCTCCTCTTTCAAGGATTTGAACGTAAAATAACCTAAGTATAAACAAGTCACTGAGTGAACAGTAACTCAGTGAGTCACCTTCAGGATGCTAAGACCGAACCCAAGAAGAAAGGTTCTCCATTCAGTGAGGCGGAACTCAGTGAAGTGTGATCTAAGCCAAGAAGAAGGTGATGGGTTCAGTGAGGATAACAATAACTCACTGAACCCCATGACTCCTCAACAACTTAATTGTACTGAAGACTGATGACAAGAAGACTGAAGTTTAGGCGGGACTGGGCGGGAAAGTTTGAGCTGCATTATTAAAGTGCTTTATCACTTTAATGTCAAACTTTTCCAAAATGTTTAAAACCAGTCTGTCATCTGAAAGTGCCTTTTGGACCTAACTCAATGAAGGTTCCTTGCCAGAAGAATAATATCTTTCAAGATATTGTTAAGGAAGCTTTAGGTCCAATGTATATTTAGTTGTTCTATACTTGTGTATAAATAGGAAGCAAATGTGAGGAGTAAAAGTTGACAAGTTTGTGCAATTAATGCAAAGCATTCACAAACCACTTTACTCCTCCAAAGAACAACACAAGCCCTTGAGATAGCTCAGTGGGTAATTTAAGTTGTCACTCAACATAGTTTGAGTTTAGTGAGGAGTCCATACAATACTTGTCTTTTTCAATCCCAAGTGTTATTCCGCAAACACTTGGGTACGATTCTTTGTGATTAACTTCTAATAAAGAATTAAACGTTGGAAAATATTGTCTCTTATTTTTACGTTACTTTATTGTTAATCATTTTCATACATTTGTGTTCAAGTCATATAACTTGGTTACTTTAGCTTTTTAGTTACTAATAACCAAGTAAAAGGGACCATCATATTTTACTTTTATTTTTCATTTGATCCTAATTCAATGTTTATTTACTAATAATTCAAATATATTTTCGTATCATTTTAAGTTTCATCATTAAAATTACACTATCTTACCAAACACTTATCTATACTACTATATAATGTATTTGAAACTATTTTATAATTAAAAAGACTTAAAATTCAGACTTTTACTTGCTCAGTCTGGAATGATTTAAAAATTAATTAGTTAGGAAGTAGGTTGGTTAGTAAGTTGGTTAGGAAGCAAGTTTGCTAGAAAGCAGGTTGATTGTTCAAACTAAAATTATTTGGCTTAACCATTTCTACCATCTTTACTTATAAAGCATAAAAACAACTAAATGTGTAACCGAAAAA
This sequence comes from Artemisia argyi, assembly GCA_030686995.1. Classification (NCBI taxonomy): domain Eukaryota; kingdom Viridiplantae; phylum Streptophyta; class Magnoliopsida; order Asterales; family Asteraceae; genus Artemisia; species Artemisia argyi. Next base: position 103,824,774 of record CM060677.1, read on the forward strand.
TCGAATAACGCAAAATATAGTCACAGATACCCGCCGCCATATTGCGCGGGTACCGTTCTAGTATAAAACAATACATCTACAACTTGTCAGTTAACACTTAGCGGTTTACACCATTTAGCAAACATTCCTTGTGTTTTAATAATTCATTAATTTTTTTAATTGATGAAATGTATTCGTTTCTTAGGTCGGTTGCAATAAGGACCTTGACCGACTCGGTCCTAGTCGGTCGAGTCGGTCATCCTTGTTGTGGGCATGAAGTCGCGACCGAGAAACATGGCCAAATTTGTCACAGTCGGTCTCAACCACGACCGATTGTTTACCTTTTTTTTTTTTTTTTTTTTTTATCCAAAAACTTCAAAGATTCATGTTTATAGCCGTTGGTAAAAAAAATAAAATAAAAATAAAATAAAATAAAATAAAATTACACACTAAAAATACCACTTTGAAACACACCTTTGAAACACACACTTTCCAGCATAATTCAAACAACAAATCAAACAAAAAAATGGCTTGTAAACTTCCCCACACTGTGGAACAAGTTCAAAACTATGTCCAAAAACAAGTCAAAACTGATGACAAGGAACGCCAAGATGCAATTGTCGAAGTTATTAAGAAGTTTGAGCTGGCGAAGTTACGCAAAGAACGCTTGAGAACACGATACGAAGCATGCAAAGATATCTTTGTCGAAAGGAAACATGTGATCGACCAGTTTTTGTACAATGAGTTTCGCAAAGACGCTGATGTTGTTGAAACATTGTGGGGTTGTGTGCAGCAGATAGAGAAGGAAAAATCCAACAAGATACGTTGGAGTTTTGAAGAGAATGTGCAAGCTGGTGATGCACCACAACAACAACAGTTTGTGCAAGGTGCATCAAGTTCATCTGCACCAAGAGTTGTTGAGCCACAACAACAGCAACCTCATCTTGTTAACTTTCAGCTAAGTTTTGAGGAAAATGTGAAAGCTGATGATGGCTGGAACTCTGAGGACGAGCGGGAGCTGAGAAGGATGGAAGCTGAATTAGAAGTAGAGAGGTTTGCGAGCTTTGATCCGTATGACGACGGTTTCTGCTCCGACAACTCGCAGACCTCGGATCACCCAGATTATAATTGAATTTTTAGTTTTTAAATTATTATTGTAATGTTTTAATTTCTGTTTATGTAACATTTATGTTTTTATTAATAAAAAATTTACGTTTGTGTTAAAATATCCCGCTTGAATTTTGAATTTCAAAGATCCCGCCTTGTATTTAATTTTTGAATTTAAAATTTATCCCGCCTTCTGTTTGAAGTTTGAATTCAAAAATATCCCACTTCTTATATTTTATCCCCTATAAATACCACACAATACAACACTTTTCCTCACACACTCCTAAAGCATTTCACAATGAACAATCGGTGGTCAATGGAAGAAGAAGATCTGCTAGCTCGCGTATGGCTTGAAGTTAAAGATTCCGGAGAGCTTGTGAATGGACGTTCTTTTTGGGCTGAAGTTACACACAAGGTTCAACAATGAGACCAATGGTGAGAACCGTAATAAAAATAGTATTACGGCTATGTAGAGTAGAATGAATGCTGAATGTCGTAGGTATAATGCTATTTACAAAGAGTTCCTGCGTACAAGTGAAGACCCTTTTCGTCTCAGCAATGCAAACCGAATTTATTATGAGCGCTATGGGAGAGGGATATATTATCAACATGTGTGGTTCGTTTTAAGAAACACAAATGCATGGGACAGAGACGATGAGTAATCGTGTGTTATTTGTTTTCCGTATCGTGTTTTATTTGTTTTCCATTTCGTGTTTTATTAAGCAAATTACAGCATTGTTGTGTTTAGTAGCTGAAGATCCTCAAATTTTGCCAAGAATGATGCTTGAAACAGAGAAAAAGCGTTTAGTTGATAGCAAGAGGCAACGAATGTCACAGTCATCATCGAGTGATGGTGATGTTGACACTGATCATGGAGGTGGGCAGGTGGCTTCAGAAGTAAGACCACCACCACCTTATCCATTTTCTCTCTTGGGCGGCGGCTTTTGAATTTTAGTTTGCAATTTGTTTTTAACTTCTTTTGTTGTTTCATATATCTTAACGGATATGTTCACTTAATATTCAAGTTTGAGAGTATAATAAGTCATATATTGATCTATGTCTACAACTTTTGTTGAAAAAATGCGTATTCTTTTGTTTTAAGGTTTAAGCCGCACAATAGCCACGTACTTTATCTAATACCTCTACTTTCTCAAACCTGCTAATATGATACATGAAAACTTGCTTTACAGGAAAATTTTTCCATATCATATCTGGTGCTTACGCGCTTATTCTGCTGATGTGGCTGCTTATGTATCAAATTATGATTTCCACTAAGACACGCCAATTACCATCTTAGTCACAAATCACCACCACTCCACCACTGTAACTTTCATATTTTCTGGCATGATAAAAAAGGGGACGTTGGTATACGGCATGTGCGTAGCTGAACCATTTCCTGGGTTATCATAATGATATACTGTTTTTGAATTACCACAGTATGTTATGGGTAATTACATTAAATTGTTTGTAAATGAATGAACTATAATTGGATAGCTAATAGGGTATACTTCGATATTCTCACGAGCTTAACGACAACTCATTTAAATTGATAAATTGCATAAGCAAAAAATTCACTGAATAGGGGGTAGCTTCATAGCATTGCATTTTCTTTGGTAACAAGAACCTTAAAGAAGCACTTGAATATTTTACCCTATTTGAATTTTTAATTAACGGTATGATAAAAAAAAGGGGGGGCATTTGTTAAAAAAGTTCGGGGCGTGTTGGATTTTGCGGTCTTTTTGCGTGTTCAGTGTTGTTTGGGAGGAGATGAGAGGTCGGAGAAAATGACGTTTAGATTGGTGGATAGTGGTAGTTAAAGTAGGGTGTTTGGATTAAAGTTTAAGTAACAAAGACAAAAAATAAAAATAAATAAATAAATAAATAATGTACCTTTTTTTACCGGTTTAGCCGGTCACACAAGCATCATATTAGCACCAAACAAAAAAGTTCATGTTATATACGAGTAGTTTTTTGTGTACACGTACCACAACGGAACACATATGAAAAAAATAAGTGTCTATTGTACTGCTTAAACCCTATTATTAATATACCTTTTGTCATTTCTTTATGGTCCATCACTTAATCTATCGTAGTGCTTTAGCCACTTTTTCTCCCTTAACATTCTGATAAAAAAAATAAATAAACAAATAATAATAATACCCCTTTGCCAGTGAAGTTCATCCCTAATCAACATGTCATCTTAAAGATGGTGTTAGGAGATCTATTAATAGCCAAAATACACATAAAAAAACATGTTAAATCCAAATACCCCAGACAAACAATATATTTCCAGATTTAAAAAAAAATGAAAATGAAGAGGTAGACTAGTGGGTTTGCTGCTAGCTGGTTTGGTGGTGTCCCGGTGGGTGGAGATGGTGACTGGCATGGTGGTTGCGAGTGTAGATAGAGATGGCGAGGGCATAGTGGCAGGAATGGACTTATGTATATACTATAGGGGGCGGTGCTAATGTAAAAGTAGTTTCTACTGCTAATGCAAAAGTTTCTACTGTTGTGCCTAAAGTGATAACAGATACAGTGGTTGGAAACTACTTTTATGCTATAAAGGCCTCAACTTTTTTGCTTTGGAAACCAAAAGTAAAAGTTTTATATCATGTTTCCTAATACAACAGTGCATTAATGGATCTCAAGAAATATGAGTATACAGATGCACAAGGCAGATCCAAGTCAGTGATGACTTGGGTTCCCAAGAGAAACTGATTTCTCTATTTTTCACGTGTAGGGCAATCTACAGGAGGAACTAAAAGACAAAGCTATAATGGATAGTTGATGCTCTGGACATATGACTGGTCACATGTCCCAACTAAGATTTTGAAGCTATAAATGGTGGATATGTTGCTTTTGGGAATGATCCCAAAGGAGGAAGAATTGTTCGTAGAGGTACAATAAGAACAGGAATCCTAGATTTTGAAAAAGTGTACCTTGTAGAAGGACTTAAGTTCAACCTCTTTAGTGTCTCATAAATATGTGACAAAAGGAACTTTGTACTTTTTACTGACACTGAATGTCTTGTCCTTTCGCCTGACTTTCAGCTGCCAAATGATAAATTTGTGCTACTAAGAGTCCCTAGAACAGATAATATATACAGTGATCATATAAAGAACATAGTTCCCAAGAGAGCTTTAACTTGTCTTATTGCAAAGGCCACTGTTGATGAATCCAATCTTTGGCATAGAAGACTTGAACATTTAAACTTCAAAACAATGAACAAATTGGTGAAGGGTAACCTTGTAAGAGGTTTACCTACAAAAGTTTTTGAAAATATTGAAACTGTTAGAATCAGAAGTGTTGATCATTTATGTAATCCAAGAGAGAACTCAATGATCGTCCCTTAGGGGGAGATTGTTAGGAATAGAAGTGACGATCATTATCGAGTCAACGAGTCTTTTACTATATGTAAAATATAAACGTGTAATAGGTAGTTGATAACGCTCAAATTGTGCATGTTTTTAGTAGCGTTATTTGTACTTTTATGCATGTTATTTGGTTATATTTAAACACTTTTTTCTCTTAAACGTATCAAAGTATGTTTGCGAAGTATATGTAAGCAAGTACAGGAGAAAGTGAAGAAATGATAAAGAAAGCAAGGAATTACTATCGTATGAAGATTCTCACATCAAGATCCGTTCCATTAAGACATTCCAATGAAGAAGACTCCAAGTGTTCATCATTCCAAGTTCCTAGACAAAGAAATAGTCAAGTTTGAACAAAGAACCATTGAGTTGAGAGGAATATTCAAGTCAAAAATCAAAAGACAACAAAGTTGGCTACAACACTTAGCCAACCGATCGGATGACTCTCCAACCGATCGGTTGGTGGATTTGACCATAGCCATTCGATCGGATGCAACCCGCAACCGATCGGATGGAACCCTTGGTATTATTTTCAAGATTCAATTTGGCTCAATTCTAGGTCCTTCTATTGAGTATTCTAGGCTCTTCCAAGCTCTTTAGAGGCCAAGTTGCTGCATTTAAGCTTCCTATGACTTAGAGTAGTATAAATAGAGCCTTGGGGATCATTTGAAAATCATCCAATCAAATACAATTCATCAACTAATCAATCACCAATCATCTTTCTACCACTCTCAAGCTCTCAACGTCGTCCTTTGAAGTCCAGGAAACTTTGGAGGTCCAAAAAGTCAACATTTGGAAGTCAAACTCTCAAGAAATAAAAACCAACACTTAGGGTAACATTACCTTACCATTTGTAATTGATTTCCAATCATTGTAAGACTTTAATTATGATTTCTAATGTTCAAGATTATGAGTTTATGTTCATGTTTGCTATGAGTGGCTAGTACCTTTGTGCATTTGCTTAGATCATGTTTATTCCTTAATGATTCGTCTATGATTGTGATAACATGTTTTAATTCAATTTCAAGTTAATTCTAAGATCTAATTATGCTAAAGTTTCATAGTGACATTTGTTAATCAAGTTTGACTAGTTAATAGTAATTTCCTAGGTCGAAAAATTTGTTATTATTTAACTAGTTATAATCATTTGTCTATGAATGATTGTTTTTACCCATTATTCTTGTTTAAACAAAAAAACTAACATGTAATTGTAATGAAAATGCTTTTGTCTATCAAATCGGATTGATTGGAAACCACCATATAGGTTGAAAGAGTAGTGGTTTACAATCAGTTATAACCTTTTGTCTATGGTTGGTTACCTTTTTGTATTGAGCATTTCCTAAGCTTATTTGATAAAACGAAAGATGATTTTTGTGTTTAAGATTGTTAATCCAACCTTATGAAACTTGAATCGATTGGTTAAACGTAATGCTTGTTTTTATGAACTAAAATCTTGATGAAGGTTTAAGTTGTAAAAACAATAGATTAGATCACCATCTAATTTCTACAACCAACATGTTATGAAGAGTTATCACAATCATGTGTATCAAGAGTAGGAAACTAATCTAAGCAAGTGTTTAATCATTTGAATTATCTTATTAATCATTATTGCTTACGTTTGAGATTTACTTTTAGACTTATATTTAGAATCACTCGCAAATCCCTGCGAACGACCCCGACTTACCATCATAATCTTTCTATAACGGACGAGTACACTTGCTCGTATGTGTTTTTCTTAGATTCGGTATCTCACCCTTATAAATTTAAAACTTGTACACATACGTAACACATCAAGTTTTTGACGCCGCTACTGGGGATTTTGATCGTGTTTATGTAATTTTTAAAAAGTTCATTTCTTTCCTTGTTCATTTTCTAAAAAAAAAAGAAAAAAAATTTCGAGCTGCCCAACCGATCGGATCACCATCCAACCAATTGGACAGACAAAAGGCTACTTCCAACCGATCGGTTTGATTATCCAACCGATTCGGTTGTGTCTTTCTGATTTCAAAAATTGTTTTCGTTAATTTCTCGTGTGTTAAAACATTGCCTAGATTCTCTTGGGAATTGTATGAACACTCGCTCAACTGGAGTAGAACCAATTTCAGCTCTTTCAAATCCCGAAAGTTTAATTTGTAGACCAAGAATAATAAGAATACCTTTTGTTCCCATACCCAACCGTGTACCAAGAGTACCAAACCCACCGTTTTATAACCTTTTTGAAGCTAAATTCGTTTATAACCCATTTACTGATCAGCCTTTTCCCATGGCTGACGATCAACCCATGTGGACCACCAACCGAACCGTAGCACCCACTCCTAGAGCTGCTATTGTTGCTGTTGACTTAGGTGACAATTTCACCGTGAAAGGAAACCATCTATCTATGATCAAAGACCGTCAATTTGATAGACGATCGCGAGCTGGTCCGCACAAACGCATTTCCGAATTCATGGAAATTTGTGGCATGTTACGATATGGCAACACCGATGTTAATGTCATTAAACTCAAACTCTTTCCATCGTCACTCACCGAAGACGCAAAGGTGTGGTATAACGAATTAACCCAAGGAATTATCAATACTTGGGAGGATATGAGGCAAGCTTTTGTAAGCCGATTCTTTCCACCTGGCATGTTTGACAGACTCATGGGAGAAATTCGTTCTTTCACACAAAACCCAAGCGAATCACTAGTTGATGCCTGGCTTCGTATGAAGGATTTACTTCGTAGTTGTCATGGACATGGTTTAGGACGAGGAACCATTATCCAAATCTTCTACCATGGACTTGACGAAGCATCTCAAGGAATCCATGATGCTGAAGTAATTTTTCTTTATAAGACACTTAATGAGGCATATCAATTATTAGAAGATCGAGTTCTCATAAAACTCGATTGGTCCAAAGATTCCAAAACCAAACCTTTACAAAAAAGTGTTGCTTTTGCCAAAAGTTCCGACACCTCTAAACTCATAGAGAAAATGGAAACCTTAACTTCCAAAATCGACTCACAATACAAAGATTTTAAGGCGAAATGAAAGAAATGCGAGATGGTTGTAACAATTGTGGAGGTAATCACACGTCATCCGAATGTGACGATCAACCAATGGATGGACCTAAACATGGAGAAGCTAATTACGTCCAAGGAGGATACCGTGGAGGTGGTTATCGTGGTAAGTATTACGGAAGAAATTCTGGAAATTGGCAAGATCGCCAACAAAGGATAACAACCGTGATTCTCAACCACGAACAAAAAACTCAACCCTAGAAACCTCTGATAGAAAACCAGAAGAATCTGATTTTGAAAAAATGATGCGAGAATTTGTTACTGCTCAAATATCAAACAATGAGTTTGTCAAAACTCAGTTTTTAAGTCTCAAAACCAAGGTTGAGCAAGGTCAGAAAAATCATCAAGCTTCTATCTAAGATCTTGAAAACAAATTCGGTAGACTTTCTGACCAATTTTTTTCCCGACCACCTGGTGCTTTACCAAGCTATAAAAACCCACAAATTTCATAATATGTCAAAATAACCAAAATGCCCCTACTGCTTAAAATTTTCAATAAAACACTTATATAAACATCAAATAAATCACAAACACTTGGTAATTGGTAACATATGACATATGATAATTTTTATATGAACATTATAATATTCTAAATGTCATAAAAATATTTGTCACATTTATTTTGTTTCAATTGGGTCGAAATACATTTTTGTGTATACATTTTAATTATTTTAAATGCATAAATTAAAGATGATAGCAAGATATAATTGGAAATGGTCTTCAAATCAGCTAATTGGCCGAAATTTACTCCCCATTCCTATCTATATACATGATTTCATTTTATTCCCATTTTACAAGTCAAAAACCCAAAAAATAAACACCACAAAAACACATAGTGGCGCACAAGATTTTTCTGAGGCTCTTTGGTATTTTTCTGGGTTGTGTTCTAAGACTTAGGACATGGGAAAATATTGGTTAAGGCCGTGGGTGATCGAGTGAGGCTAGGAATTTTTTGTTGTGTCCTTATTTTGTAGACGAGAGGTGAAAAATCGTTTTGCTCTTTCCACACGTTTGAATCTCTTTCTGGTATTTTCTTATCATCTTATATATCACATTAAATCTGTATAAAATTTGAAAATTCGATTCATGCCTGTTCTTTTAATCATACAAATTTAAATAAAACAAAACCCTAAAATTTGGCAAAAACCTAAAATCGGCCTATATTAATTTTTTGTGGCTCGAGTTGATTTTTGTGCTATGTATATCTGTATAGTCGACATATATAAAATCTGAATACATTTACTCGAAGCTTGGAAAAATTGTTTTGAATTGTTTTTATTTCATGCGATAGTATAAAAAAAAGAAAAATAAAAGAAAATGGGGCGTATAAATTAGGGTTAGGGTTTAATTGATTATTTTGTGTTAATTAATGATGTGGTGATTGGTTAATACGGGTTTGATGATTTAGGAAAAATTAGGGTTTAGGTTTGTGGATTATTTATGAATCGAATGGGGTTTTAAAAATAAAATGGTGTAATTTGTGATATTATAAACTTGAGGGTAGTTTTGAAAATCATAAAGGACCAGGGGGTACTCGCACAAAATTAGTACAACGGCTAAAAAGAGCAGATTTTGTAAATAGAAAGGATTAAATGGTAATTCATATAATTAAAGGGTGCGAACGGTATTTTAATTAAACAAAGGGTTTGGTTAGTAAATTATGAAACTTTGGGGGTGATTCGTACATATTGGTATTAAGGGGTACAATGTGCAAGTATGGTAATTTAAAAGGTTTATTTGAAATTGTTATAATTAAAAGGGTTATTTTGCAAATTAGAGAACTTAAGGGTGCAAAGTGTAAAATTGGCATATTTGACTTTCTTGACTTAAGTTGATGTGTTATTATGTGAATGTGACCATTTGTGACCCTTAACTTGTGATATTAACACTTTAAACCCTAAAACATATTCGGAGATCATATGAAACCCTAATTTCACAATTCTGATACAAAATGAAATCTGTAATACGCAAGTCAACGAAACTTGATATGGTGATAAAACTAACTTATAAGAATATGTTAATATGTGGAAACTTGTTAATATTGGAAATCTGCTAATTATGGAAACCCACTATTTTTGAAAAGTACTATTTATGAAAACCTTCTAAATAAGGAAACTTACTACATATAGAAAGTCTTCTAAATGATTAAGTTATTTAAAATAGAAAGCTGGTAAATATGGAAAGTTTCTAAAAATAGAAAGATAACTAAAAGAGGTAACTGATGAGTGCGCAAATACTCATCATTTTGTTCCCATATTTGACTATAAAAATACTGAAAACACCCAAATATGCCAAATAATACTGCAAATATCTTTGGATTGTGTCTTTTTATGTTTCAGGTATAAAAGGATTGAAAACAGACGAAAAACGAGCAAAGTTTGCAGAAATGGCAGAATCAGTCCCTCGACTTACAGAAATTGTCATAATTGGTCCCTGGAATATTTATTTTGAAGCAAAGTCAACAACAGTCCCCCAGGAATCAAGGAATGACATTTGTGGTCCTTGGAGTATAATTTTCATCAATTGGCAAAAATGGCCCCTCGAGTTTACAAATTGGCAGAAAAGGTCCCTGGATATTTAAAAATGGAAAATATTCAATTAGGGTCCTTTGGAAATTCAAACTAGGCAATATCACCTGATTGGCTCCAAACGGTCAACCTAAATTGACCAAGGAAATGGTCAACAAGGTCAAACTGCCTAGAATCAATCTCCACGGAAGATAGGGTTTCCCCGGGTCGTTATGTCCTGACGAGGTGTAATGGTTAATAAACGGGTTTGTGATCGGGTGAATCTGGACAGAAAAGGGGTTTGAGTTTGATTAAACTAGGGAATCTACAAAGAAATAGCTTAAACAAGCTGTAAAGATGATTACGTGAAAGTTAGATACCTAAAAACGCTTGAAATCTAAAAACACGTACGTTCACGTTTTAAATAACGTAAACGTACAAAATTAAACGTGAAAACTGAAATCTGAAAACCCCCAGGGGGTGAAAATGACTTTTCTACAAACTAAAAGATAAAAGAAAATTTTAGAAAAAGAAAATAAATTTTAACACTAATTAATTATTTATTATTAATTAAATACTAATTATTACTAATTATTAATATTTAAAATACTTAAATACAATATAATATTATTTAAATTCTAGAAAAATGAAAATAAAATTTATAAAATTATAAAATAACTAAAAATATGTATTTTTGTCTTTTTGTGGTTTTTATATTAATTAATTACTTATTAAATATTACTTACCTAAATAAACTATTTTAAATTATAAAAAATAACAAATGAACAGTAAAAATTCTAGAAAAATTCCTAAAATTATATTATATTATATAAAAGCTAGGAAAAATATAAAAACTAAGTGTTACTTTATAAAAACTAATTATGCTATTTAAACTTAATTATAAATTAATTATTAATAAAACTAAGATTAATTCTAATAAATACTAAATGATAAAATAAAAATCTGAGAAATTTACTAAAAATACTTTAACATATAAGGAATTTAAGAAAAATATAAAAATTCTAAGTGCTTAATAAAAATCTAAAAATGAAAATTAAAATTTAAATAAAATTAAATAGAAACTATCACTTGAAATTAATTTGACTTTTCTGGATTTTTTCTTAGGAAACTTGTTTTATACCTAAAAATGGAAAACTTTTGTAAAAACAAACTTTGTGGAACTCAAAAATAAGCACAACAAGTGCTTATTACTTGGACAGTTGACTTTCGTCAACTGTCTAAGCTATAAGCTTGAAATAAGCTTTGAGCTGAGAACCAGGTGTGGATTTAAGATCAAACAAGCTCAAGGGACATGTAATAAGCTAGAAAAACTAGAGTGGTACCCCGAATAAGCCAACAAAAAGCACTTGGATACTTTGCTCAACACAGAAAAAAAGGGACAAACTAAATGGCTTAATTCAGGTGGGTCCACAGGGTACTAGGTCAAACCATTGGTCAAACCATGGAGCCTGCTAGGAGGGGGGTTGTGAGGAACAAAGTTGGAGGTCTGTGGACCACTGTGGTGGCCAGAAAACCACCACCAAGTGGTGATGTTGGGATAGTATATGCTGATGCAAGGGACTGTCTCCCCCTATAAGTGATTTTGAGGGTGTGTGGGGCCCAGGAGAAAATTAGCAAAAATCAAAGGGTTGTGGAATCTCAAAGACAAGCTGATAGACTATGAATAGAAACAAGTTTCACTGCCTAATCAAAAACACAAAAATCAAATTAATTATTGCAACTTTTGTAAAAACCTGAAATGTTAACTTTGACTTTTTGCTAAAAACTTGGAAAGTTGACTAAAATGGATTTGTGATGATCACATATGATTGTAAAAGAGATACTAAGCTAGGTTAACATGAAATTAAGCTATTATAACCATCTAAGCACTGATATATATGATCATGATATCATAATCCTTAATAGTGAACTCCCAAGAACAACTCAAAGGTGCATTTGACTATTTTGTTAACAAGCACTTGATATTAAGGTTTTATTGACTCAAAAATCACCTAAGAGTACTGATGGTGCAAGAAAAAAAGTGAATGACCAATACCACAGGTCAAACCAAACATAACCAAACACCCCTTTTGAAAACTGTTTTGGTGGTTTTCAAAGCAAACTTACACTTTAAACCTTAAACATGAAACCTAATCTTATCTTAACACTAAATAAGCACAATTTGAACTGAAATAAATACTGAATGACCTATGCTACAGTAAATTACAAGAATTTTATGAGAAGGCTTACAGTGAGCTCATGTGGGCTACAAACCAAGAACCAATGAACAACCAATCCTATAATCTCCCTTTAGGTTCTGAAACCTTGCAATTCCACCATACACCCTACTCAAAACCTGTCTCACCTTGAATTCCACTTTCTTTTATTTTCTTATTTATTTTATTCTAATTTTTTTTTATTTTTTTAATTATTGAAACTACAACTGATTTGAGTGCTCAGGCACTTGAGAAAGCTTAAGAATAAGCTAAATGAACTAAGACAAATTAGAAGCAACAACTTTTAATCCTTGAACAAGAAATTTAAATTTAAATTGAAAAATACAAATTGGAGTTGAGATACTGAGAACTTGAAATTAATAACTGAAATAAGTTTAAAATATATTAAAGATGATTAATACAGAACTTTTGAGCTAAGAAATTACAATAAAACTGAGATTCAAGCTAAATTATAACTTAACTAGTCTACAACTACACTACTGCTATTCTAATACATGTTTCTTCTCTCTTTTTGACTTAAATAGATCCTGGCATCAATCTCTTTCTTTCCTACTTCATTTATGGCCGTTGGATGGCTTATATTTGATCATTGCCGTTTAAACTCCTCTTGGCGAGAAAAGTGGGATTGGGCAGTTGGGAAGTTTGGTGTGGGAATTTATTGAGGAGGGGGAAGGTTGGGTAACATTTATGATGGTTGGTGGAGTTGGTGAGACTTTGGGAGGAGGGGAGACCGGATTACAGGTAATTAGGGGGGTGATAGAGGTTAGGGATGAACAGTGTTGCGGGGTGAAGGTTTGACCTGGTCAAATGACCAGGTTTATATTAGTTTAGGGGGAGTGGGCTTTCTGGTTGACTTGGGCTTTGGTGGATTTGGAATTTGGTTAGTGGATTGGGTGGATATGTTGGGCTTGGATTATGATATTAATTCAAGGGTCCGTTTGGTTTGTAACTTAGAAACAACACAAGGACCAAAAATGTAATACACCCAACCATGAGGTGCTGATCATGTAATTTTCTGAAAATATCCACAAGAGTTAAACATGACCTAAATGAATAGTACAAGGTCCTTTAATTTTTATTTTCCATAATGAAATACCCGAGGACCAATTATGCCAAAATTCCAAACTATGGGGACCAAACATGTAAATTTATGAAACTTCACACCAAGGACTAAAAATGATTTTTGTAACTTCCCAAGGACCCAAAATGATTTTTCTTTCAAAAATATCCCACCAACGACCAAATCTGTCAATTACTGAAACTCCAAGGACCAAAATGCAAATTTCTAAAACTTTTCCAATTTTTCACCAAAGGACAAAATATGACAACTTATGATTCTAAAACGACCTTTGGTGATAATTTTCCATATTTTGAATGACCAGGGACTAATTTTGTAATTTTATGAAAGTTGGGGGACTGAAACTGCCAATTTTGCAAACTTTGTACGTTTTTCATCTGTTTTTACTCTTTTTGCATCTAAAACATATAAAACACAATTTTGAAATATTTTCAATATTTTGATGCATTTCTGAGTGTTTTTGTATGTTTTGCAGTTCAGATTTAACCAAAAATGATGAGTGTTTGAGCACTCATCAATCCCCCACACTAAACTATTGCTAGTCCCTAGCAATAAACTGTTTTGAAAACTCGATGGATTTTAAACTCTTTACCAAAAGCCATCACTTCTGGAGTAGCCAGATGTAAGAACTGTGGTACACCTGATAACCATGTGATTTTGAGCAAACCACCAGCTGTCAACAAATTTGATTAGTCTTTACCAAAAGCCGTTTGCTTCTGGACTAGCCAACTCTTGATGGAATTGTCAACATCTTGGTGAGCTGATTACCAACTATGGATTTTCCACTGCCTTTACCACAAGCCATAATCTTGCGGGCTACCCAACTCATTCGCGTTTTAGGATATGGCGAGTTGAGGTACCATACAATTTTGGGCAAATTGCAAGCCATCAACGGATTTGATATATCTTTACCAAGAGCCGTTTGCTCCTGGATTAGCCAATCCCTTTGTCGGTTAGACATGGCGGACTGATTACCACAAAAATTTTGAAGCACAAGTGTAAAATTTTTGAAAAATTTTTGACATTTTGGCTAAAAACGGGGGTACTAGATGGTAAAATGTGCTAAAATTCGCTAGAATACCCCCCCCCCCCCACACACACACACACACACACTTAGTATGAATATTGTCCTCAATATTCAAAGTCCCGGCTATTATGCCGACTCTTTGAACGTAAAAGGGCAACATTACAAGCTAAACGTGGAAACACCAGTTTTGTATTTTCACTTCATTTGTAACCATTGTGGGGTAACTCCCCCACACTTAGGGTGAAAACCCTATAAGTATGCTACTGTTTTTGTTTACCGAGTGGCTAGCTTGACTTGACCCCGAATTCATTTGTCCTTGGGGAAGCATGATGTGGAAGAAGGAATCTCCATCGGACTTTCATTCAAGATGTTTGGACAAACATTTGAAGCACGTGAAAGTTCCACACCGATGAGATAAGTACCCGGCTTAAGATAGTATAAACTATAAGCGGTGATGCCGGGGTCAAAGATAATGTCTTCATTCCCGAAGGAATGAAGAACAGGAGAAGTCACCCTGTAGGTGAAGAAAGGTAGAAAGATCTTGATGACAATCAAGATAAGGTCATCATCATCAAAAAGAGAATCCATAATTTGAGTATCATGAATCTCATCATTTAAGCTCGTATGATCTAGACATATGGTTGGGAGGGTTGGGATTTTGATATCAATCAAATTCTCAAGGTTGAGCATATTTCCCTCCGGAACACAAAGATCATCTTTGTCTAGGTCAAAGTAAAAGTTATCATACTCCGGTGGAGATATGCTATGAGTGAGTTCACCGGAGAACTCCTCAAAGGTGAATAAATCATATTCGGGGAAAGAAATTTGAGAATGAAAAGTGGTACTGCCACTAATCTTCTCTCCCATATGATCAAAGGTAAAGGCTTCAAACTCCGGTATAGGATCATCAGAGAAAATGTCACTATCCTTGATGGGGATAGGAGATGAAATAGGTTTCATATTGAAAGCCTCGATTTTAGAAATGAGGAGATCGACATTCAATAATGTTGCACGAAGTGCTTCATCCTTGATTTTAGTGTCAATCTCATCATTCTCTTCTTCTAAGCTAACTAGCTTAGAAGGTAATTCTTCCATAAAAACGATGTCTCCATAAGATAACGAATCGTCATCAGTAGAATCGGAGAACATTTGAACATCATCATTCGGGAAGACAAGAGGAGGAGGGATATCACATATGTGATCAAGAATTCCCTGTGACTCTCTTGGGATTGGAACAAGGTCCTCAACACTAGACTTTATGAATTCGTCCGATTCCCTTTCAGGAACAGTGTTAAGATGCTCGTCCCCCATGCTCAAAGAGTGAGTGGGAACCTCGGGTGTGATAAGAGTGGGTTGAGATGGAATCTCAACTGATGGTATCTCATCTGATGAATCTTTATAGAATTGAAGAATATCAAGGATATCCTCATCATCACTATCATAAGGAATGAAACGAAATCGAGAGCTAGATCTGGCTGCTTTTTCTTTTGCTATTGATTCCCTAATAGATCTTTCATAAGCATCTTGGGAATTTATTTTAGCAGCCTGTTCGTCCGCTAACAATTCTTCCATCGATTTTTGTTTTGGATTATCTGGGGTATGTGTTATTCCTTTCAAGTCTTTCACTAAATCCAAAAGATCAAGGAGAAGACTTTGAGGAATTGGTGGAGATGGAGGTTCGTCATAATACGATGTGTCAAAAGTGTCACAAGGAAATGGATTCCTTGTTTGACAATCGGAGCTGAAGTGTGGACCTCCACAGTAATCATAATAGTAAAACTGATGTGGCTGTGAGTCGTATGTGCTAAATTCATAATTGTTATCAGGAAACTGCTCATAGACAAGCGTGTTTCCCGATTGACAATCAGAACTGTAGTGTGAACCACCACAGTACTCACAACAGTAAAACTGCTGAGTATTATGGTGTGGTAGTTGGTGGAATAAATCAGTCGTGTCATGGTAGGAATAGGGATCTTGGTTATAGACAGACCCGTTTCCTGACTATACCATGCCATAACTGGGGCAATTGCCACCATTATGAGGATTACCACACCAGTGGCAAATAAGAAAGTGTGGATGAGACATAGAAAGAATCAAATGTGTATAGAGGGGTAGGGATGAAGAATCAAAGATGTGAGAGGGTAAAGGTGAATATTTTTGGGTTTTTGGATAAACATTTTGTACAAATGACAAAGAAAATGTTTTTGGGTTTTTTGTGTTCGTTGAAAATTGATTTAAAATGTTTTCGGGAACAGTTTATTTTTATAATAAGAAAATATGAACAAAGGATGGTAAATTTACAAAGAAGTGAATTCCAAAATCACTAATCTGAAAACCGTTTAGAATAGTGCGCACACCTCCCCATCAGCGGCGCCAAAATTTGATTGGCTCCAAACAGTCAACCTAAATTGACCAAGGAAATGGACAACAAGGTCAAAGTGCCTAGAATCAATCTCCACGGAAGATAGGGTTTCCCCGGGTCGTTATGTCCCGACGAGGTGTGATGGTTAATAAACGGGTTTGTGATCGGGTGAATCTGGACGGGAAAGGGGTTTGAGTTTGATTAAACTAGGGAATCTACAAAGAAATAACTTAAACAAGCTATAAAGATGATTACGTGAAAGTTAGATACCTAAAAACGCTTGAAATCTAAAAACGCGTACGTTCACGTTTTAAATAACGTAAACGAACAAAATTAAACGTGAAAACTGAAATCTGAAAACCCCCAGGGGGTGAAATTGACTTTTCTACAAACTAAAAGATAAAAGAAAATTTTAGAAAAAGAAAATAAATTTTAACACTAATTAATTATTTATTATTAATTAAATACTAATTATTAATATTTAAAATACTTAAATACAATATAATATTATTTAAGTTCTAGAAAAATGAAAATGAAATTTCTAAAATTATAAAATAACTAAAAATAAGTTTTAAAACTAAAAATATGTATTTTTGTCTTTTTGTGGTTTTTATATTAATTAATTACTTATTAAATATTACTTACCTAAATAAACTATTTTAAATTATAAAAAATAGCAAATGAACAGTAAAAGTTCTAGAAAAATTCTTAAAATTATATTATATTATATAAAAGCTAGGAAAAATATAAAAACTAGGTTTTACTTTATAAAAACTAATTATGTTATTTAAACTTAATTATTAATTAATTATTAATAAAATTAAGATTAATTCTAATAAATACTAAATGATAAAATAAAAATCTGAGAAATTTACTAAAAATACTTTAATATATAAGGAATTTAAGAAAAATATAAAAATTCTAAGTGCTTAATAAAAATCTAAAAATGAAAATTAAACTTTAAATAAAATTAAATAGAAACTATCACTTGAAATTAATTTGACTTTTCTGGATTTTTTTTCTTAGGAAAATTGTTTTATACCTAAAAATGGAAAACTTTTGTAAAAACAAACTTTGTGGAACTCAAAAATAAGCATACCAAGTGCTTATTACTTGGACAGTTGACTTTGGTCAAATGTCTAAGCTATAAGCTTGAAATAAGCTTTGAGCTGAGAACCAGGTGTGGATTTAAGATCAAACAAGCTCAAGGGACATGTAATAAGCTAGAAAAACTAGAGTGGTACCCTGAATAAGCCAATAAGCCAACAAAAAGCACTTGGATACTTTGCTCAACACAGAAAAAAAAGGGACAAACTAAATGGCTTAATTCAGGTGGGGTCCACAGGGTACTAGGTCAAACCATTGGTCAAACCATGGAGTCTACTAGGCGGGGGGTTGTGAGGAATAAAGTTGGAGGTCTGTGGACCACTGTGGTGGCCAGAAAACCACCACCAAGTGGTGATGTTGGGATAGTATATGATGATGCAGGGGACTGTCTCCCCCTGCAAGTGATTTTGAGGGTGTGTGGGGCCCAGGAGAAAATTAGCAAAAATCTAAGGGTTGTGGAATCTCAAAGACAAGTTGATAGACTATGAATAGAAACAAGTTTCACTTCCTAATCTAAAACACAAAAATCAAATTAATTATTGCAACTTTTGTAAAAACCTGAAATGTTAACTTTGACTTTTTGCTAAAAACTTGGAAAGTTGACTAAAATGGATTTGTCATGATCACAGATGATTGTAAAAGAGATACTAAGCTAAGTTAACATGAAATTAAGCTATTATAACCATCTAAGCGCTGATATATATGATCATGATATCATAATCCTTAACAGTGAACTCCCAAGAACAACTAAAAGGTGCATTTGACTATTTTGTTAACAAGCACTTGATATTAAGGTTTTATTGACTCAAAAATCACCTAAGAGTACTGATGGTGCAAGAAAACAAGTGAATGACCAATACCACAGGTCAAACCAAACATAACCAAACACGCCTTTTGAAAACTGTTTTGGTGGTTTCAAAGCAAACTTACACTTTAAACCTTAAACATGAAACCTAATCTTATCTTAACACTAAATAAGCACAATTTGAACTGAAATAAATACTGAATGACCTATGCTACAGTAAATTACAAGAATTTTATGAGAAGGCTTACAGTGAGCTCATGTGGGCTACAAACCAAGAACCAATGAACAACCAATCCTATAATCTCCCTTTAGGTTCTAAAACCTTGCAATTCCACCATACACCCTGCTCAAAACCTGTCTCACCTTGAATTCCACTTTCTTTTATTTTCTTATTTATTTTATTCTAATTTTTTTTTAATTATTGAAACTACAACTGATTTGAGTGCTCAGGTACTTGAGAAAGCTTAAGAATAAGCTAAATGAACTAAGACAAATTAGAAACAGCAACTTTTAATCCTTGAACAAGAAATTTAAATTTAAATTGAAAAATACAAATTGGAGTTGAGATACTGAGAACTTGAAATTAATAACTGAAATAAGTTTAAAATATATTAAAGATGATTAATACAGAACTTTTGAGCTAAGAAATTACAATAAAACTGAGATTCAAGCTAAATTATAACCTAAACTAGTCTACAACTACACTACTGCTATTCTAATACATGTTCCTTCTCTCTTTTTGACTTAAATAGATCCTGGAATCAATCTCTTTCTTTCCCACTTCATTTATGGCCGTTGGATGGCTTATATTTGATCATTGCCGTTTAAACTCCTCTTGGCGAGAAAAGTGGGATTGGGCAGTTGGGAAGTTTGGTGGGAATTAATTGAGGAGGGGGAAGGTTGGTTAACATTTATGATGGTTCGTGGAGTTGGTGAGACTTTGGAAGGAGGGGAGACCGGATTACAGGTAATTAGGGGGGGTGATAGAGGTTAGGGATGAACAGTGTTGCGGGGTGAAGGTTTGACCTGGTCAAATGACCAGGTTTATATTAGTTTAGGGGGAGTGGGCTTTATGGTTGACTTGGGCTTTGGTGGATTTGGAATTTGGTTAGTGGATTGGGTGGATATGTTGGGCTTGGATTATGATATTAATTCAAGGGTCCGTTTGGTTTGTAACTTAGAAACAACACAAGGACCAAAAATGTAATACACCCAAACATGAGGGGCTGATCATGTAATTTTCTGAAAATATCCACAAGGGTTAAACATGACCTAAATGAATAGTACAAGGTCCTTTAATTTTTATTTTCCATAATGAAATACCCGGGGACCAATTATGCCAAAATTCCAAACTATAGGGACCAAACATGTAAATTTCTCCAACTTCACACCAAGGACTAAAAATGATTTTTGTAACTTCCCAAGGACCCAAAATGATTTTTCTTTCAAAAATATCCCACCAGGGACCAAATCTGTCAATTACTGAAACTCCAGGGACCAAAATGCAAATTTCCAAAACTTTTCCAATTTTTCACCAAAGGACAAAATATGACAACTTATGATTCCAAAAGGACCTTTGGTGATAATTTTCCATATTTTGAATGACCAGAGACTAATTTTGTAATTTTATGAAAGTTGGGGGACTGAAACTGCCAATTTTGCAAATTTTGTAAGTTTTTCATCTGTTTTTACTCTATTTGCATCTAAAACATATAAAACACAATTTTGAAATATTTTCAGTATTTTGATGCATTTCTGAGTGTTTTTGTATGTTTTGCAGTTCAGATTTAACCAAAAATGATGAGTGTTTGAGCACTCATCATCACCCTTGTAATATCTTTGGTCAATTGGCAAACTAGGTCCCTCAAAAATTCAAATTTTACAATTTGGTCCCTAGCTTATTTAAGCTACAAACCAAATGGACCTAGTTTTATTTCTAACCCAAAAACCCAATCCAACTCTGATCCACCAAATCCAACCCACTATACCTAGGCCCAACCCCATTCCATTTCAATTGTAAAAACACCCCGGTCAACACCCACAGTCAAACCAACACCTCAATTGTTCATCCATCCCCTACCCCCTTAATTCCTGCAACCATGCCCCCCCCCCCCCCTCCAAACCCTCACCTTCTCCACTCCTGTCCCCCTCCACCTCCACAAACCTCCAATAACCATTAAATGCTCACCTGCCAAACAAACTACCCCAACTTGCAATTCTGCCCTTTCCCGCCAAAATCCAATTCAAGGGCCAGGATCATTTTATCCACATCCAATGGTTAGAACTTGGTGGGATATGCTCAAGGTACTATTGGAAACCCTAAACATCAAATATAAAAGAAAGAAGAAGACATAGAAGTTTTTTTTAGTAGTTGTAGTTTAGCTTTAATGTCGACTAGTGTAATTTTCTCCTTTATAGTGTAATTTTCAGTTTAAAAATAATGTACTAAGCATAATCAGTGTATTCTAAACCTATTTCAAGCTTTGATTTCAGTCTTTCAATTCATTTCAGTTTGTGGCAATTTTCATTAAAAATCTCATTTTAGTCCTAAAGTTGTTTGAAGCTGTTGTTAATTATTCCATTTAGTTCAGTGAGCTTATTCACATGCTTTTATAAGCTTATGAAGGGTTCAATCAAGCTTTTACTCAGTTTACTATAAAATACTCAAAAATCCAAAGAAAATAGTAGAAAATTCAAAATTAGCTCATAGGAAGAAGAAGCAAGGGAACATGTGTGAGGATTTCTTGCTTGTTGCATGTTGTGTTGTTTTATGTACCTAGGCCACCGCAAATGTGAGGCTCTTGATCCATGTGATGCGTGGGAATTGCACCAGGCTTTACCTCTCGAGGGATCTCGAGAAGCTTACAACCCCCCACCAGGCAGTGTACCTGATCGTTGAAGTATAGTATAGTGACATGTACCGGCGGATTAATCATTCAACTCAGGAATAGTGTCGCTAGGATTAGAAAGCCTAAAAACTAGGTCTAGAGGTGAGGGATGATTCTTTTTGTATTTTTATATTTTATAAAAGCAATTAAAAATCTCGGGTTTTGGAAGAGTGGGCGGAATTAGTTGCTAATCAACTAACCCAAATAACTAAGATGCAATCAAAATAAAATAACAGAAATGTAAATAAAGGTAATTACTAATTTGGTGTGAACAACATATGGGAGAATTGTGTTTACTTAGATTTCACTACTCCCTAGATATCTTTTACAGGTTAATTGTTTGTTACAGTTGTGTGGATGACGGGTTATATTCCTTAATACCAATCGTGGGGTGGCGTATGTACTTCGCGAACTCTATAAGCTCCTACTTCACTCTTATGTCGAGCCTGCAAGAAGCTCCTAACATGGGATCACTAGAATTCGCTCATGCATTAAATATAACTATAAAAACCTAGTACACATTGGTTCATGTTTCTTAAGACGTTCAAGCAAGTTACACAATGGAGATCTGCCAGTTTTCTTAAGCCTAACATCGAAATCATTCATCCATTACAACTAGAATCAAGCAATCAACCTATAATCAACATCTAGGTTTCATTACATCTAAGCAAACACACAAAAGATCTAGCCTAGCATATTAAAATCAAGACAAGCGTAAGATATATTCAAACAACACATAGACATATTGAATGAATTGAAAGGATACTTATCTTAATTGAACATGAAAGGTTTCAAGGGGTGAAAACCCTTGAAAATACTGTTAAAAACGAGCTAGGGTTTATTCAAGTCGACCCTAAAAATTCTACTCTCTTAGAATGAAAATTACAAAGAGTATATATAGATTTCCTAAGGTGACGGTGTCAAGAAGAAAGTTCTGACGCCGTCAACCCGCCGCCCATAATACTCTCGGACTGCCTAGATCCAGATCTGACGCCGTCATGTGTAAGGTTGTTCTGGGCCGTCACCACTTTTACTCTCGACGGCCATGCTTTAACGCCATCACGTTTTCACTGGGCCGTCACCATTTTTACTCTTGACGCCGTCATCAAATTGCTCTTGACGCCGTCAGGTACTGTTCCCAGTAAGGAAAATTAAGACTTTGCCGTTTTCTTCACTTTTATGCTCCAAAAACGTCCAAAATGCTTCCTTTTCTAGAATTCACTCCAAAAGTACCTAAAATCACAAAAGGAACGATTTAGGGCAATAATTGATCAAATAAATTCCAATTCCGACTTAAATGACCCCCTAAAAACGGATCATTTTTCGCCTCATCATATACCCTTACACTTGAGATTTGCTTGTCCTCAAGCAAATGCGCTTTTATTCTAATCAAAATACAAGTTAGGGGTTATTTAACACTAATATAAAAGTAATTTCAACAAATAATCGTTCCACTAAAGACCAAAGACAAGCACGGAGGTCATACACTAGCACCTCACAAATAGTGTTTAGATACTCACATCTCTCGGGTGTAACAAAGTATATATCACAATATGGAAATGGAAACTATCTCTCACTACCTGTCATAGCAATATAGATTACCATTGGCTTGGGAAAGGATCAAACCTCCACCACATGGCGTAAGCACCTAGGATAAACTATCAAAGAGGTCTTTTTAAAGGGTTATAACGTTAGGTGTAGGGATATGGAATACACGGTTTTGTTGGATATAGGCAATCTTTACTGGTGGCGAGTTAATCATCTTGGTTAATTACATGTACAATATGGCGTTGCTAAGCCAAGACTAGACTCGACTTAAGCTAATAAATAAAAAATAACAAAAATATAGAATGAAACGGGATGGTAGTCCGTATGTTTTTTCTCTTTTCTTTTTCTATTTTTATTTATTTATTTATTTATTTATTTTATTTTATTTGCATACACTCTTACCCTACCAACCAAAATAATACATCATAGGGAATGAACATTCCCCTTACACTTGACTTTTTACATACTTTACAATAAACTAATCTAATGACTCGAATTAAGATAATCAAAATACTTGGAGTACTTTTAAGATTAACGTACATATGGGGGTAATAAAATGATGTTCTTCCCCATTACTCCATAACATTAGTACTTTACCCATGAGTCCCAATCGTCCCAAAACAATATGTACAAGGATATGAGTCGATTTAGCAACCATGTAATCAATTAGATAATTAACTAAGGGTTTAAACAAATAACAATAATGCACTAAAGATGAGTGCATACACCAAAGGCTAAGGCGATTTGGTTGTACATTTAAGTGGGGTGTAACAAATTCTTCCTTTAAGTAAGATGATTAAAGTTAGAAACGAAAAGATAGGCTCCGAGGGGTGTACTAGGGGTTTCGTGTATAAAAATGAGTACAACGCTAAGGGTGTGGGAAAAATTAATTGACTTAACTAGCCAAGTAACATGACTTAAATGGTCAAGTAATTATTATACGGGTTTAACACAAGGGTGATCCTAATGCCTCTTATCATGTAGTAAATCCTACTACACGAATGTAGTATCACTAGCGATCTCGGGATGCATCACTAACGCAAGTTCTAGAATCTAAATGCTACCGGTACACTCATAAGCACTAATAGTAAATGCTTTTCCTATCAAATCTAAAAGCGAACCTCACATATTTGGGTGGAAAATTTTTCTGAATAGTACGGTTTTGTGCTAGTCATACGACTCATATCCATGAGACGCTTGCTAAGGCTAAAGTTTCACTCCTAAATGTTGTAAAAAAAATTTTAATTTGGCGCTAAAATTACACTAACAAGTAATTCTCATAGTTTTATTACACACCTACCATCAAACAAACAAACTCAAGTGAAAGTTTATCTATAAGGTATCATCATTTACCCTCCCCTTACACTTAGGATGAACATTGTCCCCAATGTTCAATTAAAGAATGTAAAAGTAAAACAGGTAAAAGAATGAAATCAAATACTCCCCTGATTCGCTCGGTATGGATAGTGTGGTAACAAGGTTAGATCTTCCTCCAAGAAAATGAACAATCAAGGCTTCCCTTCCAAAATATAAATCATCTTCTTGTCATACATAACCTATTAAACCTGAGAAAACAAACAAGGCAACCTCGCGTAAAATCGGCGGCAATCTATATATGATAACAAATCCTAGAAAACAAAGTAAGATATAATGCTTAGGGAATGAATGTTTTCAGAGTCCCTGGAGATTATAAAACTAAAGATTCAACAAAAACTTTAAGACTCCGTTAGAAAAACAAAACTAGAAAAATTTCCAGATTTTTACACATGACACCGTCAGGAATTTCTTCCTGACGCCGTCAGAAGTGACCTGCAGAAATCTTTATGTTAAGTTTCCGGAAAATTTCTGGAAAAACTTTGTCCTACTTCCTGGAAAATCCTGCAAAACATCATTATGACTCGATACAAGCATTTGACTCTAACAAATACGAATATACATGTCCATTTATTATTGTGGAGAATCATGATCAATTTAGTTTCTTAAAAACATATTTGGGGTTTCCCCTTACACTTATCTTTTGCGAAATACCTTTGGATGAAGTTAAGACTAAGCCAAACGACAAAATAAAGTATTTTCACCACTTAGTTTTGAAACATGATCTACCAACAATAAAAATAAAGCATGCATACGGAAACAAATAACAATCAAACAAATAAAAATCACATAAATCATGGGTTGCCTCCCAAGAAGCGCTTTTCTTTATTTATGAGTCTTGTAGCTAGACTCAAGGTCATGGGTTATTATGTGACACGGGTGAGTTCCTCATTGAGGATATCCTTGGGATCAAACTTAGGTTTCAACTTCCTATCGATTTTCTTAGTACGGTATGACCTTTCAAACTTTTCTCCATCCGGATCATACAAAATCATCTTCATATGCCATGATCCGTCACCTTCCTTAGGTGGCTTGTCCCATCTCCATTTACACTTATCCCCCTCTCTCTTCCACGTGTTCATCTCAATTTTAATAGGCATTATGCTTAAAAACTCAATCATTTTCCTAAAGACTAGGGGGTCCTCAAAAGGGTCTAGCTCTTCATCTCTAGCTATGAGTTGTTCCACCGAATGTGTTTTATCGATGAAATCTTTTTCTAGATAGAATGGGCATTGAGGTCCTATAAAGTTTCTTTCTATCCAAGGTCCATATCTAGATGGTCTCCTATTCATCTCTACCCAATGTGGTGTTGGTTCATCCTCACAATCATAGCTATATTTCTTAACACCATATACCGACCAAGTATCGCCCTCACCGACCGCTATCTTAGACTCCTTACAATCTATCATGGCACTAGCGGTTGCTAAAAATCCTCTTCCTACTAATAGTGGGCATGTAGTATCACTAACCATATCAAGGACGTGAAAATCCGCTAAAATAGTTAACTTCCCTACTTGAACAACTACATCCTTGATCATCCCAACCGGGTGGGCAATGCTCCCATCCGCTAGACCAATTAATACTTCCGTCTCCTCTAACTTTCCTAGCTTGAGGGTGGTAAAAAGGGATAAGGGAATCAAGTTGAGGCTTGACCCTAAATCGGCTAGTGTGTTGAAAGCTTCGGATCTTCCTATCTTACAAGGCAAAACAAATATACCCGGATCATCAAGCTTTTTAGGCAACTTGTTTTGAATGAAGGCGGTCCCATATTTACCTAGTTCAAATTTCTCATATTTTCTAGGAGGGCACTATAGTATGGAGCACGGGCTAAGACATCAATGACGGGGCGTTCAAGGTGAAGTTCCTTGAATTCATTGTCAAGGTCTTGCGTAGGAGGCATTTCAACTATGCTTTTGACCGGTTTGATATCGGGTGTTTTATTTGATTGGTCCTTTTGAAGAATTTGGTTTTGCTTGAAACACGTGCTCGTTGATTTAACCGAGTAGTATTGCGGACAAGAAGTAGGTGACGAAACTGATGATATGGAATTAACGTTTATTTTCGGGTTCTTGACCGTGTCGCTTGGGAGTGCTCCCATTTCTCGGTCATTGAGAACTTTCATCAATGTGTCAATTTTGGTGGTCATCTCGCTTTGCTTTTGTTTAAAATCGGCTTCAAACTTAGATATGCGAGCTTCTTGAGATGCCATAAACTTGGACATCAATCCTTCAAGATTGTTGGTACTACCATAGTTATTAGAAGGATTGTTGTTGAAAGTACGGTTGGAGGGTGGACCGTTTGGTTGGTAACGATTAGGCGGATTGGAAGAATTGTTTTGGTTTTGTTTCCACCTAAGGTTCGGGTGATTTTTCCAAGAGGGGTTGTAGAAATCACCGTAAGGGTTTGGCTCAGGCTTGAAAGTGTACCACTTATCTCCCGCTTTGTCGGTACGCGAAGATGCGTAGTCCGCAAAAGCTGTTCCAGGGAGTTCCACGCAATCACGAGTGTCATGGAGACCACTACATAATTCGCATGAAGAAGTGATTTTGTTCACTTGGCTTGAAGGCTTAGGAGCTTCGTAAGATTTCATGAGAAACTTGACTTGGTCCTCAAGTTCCATGATCCTACGGTTGGGAGTGCTAGAATTGTTCGAAGGCAAAGATATTGCCTTGACCGTTTTGTTCAAATCACGTGGATCATTCCAACTTTTGTTGTCATAGAGAGCAAGATCTTTTATGAGTTCCCATGATTCTTCCGCACTTAGATCACGTAGCTTGCCACCGGCCGATTGGTCAATGGTTCGCCTTGTGGAGAGATCGATATGGTCATAGAAGATTTGGACTTGGAGCCAAAGATCTATGCCATGATGAGGGACTTTCTGGAGTAAGTCCTAGAAACGAGTCCATGCTTCATACAGAGTTTCACCTTGACGTTGTTGGAACATCAAGATATCATTTCTAAGCTTGGTAGTTCTCCCCGTTGGGAAAAATTGAGCAAGGAAACTAGTGGTGAGATCATCCCATGAGGTGATGGATCCCGAGGGTAAACGTTCAAGCCATTGACTAGCTTGATCACGTAGAGAGAATTGGAATAGGCGTAATCGGGTCGTCTCTCTAGTTGTAACATCAAGGTCTTTGGAATCTACGATTTTAAGGAAGTCCTTGAGATGTTGATTAGGATCTTCGGAATGAAGTCCATGGAATGCACATCCGCTTTGCACCAACTGGATGGTGTCGGATCGCAAGGGGGACACATCCGCTTTTACTCAGTTTACTATAAAATACTCAAAAATCCAAAGAAAATAGTAGAAAATTCAAAATTAGCTCATAGGAAGAAGAAGCAAGGGAACATGTGTGAGGATTTCTTGCTTGTTGCATGTTGAGTTGTTTTATGTAGCTAGGCCACCGCAAATGTGAGGCTCTTGACCCATGTGATGCGTGGGAATTGCACCAGGCTTTACCTCTCGAGGGATCTCGAGAAGCTTACAACCCCCACCAGGCAGTGTACCTGATCGTTGTAGTATAGTATAGTGACAAGTACCGGGGGATTAATCGTTCAACTCAGGAATAGTGTCGCTAGGATTAGAAAGCCTAAAAACTAGGTCTAGAGGTGAGGGATGATTCTTTTTGTATTTTTATATTTTATAAAAGCAATTAAAAATCTCGGGTTTTGGAAGAGTGGGCGGAATTAGTTTCTAATCAACTAACCCAAATAACTAAGATGCAATCAAAATAAAACAACAGAAATGTAAATAAAGCTAATTACTAATATGGTGTGAACAATAGATGGGAGAATTGTGTTTACTTAGATTTCACTACTCCCTAGATATCTTTTACAGGTTAATTGTTTATTACAGTTGCGTGGATGACGGGTTATATTCCTTAATACCAAGCGTGGGGTGGCGTACGTACTTCCGCAACTCTATAAGCTCCTACTTCACTCCTATGTCGAGCCTGCAAGAAGCTCCTAACATGGGATCACTAGAATTCGCTCATGCATTAAATACAACGATAAAAACCTAGTACGCATTGGTTCATGTTTCTTAAGACGTTCAAGCAAGTTACACAATGGAGATCTGCCAGTTTTCATAAGCCTAACATCGAAATCATTCATCCATTACAACTATAATCAAGCAATCAACCTATAATCAACATCTAGGTTTCATTACATCTAAGCAAACACACAAAAGATCTAACCTAGCATGTTAAAATCAAGACAAGCGTAAGATATATTCAAACAACACATAGACATATTGAATGAATTGAAAGGATACTTATCTTAATTGAACATGACAAGTTTCAACGGGTGAAAACCTTTGAAAATACTGTTAAAAACGAGCTAGGTTTATTCAAGTCGACCCTCAAAATTCTCCTCTCTTAGAATAAAAATTACAAAGAGTATATATAGATTTCCTAAGGTGACGGCGTCAAGAAGAAAGTTCTGACGCCGTCAACCCGCCGCCCATAATATTCTTGGACTGCCTAGATCCAGATCTGACGTCGTCATGTGTAAGGTTGTTCTGGGTCGTCACCACTTTTACTCTTGACGGCCATGCTTTGACGCCTTCACGTTTTCATTGGGCCGTCACCATTTTTACTCTTGACGCCGTCATCAAATTGCTCTTGACGCCGTCAGGTACTGTTCCCAGCAAGGAAAATTAAGACTTCGCCATTTTCTTCACTTTTATGCTCCAAAAACGTCCAAAATGCTTCCTTTTCCAGAATTCACTCCAAAAGTACTAAAATCACAAAAGGAACGATTTAGGGCAATAATTGATCAAATAAATTCCAATTCCGGCTTAAATGACCCCCCTAAAAACGGATCATTTTTCACCTCATCACCATGGATCCCCACCTTGGAATAAGGGGGATCGACGATGTAGGGGGAGCTATGTTCAAGGGGGAGCACGTTTGGGTGCATGTACAAGCTACTTTCCCATTTCAAATGGAAGTTCCGCCTTTTTGATTCGACAAAAGGGGGAGAAAGAAAGCAAGGGCGTGAAGACCAAGCTTAATGACCAAACAAAGGCTTCACCAAATTACAAAGCAAGGTCAAGACGCAAGCTATACCAAAGGCGCGCTTTGTCTTCGCTACGTTTTGTAATTTTATTTGCTTTCGGATTTTATTTGTCATCATGAAAAAGGGAGATTTTGTTGAGGCAGCATGATCAAGATCTCCTAATGTTTTAATGATGACAAATAAACCTTCGAAACACATAAAATAACAAACGGTAGCCAAAATTCCCCTAATCCATATCTGTTGCTGGTGCACTGCCTGCGCGCTGACGCGTGGGCGACGCGCCAGGCTTCTGTATGGTTCAGGACGAATTTTGAAAGTCGGTTTTCCCGTTACCCGACAAATGTGGATCTTTCAATACAGGTATGAATATGTTATGTGCTTAATTGAGAACACTCGAAACGAGTTTTGAGATTAGAGAGATCCGACTTTTAAAACACCCGATTATGGGAAAACACCAACTCAAGTTTTCTATCAAATGCCTCTAGCCAAGGCTTTTCTAAACTTAGGGAGCTTATATACTTCACGTAACGTCACGTGAAAGCATCCATATGCTCAGATCTCGTGCTTACGTCTTCTCTAATCACGTAACGGGTCTACTCCCTTATTGGTCAAACTAAGTCCAAAGTCTCTTTGCGTAAACGCATCCTTTCCCGCATGGGTTACGCTTTACATCAAGGCAAAGCACTTGACTTGTTTGCACCAAGGTGTTAGTTGAGTACGTCAAGTCGTGGAAAGTCACGAGTTATGAAACTATGGATTCCCGACGTTATGTTACTTGGACTTATAAGTAACTTATGATTTTCTCAACTTATGATCCTAATTGGATAAATCTTTTCTTCTTAATGACAATAAGATTACTTCTTAATCTTTTCCTAATCACTTCTTAACCTTTTTAATCACAAAAGACAAAGCCACCAAAATCTCCCACAATCCTTCCCAAAAAATCCTTTTCCAACATCTTCTTACATATTCCCTTACACCTCTTACACACTCTTACACCCTTTTGACTTACACACTCTCCCACACAAGATTCCCCACTTTATACAATACCCATACATCTTTCTCATACACCAATACATACTCTTCCCTATACATACGTACACTCTTTTCTACAAACACATCCTTTCACATACACTCTTTTCTACACATACACACTTTCTCATACATACACTCTTTTCTACACATACCTTTATTTTTAAAATACACACACTTCACTCACATACTCCTCTTCATACACACAAGGCTCCCCATCCAATCACTCTTACACATACTTACACATACTTCACCTATATCTTACATACACAATTCATACCTATACACATCCCATCTATACAACCCATATCTCACACTCTTCAATACTCCCTCATTCAAAATACACACACTAGTCACAACTATTTCACCTTCTACACACACTAGGCTCCCCATCACATCCATACATACACATTCCGTTACATACGTCTCTTCACTCTTACCCAATCCAACTCATACTCTACACACTCTTCATCACAACCATTCATTCTCTTACAACACATCTCAACCATTCATTTCTCCTTCCTCCCCAAAAAATGGAATATTCCTTGGGATACACATCTCTTAACCAAACCATGGTTCACATCTAACCAAACTATGGTTACTTCTTAACTTACCCCATTCTTAACCCAACCATGGTTCTTCTAACCTAACTATGATTAGTGCTCTACACTTAACCATGGTTAACTCTTAACCACACCAAGGATTGAACATTCCCTAGGATACACCATTTAACCTAACCATGGTTTATTCTCTATACACTTCTTTCTAAACCCAACGATGGTTAACTATTAACCACACCAAGGATGGAACATTCCCTTGGATACACCCCTTTAACCTAACCATGGTTTATTTTCTAAACCCAACCATGGTTAACTCTTAACCACACCGAGGATGGAACATTCCCTTGGATTCATCCTTTAACCTAACCATGGTTTATTCTCTACACCTTTAACCTAACCATGGTTACTTCTTAACCCAACCTCTCACACTCTTCCCATTAGAGGAATATACCATGGCATATTCACTTCTTACTTATGCCATCAGAGGAATACCATTTCTACCCCTACCAAATTACCCTTTCTACCTTTCTACCCTTGGTAATTTGTTTTTCTCATAAACACTTCACAAAACATTTTCCAAATTGGCTATTTGAGTTGGTAAACCTTAGATTGATTAATGTTAAGGTTTTGTGTGAAGTACAATTGGGGGTTTAGCAAGGTAAGGTATTTATAAGGTCAACACCCAAAGATTTGGGAAAATCTTTTCAGACGTCTTGCGCGTTGCCCACGCGTTGACGCGTGGGTGACGCGCCGGCCTCGGTAAAATTTTTCCAAGTTTGGGTTTTGCCTATAAATACCGTGCCTTGCCTCTTGTATTCCTCACCCCTTGCCATTATTGTTTCTCTCTACATTCTTTCTCTCTAATATATCTATCTCTCTTGTGTTCTTAGTTAAACACACTAACATCTTTGAAAGAACACATCTCCTTTCAAGGGAAGAATCATAAGAACCTAATCCACTCTTGTGATTTTGTCGAGGGTCTTCTTCTTATACCCTTTCTATTACAATCGAGTCTCTAGGTTAGGTTAGGGCTTGGTTGAACAACCACTTATTCATTAATTCATTTGTTTGTAAGGGAAGTCTTGTGTCTTGGTGACCAAGCCTAGATCATTAGGGATCTAGTTGGGGTTTGATACTTCCGGTGGTAAGTCTTGGTAGTGGTCTTGGTGACCCTTAGGTTAAGTCAAACCGCGAGATTCTTTTGGGTGGTTTCCGAAGGCGAAATACCGTGGGAGTAACTCCTTCTTTGTGAGCATCGATATTGGTGAATATCGATTGAGTGAATTGTAACGGTTTGTAGTCCACCGAAAGGATTATACTAGAGTAATAGTATCGGTGTCATGGATTCGCAACTGGACATACGGATGGTATAAACCCCCCCCCCCCCCATCCCGAACCAGTATATATTGTGGCGTCTCTCTTTACTCGCTTTATATACTTTGGATTGTATTTGTGGTTGTTGTATTGATTGTACAACCACTTGGTTCATCTTCTTGGCTTAAAGTTTTTAAACGTTTTAAAAGCCAAAAAAACCGTATTCACCCCTCCCCCTACGGTTCCACAAACATATAAACTTTAATTAATGGGAAATCAATATTAAGGGGAGTGTACGATGTTCCTTAGTCACTGATTGGTGCTAAACGGTCAACCTAATTGACCAGGTGATGGTCAACCAAGTCAGACGTCTAAAACCAATGCTTCGCGGAAGTATAAGGTTTTCCCGGGTCGTTTAAGTCCCGACGAGGTGTGAATTGTAAACAAAACGGTTATTTGATCGGGTGAAATTGGACAGGAAAAGGTTTTTAGTGATTAGAACTAAGGAATATAGTAGAAAATAGCTTAAACAAGCTATTTGAATAAGACAAGAAAGTTTGAAAACCCAGAAACGTTTAAAACTAAAAGCGCGTACGTTACGTTTAAATAAAACGTAGACGTACGAAATAAAACGCGAGTTTTAACAAAATAAAATACTTACAAAAGTGAAAAACATATTTTTACAATCCTAATAATAAAAGAAACTTTTTAGAAAATTAAAATTACTTTTTACACTATTTAATTATTTAATATTAAATAAAAACTAATTAATACTTATTAATAATATTTAAGTAACTTAAATATAATACAATATTATTTAAATACTAAAAAGGTGAAAATAAAATTCCTAAAATTATAAAATAACTAAAAATAAGTTTTAAAATTAAAAATAAGTATTTTTGTCTTTTTGTGGTTCTTGTATTAATTAATTACTAATTATCTAATTAACTATTTTAAATTAAGAAAAATACTAAATGAACAGTAAAAATTCTAATAAAATTTCTAAAATTATTTTGCAACATATAAAAGCTATAAAAAATATAAAAACTAGATTTTACTTAATAAAAACTAGATATGTTATTTTAAACTAATTATTATTTAATAATTAATAAAACTAAAATTAATTCTAATTAATACTAAATGAGAAAATAAAAATCTGAGAAAATTAATATAAATACTTTAATATAAGATATAATTAATAAAAATATAAAAATGACAAGTACTTAATAAAAATTTAAAAATGAAAATTAAAATTAAATTACATTAAATAGAAACTATCACTTAATTTTAAATTTGTTTTTCTTGGTTTTTTCTTTTACAAACCTATTAAATACTTAAAAACAAACACTTTTTGTAAAAACAAACTTTTAGAAAATCAAAAATAATCCAGAATAAGCTAATAAGTTGTGACAGTTGACTTATGTTGACCCAAGAGGAAAATAAGCTAAAATGGCTTTGAGTGGGACCCACAATGGTTTAATCTGGTCTCAATAAGCTAATAGGACAGAAATAAGCTGGAAAAGGTGCAAGGAGACCTCAGAATAAGCTAAAAGCTAATCAATAAGCACTATGAAACTTGCTATAACCTCAGAACTGGGACAGATTTTAGGTCCAAATCCAAGTGGGACCCAGGGGGTTTCAGGTCAAACAAGGGGTCATTATGTGATGTGTGGTAGGAGGGGGGATGGAAGGGACCAAGTATGGTGGCCTGGGGCCACTGAGATGGCTGGAAAACCACCACCAAGTGGTGGTGGTGGTGGTGTAACTGCTGAGACAGAGCAGTACACAGCCCTGCAAGTCACTTTGGGGACTTGTGGGGCCCAGCACAAAATTAGCAAAAATATAAAAGTTGTGGGAGCACAAAGTTAAGCTGGTAGAGAACAAGTAGGAACAAGATTCAATCCATAAAAGCAACTACAAAAATCAAATAAATTGCTTGAACTTTTGTAAAAATCTGAAAATGGGTACTTTTGACTTTTTAAGCAAAACTTAAGATTTGACTTTTTTGGATTTCAATTGATCATGAATGACTCACAATGTTGTATTAAGATATAATGAACATGAAACAAGCTTAATTTCAACTTTATTAAACCAAAGTAAGGTTTTGAGGTTCTAAAATCCCTCACAGTTAACTGTGAGGGTGAATTACTTTGATTTTGACTTTCAGAGTGAAAGTGACCAAATTTCTG
Organism: Artemisia argyi; assembly: GCA_030686995.1. NCBI lineage: Eukaryota > Viridiplantae > Streptophyta > Magnoliopsida > Asterales > Asteraceae > Artemisia > Artemisia argyi. The sequence continues at coordinate 103,859,335 of CM060677.1, forward strand.
AGTTTACATAGTCCAAATGTAACCTAAGGGACCTAGTTATGCAAAGAAGCAAGCTCATTAACCACTGGAATAGTTTAAACAAAACAGAACCAAACACCCCTACTAGAAGCAGTTTACACTAAGAAACAAAGCTAAATAGCAAATAAGCTACTCACAAGTGCTAAACTGACTTAGAATAAGCAAAATGAGATAAGACAACTACAGGTTATAACTAATAAACTTATATAAAAAGAAATGCATAAAAATCAAAATGGAGACTTACTTTGAGACCAAGGTTAAATGCACAATGGTGAAACTAGGAAGTGAGATAAGCTCAGGGAAACTATCAAAGAGTTTCCTGAGCTTATCAAGAGGTGTTGATAGCTTATGAAAGCTTGTGACCTCAGCTTGTTGCTTTTTTTTCTTATTTTTTTTTTATTTTTAGTGTATATATATATATATATATATATATATATATATATATATATATATATATATATATATTTTCTTTTTGTTTTTATGTTTTCTGCTAAAATGGATAACTTACAAACTTTTAAAAACTTAATAATAAGCTAATGTGAGCTTATTACTACCTAAACAACAACTGTTAACAACTTTCAAGATTTAATAAGGATTTGAGTAAGAAAAGCATAAACTGAACTTGTACTATTAAAATTGAGAACTGAGAAACTATTTAAATCTTTTCATTCACTTAAAAGCTTGATACAACTTGAATTTAAAAGACAGAATTTAAAGGTTTACAACATGAAAATTAAAGATTACACTACGAATTGGTCTAAAAACTAGTGACAACCTTCTTCTTCTCTTTTTCTTTCACTTTATAGCTCCTGGAGTCTCTCTCATACTTTCCCACTTCTTTTTCAGCCATTGGATGGCCTAAATTGATCCTGGCCGTTTAAACGAATTTTGGCGGGAAATGGGAGTTGGCAGTTGTGGTGTTTGGTGAAGGAATTTAATGCTGAGGAGGGGGGGGGGGGTTTGTGAGGGTTGGTGATAGCTTTAATTATAGTTGGTGAGGTTGGTGAAGAGGGGGGGCATGAACCTGAAGATTAGGGGAGGTAATGGTGGGTTAGGGAGACGATGAACAGTGTAACGGGGTTTGTTTGTTTGACCGAAGTCAAAGCCAGGGGTGTATTAGTTTAGGTTGGGTGGGCCGGGTATTTTGTTACTGGATCAGACCATGGTGGACTGGATTGGTTTTGTTTTGGGTTGGATTTGGGTGAAATAAACAAAAGGGTCCATTTGTTTTATTGCCAAAGAAACCATAAGGACCTAACTTGTAATTTTGGAAAATATGGGGGACTGAAAATGTAATATTCCAAGGTTATTAAAAGGACTTAATTTGACAACATTAGAATAGTACAAGGATGAAATTTAATATTTTCCAAAATAAAATACCCGGGGACTAATTTTGCAAATTTCCAAACTCCGGGGACTAAACTTGCCATTTTCTCAAAATTTTCATCCAGGGATTAAAAGTGGTTTTTATGAATTCCCAAGGATCAAAATTGATTTTTCTTTCAAAATTATCCCACCAGGGACCAAAACTGTCAAAGTCTGTAACTCCAGGGACTAAACTGTAAATTCTCAAAACTTTTCCAATTTTTCACCAAAGGACTAAATATGACAACTTATGATTTCAAAAGGACCTTTGGTGAGAATTTTCTATATTTTGAATATCCAGGGACTAGATTTGTAATTTTATGAAAGTTGAGGGACTGAAACTGCCAATTTTGCAAACTTTGTGCGTTTTTCATTTGTTTTTGCTCATTTTGCATCTAAAATATAAAACACAATTTTGAAATATTTTCAGTATTTTGATGCATTACTGAGTGTTTTTGTATGTTTTGCAGTTCAGATCAGACCAAAAATGATGAGTGTTTGAGCACTCAACAATCCCCCACACTAAACTATTGCTAGTTCCTAGCAATACTGTTTTGAAAACTTGATGGATTTGAAAAACTCTTTACCAAAAGCCATCACTTCTGGAGTAGCCAGGTGTAAGAACTGTGGCACACCTGATAACCGTGTGATTTTGAGCAAACCACCAGCTGTCAACGGATTTGAGTAGTCTTTACCAAAAGCCGTTTGCTTCTGGACTAGCCAGCTCTTGATGGAATAGTCAACATCTTGGTGAGCTGATTACCAATTATGGATTTTCCACGGCCTTTACCACAAGCCATAATCTTGCGGGCTAGCCAACTCATTTGTTTTCGGGGAGTTGATGAACCATACAATTTTGGGCAAATTGCCAGCCGTAAACGGATTTGATATGTCTTTACCAAGATTTGCTCCTGGACTAGCCAATCCCTTTTGTCGCTTAGACAAGGCGGACTGATTACCACAAAAATTTTGAAGCACCAGTGAAAAATTTTTAAAATTTTTGAAATTTTGGCAAAAATGGGGGTATTATATAGTAAAATGTGATAAAATTCGCTAGAATAGCGAATACCTCCCCACACTAAGCATGAATATTGTCCTCAATATTCAAAATCCCGGCTATTATGCCGACATTTTGAACGTAAAAGGGCAACATTACAAGCTAAGCGTGGAAAACACCATTTTGTATTTTCACTCTATTTGTAACCATAGCATGGGGGACTCCCCCACACTTAGGGTGAAAACCCTATATGCCTGCTATTGTTTTTGTTTACCGAGTCGCTAGCTTGACTCGACCCCTAATTTATTTGTCATTGGGGAATGTGGAAGAAGTGATCTCCATCGGACTTTCATTCAAAATGTTTGGACAAACATATGAAGCACGTGAAAGTTCCTCACCGATGAGATAAGTAACCGGCTCAAGATAATGATACATGACAATGCCGGGATCAAATATAGTGTCCTCACTCCCGAAGGAGTGAAGAAGAGAAGAAGTCACCGTATAGGTGAAGAAAAGGAAGAAAATCATGATAAAAAGCATGATTTGATCTTCTTCCTCAAGAGGAGGCTCAATAGCCTGAGTTTGGATTTCAAAGGGTAAGCTCGTAAACAACCCGGGAGGGTGGGTGGGATTTTGCAAATTCTCATAATTGAGAGCATCTCCCCCCGGGATATCAAACTCCAGAGGAGTCATGACATGATGAGCGAGTTCACCGGAGAACTCCTCATGAAGAGAATTATTCACAAGATGTGAATTTGTGAACTCATGTTCCATTGTGGACTCATCACAATCCTTGTCAAAGATTGGATTGTTAGAAATCATAGTGAATTCAGATTCGAATTCAAATAGAGGATTGGTGAGAGTCGTATCGAATGTTTTGGGAACAAAGTGAATATTATTCTCTGTTGGACTGCTGGGATCAGAAGTGAGTGACGGATCATGATATAGGAGACTTTCAATTTCTCCCAGATCGGCTTGGAAATCGAGGAGACCATCATCACTTTCCAATGAAAGTGGATCGATGTGAGCAAGTTCATCAGCGAACTCCTCAAGAAGATGATCAGCATTAGTTTGTGGAACTGATGCCTCAACATACTCGATGTCTCCATAAGATGTGCAATCATCGCTAAAATCTGAGAAAGTCTCAAATTGATCTTTAGGACACTCAATGGGTGAAGGAATATCACACATATCATCCAAAGTTCCCTGTGACTCTCTCGGGATTGGGACAAGGATCTCAACACTAGACTTTATTAATTCGTCCGATTCCTTATTAGGAACAGTGCTAAGATGCTCATCCCCCATGTACAGAGAGTGAGTGGAAACCTCGGGTGTGATAAGAGTGGGTTGAGATGGAATCTCAACTGATGGAATCTCATCTGATGAACTTGATGGATCTTTATAGAATTGAAGGATATCAAGTGTATCCTCATCATCACTGTCATCAGGAATAAAACGGAACAAAGAGCTACATCTGGCTGCTTTTTCTTTTGCAATGGATTCCCTCACAGATTTTTCATAGGCATCTTGGGAATTTATTCTAGCAGCCTGCTCTTCAGCAAGCAATTCTTCCATGGATTTTTGATGAGTATGTCTTTGGGCAAAGTCGTCAACTAAACCCTTAAGCTCATCAACGATTTTCATCAGATTTTGCATTTCTGGAAGAAGTGCTTGATTCATATCGTACTGTGGAGGTTGGTCGTAATAAGGTGTGTCAAAATTGTCACAAGGGTATGGATTCCCCGTTTGACAATCTGAACTGAAGTGTGGACCTCCACAGAAATCACAACAGTAAAACTGTTGAGGCTGTGGGTCGTATGTGCTAAAGTCTAAATTGTTATCAGGAAACTGTTCATAGACAAGCGTGTTTCCCGATTGACAATCAGAACTGTAGTGTGAACCACCACAGTACTCACAACAGTAGAACTGCTGAGTATCATGGTGTGGTAACTGATGGAATGAATTAGTCGTGTCATGGTAGGAATAAGGATCTTGGTTATAGACAGACCCGTTTCCTGATTCTACCATGCCACAACTGGGGCAATTGCCACCATTATGAGGATTACCACACCATTGGCAAACCAGAAAGTGTGGATGAGACATAGAAAGAATCAAATGTGTATAGAGGGTGAGGAAATGAGAATCAAAAGGGTAGGAGGGTGAAGAAGGATATTTTTGGTGTTTTTGAAATACATTTTGTACAAATGAGAAGGAAAATCTTTTTGGGTTTTTTGTGTTCGTTGAAAACTTGATTTAAAAAGTTTTCGTGAACGTTTTTGTTTTGATAATGGAAAAATATGAACAAAGGATGGATAAATGTACAATGGAACGAATTCCAAAGACACTAATCAGAAAAACCGTTTAGAAAACGCGCACAACCTCCCCGGCAGCGGCGCCAAAATTTGATTGGTGCTAAACGGTCAACCTAATTGACCAGGTGATGGTCAACCAAGTCAGACGTCTAAAACCAATGCTCCGCGGAAGTATAAGGTTTTCCCGGGTCGTTTAAGTCCCGACGAGGTGTGAATTGTAAACAAAACGGTTATTTGATCGGGTGAAATTGGACAGGAAAAGGTTTTTAGTGATTAGAACTAAGGAATATACTAGAAAATAGCTTAAACAAGCTATTTGAATAAGACAAGAAAGTTTGAAAACCCAGAAACGTTTAAAACTAAAAGCGCGTACGTTACGTTTAAATAAAACGTAGACGTACGAAATAAAACGCGAGTTTTAACAAAATAAAATACTTACAAAAGTGAAAAACACATTTTTACAATCCTAATAATAAAAGAAACTTTCTAGAAAATTAAAATTACTTTTTACACTATTTAATTATTTAATATTAAATAAAAACTAATTAATACTTATTAATAATATTTAAGTAACTTAAATATAATACAATATTATTTAAATACTAAAAAGGTGAAAATAAAATTCCTAAAATTATAAAATAACTAAAAATAAGTTTTAAAAATAAAAATAAGTATTTTTGTCTTTTTGTGGTTCTTGTATTAATTAATTACTAATTAATTACTAATTATCTAATTAACTAATTTAAATTAAGAAAAATACTAAATTAACAGTAAAAATTCTAATAAAATTTCTAAAATTATTTTACAACATATAAAAGCTATAAAAAATATAAAAACTAGATTTTACTTAATAAAAACTAGATATGTTATTTTAAACTAATTATTATTTAATAATTAATAAAACTAAAATTAATTCTAATTAATACTAAATGAGAAAATAAAAATCTGAGAAAATTAATATAAATACTTTAATATAAGATATAATTAATAAAAATATAAAAATGACAAGTACTTAATAAAAATTTAAAAATGAAAATTAAAATTAAATTACATTAAATAGAAACTATCACTTAATTTTAAATTTGTTTTTCTTGGTTTTTTCTTTTACAAACCTATTAAATACTTAAAAACAAACACTTTTTGTAAAAAAAAACTTTTAGAAAATCAAAAATAAGCCAGAATAAGCTAATAAGTTGTGACAGTTGACTTATGTTGACCCAAGAGGAAAATAAGCTAAAATGGCTTTGAGTGGGACCCACAATGGTTTAATCTGGTCTCAATAAGCTAATAGGACAGAAATAAGCTGGAAAAGGTGCAAGGAGACCTCAGAATAAGCTAAAAGCTAATCAATAAGCACTATGAAACTTGCTATAACCTCAGAACTGGGACAGATTTTAGGTCCAAATCCAAGTGGGACCCAGGGGGTTTCAGGTCAAACAAGGGGTCATTATGTGATGTGTGGTAGGAGGGGGGATGGAAGGGACCAAGTATGGTGGCCTGGGGCCACTGAGATGGCTGGAAAACCACCACCAAGTGGTGGTGGTGGTGGTGTAACTGCTGAGACTGAGCAGTACACAGCCCTGCAAGTCACTTTGGGGACTTGTGGGGCCCAGCACAAAATTAGCAAAAATATAAAAGTTGTGGGAGCACAAAGTTAAGCTGGTAGAGAACAAGTAGGAACAAGATTCAATCCATAAAAGCAACTACAAAAATCAAATAAATTGCTTGAACTTTTGTAAAAATCTGAAAATGGGTACTTTTGACTTTTTAAGCAAAACTTAAGATTTGACTTTTTTGGATTTCAATTGTTCATGAATGACTCACAATGTTGTATTAAGATATAATGAACATGAAACAAGCTTAATTTCAACTTTATTAAACCAAAGTAAGGTTTTGAGGTTCTAAAATCCCTCACAGTTAACTGTGAGGGTGAATTACTTTGATTTTGACTTTCAGAGTGAAAGTGACCAAATTTCTGAGTTTACATAGTCCAAATGTAACCTAAGGGACCTAGTTATGAAAAGAAGCAAGCTCATTAACCACTGGAACAGTTTAAACAAAACAGAACCAAACACCCCTACTAGAAGCAGTTTACACTAAGAAACAAAGCTAAATAGCAAATAAGCTACTCACAAGTGCTAAACTGACTTAGAATAAGCAAAATGAGATAAGACAACTATAGGTTATAACTAATAAACTTATATAAAAAGAAATGCATAAAAATAAAAATGGAGACTTACTTTGAGACCAAGGTTAAATGCACAGTGGTGAAACTAGGAAGTGAGATAAGCTCAGGGAAACTATCAAAGAGTTTCCTGAGCTTATCAAGAGGTGTTGATAGCTTATGAAAGCTTGTGACCTCAGCTTGTTGCTTTTTTTTCTTATTTTTATTTTTTATTTTTAGTATATATATATATTTTTTTTTCTTTTTGTTTTTATATTTTCTGCTAAAATGGATAACTTACAAACTTTTAAAAACTTAATAATAAGCTAATGTGAGCTTATTACTACCTAAACAACAACTGTTAACAACTTTCAAGATTTAATAAGGATTTGAGTAAGAAAAGCATAAACTGAACTTGTACTATTAAAATTGAGAACTGAGAAACTATTTAAATCTTTTCATTCACTTAAAAGCTTGATACAACTTGAATTTAAAAGACAGAATTTAAAGGTTTACAACATGAAAATTAAAGATTACACTACGAATTGGTCTAAAAACTAGTGACAACCTTCTTCTTCTCTTTTTCTTTCACTTTATAGCTCCTGGAGTCTCTCTCATACTTTCCCACTTCTTTTTCAGCCATTGGATGGCCTAAATTGATCCTGGCCGTTTAAACGAATTTTGGCGGGAAATGGGAGTTGGCAGTTGTGGTGTTTGGTGAAGGAATTTAATGCTGAGGAGGGGGGTTGTGAGGGTTGGTGATAGCTTTAATTATAGTTGGTGAGGTTGGTGAAGAGGGGGGGGGGGCATGAACCTGAAGATTAGGGGAGGTAATGGTGGGTTAGGGAGACGATGAACAGTGTAACGGGGTTTGTTTGTTTGACCGAAGTCAAAGCCAGGGGTGTATTAGTTTAGGTTGGGTGGGCCGGGTATTTTGTTACTGGATCAGACCATGGTGGACTGGATTGGTTTTGTTTTGGGTTGGATTGGGGTGAAATAAACAAAAGGGTCCATTTGTTTTATTGCCAAAGAAACCATAAGGACCTAAGTTGTAATTTTGGAAAATATGGGGGACTGAAAATGTAATATTCCAAGGTTATTAAAAGGACTTAATTTGACAACATTAGAATAGTACAAGGATGAAATTTAATATTTTCCAAAATAAAATACCCGGGGACTAATTTTGCAAATTTCCAAACTCCGGGGACTAAACTTGCCATTTTCTCAAAATTTTCATCCAGGGATTAAAAGTGGTTTTTATGAATTCCCAAGGATCAAAATTGATTTTTCTTTCAAAATTATCCCACCAGGGACCAAAACTGTCAAAGTCTGTAACTCCAAGGACTAAACTGTAAATTCTCAAAACTTTTCCAATTTTTCACCAAAGGACTAAATATGACAACTTATGATTTCAAAAGGACCTTTGGTGATAATTTTCTATATTTTGAATATCCAGGGACTAGATTTGTAATTTTATGAAAGTTGAGGGACTGAAACTGCCAATTTTGCAAACTTTGTGCGTTTTTCATTTGTTTTTGCTCATTTTGCATCTAAAACATATAAAACACAATTTTGAAATATTTTCAGTATTTTGATACATTACTGAGTGTTTTTGTATGTTTTGCAGTTCAGATCAGACCAAAAATGATGAGTGTTTGAGCACTCATCAGTCACATATCACAAGCCCATCTATCCTGATGAATTAAAGCTTAATATTTCAATAAAATAAAACTACTTTATGAATTAAATACATGCAGGACCTTCTTACAGCTCTAATATCTTTGTTTGTGTGTGTCTTGTGAAGCCTCTTTGTCTGAATTCGTCTCTTAGGGTTTTGCTCTTGGTATCTCCTCTGGCACACAAAATTCGTCTGTCCATGGGGTATTTATACTTTCTGTCCGAGGGTAGATGCGGCGCATAGAATAGCGAGATGCGGCACATTAACTTAACTTCGCGTGGGGTCCAAGATTAATATATTCTGAAATATTCATACACCGTCTTTAGATGCGGCGCAACTTGGTTCTTGTATGCAGCGCATGTCTTTAGCGTCTTGGATTACATCTGGTGAAGTCTTGATAGTGATACGCCGTATGTCAGAAATATGATGCGTCGTATCTGGAGTAGAACAAGCTTGACCTTCTTCGTTGACCAAAGTTTCATATGCGGCGCAAGCTATAATTTCATGCGGCGCATTCTTCAAAGTTAGGCATTGGTCTTCGAATTCATCTAAGTATGATATTGCGGCGTATCTGTTGAGAGAGATACGACGCATTTTCTGGGTTCCAGTAGAATTTTGACATCTTACTAGTTTTGCTCCATATTTCGTCCAAAATCATTAAGTTTCACCAATTCCTTGTTTTTACCTGAGAATTACCAAAGTAATTGATTAAGTATTGATTCTCATAAATAATATAATAAAACAAGTCAAATAAATAAGATAAATGATGACAATAAATTGTAGTTATTTGAGTTCATCACCCATTTAACTTTTCAATGGGCTAAATATGCCCATTTCAAAAAAAGGATTGGGCTAAATGTGCCAAAATCTCTTACAAATTAGCCAAAATTAGCCTTTTTTTTAATTATTTTGGAAATCCCATCCTTGTTAGTTTTTACGCGACGAGCAACGTGTGTTGTTAGTTTTTATCTCATAACTGATGTAATGTTTTACTCTCAGTTTTATTAAATGTTTTTATATGTTGTTTGATAGATGTTAAGAATTTTTTATAGACTTTAGTTATCGTATAGTACAACCATTTGCAATTACATTTTCATCGGTTAACGTTGAATGCTACACAAAACATTCACCACAATATCACAAATTATTAATTATCTGACACTAGGAACTGCTACCGCTAGGGGTGTCAATCGGGTTATCAGGTCGGGTTTGGAGGGTCTATCGGGTTTTAAAATTTTTAAAACTAACCCGCCACCCTACCCGTTAAGCTATCGGGTTTATCGGGTTCGGGTTTATCGGGTTATCGGGTTACATGCTAATATCATCCACAATTTCCTTCGTTTATTAAAATACCGCTAAACATGAACTTATTTTAAAAAGAAGACCAAGATGACGTTTGTATATCATTGAGCCTAATATTTAACAAAAAAGCAAGCACCTCAAATCATATTACATTTGGCCTCAATTTTTTGGTCAACAGTTATGTCATTTTTGCCGCATATATTTAGCACCAGGTTAACATGCTATTTACAACTACGCTACCGATGCAAATACACTAGAACAAAGTTAAAAATTTATAGATGGTCATCTTTTTTATATAATAAAATAATTACATTATTTCACAGTGTTTTTGCCAAATTTTTCTTGTTGAAAAAAAAATTAAACCAATAAGAGTGCTCGATTTTTGCCACGTAGGTAAAATAATCAATATTATTGGTTAATAAAAAGTCAAAATTGAATTAATTTTGATCAAACTTTAATAAATTTGATGAAGAAATTGAGTTGAGAAAAAAAAAACATATAAAAATATTAGTGTCAAATTTGTGAAAATAAAAACTTAAAAAAAGAGGAACTAATTAATACAACTTTAGTGGTTGAATTTTACATAAATTATATAAAGTTAAGTGTAAAATTCACAGTTTTCATATTTTTAATAACTTTATAAAAATAATAAATAGCCTCTTACACTTTATACCATATACTTTATAAGATGAACTTTGTTTAAAAGTACATAAGTATTAGTATTTGTTAGGTCACCATTTTGTAAACACAAGCACAATAATGATAGAAATGAGATGAGAATGAGAATGGGATGATTATAAGATAAAGAGAAATATGAGAGCAATAGTTTCCTTAAGAAATCAAATAACCAACCAAGTATTACATAGACCTAAGCATGATATATATAGGCAAGGAGCTAGGGCAACATCCTACTCCTTCCCTTTCTTACAAACGTGTGGGCTTAAAAGCCCATGGACCATATGACTTAAGCCTAGTAAACTTGAAACAATAACATAAATGTAAATTAAGCAACCTATTATTACAAATGACCGAGACTTGATAAAATAGTAAAACTTAGGTTCCAACAATCTCCCCCTAAGGGTCGGTCATCATGGTTGCTTGACGTCTTCGTCTTAATCTTTGACTTTCATAGCTTTAGACGTCTTCAGAAATGATAAGAATAATAATGGATATACTTTGCTCTTTGTCTTTGTTCTTTGATGAAGTTGTAGTGATTATGTTATGAAGTAATCTTCCGTTCGTCACTCCTGCGTCTGTGGTGGTTGTCCGCCATTCCAACATACTCATACATCTTTGGACTTAGACTTTCACGTACAAGAAGTTCCTTTTCATGCATTGAGATCTTTGTCTTTATCCTTTGTAGATTCATCTTATTGGCGTTGAATCTTTCTTTGAACTTTGTGTTGCTAAGATCTTTGGGGAAGCTTTCTTTGACTTCAAGATGTATGTATGAGCATGTTGGAATCTACGATCATGGAAGTGAGATACCTGCGAGTAAACAGTTAGCAATAAAACAACCGGTACTTACGGATAAGGAATTAGAGCTCATCAACAGCATATTGTGAAGACTCCTTCTAATCCTTATCCAGGCCGTTCCTATATCAAATACTCCCGAAGGAGCTTACGAGACCTACTAAGTAGCTCAATGACTGGGTGAGTCGCTGGGGATCACTCCACGACTGTAGACCGCTATGGAATCACCGCAAACACTAAGCGTAACCCTTGTGGGGTTACCGAAGTGACCTGCTGTCAGGGCTGTTTGATGATGACCCTAGCAGGGTTTCCGTTCAATCATTGAGAAATACATAAGTAATCCTCTCATAAACGTTCTCGGCAGATTGCTAAGATCTGCGAAGGACTCGATAATTTACAACTGATGCCCATTGATGTAGAACACCAGTTGTAGAAATACTAAGTGTTCCTAAGAGATCTTTGATGTATCTCAAGGCTCTAGACTCTATAAGTGCACACCTAGGTTTCCTATGCGGAGACTGGGGAGGTGTCTCCTGCTTCAATATCAACCGTCTCTAAGAGATAGGTCGATAGGTTACGCGGGTTCCCCGTGAGAATGAAACAAGTCCTTTTAAGAGAACTTGAGTGGTTAAGAAGGTTTAGTGCATTGCGTCACTGGGTCCATGACGACTTTGTCTTCAATACCGGTGTTGTCTTTTGCAACAACCAGTAGCATATGTATTGAACCCGGTGTCTGCCCTAAGGTTGAACATATGGAGGGCTATTTCTTTTCACCCTTTTCTTTACTTTTCTTTTTAATTCTTCAACTCCTTCTTTCCCTTTCATTCATTTCTCCTTTTTTCATATCATACCTAAGGACTTCTAATTCTAACTATTGGAGATGTCCTTGGGTAGATCCCTCCGGCTCTGGCGGATCATAGGACGGATATTCCTATCTTAATCACCTTATAACTCCGACAGTAGCCAAGAAACCTTTGATTGAAAATCTCTCAAAGTGTTTGTGATAATCAAATATTTTGGTTAACACTTTGAGAGTTTTGTGTACACTTTTGAAGGGCTCCCCCTGCACATGTGCTCATAAGTGTTTAATAAATTTGCACATGCGGGAGGAGCAAGTACTTTTGAATTGATCCACTTTCAGTGAACAAGACCGATTCGAGATACGCTTACATCACTAGTTAAACTAGCTTGAAGTTATTACCCGGCCTGATCAAGTTCACAGAAAGTTTCTCGAGACGGTACATTTCTACTAAGACATATCCTTTTCAAGACACGCTTACGTGGCTAGTTAAAGAGATACATTGTCAGCTTTTAGGTGACAACTAGCTCTAATAACTAACTTGATGTTATTACCCGTCGAGGATAAGTCTTTTCGATATTACTAACATTTATTGTCTCGTCAATTCCTGGGTCAATACTGAGTCTAGCTCGCACATGATACAACTTTTAAGCTTTGACTTCGTATATTTTAATCACTTTTTTCATTTTCTCCCCCTCAAAAATAGCATATATAATGATGTTTTTGACAAATTTTTAGATTAAAATATGCCTTTTGAGTCTTACGGGGAGATTCACAAAGAACTTTTAATTTTGAGCAAAGTATTTAGTTTTGACAAGTGCTCCCCCTCAACAAGTGATTAGGTCTTATTGAGGTGAAATACTTGTCCTTTTGAGCAGAATTATGAAAAATCATAAATGTTTGATTAATTCTACTCAAAAGTAAGAAGCCTTCGCTCCTTAAATTAGGATTGAGGCACTGAAGCGTACCTCAGGGTCCTTTCTTTACAAGTTCGGGTTGTACACTGTAATGCGTGCACAAGCCATTGTGAAATTCAATCAAATGAAACAATTGATAATGAAAAGTTAACCAAATGTACCAAGTTAATCTTCGTCAGGAAGTGGAGCGTCAAAGTCAGTGAACTTGGGTTCTGGTCTTTCGAAGTTTCTGACAGGAAACGAAGGTCTGGCACCGATATAGCTTTCCAGTCGTCTGATCTGTTCTCGTCGAAATAACCTTTCTTCAATCTTTAAGACAAAGTTACGAACTTGTCTTCTTATGCTGGATTTCCATCTAGGTTGTTCCCCCTTAGCTATCTTACGGCGATCATCATTCAACCTTTTGACAAGCCCATCACGAACAGACTTGAGTGTAACATCACAGAATTTGTGTACCTCATCGAACCTCATGAAACTTTGTAGCTTTTTGCTGTTGACGTAGGTGAAACCAAAAGGTTCTTGGTTGAGAGTGAACTGTGGTGTTTGATAGATACCCTCAAAGTAGAATTGCGGCTTTGTCAAATTGATCTTTTGTTGGTAACTTTCCACTCCAAGCTGAAGATCTTCCACTCTTTCTTGAACAATCAGTCGTCGGATGTAAAGAAGTAGTGATGCCATGAAGTTGTACTGTACATCTCTGTCAAATCCACGGATTCTTTGTTGAACCTTTTCGAGATACATGTCTTCTATGTCATTGAGGTTAAGGTCAGGAAAGTCTGCTTCGGAGAATTTGTACTTCTTTTCATCTTGTCGTTTAACAACAATTTCACGCATGAATATGTAGTTAAACCGCTTCGACTGTTGAATCTCCAAGATAGCGATGATCTTAGATTTCTGCTTCACATTTTCCAATGATTTCTCTCCTAATCTGCTGGTATAACCGAGACGACGACGTTCTGGCCAGTGTAGAATTCCGTGTAGGGCATCTCTGTCGTAAGCTACGATGGAGTTGCTGAATACACGAGTAGTTTCTTCAATAGCAGGAATTTCGTATCGAGCGGCTGGTACTGAGATTGTGAGTAAGGAAGCATATTTCTTCTTGGATGTCTCCTGAGTGAGCTGGATGTTACGAAGATCTTTGTTGAAGAAGAAGCTGTAAGGTATCTTTGGTTTGTCTGGAAATCCTTTCAAAGGTAATGGTTTGGTCCAGTCGGTGAAGTAAGGTTTTTCATGATTCTTGGAGCTGAGATCGATATTCACTTCTGGATTTAGCCAGTCAAAGTCGGCAGACATTGCACTAGCTATATTCTGCATATGGTACTCGTATTCGACTTTGTTTCCAGATCTTTTCTTGAGGAATTCTTGTGCATCCCTATTGATTCTTCTGAGCTCTGCCTTTGTGAGTTTGTCGATGTGAAGATCCTTCATAATGACTTGGGTAAACTGTAGAGTGTTACCAGGAAGTGGTTCTTCTTCTTCGAGAGGAGGTTGAGCTTGGACCATTTCTGTCAGCCAATCATTCTGAGGATTGTCATCATTGTCGAGCCATGAATGACATTTCTTCTTCTTTGATTTCTTGGACTTGGATGTAGCATCTTTGTCTTTGGCTTTGGACGGTGACGATGGTCCAACATGAGAATCATGAGTTGGTGGAGCACGGTAATCGGTGTCAAGTTGACCTTGGAAGTCATCAGTCTGTTCCATGAAGGTTTCTTCCTCTTCAGTTTGACCTTGACCAGTAGTTGAGGGGTGTTGTTCATTTCCAGGAGGAGTTGAGTCCTTTTGTGGTTGTAGAGAGGATGAGGGACCTGTTCCAGACTTGGGTTTCTTGCCTTTGGAGTTTGGGTCAGGATCGTCATCTTTTCTTGTCCGTTTACGGGTTCCAGCAGCATCTTTGCATGACTCCTTTGATATGTAAGCCACCATAGCATCATACAGTGCTTTTTCTTCTGCAGTCTGTGTGGGTTTGGAGGCAATGTTGTCAAAGAGTTTGGCAAGCATGTCATTGAAGGACAGTTCAGGGACGGTTGGAGCCACAGTAGAAGGTTTTGCTGAGTGAAGCGTGAATGGTGTTGTTGACAACATTTTTCTTGTAACACTTCTGATTCTATGATCCAAGTTGTCATTGATTGGTTTAAGAAGGTTTGCTACTTCAGGAGTGATCATCTCAACAAGATTATCAGTGAGAAAATCATGTGTTGCCGTCCTGATAAATCCTTCGTAATCAGAGTTCAAGAACTTGTCGATCAGCTGCTTTGACTCCTGGAAGTCCTCAACTTGTCTGGTGAGACTTGTAACCATGTTGGTGAGTTTGCTGACTTGCTCCTGAAGATCAACTGGTAGTTTCGGTTCATTGATTGAATGTTGTTTAGATGCGGTTTCTGAAGGTGTGGGAGATGAATGCTCAGGTGATGATTCGGACGATGACTCGTTGTGAGAGTCTGAAGAAGAAGCAGGAGGAGTTGGATCCTTTGGTGGAGAGTCTTGAGGAGGTGGAGGTTGTGCTGAGGAAGTTTGCTGAGAAGATGACTTAAGAAATATGTTGGTGTCGAATGCGTTCTTCTCTTCGTTTTCCTTTCTACGACGTTCCTCTGCTTCTCGTGCAAGAAACTCTGGAGTAATTAGGTATTCATGTTCCTGATCCGTAGCTATGTTCTCTTGTCCACCAACATTCTCTTCTATATTAGCAGTTTCTGTCATGTTGACATCTCCTGTTTTGTCTGTATCTTTAACGATGTCATCAGGCTGTGGAGTTGATTCTATCATGGTGGATACAACGGGAGGAATCATGCTGCTTGTAGCTCCTACATGTTCAGACTGATCAATAGGTGGTGGAGTTAAAGGTTGAGACATGAGTCGGCTTTCGAGAGTAGCTTTCCTTTGTTCTTTCCTAAGCTGCTTTTCTTCAGCTCTAGTGTCGACAACTATACTCTTCAGTTTGCGTTTATCGACCAAAGGTTCAACGATTGGTTCGTATTCATCATCATTAGGCTCATTAATAGTGATCCCTTTTCTTTTCCTTGTCTCTTCTTCATAAGTTTCAAGACTTTGTTGTACGGCGATCTCTGTTGCAGGAAATGCTTAATCAGGTGCTCGGTATCTCAGTTCATAGTCTGGTTCTTCTTCTTCAGATTCTGTATCGAACTCGGATTCGGTGTCAGAAGGTGGAGGTGTAGGTTCATCCCGAATAAAGTACTCAGGAGTTGCCTTCTTCTTCTTTGGTTTAGACTTGGGTGTTGGTTTAGGCTTGGCAGAAGACTTGGGTTTAACAGATGGTTGAGTCTTGGGAGCAGCCTTAGATCTAGTATGTGGTGAGGCAGTGGTGCTTGTAGTGCTCCCAGACTTTACACCTCCTTTGCTTCGAGTCTTTATTGTTGCTTCTTCCTGTACCCCTTTGTAAGCGTTCTCATACAGCTTGTAGTTCAGACTCTTCTTGATTTTATCATTAAGAAGGTATTCGGGAAGCCTCATTCCTTTGATCTTGGTTGAGGAAGTGGTCGTTTTGATGAATGAGGTGGTGAAGTCGTCCTCAAAGAGGTGCTTCGGCTCATTAGGATCAGCCATCCTCTTAATGAATTCTGGAGAGTTTTTGCAGAGATGTTCTATGAGAAGCTTGGTGAATCTTGTGAATGGTATCATAGTCTTCACACGTTCAGTCTGAATACTGTGGACGATATCATTCATTATAGGAATTTTAAAGTCAATTGGTGTCAGAGTCACCATTCCCCAGAATGTTTGCAGGTGTTCGAGCCTTGGATGTTCATGACCACTTTTCCTTCCAGATATAGATCTTACCACCAACAGACAGAATGTTCTCCAAGGCTGAGGGATATTCTTGGCATTAAATTGGGAAAGCTTGACTAGCGGTACATCATCATCAACCTCATATCCTAATTCAATGAAGAAGTCAAGAAGATCCAGGTCAGGTAGTATAGGAGCAAATTCGTTGTCAGTTTGTGGCATGAGAAGGGCTGTTCGAAGAACGTCATGATCTACAGAGTATTCTTGGCTATCCAATGTAACGGTGAAAGACTCATCATCCAAGTTAGCCTGAGCAGTAAGCCAAAACTGATGAAGGTAGAACAGCGGAACTGAAGTAGAACAGGTGAGCAGAGGTTTGCATGGATGTGCAAGTAGGATATCTTTCACAATCATGCACGATTTCTCTGTGATTTTCAGCTTGTTGAAATCTACTCGGGGATTGTTATTGCCAATCGTGACATTGTAGTTCTCGGGAGTGATGTCATCCAAGGTGAGTAATGGAAGAACTTGTTCAGTGACGTTCTCATTGTGTTCAGCCATGTTTATCTGAAAAGCATTACCATAAACCAAACATCCAAATTTGTTACGTGTTAGCACAGTTTTGAGTTTGGTTACAGATATCTACTTGAGACAGTTAATCACAAATGTGTCAATATTGTTATGAGTGAAGTGTCACATAATGCATATTTGATGAATCATAGTTCATGCAATAACACGCAAATAAGCACGATTGATATACACAATACATAGTAACTTCACATTACACAACAATAATGAATCACAACAAGGTTACACGGATATTACATGACAAGGCCTAAACAGGATTTCGAAAAACTATAACATAAACCTTTTATCGCAAACTTGAATTGAGAAAGGATTTCGAAAAAGTTACAAAGAATTTTATCGAGAAAGTAAATTATCGAGAAAATCCTTATATGTAAATTTTATCGAGATCTTTCCTTTATCAAGAATTGCGAAAAGTTTAAGTTTTCGAAAACATCATTTTCGATAAAACTTTTCGAGAACCTGGTGATTTCGAAAAAATATAGTTCAAACAGTGATTTCGAAAAGATAATTTCGAAAAAAACTGAGGTTGAACAACATTTATCGAAAACATAAGTTTCTCGATAAGTTTATCAAAGATTGCGATAATTTTTGAGTTTCTTGAAAAAATTCTTATACAAGAATCAAATCGATTTTGAAGTTCCACGTACATTTCTTTAGCAAAGAACTTTTCCAATGATTCGGGCCTGTCACCAAGATAGATAAATACCACTTAGACATAACCAATATGCTCGTTAACCAAGATCTCGATAATTATCAAGAACAAGTTTTTCGATAACATAACAAATTTGAGTCTAATGAGTATCAATGGTTCTTGCAAATCACAAACACATGTTAAGAGCACATTATGACAGCATATCACACATATAGACTCAGATAGACAAAACTTAATCATGAACGAAGCACACAAGTTATCGAGAATCAAGCATCATTGGTGTAAATCAACAAAGCTAAATCAAACATGCATACATGAGACCATAGAAGCATATCCCACCAATAAAACAAAGTAAACAAACACAGAATCTCACAAACCCAAATCGACCCAAAATCAAGAATTCGAGAATCAAGCAAACATGAATGGAATTGAGATAAAATGATATAGTTAGTTTAGTGACACTAAATGTAACAAAACCCTATCAAGAAATCAGTTACCAAACCATGATTTTGCAGATTTCGAAATCGCTAAACCCTAGATATCGAAATCGATTATGCAAGAAATTTAGCCGTTGGATTTGCAATTAAACGAAAACCTATGTTTGTAATGCCCTAGAGATAACTTAGGAACTTACAATTTGATGATCAAGATCGTGGATAGCTCAAATGAATGAGGGCCGTAGGTTTTAGAAAGGGTTTAAGAGGTTTTTGAATTTGTGGGGTTTGTGTTATACGGTTTGTTTGTTTTATTATTTTGAAATTTTATGTTTTTGACACTTTAGGTCCCTTAACTATAAGATATGCCTATTAGAGTCCTAAAGTAAATAGCAAACAGGTGTAACATCACGATATCCTTCCGTTAACATAACTTATGAAGTCCTTACTAAAGGAATGAGACAAAGGAATGTTTAAAGAACGTCCACACACTCCGAAGTACCGTAAAATACGAAAAACATGCAAGTATACCAATTAAAAATTGGTAAAAGATTTAAGCGTGACTCCCCCTCAACACTTGTAAAATAAGAACAAAGTGTTGAAGTAAAGCGATATACTTGCATTTTTTTTTTTTTTTTTTTTTTTTTTTTTGGAAAAAAGAAAATGTGAAAAATCTTTTTGTGTTTTGATTGATTTATATATAAAAAAAAAATATTATAGAAAGATAGTTATGATGTTTGACGATCAGTTGTGTTTTAAAAACTTTTCAAGATCCTCTGGCGTCAAACATCTCATACCAATTTGGTGAACTAGACTAGCAAACCTTGATGGTGCTAAAGATTTGGTAAGTAAGTCCGCCAATTGGTACTCAGTTCCAACAAAATAAAGTTCAACGGTACCCTTTTCCACATGCTCTTTGATGAAATGATATCGGAGATCGATGTGTTTGGATTTGCAATGATGCACTGTGTTGCAGGAGATAGCAATTGCACTCTTTGAATCACAGTAGATAGGAATCTTGTTGAATAGGTAGCCATAATCTTTAAGTTGTGATCTCATCCAAATGACTTGAGCACAACAAGCAGACATGGCTACGTATTCAGATTCTGTAGACGACAGTGATGTGCAGTCCTGCTTCTTTGATTGCCATGACACAAGTTTGTCTCCGAGAAATTGTAATCCACCAGATGTACTTTTGCGTGTGTCTAAACATCCTGCATGGTCAGCATATGAAAAAGCAATTAGTTCAAAACCAGAATCCTTCGGATACCAGATTCCCAAGTTAATGGTTCCCTTTATGTATCGAAGGATTCTTTTGACCTCACTGAGGTGTTTTTCAGTTGGTTTAGACTGATAGCGAGAGCACATGTAGACAGCAAATACTATATCAGGTCTACTAGCTGTGAGATACATGAGGGACCCAATCATACTTCGGTATTTGGTAGGGTCAACGGGAGTCCCATGTAAATCAGCATCTAGTTTTGTGGTATAGCCCATCGGTGTATTATAAGTATCACTGGTCATCATTCCATGTTTCTTTAAAATTTCAAGAGCATATTTGGACTGATTTATAAAAATTCCACGGGGTGATTGATGAACTTGTAGTCCTAGAAAGAACGAAAGTTCACCCATCATGGACATTTCAAAATTATCTTTCATTAATTTTGCAAAATCATTAGAGTAACTTCTTTTTGTTGAGGCAAAAATGATGTCATCGACATATATTTGAACAACAAGTAAGTCCTCCCCGTAGGTTTTTGTAAATAGTGTTGGATCCACCGATCCTTTAGAAAATTTATTGGCCAGTAAGAAAGTGGACAGTTTGTCATACCACGCCCGTGGGGCTTGCTTGAGTCCGTAGAGTGCCTTTTTGAGTCGGTAAACGTGATTAGGACGCTCAGGATCAACGAAGCCTTCAGGTTGACTGACATAAACTTCTTCACGGAGTTCTCCATTAAGAAATGCTGTTTTCACATCCATTTGGTAAACCACCATATTCCTGTGTGCAGCATAAGCCAAAAAGATCCGAACAGCTTCATGTCGAGCCACTGGAGCAAAGGATTCAGCAAAATCAAGTCCTTCCAGTTGGGAGTATCCTTTCGCTACCAGACGTGATTTGTTGCGTATGACAGTTCCTTCAGCATCAAGCTTATTCTTCCAAATCCATTTTAACCCAATGACAAAGACTCCGTCAGGTCTTTCAACTAATTCCCAGACTTCAAGTCTTATGAATTGCTGAAATTCCTCTTGCATAGATTCAATCCAGTTGTCATAAGTCATTGCATCTTTAATGTTCTTCGGTTCTTCGTGACAAACTGTGAGTGCATAGATACAAGTTTCTCCATCTGTGTGAAGTCGTTGTCTTGTCATAACAGGTGCATCTGGATGGCCAATAATATGAACTAGTGGATGGTCTCGAGTCCATTTGTGTGTGGAAGGGTGTAGTTGATAGGTATCTCGCATGTTAGCAGGATCCAAATTGCATGTTGACGACTCAGCTATATCAGGAACAATAGGAGCCGGTGCAAACGGATTAAAGAACGCATCAGGATCTTGCTCTGCGGGTTGTGGAACTGATTGTGGTGTGGGATCTTCAGCTGGATGGCGGGAGTTAGAACCAGTTTGTTCGGCTGTAGATGGTGATACAATTGGTGGACCGTCTCTCTCAACACTTGTAGAAGTTTGTTGAGGTGAGTCTGGTACTGGAATGTTATCAGGTTGAGCAGCGGAATTAGGTGAGACCTCAGTAGGACGGTATACAATTGTGTCATCAAATAGTGGAGCAAACAAGGTTTCTAATTCTTTGCGGTTAAGTGGCAATGGTTCAGCCGAAGATTCCGGAGAGTTGAGACGGTTGAATTCGGGTCCTAAGCTGTGTTGCTCAGAAGCCATTTGTGTGAGTTCATCAAAATTAGCGTGAATGGTTTCTTGAATTTCTCTTGTACGACGATTCCATATCCGAAAACCTTTGGAATTTTCACAGTATCCAACGAACACTCCAATGTCAGCCTTTGCTTTAAGTTTACCTAAATCATCACGATCATTTTTTGGATAACAAAGTGCTCCAAATACATGAAAGTAATCGATGTTCGGTTTTCTTTTGTGAACAATTTGATATGGTGTTTTGCGATGGCGTTTTGTGATCATGCAACGGTTTTGAGTATAACATGCAGTTGACACAGCTTCTGCCCACAAGTAATCTGGTAATTGAGCATTAATCAACATAGTTCTAGCAGCTTCCACTAACGTCCTGTTGCGTCTTTCAACAACTCCATTCTGTTCTGGGCTTCTAGGAATAGATGTTTGATGTTCAATTCCCACTTTCTCATAATAAGACCGAAGTGTCTGATTCTTGAATTCAGTTCCATTGTCAGTTCTGACTATTCGTACCGTGTTGCGTAACTGAACTTGAATTTTAGTGAGAAAGGTGATGATCATTGATGGAGCCTGATCTTTACTTCGTAAGAAATAAACCCAAGTCCATCTGGAAAAGTCATCTACAATTACTAGTATGTAGCGTTTACCGTTGATACTTTGAACACGCATCGGTCCACATAAGTCCATATGAAGCATTTGTAAAACATGATTCGTACTTTGCTCAGGTTTAGAAGGAAAATGAGCACGAGTACTTTTTCCTTGTTCACAGGCTGGACATAAGTGATCTTTGGTAAAACGGAATCTTGGAAATCCATCGACAAGTTTATAACGAGCAAGGTCAGTCATAGTTCTGAAATTCAAGTGTGAAAGACGTTTGTGCCATAACCAAGATTTAGTTGATTCTGCTTTGGAGAGAAGACATATCGGAGATGTTGCAATCATATCTGACATTGATATTGTATAAAGATTGGAGCCACGTGAACCCGACATTAGATCGTTTCCTTGTAAGTCACGAACAAAGCAGGTTTTCTCACGAAATGCAACTTCTAGATCCCCATCACAGAATTGACCAACAGAGAAAAGGTTGTGTCCAAGGCCTTCCACATAGTAAACACGACTGATTTCAACGTTCCCGCTGATATAGTCACCATATCCCATTATTAGAGCGTAATGATCATTCCCGAATCTGACAGTACCAATGAACTTTGAGACAAAGTTGTGTAACAGTTTGAGATTGCCTGTCATATGTCGGGTGCATCCGCTATCAACAATCCAGAGAACAATCTGTACCACCTGTATCACAAGAAGAAGACACGGATGGAACAGAAGTAAGGGTGGAACCCAAAGACAATGCGGGTTCCTGTTGGTTAGTAACACATGTATTCAACAATTTAGGAATCCATTTAAAATCTGGTTTGTATTGTAACCAACGTTGCCAGTTCCAACTAGTTTTTGCTTTCTTAATGTTAAATGCACTAGTAGTTGGCTCATTCCTAGATTTGTTCTCGGCACCTATGGGGGTAACTGTGATATCATTAGAAACCGTAGAAGACGGCTTTCCTAAGTTAGACTTAGAGGCAGTAGTGGGCCTAAAAGGAATGTGTGTCCTACGTTTCTTATGACGATTGAGAAGAGAATTAGCTAAACATTTTGTATGATCACCAGATGATACGCTTTTACGACAAAACACACAAGATGCATTAATATTTAAAACATTCAAAGGTTCATCATTCGTTACATTTAGATTTTGATTACAATTTGCCAGATTAGAATCTAAATCTGATGCAACATGAGTTTTATTCAAATTCCTAAGTTGGTCTTCTACTTCTTGAGCTTCTAGGTGTCCTCTCTTACGTTGCAAGATCCTATTCTTCTTTTTACTTTTTTGCTTGGGTCTGCTAACGCTAGAAGTGGAGACTAGTCCTGTAGAAGTGGAGTTATCAACATTAGTGTTTTGAACAACCTTTCCTTTATCAGTTTTGTTTAATTGATACATTCCTGGTGCTATCACCGTGGTGTCAACCATTTTTCCTTTTTGAAGTAGCTTAACTTTCTCTTTCAAATCAATGATGATGTGATTTTTGTCCTGAATTTCAGACTCAAGTAAACCATTGCAATATTTGATGTCATCGCGGTTTTGTTGCCATTCGGTGTTTTCAATTTTTAAATCCGCAATTTCTTTCTCGTATCGGAGACACCGACCTTTTAAAGATTCGTTGTTTTTGCAAATCTGACAAGAGTTTGAAACATTTTGACTTTGAAACTTCAATTCCCTTTCAAGACTTTTAGCTTGACACCATTCAAGCCTTTGATTGAGTTGACAAATTTCTTTTGAAAATTGTTTTGTCACATCATCATTTTTAATTCTCAACTTATCATTTTCCTGTTTAAGTGTCTCAATTTCCTCATTCAAAAAGTTATTATCAACACAAAGATCATCCATAAGCATAGAAGTACCAGATTTATAGAGATCATTCATGATAATAGACAAAACATCAGCATTGAGAACTTGTTCCAAGAGTCGATCAGCATCATTTTTTAAAACTCTATTTCTTTGCTTTTGAACCAAAATGTCATTTTCAGTTGCATTGAAAACGTTTATCATATTTTTGACCTCCTTTTGAAGTTCCTGATCCCAACGTGTAGCACATAGACGGAGGTGTTGAACAATTGGCTTCATTTGTTTTTGAAAAATATCTCTCTTTTCTCGCTCGTAAGCGGATTGAAAAGTTTCAATTTTTATTTCAGAATTACGTTCAATTGTTTCCTCCAAAATTTCGATGTCTTCCATAAAGGTTTTGAAATAATTTAAAACACGACACGTTTTTGGTAAAGGTGTAAGTTCACCGGATGATGGTAAAGGACCATTTATTTGTGCTACAGTTTGGACAGGGGCCTCATTATGAGATGAAACATATGACTCTTCGATAAACCATGATTTCTCAGGTAAATCCTTTTGAGTAACAAAAGATTTAGAAAGAGGTGGAGCTTTTGAATAGTCATATGGTGTCCAATATTGAACATAACTCATTTTTGATCGACTCTCGTCTTCAAGTTCTTCTTCTTCCTCAGTATCAAAAACAACAGCACGCACAATTGTATTATCAAACATGTGATCAATACTGTAAACCTTAGGATTTTCTTTGAAAGCTTTGTGAAGAAACATTGATTTAAAATCGCAAAGTGCAAATCCTTTATCGGGTCTCGGTTTTAAAGCAAACTTTTGAATTGTTGTGACAGAGTTCCCGTGTTTGTAAACAATGTGACGAAATTCTTTGAGTTGTTTTTCAAGATCAACAATATCACCAAGTAAGTCATCTATATACTTCCTTTTTCGTGTTTTATGTTCACAAAACTCCTTTTTGCAATTTGACAATTCTGTTTCAGTTTTTGAAAGGTCTCTTTGAAGACGTTCAACTTGCATTTTCAATTCACACTTCTCACTTTCAAGTTTCGAAATCAACTTTCCGTTTGACTCAATTAAATCTTGCATTTTACGTTGAAGATCTTGTTCTTTGTTGTAAGAATCTTGAAAAGCTTTTTCAAAACTTTTTGCATGTTTAATCTTGTCTTCCTGATTTGAAAGCTGAATTTTATAACACTCAATATCTCTTGCAAGTGACGCATTTTTTTCTTTCAAAACTTTATTTGTCTCGTTGCATTTAATGATTTGCAATTGTTGATCATCCAGTTGTTTAGATAACAATATTAGGTCAGGGTCTAGATCAAATGATGGTTCATGTTGTTCTAATTGACCATGTTTATCATACTCAATAGGATCATCAAATGAAACAACTGTGTCATCATCAAATATGATAACTGTGCTTATTTGTTCATCTGTTTGAGATGATGAAGATGATTCACATGGAACAACTTGCGCCATATCTGATTCATAAGCAGAAGGTGAGACTATTTCATTAATAAAGCATGCATTGAGGTCATGTACCTGAGACAAGCCGTCAGTGTCATACACTGGACCTGAATCATTGAGCTTAAGTTCCTGCATGTTGGCCATAAGCATCACAGCAGCATTGGCTTCCAGATCTTCCATGTCATCATCGTTGTTCACATTTGCCATGAAGTTGTTATCCTGTTCAGGGAAATGTCCATCTTTTTCATCTTGAAGAGCCATGAGTAATGCCTGCTTGTGAAACTTACTACCCCGAGTTCTCGGTTTGGGACATGCTGTAGCAATATGACCTTGTTCATTGCAATTGTAGCACCATACTGCATTCCCTGAGTTGGAGTTTCTAGTTGCAACTGGTTCAGACCTTTGCTGAGAAGATCCTGAGTTGTTCCTGAACCCTCCATTGTTACTAAATCTCTGACCATTCCCATAATTTCCTGAAGAGCTTCCTGAACCAGATCGACCATAGCTACGATTCTGAATTTCCACTCTTCCATCATTAACAACAGCTTGATTCCTTGTGTTAGAAGATGAACGTTGACGGTTGTTTGTTTTGTTGGAGAATTTTCTGAAAGCACGAGCAATAAGAGCAAGTCCCTGATTCAACGTATTAAAGTCATCATCGTCATCATCATTGGAGTTGGAGTAGTACACAGCATCATTGTTGTTTGACGGAACAAGTTGAGTAGAAGAATCTTGTAGTGATGAATCATAAGGGACCATTTGGTTCGAGGTGGAAGATTGTGGATAACTGAAGTAGTTCTGCTCTTGAACATATGCATGATTTGACATTGGTGGTGGAGCATAGGGAGATTGAGCTACGAGAGCCAAAGAATTTGGTGTGTATCCTCCTCGTAGAGCTCTATCTTTTTCCACTTCAGGTTCATGGTGTTTCAGAAAATCATACAACAAGCCATATGGAGCATCATGTAGATTCTTTGTTTGATGAACAAATGTCACATATTTATGCCAATCAGGGCCAAGACTGCCAACAAATTTGGAGTTCACCGCGATCCTTGGTACTGTGATTTTGTGACGTTCCAGATCATTCACCACATTTGTGAAACGATGATAGTAGGATTCAAGGGACTCTCCTGGTTCAATTGTGATGTCAGTGTATTCCATGTAGAGTTTGGATTCCATATCATCTTTGTTCAATTGAGTGCCTTCCATAAGGAGATGAACGTGTTCCCACATAGCTTTGGCTGTTTTCTGAGCATCGACACTTCGATAGATTGGATTTGGTATACCTTGAAGTATATAAGCCATTGCATATTGATCAGCATCACGATGTAGTTTCTGTTCTTCAGTGAGTGAAGTTTCTGGAAGAGGTCTATCACCAGGAGGACGTGGAGGATCAGCAGTTGGATCACCAGCTTCAAATCTTGTTGGCCACTCAAATGGTCCTTCAAGTATCACTTGTTTCAAGAATTTCCCATGAGGTTGCTTAAGTTCAAGAAATCTTAAGAATCGACTTGACCATTGAACATAGTTCCCGGGTGTTAGCATTGGAGGTGTTTCAAGTGATCCTGCCTCATGTCGGGATTGTTGTGTTGTAATAACTTCACACATTCTGTCAAACCAGTGAGGTTGTTTGGAGGAAAACTGAGTGGTTTGTTGTGGCACTTGATATGATTGTTGTTGAGGAATGATCTGATGTTGTTGCATCATTAGGTAATGATGTAGTGGATTGTATGTTTGTTTTTGAGAAGGTTGTTGATTCATTTGGTGCGGAAGGTATTGTTGTTGCTGATACTGCTGATGTTGATGTTGCTGATACTGCTGATGTTGATGTTGTTGAATATGAGGAAAATAATGATTAGGTGGTTGAGACATCTTAGAACACTTGTGTAGTAATGGATCTTGTAGAAAGTGTAGAATTAACCAAGTATCGAAAAACTAAGCACAACTTCAGATTGCGAAACTTTGATCAATAGGGATTGCGAAACTTATGGAATTCCAATGATTTCGAAAAAAAAACTGGTTCAGCTGTGATTGCGATAATTGGGATTGCGAAACTTGTCAGGTTTTCGAGAAACAAGGTTTGCGAAACTTTGCAGGTTTTCGAAAACTTGTAATTTCGAAATAATCAAGGTTTTGCGAAACTTTTAGGTTTGCGAAATAATAAGATTTCGAAACTTAATAAGTTTGCGATAACTTTGTGATTTCGAAAATTTTATGTTTTGCGAAAAAACACAAAATTGCGAAAAACAGTTTTCGAAATTATACAATTTCGAAAACTTTTCCAAAAGTCGAAGTACTTAACTTTCTTATACAAGAAAGAAAATACCGAGTCCACACAAACGAAGTCGAGGTAGTGCACGTAGATAAGATCTCGAAATGGTAGCAATAAGGAATTTCGATAACTTGGTAGTTTTTGTTTTTCAAAGAAAGCAATCCTACAACTCGTTTTTATTTCAAGATACTTGTACTTTTGTGTGTAAAATAAGTAGATCTTAAAGAAAGTTGAAAACTTTAATCACTTTTTTAAAACTTAAAAAAAATTTCGATAAAAAGTACAAATAATCTAGTCGAATTTTATAAGAAAAATTAGTAACTTTTTTTGTTTGTATTGATTTGTAGCACAAGTTTGTAAGCAAATATGTGATAAAAACCAAGAAACAAGCAAGAAAGTAAAATAATTTCTCAAAAGAAATTCGAATAAAAAAACAAGTTTAAGAACAAACTTAATGAAAAAACAAAAGCTACACCTTCATATGGCGAATGATACCACTTGTTAGGTCACCATTTTGTAAACACAAGCACAATAATGATAGAAATGAGATGAGAATGAGAATGGGATGATTATAAGATAAAGAGAAATATGAGAGCAATAGTTTCCTTAAGAAATCAAATAACCAACCAAGTATTACATAGACCTAAGCATGATATATATAGGCAAGGAGCTAGGGCAACATCCTACTCCTTCCCTTTCTTACAAACGTGTGGGCTTAAAAGCCCATGGACCATATGACTTAAGCCTAGTAAACTTGAAACAATAACATAAATGTAAATTAAGCAACCTATTATTACAAATGACCGAGACTTGATAAAATAGTAAAACTTAGGTTCCAACAGTATTATTTTCAGACTTTTATCTATTAAAATTATAAAATTTTGTAAATATACGAATTAGTTTTAATATACATTAATTTTTTTTTAAACTAATATTACTGTTTGACTTTCATCCATTAAAATATTTTTTTTTACTATATACGTTAAATAAGGACACATGTTATTTTATTTAAAAAATTTAATTTATGCGTATATGGGCTTAAATATTAAATGCGGCTAAACTATTGTTAACGGGAATATAAATATCAAATGTGAGCAAGGATTACTGTGACATGAAAATAAATATACTCTATTGTACTTATAACAACGTCTCATAAAATCTTTTAAAGTTTATATATAAATATCCAGAAAAATATTTTTAAAAAACTTTACGGAGCATATTTTAACTTCATCAAGAGGATATCCCTCACTATGAAAGGTGTCACGCGTATGGCGTACTGATATATCTCCTATTCATACTGATTATGTGCTACTAAACTCTCACATTTTGTACAACATGATATAAATAGTTAAAATTAAACAACAACATCAACCTGAACCTCAATATTTATGTCAAATAAAAAAGGTTAAATCTTTCAATCAACAAAATTTTTTACAAAATATTATAGTAATATATACTAATACATATTAAAAATTCTGGACAATTATTAGTTATACTTATATCACAATTTTCGCAGGTAAATTCTTATATGTCCATATACTAAACCAAAATTTTAAATTAAATGTGATTCATGTGTAAACTATGTGCATGCACGAGAATTATAGCTAGTTAGTTAATATACAAATACATTTGCTCAAAAAAAATATACAAATACATTAGAACAAAGCTACTCATGCACCAGGTTAATTCATCAGTTAATATGCAAATACATTAGAACAAAGCTACTGATGCACCAGGTTAATATTCAATTTATAAATTTGTTAAAGAATTGTGACTATGGACTATAATAAATGGTCATTAGTAAAAGAATTTATAGATTTGTTAATGGGTCATTATAGTTTATCGGGTCAACCCGATAATGAACCAATTAAAACCCTAACCCGACCCTATTAAGCTATCGGGTTTATCGGGTTGACCCGATAAGCTATAATGACCCATTAACAAATCTATAAATTGTTTTTACTAATGACCATTTATTATAGTCCATAGTCACAATTCTTTAACAAATTTATAAATTGCATATTAACCTGGTGCATCAGTAGCTTTGTTCTAATGTATTTGCATATTAACTGATGAAACAAATTTACAAATAACATATTAACTTGGTGCATCAGTAGCTTTGTTCTAATTTAATTGGTTCATTATTGGGTTTATCGGGTTGACTCGATAAACTCGATAAGCTAAGTTGGACCCAAATCAACACGATCCTATAAGACCTTATCGGGTTCGATTCGGGTTCAAGTCTGGTCGAGTCAACCTATTTGACACCCCTAGCTGCCGCTAGACACGAATACTCGCCTGCTATATATTAATAACCCATAGATAGTTGGCTTAAAATTTCATTGCGTGGACCTCAAATGTGATTTAACTTTGAAATGAGTGAAACATATCTTAATAAAATGAACTTTCACAAAATTTGGGCCTCTAAAAATTAATGGGCCTGTGCATACGTCTAGCCCACTTCCCACTCCACTTGGCCGGATTATTATAATGTATTCTAAAAGGCAAAATGGTTACTGTAGCAACAGTACCCACACAAGTTTCACGTCTGCCCATTTTAATCCTTGAGGTTAATGATTAATTGCGAAGTTAGTCCTTAACGACCGTTAACTAACAGAAGTGGATTACATTTGCAACGGACCAGTAACTTCAGGGGTTGTTTCTGTGCAAATAATAAACAGAAACAGCCCCTAACATTAACTATTTTTCCACCGTTAGTCACTAAGGACTAACATTGCAACAGAACGTCCGTTAAGGGACTAAAACTGAAAAATACCTTGCTACAGTGCCAAATAGTGGGGAATAGTTCATGTACTGTAGCTAAGGATTTTCGCTTTTAGTCCCTCAGGTTAGCTAGAAATTGCACCGTTAGTCCCCCGTTAGCGATCTTTTGCAAATTTAGTCCTTAAAATGGTTCTATGAAGATAAACGGATCTATGTTTTTGTTGATGATGGACGAAAACATAGATCCATTTATCTTCATAGAAAGTGCATGTACTGTAGAACCATCACCATCATAACACAAAACGCAGATCGGGATCTAAAACAAAAACATAGATCCGTTTATCTTCATAGAACTATCACCATCATTAACACACATGATTGATAAAACTAAACGAAAACGTTAATCATCATAGACCTATATCGAAGCACATAACTTATTTTTAATATCCGAAACTATAAAGACAAACAAAAAACCAATCGCTTTACATCTTTCATTTGTCCGATTTAAAAAATTAAACAATGAAACTTATAACCACACTACAACAAACACCTCACTGTCACAACAACAATCTTAAAACTACTCACCTAACTTACACGACTCAAAATGAAAAGAAATGAACAATAAAGCGATCTCGAATTCGTTCAATTATAGCAAAAATCTTTCAAGACATTTCATTTTTGAACAACTTCATCATAGATCATCTAAGAAGTTAACCTTCTTTTAATTTTCGAATTATAAAGAAAGCACAAAACCAAAGGATTTCATACCCTCTTTTATTCGGTTGAAAACAAAAACGAATCAAATCAAAGTGTATTGTGTTTGCGATTGTGCTCGGATTAAATAATAAACAAGGGATGAATTTCTGGGTTTGGTGGCTGCGTTTTCTTTTGATTAAGGTTAGGTAATGTGTGAGAAAAATTAGGAAAGT
This sequence comes from Artemisia argyi, assembly GCA_030686995.1. Classification (NCBI taxonomy): domain Eukaryota; kingdom Viridiplantae; phylum Streptophyta; class Magnoliopsida; order Asterales; family Asteraceae; genus Artemisia; species Artemisia argyi. Next base: position 103,890,448 of record CM060677.1, read on the forward strand.
GTGAGAAAGTGAGTACTTTTATAACATGAAATTAGGGTAAGTAATAGTAGGCTTACAGGATTTCATTGGGCTTTAAATGAATTTGGGCTCCTAAATATCTCAAGGCATATTTTCGATTTCGGTTCACAATTATCAAAAATTATCAAAAATAAAACCAAAAAGACAAAAACTCAAAACGACACTAAACGTACAAAAATAACTAATAGTCAAAACTATTTCACACTCAAAATATACGACAAAACACTTCCGCGGCAACGCGCGGGCTACACCACTCGTTATATCAGTTTATCATTGAGCAAAATCACCCGAAAACCAACCTGTACTAACAAACCGATTGAAACCAGGCCGAATCGAACCGAACCAAATTTATCGGCTCGGTTTTCGGTTTTGTATAATTATTTTGGTTATACTCAGTTTGGTTCGGGCCAAAACACATTTATTCAGCGCGAAATAGCTAAATTGACCCTAACTAAACCGAACAGACCTTATTCGGTTCGGTTTCGATTTTGATAGCTTTTACTTTGTTCTGTTCTCGGTTCATGTTTTAGCCTTACTTGATTTTCGAGTCAGCCCAGATTTGGCCTGTTTGGGTCAGGTTTGACCCCTTGCTCAACCCTAATTTATCAATTAGAACTATAAATAGTTAACTGGTTCAACGAATACCAAAAGAAAACATTTACCAAAGTAGGTTACTGGTTAGCCTATCTTTTACATGCCAAGTTTATCTATACTACTATATAATGTATTTGCGACTATTCTATAATTAGAAAGGCTTAAAAATTCATACTTTTAATTACTAATTATGGAAACAACCACCCCTAACAATCACCCCCAACAATTTATAATCACTTCAACAACCACCCCAAACAATTTATAACCACCTCAACAACCACTTTCCACCACCTCACCTCCCTCCTCTTCACCCTAACAATCCGCCCCCGCATCGCGCGGGCACCTTTCTAGTATACTAAAATAAGTTTTTATGTCATAAATAACTATATATTTTGTATGAGTAAAAACATTTAAAATGTTTTAATAACCACACTTTTGAATACATGTTTGTTTGGTTAGAGCTATAGATACTAAAATCTGTGTTAAATCAGTAGAATTCTCAATTAAAACTTTGGTTTATAAAATATCTTTTTATTAACTAGTATATATAATATTTCGTACCAATTGTAAAGATATTCGTTTTACTAGGCATTTCAGAATTCCTTAAGTGATAGGGAAGTGGGCACACATATATATATCCCATTCACTTCCATAGCTTCATAATGGTTCATAACCCAAAATGCTATTCCATTTGTAAAATCTAAACTTTGTAACTTTGCAAGTTGTTAAGTTTACTGATTAGATAAACCCAAAATTTTTTTTTTTGAAAGGAACAACTTCATATCGATCTCTTGATCCCTCACATCGTATTTATCCAAATCTACTTCCTTAAATCTCTCCTGAATGATTCTTATTGATATTCCATGATAAACTCATGTTCCTTTATCCAAATCCAGATTAACAAATTTTTCGGATTAAATTCAACTCAAAATCTCACTCTAGTGCATTCCGTAAGAATCAATATACAAAATTCTTCCTAATAAATTTGGTTATTTAATGGAGGAAATTGAATTTAAGAAAGTTCATGATTCCTATCATAACATTAAGATACCAGCTTCCACAATCATAGATACCCCATCCCCATGTGTTTGGGTCCGGGGACCTGTCATTGTTGGAGCTGGTCCTTCTGGCCTTGCAGCCGCAGCTTGTCTGAAGAACCATGGTGTCCCATCCATGATTCTTGAACAAGCAAACTGCATAGCTTCTTTATGGCAATTCAAGACTTATGATCGCCTTCGTCTTCATCTTCCAAAAAAATTCTGCCAGCTTCCACTTTTACCGTTTCCTGTTGAATTTTCAACCTACCCTACTAAAGAGCAGTTCTTGACTTATCTTGAATTGTACGCCAAAAATTTCGATTTGAAGCCAGTTTTCAATGCAACAGTTGTGAGTGCAGTATTTGATAGTGGGTGTGGTTTTTGGAGGGTGAAAACAAAAGTAACCGAATACAATTGTCAATGGCTTATTGTTGCGACTGGTGAGAATGGTGTGGAAGTTGTACCCAAATTTGATGGGATGAATGAGTTTAATGGACCAATTGTCCACACTAGTTTGTACAAGACCGGTGAGGTGTTTGAAAAAAAAAAAGTTCTGGTTGTAGGATGTGGGAATTCTGGCATGGAAGTTTGCTTAGATCTTTGCAATTTTAATGCTTTTCCTTCACTCGTGGTTAGAGATTCAGTATGTTCTGATCCTTTACTTAATGCAATATATATTTAGATTATTTTGATTGCAATTTATTTTGCTTGATTAGAAAGTGTTATTGATTAAATACCTAAATTATTAACTAAAAAGGAAAGTAGGGTTTTGTTTATCCGTACCATTTTTGGTGTGTTCTCTATCATGGGTTTATAGAATAAACATGTCAAATCAGGATTATAATAAAACAGTGGTACTGTTTCATTAATCTTTAATTAACTTTGCTGGAGTTAAGTTATTGATGTACTTCAGCAGTTTTGTATATCGAACTTGTCCACAATTTCTTATAAATATATTTTTATTTTTATATTGTTGTCAAATTGGCAAATTATAGAGTCGAAGACTTAGCTTTTTAGGATTAAAACTTTCTTGAAGTTCGTATGCATGCGCATGGATATGATGCTTCTCTTTTGTGCTCTTTCTTTGCTAGCATTCTGCAAAACCAGGAAAAAAGAAGATTCTAAAGAGTATTCAAACATTTGCTTTTTAAAATCTTATATATGATTCTGTTTATGGTATATACTTTTGCAGTTCCATGTGTTGCCACAAGAGATGTTTGGCATATCAACTTTTGGTCTGTCAATGTGGTTGCTCAAGTGGTTCCCCGTGCGAATAGTTGATCAACTCTTGCTTTTTGTGTCGCATATTTTATTTGGTGACACGAGTCGTCTTGGCCTTAATAGACCAAAACTCGGTCCACTTGAGCTAAAGGGCATTTCAGGAAAGACACCTGTATTGGACGTAGGCACGCTTGCAAAGATCAAAACTGGCGATATCAAGGTACCTAGCTAAGTATTTGATCTTTTTTAAACTTTTGCAAACAACAGGCGAAACAGCCATGTGCATCATGGAGTTTCAAGACACACAAATGCATTGGAGATGCTCCAACATGTTGTACGTGCTTTTAAGCATTTGTGTAATGTCAACCTACATAAAACGTGTTCAACTGGCCTTGACCATCAAATAGTAATTATTTTAATACCATAACCTAGTGGTCTTAAATTTAAATCTCACTCTTGGATAATACCAATGAATACGTCGATCAACAGGTGACAAAATTTTCAGATGTGTATGGTTTGTAGGTTTACCCAGGAATAAAGAGACTAGCATGTAACATTGTGGAGTTTGTAGATGAAAGAACGGAGAAATTTGATGCAATAGTTCTAGCTACAGGTTATAAAAGTAATGTACCCACTTGGTTAAAGGTATTTTCTACTTCGAATTCTATGAAATTTAATGAGTATTGTTTTATGTCATCAAACTGATTCTTATGCTTTAACATATACAAATACATTTGGTTCACTAAATAAAATTAGTATTAGAGCAAATGTTCGTCTAGTCCAGTTTCGTTAAATAGAGAGGTTTGACATTCCAAACTAAATAAAGACAACTAGTACTAATCGAGAAGAAAGAAATGCTGAATATAATATGAGGACCAATTTTCGCTCAAAACCAAAAGCTAATCCTATGATTTTGTTTGCAGGATACAACTCTATTCTCGGAAAAAGATGGATTTCCCAAGAAAAAGTTCCCAGAAGGATGGAAAGGCGAACATGGATTATATGCAGTAGGATTTACAAAACGGGGTTTGTTGGGTACATCTACTGATGCTTTGATGGTTGCAGAAGATATTGCACGCCAATGGAACTACGACGGAAGATGTGAGTTTCTAGAAGGGCGTACAACTAGCATAGTTTCTTAAAGAAATCACTTCAATTTTTAGTAGATTTGCTGGGAGCTGCTATATGGTAAATGTACATAAAACATAAGGTCTGTATATAGTTCTTGGTTCCTAGCTATAGCTAATAATTAGGTCAAATTTTGAGGTAAATATGAATATTAGGTTTCTTTTTCTCTTGGATGTTTTTGGGTTTTTAGTAGGAGTTTTGAGAAGTTTTAATTTGTTGCATATTATTTGGCCTACTATAATTGTAAGCTTAGATTTTACATTAATAAATTCGTTTGGTATAGTAGTACATGTTGAAAACCCCGGTAGATTAAACTTTATTAATGATATAGAGTACGAAACTATAATAAAACCCTAATGGACCTCAAGCCCACAAGCCCGAGCTTAAGCCAAATATCTCATCTAATACTCTTCCGCAATCTGAGCAACAAATAGCAAAAATTTGGATTGGATAAGAAATCTAAATAAACATTAATATTATAGAAACTAGAGGGGGGGAGGGGGGTTTAATACTTTCACCGTTATTATTTATGTTTTAAAAAATTTACTTTACAAGTTGTGTTTATGAACATGATTCGATTCGATCTTTAAGTGAAATCAACTCAACAATAAATACAAGCAATAACAAGTAAATAAGTAAAGATAAAGAAAGGAAAGATCAAACCGGCACACGGAGATTTATAGTGGTTCGGCCACGAAGCTTACTCCTTCGCCCCTATTCCACTCCTCAAGTCTCACACTCGAGAGTTTCACAAACAGTATATCAACACGCTCCCTTATGGCGGAACAAACCTTACACAAGCTTACACCAAGTTTAACGACACTAAGCGGAATGTCGAGTCCTAATCCTAGCTAGAACCAATCTATCAAAGCCCACGTGGCTTCACACCTCGTACCAACATGATGGCACGATACAACACAACACACAATACAAGAGTTGCACCCTAGTCCTATTACATACAAGCAACAATGAATAATAATGATGATAGATCCGCAACAATGGTATGAGATGAGAAAGACTCTTCTTCAATACTTCGTCTCTTGACAATAACAAATGTTCTTCTCTTGCACTTGATGAGTGTGATCACTTGTAAACAACTTAGAACCCAATAATGTGATCAAAGAGTGTAATTTGGAAAGGATTTCGGAATACAGAAAGTTTTAGTGCATAAGAGGTGAGTTTCTGAAAGGGAACAGTTATGTATTTATAGACGCCAGAAAGAGAGGGACGGTCCCTTAAATACCGGACGGTCCTTTATCAATAAGGGACCGCCGTCCACTTTAAGGGACCGTCCCGACAGACACTCCAATTTTTGTCCTGACGTGGTGAAAATTTATCTGGTGATATTTCTTGTCAGTTTTGAGGGGGGAAATGGCTGTTAATGCATTTGAAATTTGAAAACATTTTCTTAATAAAACATTTCTTTAAATTATATAAAAATACTTTTGTAAAAATGTTTTATGACATGAAAATGTAAAGTTTTGATGAAATATAAATCCTTTGATCATATATACATGTTGGTAGATGTTTATACATACCTTAAGTGATGTTGAAGACAAAAACGAGTTTTCTCGATTGAAAACTTATTAGTCATAGTTTTACGTAACGCGTGTTTGTATTTTGTGATTATCAAAACTAGTAGAGACTGATTAATGCAAATGATGTTTTTTGACATTATTTGTATTAAAAATCTTCCCCTTTTTGATGATTACAAAATATAAGCTCATTTTAGATAAAACTAGACATTAATGAGTTTTAAAACAAGTTTTCGTTTTCTTCTCCCCCTTTTTGTAGAATAAAAAAGGCTTCGTAGAAACAAAGAAGTCCACACCATCATGATGACTCCCCCTAGCTTAATGCTCCCCCTTGATGTGGACATCGGGAATCGATCAATGGAATTTAGCTGCAATAAGTTAGAAGAAACATGCAAGCAAACATAGAAATTCTGCATACAAAATAAGAAAAGGCAGGAAAAACAGATACTGTGGATGGTCCCTTATAGTGGTGTAAGGTCCTTTATATATATCGGGGACCGCCATTATGATATGGGACCGCCGGCAGAAAGAAAACCTGGAACAATTAATCAATAATTCATGCAGAAACTAGGTCATTCATTAAGAAATAACAATGTCATTCATATGACTATTACAACATGAGTCTGCATTCATAATCCTAGGCTATTCTTCTAGGAAATCCCATGTTGAGTCCAGTTTTATTTGTAAACATGCATGCTTCTCTAGAACTTGCAAGGGCATGGTGGAGATGAGTTTCTAGGTAAAGGTGGTAGAAACTCGGGTGACAAGAGAATGGAAATGATGTAGTCAAGATCATTCTTCATCTTTTGAAAGTGGTTGTGATTTTAAATGCAACAAGCACAATAACCCCCATGGGCACCCACTTGGGCAAGAGTGGGATGAGACATTATTGGAGGATGAAGTTTTTGGGATAGTATGATGTTGAGGAGGCTCAAGTCAACAAGATTAGAGAATTCTTAGGCCTTGATGGAGTGTAGGGAGTTAACATTTGTCAAATGTGGTAATGAATGGTCTTGAGGAATTAGGTTTGGATGCTCATTATGAGTGGATGGAGGCTCATTTTGTGGTTAAGAGGCAAAGAAGGAGAATGATGAAGATGATGCCTCATGGTGTGATGTGGAATTAGAGTTGATATGGTTATTGTGTGAGTTGTTTGAGTTGTTCATGAAGTTGCCAAGGCTTTGTTTCTTCCTCCATATGGGTTTGACTGACATTCTAGGTTTTCTAAGAGATGACACTTTGTTGGATGACATTGAGAAGGAGGAAGGTTATGCCATGACAATGGATGGAGGAAGTGAAGGTTTAAGTAGAGGAGGAAGATTGCAAGAATAGCAGAGCATGCATGCTTAGTTTAACTAGTTCAAATAACGTTTAAGCAAATAAAGAAAGTATATAAGGCCTAGGGATAGGCTGGTCAAACATGCAGGAACAGGAAAGTAAGCAAAGAAGTCACGACACAATATTAAAGGAATGGTCCCGTATTTAGATGGACGTTCCTTTATTGTTTGAGGGACTGTCGGTCGATAAAGGACCGCCACCAGTAGGTTCGCCAGTTTTCAGAAATTGTTCCTAGTATGTGCCTACATGAAACATATGTGGAGATGCGATTATCTCGACTCTAAATAAAGAAAAATCTAAGAGATAATCCAAATTTTCCTAAGTTCAATCTTGCTCATCTTTCCATGTCGGATAACATATTTGTTATATGATCCGATAAAGAATTTGAGCGCATCGTGCATGCATAAAAGAAAGTTTTTGAATTGTATTAACAATGCAAGAAAATGTGTTTTTCCTATTTGTGAGAAGATTTTAAACATATGAATTGGGGTTTTTATGCACAAAATCAAGTTTTCTTATTATTATGCAATAGCCGTTGTTAATAGAAAGAAATAGTTAATTCCCCAATTTTAATTTTTGTGCACAAAAGAATCCTAGACTCAGATTAGGAGAAAAGAACTAATCCCAATTTTAATTATGACATCTAAGAAGGTATGTGTTCCATCATTCCTAATCCTAAACGAGGATAATGGTTCACACTTAAGGGGTTTAGTAAGAATGTCAGCTATGTTTTCCTCCGTTGGAACTTTTTCAATAGATATGTTACCCTTTTGTACGTTATCCTTAAGAAAATGGTGACGAATTTTTATGTGTTTGGTACGAGAGTGTTACACGGGGTTTTTACTTAAATCAATTGCTCCTTTATTATCACACATGATGGGAATATTATCAAGTGTAATGCCATAGTCTATGAGAGCTTGTTTCATCCATAGTGCTTGTTGACATGCCTTTTCAGCGCTTACATATTCGGCTTCGGACGTGGAGATAGCTAGTGTTGTTTGTTTCTTACAGAACCAAGAAGTTAAGCAATAACCCATGAAGGTACAAATGCCACTAGTACTTTTTTGATCCACATAATCTCCCGCATGATCAGAGTCGGTATATACTATAGTTTCTATGTTGGTCCCCTTAGGATACCATAATCCTAAGTTTATAGTGCCTTTAATGTATCAGAAGATACGCTTAACCGCTTCTAAATGAGAAGCTTTGGGATATTCTTGGAAGCGAGCACAAAGGCAGACACTAAACATGATATCGGGCCTACTTGCTGTTAGGTACAATAAACTTCCAATCATACCTTTATACTTAGTACTATCTACGGATTCACCCTCTTCATCTTTGGTGAGGTTTGTGTCTGTAGCCATTGGGGTTTTCATAGGCTTAGCATCTTCTAATCCAAATTTCTTAAGCATTTTCTTAATGTACTTAGATCGATTAAAAAATATTTCATCATCTAATTGTTTTATTTGGAGTCCAAGGAAGAAGTTAAGCTCGCCTATCATGCTCATTTCAAATGCGTCATGCATGATTTTTGAGAATTCATCACACATGTCTTGAAAAGTTGAACCGAATATAATGTCATCGACATATATTTGGATGATTATGATGTTTGAATCTTTCTTCTTAGTGAAAAGAGTGTTATCTACCATTCCCATTGAGTATTCATGCTTAATAAGAAAAGCTTTCAACCTATCATACCAAGCTTTAGGGGCTTGCTTTAGACCATATAAAGCTTTCTTTAGTTTATAAACATGCTTGGGGTACTCGAAGTCAATGAATCCTGGAGGTTGTGCTACATATACCTTCTCATTGATGAGACCGTTTAGGAATGCACTTTTCACATCCATTTGGAACAACTTAAAGTTTAATGCACAAGTGATGAGTGCTCAAACACTCATTATTTTTGTCGATTTAAACTGCCAAAATATCCAAAAATGCTCAAATATGCATTAAAATACAGAAAATATCACAGGGATTGTGTTTTATACGTTTCAGATGCAAAATGAGTAAAAACAATGAAAAGCAAACAAAGTTTGCACAATTGGCAGTTTCAGTCCCCCGACTTTCAAAAATTGACAAAACTAGTCTCTGATCATTTGTTATGAAAGAAAAGTCAACCCAAGGTTTTTAAAATTCAAAAGTTGTCAAAATAAGTCCTTGGGTGAAAAGTTTCAAAATTTACATGTTTGGTCCCTGCAGTTTGGAAATTGGTAAAATTAGTCCCTGGGAATTTTAAGGTGGAAAATATCTTTTATGGCCCTTATATTATTGGAATGTGACAAAAGTGACCCTTGGAATACTTTGGAGGGTTGGCAAAATTAGTCCCTAAAATTCTGCATAATTACAAAATTGGTCCTTGCTACAAATCTAAACCAAATGGACCCTTTATATTATCAAAACCAAATCCAACTAACCCTGGTCCAAAAAACATTACCTAGGCCCAAGTTACCAAAGCCCAATCAATCCCATGTTTTATTAATAAAACGCCAGGGTCAAAGGGTCAACCCCTTCCCCTTCATCCCCTTTTTGCCGCCATAGCCAAACAAACACCCTGCTCCCCTAACATCTTTGTCTCCCCCCTCCTCTCCTACCCAGCCACTCTACTCCACCTCCTCACCAAGGTCAACCCAACACTCATCATTACCTCCCCCCTCCACCACGTTGACAATCCAATACCTCACTATATAGCCTAATTTAATCAAGGGATGAGATGAGCCCATTCCCAATCCAATGGTGGGATGTCACTCCAAGGAGACACAGACAACAGAGCACACAAGATAGGGAGCACAAAAGAAGAAAAAGACACCCTAGTGCCAGTTTTCATTATATATATATATATATATATATGTTGGTGTTCGAATCGATACACGGTAAGGTGGTTAAACCTTCGTTCTTTGTGTATGAGATATGTTTGTGTGAATATGATTAAGTATGCGGAATCTACTTAACCACACTTAGAAGATTTATGTTTATTGTTATAGAAATGGAATAGTTAACACCAAACGATTCAATATTATTCAAAAATAATACGAGTGATCTTTAGCTTATCACTAGGGTTACAAAGACCTTGAATCTTATGTTTGTTCTTTCTATTTTCTGTATATGAGAGTTGTGTATGGCATGTTTCTTTTTGTGTCACTCTATATCTGTTTTTTTTCTCTACATATCTAAGATTTTCCTTTTATAGTCCAAGGAAATATCTTTTACAAACTACATGACTCAACAAATAACTAGCTTATAACTAATCACTATTCTAGCTTAGTCATACAAGATACATCATGTATCTAAGATAAACAACTCACTTGGAGTGTTCAATTTGATGACTAGAACTAAGATATTATCTTTTTATGCAAGTGTTGAATAAGTCGGTCTTATCTACACAGCTGTTTGTTATGAGTCATAGTTGCACAGTCATAGCAGCAGCAGAATCAACAGCAGTAGAATCAAGCAGCAGTATGATTCAGCAGCAGAGTCATCAGCAGCAGAATCAATCAGTAGTATGATTCAGCAGCAGAGTCATCAGCAGCAGTATGAATCAACAGCAGTATGATTCAGCAGCAGAGTCATCAGCAGCAGAATCAAGTAGTAGTATGAAACGAATCACCTTCAGTGAAAACTTGCTTTGATTCTTCTGATATTTAATTCCTAACAATCCTCCCCTAAACATGTGAATCACATTCAAACATGTTTTTCTGAATTAAATGAGGACTTTGTGAAGATCTTTCAAACACTTCATTGTCAGATTTGGTTGATCTGAACTTTCTTCTCTTCTGAGTGAATGAACTTATCTTTCTCTGGAACTTATTCTGCTTTCTGATCTTTCAACAAGTGATGAACAAACGTAGTGAACTGAAATTGAATCTTTTCAACTTTTTGACCTAGATAGAACTTTCTCCTTTGAAATGCTTCATCCTTTCTGAATACAACGTTTAAGAATGTTCTTGTCATTTTCAACCTCTATGTCATCATCTTGTATGATCTTGTCTTTTCTTTTGGTTAATCTTCCTTAAACTGGGCTTGAATTTCCTCCCCTGAGATGTTTGTTTCCTCCCCTGAGATTCAAATATCATCTTATATTGATATCCTCCCCTTGTTTGAAAGATTTTCTCACAATCATAACATCATCATCTGATCTAGCATTTTTCCATGTTTTCAGACAATTTGTACATGAAGCCATCAATTCCTTAAGAGTTTAAGATTCTGTCCTCATCACTTCTAGGTGTGTTAACTCCTATGAGAGGTGATTCAATGGACAATTTTGACTTATGGTCCATCATTTGATGGTTTTTTAAAGTCATCTTTTGAAAATCCTTTTAAGAAACTTTTGCCTTAGCAGTATGTATATGATTTTATTATGAAAAATCATACTGCTTACAACCATTTTGAAGGGATTAAGTGTGTAACAGACACTTAGTCAAAATTTCGGTTTAAAGCAACCTCTGGTTGTGTGAGAACCAATGTTTTCAGTTATAAATAACCGCCTGTGTATAGATAAACCTATTCAAAAGGCTTTCTTTACAGGGTTTCCAGCTCGTGGCATTTGTTACCTCTAACACAAGTGTTAGATTCACTTTTGCTCGCTGTTCTTTCTATCAGATATCCGTAGATTAGTCACATTATACTTGAGAGTATAAAATGATAGAAAGTGAGTTGTATCAGTGATTAACTGATCAACTAATTTATCAATTCAAAGTGAAATATCATAATCAGATTCCAAGAAAGAAGTTTTAAGGATTTTTGAAGTCCCAAACCTTTTCTATCATGAACCTATTATATCAGTGGAAATGATCAGCTTTCAGCAGCAATGATCAGCAGCTTTCACTTGAAATAACCTTTCAGCTCAAACATTCATACCTGAAATTGTTAGTCTAAAACCAAAAGAACAAAGTACAAAGTACTTGTCTTGAATTAGAATAATCATAGAACTAACTGTATGAATAACTTCAAATATTGTTAATAGAAGACTTAGATAACAAAGTTAGATGCATTAACAAAATCTATATACAAAAACACATTATATTGAAAAATTTAAAGATTAAGCATTCCAATACTTGCTACCAAGTACTGAAATCTTCCAACATCAAAAGCTTTTGTAAGAAGATCTGCAAAGTTTTGTTCTGAAGCAATTTTCATTACTTGAATTAACCTTTTCTCATTGCAATCTCTTATAAAATGATGTCTTATTTCAATGTGTTTTGTTTTAGAATGTTGCACTGGATTTTTAATAATGCAAATTGTACTACTATTATCAATATGTATAATGGTATGTAAGAAATTGTACCCATAATCAAGAAGTTGGTTTTGAAGCCATAGAACTTGACCACAGCAACTTGCAGCAGCTACATATTCAGCTTCAGTTGTTGAATTTGCCACAATTGTTTGCTTCTTACACTGCCATGAGATAAGTCTGCATCCAAGGAATTGACATCCTCCGGTTGTTGACTTTCTGTCCAAGCTAGCACCAGCATAGTCACTGTCTGAGAATGCTATCAAATCAAAAGGTGATTCTCTAGAATACCATAATCCCAACCTTGGTTGACCTTTGAGATATCTAAAAATTCTTTTGACTGCTGTTAAATGAGAAACCTTTGGAGTTACTTGAAATCTTGCACATGCACAAACAGAGAACATGATATCAGGTCTGGATGATGTAAGATACATCAAAGAACCTATCATAGATCTGTATGTATGTACATCCACATTTTCTCCATCTGCATCTTTAAGAAGTGGCTTCTCAGAATCTATTGGTGTGCTTGCTATTTTTGAATCAGCAAATTGAAATTTTCTAAGTATCTCTGCAACATATTTGTCTTGACTAATAAATATGCCTTCAAATGATTGCTTAACTTGCAGACCCAAAAAGAATGTAAGTTCTCCCATAGAACTCATCTGAAACTTATCTTTCATAAGTTTTTCAAAGTCTAAACACATCTCCTTCCTTGTAGATCCAAAGATAATGTCATCCACATACACCTGTACTAACAGAAGATCTTTCTTGTGCTGTTTGATGAAAAGTGTCTGATCAATCTTTCCTCTTTGAAATCCATTCTCTAATAAATAGGAAGCTAGTGTTGCATACCAAGCTCTTGGTGCCTGATGTAGGCCATATAGAGCTTTAACTACCTTGTACACTTTGTCTGGATGGTCAGGGTCAGTGAAGCCTGGAGGTTGTGTAACATACACCTCTTCTTCAATTGAACCATATAAAAATGCACTCTTGACATCCATTTGGTAAACTGTGAAGTTCATAAATGAAGCATAAGCTAAGAAAAGCCTAATTGCTTCAATTCTAGCTACTGGAGCATAAACCTCATCATAGTCTATCCCTTCTTCTTGTGTGTACCCTTGTGCTACTAATCTAGCCTTATTCTTAATCACTATACCTCTTTCATCCCTTTTATTTCTAAAAACCCATCTAGTGCCAATTACTCTTACTCCAAAAGGTAAATCAACTAGCACCCATACCTTTTGAATCTTGAACTGAAGAAGCTCCTCTTGCATAGCCTCTAACCAGCTTGAATTCTCTAGGGCTTTATGAATATTCTTTGGTTCATCTTGTGAGAGAAAACATACAAACAAACAGGAGTTTGAAGACTCATGTTGCTTTGAAGCATAAAGGGCATCAAGAATCCCTTTTTGATCTGAAGACATCAATTGTTGTCTTGTCTTCACACCAGATTGTACATCTCCAATCACATTTTCTAGGGAGTGGACTTTGTGAATTCGTGTTTGTGGAGTGGAAGGAACTTGATAATCAGATGGAATATTGCACAAATCCACCTCATCTTCTGAAAAGTCTGATTTTGTTTCTTCTGAAGGACTATCAGCAGAGACAATTTGCTTATCAGCAGGAATTGTTTGATCATTAGTGAGAACATTTTGCTCATCAGCAGGAACATTTTGCTGTTCTTCTGTTCTTCCTTCTCTGATTTTATCTTCAACATCTTCTTTAGTTTTGCCAGAAGAAGATTCACCATTTGTTGAAGTTGATTCCACATTGGTATTTGACCATATTGGCATCATCACATAATCTTGATGTGTCTTCTTGTCTAACCTTGCCTCATCTGTTGCTTGTGAACCTGAAAAATCATTAGTTTCTGCAACAACAGGCACATAATTCATTGAATGGGTTAGAGTTTCAAGATCAAATAGCCATTTTGGTCCTTGACCTTCTACATTAGACTTGTTCTCTAAGAACTCTATATGTAGACTCTCTTCTACTCTCTTAGTTCTTATGTTGTATACTCTAAAAGCTTTGCTATTGAGAGAATATCCAACAAAGAAACCTTCATCTGCTTTACCATCAAATTTTCTCAAATGGTCTAAGGTATTCAGAATTGTCACATGACATCCAAAAGGTCTAAGAAATCCTATTGCAGGAGTTCTACCTCTAAAAAGCTCATATGATGTCTTATTGTGAGGCTGTACTATTAAAACTCTGTTCTGAACATAACAAGCAGTGTTGACTGCTTCAGCCCAAAAAGTTATAGGCAACTTTGAATCAGCTAACATAGTTCTAGCAGCTTCTATTAGTGTTCTATTCTTTCTTTCAGCTACTCCATTCTGTTGAGGAGTTCTAGCAACACTAAATTCTCTTTTAATACCTTTTTCTTTGCAGAAATCATCCATAACTCTATTTTTGAATTCTGTTCCATTATCACATCTAATGACTTTTACTCTTTTGCTTACTAGGTTTTCTATCTCTGTAATGAAGGTCTTAAGGATGCTAGAAGTCTCATCCTTAGTTCCTAAAAAGAATACCCATGTAAATCTACTATAGTCATCAGTAACAACTAGACAAAATCTCTTATGCATTATACTACTTATTGAAACAGGTCCAAATAAGTCCATATGAAGCATAAACAATGATTGACTGATAGAGTTAAAAATCTTGGGCTTACAAGAGACTTTGTGTTGTTTGCCTTTAAGACAAGCAATGCATGTTTGATCATTTTCAAAACGTTTTTGAGGTAAACCTCTTACTAAACCATTCTTAACAATCTTATTTATGGTTTTGAAGTTAATATGACCAAGTCTCCTATGCCATAACATAGATTCATCTAATGTGGCCTTTGCAACAAGACAAGTTAAAGCATCTTTAGAAACAATGTTATTCATATCAACACTGTACATATTGCCCTTCCTAGGAATTTTAAGAAGTACTTGACTTTCATCAGGTATCTTAAAATCAGGAGAAAGTACAAGACATTCAGTCTCAGTAAAAAGAACATTATTCTTTCTATCACACATTTGTGAGACACTAAAGAGATTATACTTAAGCTCTTGCACATAAAACACATCTTCAAAATCTAATTTACTGGTTTTGATAGTACCTTTACCAGTAATCTTTCCACCAATTCCTCCTCCAAAGGTAACATATCCACCATCAATTGATTGAAAGTTGGAAAGATAAGACATGTTGCCTGTCATGTGCCTTGAACACCCACTATCTGAATATCCTTGATCTTCATGATCTGTTGGAGAATGTTCCTGCACAAAATAAAAGAATTAGTTTTCCTTGGGGATCCAAGCCAACACTGACTTGGATCTGCCTCTTGCATCAATGAAATGTAATCTCTTGAGGACTGTTGATGCAACATTGGATTTAAGAATCCAACATGCTGAGGCCTTAACAGCATTTGCCCTGATTCCCTTAGCAGCAATATGCTTAGCAGAAGAAACTGCTAGCTTTGGTCTCCAAACTTGTTTTTGGACCACTGCTTTTGTTTGAATGGGCCTTTGAACAATATTAGATGCATGTTTGAAAGTTGTTTTTGCACCCTTAATTGTTGATTTTGGGTAAACAGTCATATATGGTTTTTCAGCAGAAACCATTTTCCTTTCAGCAGGAACAGTTTTTGTGACTGTTTTGGGTTTTGATCTTTTAGAATTAGAGTGAAAATGAGATTTAGGTGTTTGCCTTTTGTAGTTCACTCTATTACTTTCATACCCAGATACCCATTGGTTACAGAAAGCTGCAAGATGGTCAAAACTACCACAAATGAAACAAGCTTTATTGTGAAAAGCAAAGTCATCACCTAGTTGGTAAGACTTGAGGTTATTCCAATTTCTTTGGTTACCTCTGGGCTTGTTTGTGGTTCTATATTGTTCACAATATCTAACTGGTTGCCTAACATATTTTTTATTGGTTTTAGGTCTATCAGTATTGTGTTTGACTATCTTAGGAACTCTTGTTCTTGCTTTCTTAACCACTTCAGGTTTAGACATAACCTGTTTATTTACAAAGGACACCTTGTCCTGAAAAAGTAATGTTTTACATGAACATTTACTTTCTTTCTTAGGCTCATCAGCTACTATGTTAGAGTTTGGTTGAACTCCATATTGTAACTCAGGTAGCTGAAATTCAGGTAATCCTGAATGCTCTAGGTCTATCCCTGGGGGTTTTGGGATACCTCTATAAGGGGGTGGGGCTGCATTATATCCTAATCCAGACTTAACTTTATTATTCACTTGACTGTCTATTATTTTGTTTACATTTTTAGAAGCATGTTCAAGCTTCTCTTTAGTCAATTGAATATTTTCTTTCTCAGTCTTAACCCTATCCAATGCTTCTTTTAAAGCCTCAATGATTTGATCTTTAAATTGATTATCATTTTCAAGTAAAGTTTTAGCATCAGTAAAGGTAAGTTCATTCCTTTTATAATGTAGGATTTGCCTTTCTGCAGATTCTAAACCACTTTTATAATTGAAACAATCTAGATCAGATTTGGCGTGTTGAACCTTTTGGTCATCATACTGTTTAATTAAGATTTTTAAGTCTTTAAGAGCAGTACAAGTATTTGAACAGGTTTTATGATCATGTACCTCAGGTGTAGTAAATGCCATAAGAGCCATCTGTGAAGAACCCATTTCTTCATCATCCATGAAGCTCCAATCAAAACCTAACCCATCAATTGCTACCATAGCTTTTGGTTCAGACATCTCCCCTGTATTGGATTTTCTTCCAACATCTCTATTTCTGCTATCTTGCTGTCTTGGCCTTCTACATTCTCTTGAGAAGTGTCCCATCTTGTGACAGTTGTAGCATTCTATCTTTGACTTGTCATAACCAGCAGGATCATTGCTACTGATTGTGATCTTCTTCCCCGTCCTTTGATAGAATTTCTTAGCTCTCATGCTAAGAAGAGAAATTTGCCATTTTAGATCCATTTCCTCCAGATCATCATCATTGATCTCTTGAAGGTCTTCATGAGTTAACATGGATCCATTATGTTTGCTTGTGAAGAAAGCACAACATGTTTTCTCATCCAAAATTCCAAAAGTACTGCTTGATGAACTTGCAGCACTTGCAACATCATGAACTTTTTCATTAGTAACTGGAACTGAATTACTAGGAGATGACATAAATGCCATGTTCCCAGTGCTTGAACTAGTACCTCCAGTTTTCTTCAAATCTTGCTCAACAATCTTAAAGTTGCTATACAGATCCATAAGATCCATGGTGTCAATGTCTGATTTGTTCTTCCAGACAACAACATGCATAGCCCATTCTTCAGGTAAGCTTCTCAGAAATTTTGAGTTTAAATCTTCTTGAGGTATTTCAACTCCAAGAATAGCAAGTTGACTCACAATATTCTGTAGCCTGTTGAACATATGGTCTAAAGATTCATGGTTGGTTGATGTGAAATTTTCAAACTGTTGCTTAAGAAGAGTCTTCTGGGTCTTCTTGGTGGCTTCATTCCCACCATACCTTGCAATAATGGCCTCAAATAGTGACTTTGCATCTTTGAATTTGCTGAAGTTTATAAGTTGATCATTTGGAATGGTCATCATCAGCATGCTTCTGGCCTTTAGGTCATTCTTCTTCTTAATTCTATCTTCTGCAGTTTGTGGCTTGGTTTGCAGCTTATCAACTTCCTTACCATCAACTGTTGATGTAGTGGTTGTAGGCTTGTAAGAATCTCCATCTTCAATAATTTCCCACAGTGCATAATCTTGCACTTGAAAATATTGTTCTATTCTTAACCTCCACATCTCAAACTCATTCTGTTTGAGCATTGGTAACTTAGCAGCAACATTTGTTTGAATAGACTCAACATCCATTTCTAACTTCTTCTTCTAAAACAAAAATATCAACCTGATGCTCTGATACCACTTGTTGGTATTCGAATCGATACACGGTAAGGTGGTTAAACCTTCGTTCTTTGTGTATGAGATATGTTTGTGTGAATATGATTAAGTATGCGGAATCTACTTAACCACACTTAGAAGATTTATGTTTATTGTTATAGAAATGGAATAGTTAACACCAAACGATTCAATATTATTCAAAAATAATACGAGTGATCTTTAGCTTATCACTAGGGTTACAAAGACCTTGAATCTTATGTTTGTTCTTTCTATTTTCTGTATATGAGAGTTGTGTATGGCATGTTTCTTTTTGTGTCACTCTATATCTGTTTTTTTTTTCTACATATCTAAGATTTTCCTTTTATAGTCCAAGGAAATATCTTTTACAAACTACATGACTCAACAAATAACTAGCTTATAACTAATCACTATTCTAGCTTAGTCATACAAGATACATCATGTATCTAAGATAAACAACTCACTTGGAGTGTTCAATTTGATGACTAGAACTAAGATATTATCTTTTTATGCAAGTGTTGAATAAGTCGGTCTTATCTACACAGCTGTTTGTTATGAGTCATAGTTGCACAGTCATAGCAGCAGCAGAATCAACAGCAGTAGAATCAAGCAGCAGTATGATTCAGCAGCAGAGTCATCAGCAACAGAATCAATCAGTAGTATGATTCAGCAGCAGTATGAATCAACAGCAGCATGATTCAGCAGCAGAGTCATCAGCAGCAGAATCAAGTAGTAGTATGAAACGAATCACCTTCAGTGAAAACTTGCTTTGATTCTTCTGATATTTAATTCCTAACAATATATATAGTTATCAATTGTAAGCCTGAGGGTAAGTAGTCTTTTTTATGTAATTCTCTAATTCACCAAGTAATTTATGCTTAGTGTAGTTTGTAACCCTATTCAGTATTAATGCAAGTTATATTTAATTTCAAGAATTTTCCAATGTTTACTTAAAATTCCTATTATATCAATTAATGGTTATTACTTCTATTTTGTACTTAACTATGATCTCAGAAGTTTACATAAGTTGTGTAAAAGTCTTTTGAAACCTTGAATTAAGAAAAATCCGGAAAAATAAAAAAATAGAGAAAATTACAAAGAAAATCAAAACAAAATAAAGAATGGAAGTACTTGGCATTGGAGCAGGGTGAGCATGGAAGTTGGATGGGTTTAGAAGTCTCATGGGAGATAGTAGGAGGTGTGTCTAGTTCCTGGTTCATAATCTCAGTTTGAAAATCAACTTGTAAGACTTTTTCATAATTTTTTAGCATAATTAGTTATAGCCTGTTTAGTTGTAGATTGTTGATTAACTGTGTTCCTTTTAGCTAAATGCGTGTTAGTTTAAGCTTATCTTGTAGTTTCATAGCCTGAGTAATCCACTTGCCTCATTAAAACACAAAAACAGATTTGAAAGGTGTGTTTGGCACAGGGGTGTACCCTGTGTTCCTGTGAGTATTGGGTTTTAAAACTAGTTTAGACATAACATATTAGGCAATAATAGGATAATGTAGGCATAAAATCAATATGTTTTAAGTTAAAAAGTCAAATTAGCTCTTAAGCTTCATATTTCCTTCACTGTGGGAATTTTTGATTGCCAAATCTTTAGCATAGGTTTAGGGACTGCTAATCTAGCTAATATAAGTTTCATTTTAGGTTTTAACATCATTAGAAGTTACCTAGGGTTAATTAAAATTCAGATTAGTCAAACTTGTAAAATTTTCAAAAGTCAAGAACACTAGAAAAGACAGAATCCCATTTTTTGGGATAATTTTCCTGATTTTTCAAGATTGAATGAGGACCTGAAATTTGTTATGCTTGTAGTGTGTCACCTAATCTACAAGACCTGTATTCATTTTATTTTTAGGAATTTTTGTTAAGTGTGTGCAAGCAACTGTTTGGACCTGCAGGGCATGAATCTTATCCTGCCACCAGTTAACCCATTTTTCAAATGACTATCACATGTTCATTTCTTGGCAATTGTTCCTGATCTTGGGTGATTTAGGAAATCTGTTAGGGTAACTTGGATGGTTGAAGTTTGGTTTGCACTCATATTCTTATATGCTAGCTTAAATTTGCCTCCCAAAGTACCTTACCTCTGCCTATTTGTGCTGATGCATCAGCATAAAACTAAGCATGCTGAATTTCTTGTTCCTTTGAATTGATTTGTAGTTGTTTTTCAATTTCTTAGTATTGCATCATTAAATTTCTGTTTGTGTTTGCTTGTGATTTGTGCTTTCAGCTTATTTAGTAAACTGCTTATTTCATCTTGCTTTGTTCATCTCACCACTGTTTGCACTCATAAGCTTGTATAAGCTTGTACCAAATTGTTCATTTGTGTTTGACCAGTCTTATTGTGGTTTACGTTGATCTCTTGCACAATATTGCAGCTTGCTGTTGTCCCTATGGAACTTATAAGACTTTGAGTTTGACTGTGTGGATATCCACCTCAGTCTCTCACAGGCCAACTTCACAAGCTCATTAAGAGCTACCCTGTGGCCCCTAAGACCTGAACCTTGGTTCATTTAGAAGCCCCCCAACCCTGCTTTCTGGACAAAACCCTATCTTGGATCGCTACTTACCCCTGTAGGTCCCACAGTGGCCTGCAATATAGCCTTGTGGCCTGTTTGTTTGTAGCTAGGTTCAGGATTGCTTATTTGGCTTTTGCAGCTTATTAGTGTGATTCTTTTTCTTGTTTTAGCTTGTTTTTAGTTCACGTATCCAATTTGTAGTCTGTTTTGTCCTTGGTTCTCACTAAGTAGCTTAATAATTAGCTTTTGTTGTTTCAAAAATCCATTATTGAGCTTAATAAGCTTACTGTTAAGCTTATTCGTGAGCACATGGCTTATTTTTAAGCTCTAAGAAAAGTTCCTTTGTAAAAGTTGTTCCATTTCAGTAGTAAAATAGTTGTGTAAAAGAAAAATTAAGAAAAACAAAAAATAAATAAAGTAATAGCTTCTATTTAAGCTCTTTTGGTTTATTTTCTGCTTATTCGTAAGCAATCTTCAATTTTAAATTTTTCTCAGGTCTCTTATAGCTTAAAATAATTGTAGGAATTTTTTCAGTTTTTTCTTTTGCTATTTAGTATTTTTTATAATTTAATTTAGTTTAAATTAATTAAATAATTAGTTTTTAATTATTAATAATTAATTAAAAAGTAGGAAAAATAGATTTTCTGTTTTAAAATTAGTTTTATACGTAATATTTTAGATTTTTCTAAATTTAATTTTCATTTTTCTAGTTAAATTACATAACTATTTGTAATTTAGGATAATTTAGTTAATTAAAAAGTAATTAATAATTAGTAATTAATTAATAGTAATTAATTAAATAGTTATAAAAATAATTTTAATTTTCCAAAAATTTTCTTATAACATTAGGATTGTAAAAATATAATTTTCATATTCGTATGACTTTTTTTGCTCCCGTTTCACTTTTAATTTTGCGCGTTCGCGTTTAATTTAAATCCAAACGCGCGGTTTAGGTTTAACTTACGTTTTTAAGTTATCTGATCATCAGTAATTGTTAATAAAGTGTTTCTAAGTTATTTTCCATCATAATCTCGTTGTGTAATCATAATAATCAAATTCCCAACCCTTCTGATTAATCACCCGATCATTTAAAACGCTCACAAATACAATTGCACGCCTCGTCGGGACATAATGACCCGGGGATACACTATACTCCTTGGATATTTGTCCTGAGACGTTTGACTTGGTTGACCACTCACACTGGTAAACTTAGTTGACCTTTCGGGACCAATCAACAAGCATATGCAAGTAATATCCTAATAGACTCTAGTCTAGCTACGGGTGCATAGGTTTCGTCATAATCAATTCCCTCTTGCTGATTATATCCTTGTGCGACTAACCAAGCTTTGTTCCTAGATACGATACCATGTTCATCTAGTTTGTTTCTAAACATCCACTTGGTTCCTATTATGGTTACATTCTTAGGTCTTGGTACTAACATCCAAACATCATTAGACTTAAATTGGTTTAATTCTTCTTGCATAGCGATGATCCAACTTTCATCCTTAAATGCTTTATTAACGTTCTTAGGTTCTACGATTGAGA
This sequence comes from Artemisia argyi, assembly GCA_030686995.1. Classification (NCBI taxonomy): domain Eukaryota; kingdom Viridiplantae; phylum Streptophyta; class Magnoliopsida; order Asterales; family Asteraceae; genus Artemisia; species Artemisia argyi. The sequence goes on from CM060677.1 coordinate 103,912,501, forward strand.
CAAAACAAAAGAGGTTGCTTTTGTTTTGAGCTTGTGATCTAAGGGTTCTTTGTTTTAGGCTTCCTATGATGTTCTCTAAGGGATGACTTTTAGATTCCTTAATGTTGGTGGTTTCATCTATTTTGGTGGTTTCTCTTTCTTGAGATATGTCTAGGTTTTTCATGTTTTTAACTATGGTGTTTTCTTCATCTAAATCATCATCTACCAAAGGTAATGTTTTAGGTCGAGGGGGACTCCCATCGAAAGTCACGTTGAGTGATTCTTCGACGACCATTGTTTCCTCGTTTATAACAACGCAGGTTTACTAGTTTGAGAATATCCTAGAAATACACCTTCGTAGGACTTTGGGTCAAACTTGGTGAGTTAGTATTTTGCGTTTAAAATATAACATTTACTACCAAATACTCTAAATTAATCTAGAGTGGGTTTCCTACCTCTCAAGATTTCATATGGTGTTTTTCCTATGATTGGTCTATTGAAAATTCTATTAAGGATATACATGGATGTGTCTACGGCGTTAGACCAAAATTTCTGAGGAATGGATTGCTTGTTGAGCATTGTTTTACTCATTTCTTGTAGGGTTCTATTTTTCCTTTCAACTACCTCATTTGATTGTGGAGTTCGTGGAGCCGAGAAATTGTGAGTAATACCATTAGCATCACAAAAAGCTTCAAATTGAACTTTATTATCAAATTCTCTACCATGATCAGTCCTAATGGAAACTATGTTGCATCCTAGTTGATTTTGAATTTTCTTGCTAAAGTTTTTAAATTGTTAAAAAGTTTTTGTCTTGTTTTTAAGAAACATAGTCCATGTATACCTAGAGTAGTCGTCTACAATTACTAGGGTGTAAAGATTTCCTCCATAACTCCGTGTGGCGGAAGGACCGAAAAGATCCATGTGAAGAAGTTCTAGACATCTAGATGTTGAGATCAAGTTCTTAGGCTTATGACTAGAGTGAGCTTGTTTTAGGAAGGTTTCTAACTAGATCCTTAGAAGCCAATGATTGTAATAAACGCATATTGGCGTGACCTAGTCTTCTATGCCGGCATAATGTAGAATTATCATTTACCGTAGCTAAGCATATATTGTTACTAGGTTTATTACTAATTTTCATGACGTATAAGTCAGCTTTTCTAATTCCTTTGGCAATTACTTTTCCGTCCTTAATGATCTCACTACCGTCTTTGGAAAAGATTACCTTGTATTCATTATCACATATTTGGCTAATACTAAGTTAATTAAAACCTAAGTTATCTACATGTTCTACATTAGTTATAGTAAGAGAGTTATGAGTGATTGTACCTTTGCCAATGATATTACCCTTGAGTTTACTACCAAACTTAACATTACGTCCACTACATGCATGATACGATGAGAATAGCTTGCGATTACCCGTCATGTGATTGGTGCATCCACTATCTTTAACCCATTCGTCGGGCTCCAAGTCAATTCCCAATCATATCTAATGATAACATAGACAAACTCAAACATATGGTCCCCAATAACTCATGGGTCCAAAGTTGTTAGCACCAAACATCCTATGCATTTGTTGCATTTGTCTAGAATATTGAAAAGGTGAGTAAAATCCTATAGGAAGAAAATCATTTCTCCAACTCATAGAATTATTCCTTTGATAATTTTTGATTTCTAGTTACTCTTGATCTAGTTTGTCCATTTACTATATTTGTTTTTGTTAATATAAATATCGCCTAAAAACGTTATCTATATTTTACGATCTTTGCTAAGTTTTGTTAACGACAAAGTGTTAACTTTAGTTTTTAGTAAAACATGATTCTAGTTTTAATCTTGTATAAACTAGACTTTACATTTCATGTTAAACTTGTTATATTTCCTAATATAGAAAATATAACATGACATCATGGCATGCATTATAAGCACTTATGGTAAGGTTACTATTCTTGGATGTGACTTTCCATAAGACTTCTGTTGGGAATTATATTAACAGTTACCACGGCTAAGTATAAAGATTACAACTGCTGAAGAATGCACTAGCAGTGGAAACTCATTACCACTGCTAGTACATATTATTACCACTACTGTTAGGATAACTGTTAGGAAATTTGTAAAGATAAATATAGAATAGATCTTGTGTATATCTTATTCTATTAGAGTTATACGTATCTTGTAGAAGAGGACTCCTTGTGCTATAAAAGGAGGTCCTAGGTTAAGGTTAGACATACGTTTTTCTTAGAGCTTCAAGGTTGTAACCCTAGTGATATGAAGATCACTCGTATTATTATTATTAATAATATTGGAGCTAACAGTTTGATACATACATTATTCTCATTCATATACAACTATTTCATTCACAATCAAACTTCTAAGTATTACTAAGTAGATTCCGCATACTTAGTGACATAACTCAAAGTATCATTCTAACACAAATCAAGGTGTTTAGATCCATCAAGTGGGATCAGAGCCAGGCTTTGATACTTTGATTTAGAAGACCCCAAGTTCACTCGGAAGATTCAATGGAGACAGAAACCAGTCAGTCCAACATTGCTGCTAAGCTTCCCAAGCTTAAGTTGAATGACTATGAGATGTGGAGGCTAATGATCGAACAATTCTTTATGGTGCAAGACTCTGCACTTTGGGAGATCATTATGTTTGGAAATTCTTTCAAACCTGGTACTACCTCAGTAACAATTGATGGCAAGGAAGTACTAAAGATCAACATTGGACCAGTCACCAATGATGAAAGACTTCAGATGAAGAATGATCTGAAGGCCAGAGGCTTGTTGTTGATGACACTTCCTAGAGATCAAATTCTAGCTTTCAGCAAGTACAAGACTGCACAAACTTTATTTGAGGAGATCTGCAATGTTTTTGGTGGTAATGATTCCACCAAGAAGACACAGAAGACCTTGTTGAAACAGACTTATGAAAACTTTGGTTCAACAAGTAATGAATCAATTGACAGCATCTTTACAAGGCTTCAAAAGATTGTTACTCAACTCATAGTGTTTGGAATTGAGGTGGAAAGGGAAGACCTCAATCTAAAGTTCTTAAGAAGTTTACCCTCTAAGTTTGGTACAAATGTTGAAGTATGGGAAGACAAGCCAGAATTGGAGACTATGAAGCTTAATGATTTGTACAATAACTTTAAGGTTATTGAACAGAGGTTGAAGAAGGCTGGCAAACTAAGTTCAGGATCTGGGAATTAGCACTCATATCATCATCTGTTGATGATAGTTCAGATGAAGAGAGTGATAGTGATGATGATGATGCTAACATTGTTGTTTCCACTGGCAGTGGAGGTGTTTCCACTGCTAGTTCAAAAAGACAGATTGCTGGTCTTAGTGATTCTACTTTTTATGCCTTTCTGTCAAGTTAGATGAATGGTTCAATTCTCACACATGAAGACTTGCATCAAATTGATGAGGATGACATGGAAGAGATGGACATTAAATGGCAGGTTGCATTACTAAGCTTAAAGGCAAAGAAGTTCTGGAGGAAGACTGATAGGAAGTTCACAATAAATGGCAATGAAACTGTAGGTTTTGATAAAAATAATGTGGAGTGCTACAACTGTCATAAGAAGGGGCACTTTGCTAGAGAATGCAGGAAACCAAAGAAGCCTGATAACAGGTCAACTTGGTATAAGCAGGACTAGAAGAAAGAACCTACAACTGAAGAACCAAAGGTGCTATTGGGCATTGATTGAGTGGGCTATGATTGGAGCTATATGGCTGAGGATGAAGAAGATGGTTCAGAATCTGCAATGATTGCTACTGAGCTTGCACTTTGGCTTTTTCTGACTCTGAGGTACAAATTAATAAGGCTTGTTCTAAAACTTGTAAGGCTTTAAAAGATTATGAGAAACTTAAAGAACAATATGATGAACAATTGCTAGAGTTAAATCAAACTAATTATAACTTAACAAATCATAAAAGAGGTCTTGCTGTTTTAGAAGCACAATTAGAGCATTATAGAGCCAATGAGTCTAAGTTCAATGATGATATTGCTGTTTTAAAAAGAGACGTAGATTATAAGGTTGCTGTGAATAAGGCTCTTAGGGAAGAGTTAAAGAAGGTTAAAAGGGCCAATGAGAATATACAGATAACTTGTAATACACTAGATCATCAATCCAAGTGTATTGACAAAATTTGGGAGGCCCAAGTTATAAACAAAGCCAAATCAGGAGTAGGATATAAATCAGTTCCACCACCTCTAAGAGGTGTTCCATCACCTCCTGGTATTGATTTAGCACACACAGGATTAGAAGAGTTCCAGGAACCAACCATGACCTATGGACCAAAATTTGTTAAAGAATCTGCTATTGAAAAGGTTTAGGTTGAGGTTGATACATTTTATAGTGCTAGTGACTCATCTCTTAAAGATGAATGTTTGAATGTTGAGTCTAAAACTAGTGTTCCTGAGAGTGTTCATGTGGAAGTTAAAAAGAGTGTTCCTGAAGTTGTCAAAGAGAAGCCTAGGATACAAGCTAATTACTCTAGGCCCACTACTAGATATGCAGAGATGTATAGAAGTAGGTCAACAACTCTTGGAATCATGTTAAATCTAGGCAATTTGGTAGTGACTTTGTGTTTAACAACAAACCTTGTCACATATGTGGTAGTTTTGAACATCTTCATTATAATTCTAACTATCACATGGGTAGAAGGGAAGTATTTGGGAATACCAGGGTGAATGGAAATAATGCTAATAACTTTAATCACCCAAATCCGCTAAGCAAGATGATTCCCATGTCTGTTTTGCTTAACTCTGGCATCAAAACTCTTTCCACTGCTAAACCAGCAGTTGCCACTGCCAGAAATATAAACAGAGTTTACCCTAAGTCCCCTGTTGAGAGTGCAAAACCTATTACAACTTTTGTTAAATCTGCACAAATAGGGAAAAAGACCTATTTTGAAAAGAAAGTTTACTAAAACCACAAGCGGGTACCTAAAATTTCAAAACCAGCAGTTGCCACTGCTAAGCCAGCAATTACCACTGCAAGGCCAAAAGTTTTCACTAGTGGTTATGTAAACAACAAAAGGGTAAATGTGGGAAATGTTGTTAAGGCTTCAGCACGTTGGGAATGGAAACCAAAAGGATCTATCACCTCAAACAATCCCAATGGTGTATCAATGACCTTTGACAGATATAATTATATTGATACACGAGGCAGATCCAAGTCATTTGTGGCTTGGGTCCCCAAAAGGAACTAATTCCTTTATTTTATGTGCAGGAACATTCAAAGCCTAAAGATGATCAAGGGTATTCAGAATGTGGATGTCCAGGCACATGATTGGCAATAAGTCCTATCTTTCAGATTTCAAACCTTATGATGGTAATTTGTCAGCTTTGGAGGTGGTATTGGTGGCAAAGTTTCTGGCAAAGGAACAATCAAGGCTGGAAACTTGGACTTTGAGAATGTGTATTATGTGAAAGAACTCAAGTACAACCTTTTCAGTGTGTCACAGATGTGTGACAAGAAACATAGAGTTCTGTGAAGATGAATGCTATATCTTATCTAAGGATTATAAGCTCCCTGATGAAAGTGATATTTTGCTTAAAATCCCTAGAAAAGGCAATCTATATAGCATAGACATGAAGAATATAGTAGCTAATAATGATGTTACTTGTTTGCTTGGAAAATCCACTTTGGTTGAATCCATGCTTTGGCATAGAAGACTTGGTCATGTTAACTTCAAGACCATTAATACGATTGTGAAAGATGGTCTAGTCAGAGGTTTACCAGAGAAGAGACTTGAAAATGACCAAACATGTGTTGCCTGTCTTAAAGGCAAGCAACATAGAGCTTCATGCAAGACTAAAGCATAAAATTCAATTGATCATCCACTTTACATGTTGCATATGGACTTGTTTGGTCCTACATCAGTGAGCAACATAAATTTGAAGAAGTATTGTCTTGTTGTAATTGATGACTTTAGTAGATTTACATGGGTTTTCTTTTTAAGAACCAAGGATGAAACCACTAGCATCCTTAAGACATTCATCACTGAAGTTGAAAACCAAGTTGATAAGAAGATCAAGATCATCAGGTGTGACAATGGGATAGAGTTCAAGACCAAAGTTATGGATGATTTCTGCATAGACAAAGGTATTAAGAGAGAATTCAGTGTTGCAAGAACTCCTCAACAAAATGGAGTTGCTGAAAGAAGAAACAGAACACTAATTGAGGCTGCTAGAACCATGATAGCTGATTCAAAGCTACCAGTGACTTTTTGGGCTGAAGCAGTTAACACTGCTTGTTACATTCAGAACCGGGTTTTAGTGGTTAAAACAAAGAACAAGACACCTTATGAGCTATTCAGAGGAAGATCCCCAACTTTGGATTTTATGAGGCCATTTGGATGTCATGTCACAATTCTCAATACCATTGATCATCTGGGAAAGTTTGAAGAAAACACAGATGAAGGCTTCTTTGTTGGATATTCTATGGTTAGCAAGGCTTTTAGAGTCTATAACTTAAGAATAAAGAAGATTGAAGAAAATTTGAATGTTGAGTTTCTTGAGAATAAAACTAACATAGCAGGTTCAGGACCAGAATGGTTATTTGATCTTGAGACATTATCAAATACAATGAATTATGTACCCATTATCTCAGGTACAGGAGAGAATAATCTTGAAGAAACAGAAGAAGTCACTGATGAAGATGAATCTTGCAAAGATGATGAAGATGATAAAGATCAAATTGTTATGCCACTTTAGGACTTTGTTGACAACAATGAAGACTCACAACCTTCAAAGAATTCTGAAAAGGAAAGTGATGCAAATGCTGTGAATTTTGATGTTTTGAATAAAAAAATTCCTACTAGCAGTGGTAATTCAATTCCCACTGCTACAATAGAAGTTTCCACTGATGGTCCAAATGTGGAAAATTCATCTCAGGAATCACCCAGTGATGATGTTGAGATCTCTAACATGCCAACAACATATGATATTCCTAGCACATCACAGACTTCAATTCACAAAGTGCATCCACTTGAAAATGTTATTGGTGAATCACAATCAGGTGTCAAGACAAGAAGGCAGACAAAGAAAGATGATGTTCATAGGTTCATTAGTGAAGTTTATGAGTCCAAGAAGCATAAGAACAAGAATGAATGTTTGTTTTTCTGTTTTCTATCACAAGTGGAGCCTAAAAATGTTTATAAGGGTTTAGAAGAATCTAGCTGGGTTGAAGCAATGCAAGAGGAGTTGTTGCAATTTAAACTTCAAAAGGTTTGGGTTCTTTGTGATTTGCCTGATGGTATGAAGGTGATTGGTACTAAGTGGATTTTCAGAAACAAGAAAGATGAAAGAGGTATTGTTATCAGGAACAAAGCTAGATTGGTTGCTCAAGGATACACTCAAGAGGAGGGTATTGACTATGAAGAAGTTTTTGCTCCTGTTTCAAGGATTGAGGCTATTAGATTGTTTCTAGCCTATGCATCCTTTATGGGCTTTACTGTCTATCAAATGGATGTTAAGAGTGCCTTCCTGTATGGAAAGATTGATGAGGAGGTCTATGTCTCTCAACCTCCAGGCTTTGAAGATCCTCAACACCCTAATAAAGTGTATAAAGTTGTTAAGGCTCTTTATGGCTTACATCAAGCTCCAAGGAAGTGGTATGAAACCTTAGCTACATATCTGTTGAATAATGGGTTTCATAGTGGAAAGATTGATCAAACTTTGTTCATCAAGACAGACAAGGGTGATATTCTACTTGTTCAAGTCTATGTTGATGATATCATCTTTGGATCTACTAGACAAGAGATGTGCAAAGAGTTTGAAAAGTTGATGAAGGATGAATTCCAAATGAGTTCTATGGGAGAACTTACTTTTTTTTTAGGTTGCAAGTACAACAAAGGAGAGATGGCATCTTTATCAGTCAAGACAAATATGCGGCTGAGATTATAAGGAAGTTCAAATTTACTGATGCAAAACCTTCAAATACCCTTGCTGATAAGACTACTCATCTATTGTTGAAGAATGCTAGTGTAGCAGATGTTGATGTGCACACCTACAGATCTATGATTGGTTCCCTGATGTATCTCACTTCATCAAGACCAGACATCATGTTTGTTGTATGTGCTTGTGCAAGATTTCAAGTTACTCCAAAGACATCACATATGACAGCAGTAGAGAAGATTTTCAGGTATTAGAAGACATATCCTAATCTAGGATTGTAGTATCTAAGAGAATCCCCTATGGAATTGATCACATACTCAGATAGTGATTATGCTGGTGCAAGTTTGGATAGAAGGTCAACTACAGGTGGATGTCAATTTCTTGGATGTAGATTGGTGTCATGGCAGTGCAAGAAACAAACAATGGTGGCTAATTCAACCACTGAAGCAGAATATGTACCTGCTGCTAGCTGTTGTGCTCAGATCTTATTGCTTCAGAATCAATTGTTGGATTATGGGTACAATTTCATGAACACCATTATCTATATAAACAATAGTAGTACCATATTCATTATTAAAAATCCTGTGCAACGCACTAAAACTAAACATATTGAAATCAGACATCCTTTTATTAGAGATTGTTATGAGAAAAAGCTTATTCAAGTTGTCAAAATTCATACTGATGACAACTATGCTGATTTATTAACAAAAGGGCTTGATGTGGGTAGGTTTCAGTACTTGGTAACAGGTATTGGAATGTTAAACTCATAAATCTTTGATGTCTAATAATTTTCAGTGTTGCAGGATAGTTTTTAGGTACTAATATTGTCTGTATATGTTTGTATGGTTTTCTACTAACTTGTATGCAGAGGAATGTGAGTACAGTGGAAATCATGATGCAAACAGTGGAAAGATTTGCTCTCTCAGTGACAAAAGAAAACGATAAAAGTACTTTTATTCATTCATTCAAGAGGAAACAAAGTACAGCCATTCAGAGAGTTAAGACACAAACATAACATCACAAAACACAAGGATAAACAACCTAACACCTAAACCTTCAAACTAGCTACTCCATGGGTTTCTTCCCTTTTCCCTCATAATCATGCTTGCCCTTAGAAGCTTTCTTTCTCTTGTCATCAAAAGAAAGTTGCTTTCTTGGACAAGCAACGCCCAACACTTGCTTGGGAGGCTTTGGCAATTGTGAAGGCTTCTCAACAGCAGGCCACTTCATGTTGACTATGGCTGACTCCAAAGCTGTAGTGAGGGCTCTTGGAAGCTCCTTGGACAAGGTGTAGGTTGGATCATCATCATCAGAGGAAGAACTTGAATAAAATTCTAGAGATGGAGCAGGAGCAGCTGAAATCTTCTTGTTAGGCTTCATGTTGGAAGATGTAGCTGTTACAGCACTTGGAGGAAAATATCCACTCCATCCAGCTGAAAGTTCCTCTGAGTCAGAGCAATAACAGATTTCCTCATCAGATGTGTCATCAGATGAGATGTAGATTAAAGGAAACCAACACATGATGATGATTAGGGTTTGTGATATTGGAGATAAGTTTTGATGCAGCATCATGTGTTTTGAGCCCCCTTATATAAGCAAAGTCAGGCTCGAAGGATAATTAATTAAGGTTATTTACTCTTATCTGTTTTGGTAGGTTGGAGGAGTAAATTTGGATATTATCGGGTTGACTTTGGAGATATATTTTTATGAATAGTAACTTGGTCAAAAAGTTACTTTGGGTTTGCTCTATTGGTTATGCATGGTGTTTCGTACTTATGTAGAATACAAACCAATATTGTTTGAGTAATTGGAGTTATAAGGTGTGAATCTCAGACACACAACAAATGGTTATTGATTCACCATGTCTAATGAACATAAGAATTAACTAGTCCAGAGCAAACGGCTACTGGTAAAGACTTCTCAAATCCGTTTATGGTTGATAGTTTACCAAAAACTATATGGTCATCAACTCACCATATTTCATGTGATGAAGAGTTGGCTAGTCCATAGCAAACGGCTCATGGTAAAGACATATCAAATCCTTTTATAGCTGATAGTTTGCTAAAAACAATGATTAGAGCAGCTAATTTTACATGTTTTACTTACCACTGCTCTTTGATATTTTGTGAAAATTTACCACTGCTAGTTCACAAGTTACCACTGCAAGTGTAATTTTTACCACTGGTGAACTAGCCGTTACAACTCTTGTGTAAGTAATCTTATTTTTAACTAGTCGTTGTAAAATAACCGTGTTTCCTTATTAATAGGGTAACTTTTTGTGAATTATCCACTTACCAATTTTAATTTATTCTTTTTCCAAAGATAAATTCTTTTTTAAGATAATTCACATTTCGCATACTCCTCAAACCCTATTAGTATAAATTCATCATCATACGGCTTGATTCTTATTCTCGATAACTAACACTTTTATCTATCTCTCACAAAATTATGGCGATTCTAAACTTTTCTGAGGAGCACAACCAAGTGGCCTATTTACAAAAGTCAAACGAAAAGAGTGGCCCTGTTTTCCATCAGATTGTGGATTTACTCAATACAACCCATATAAGGTATGCTTTAACTGTTAATCCCACAATCATTGTTTCTCATATCAAACAGTTCTAGAACACTGTGGAGTCCATAACTATTGAACAGGGAGACACACAAGCAACTGTGGAAGCTCTTAGAGCCACAGTGGATGGGGTAACCATTGATGTTACTGAGTCATCCTTGAGGAGAGTTCTCCAATTGGATGATCTCAATGGTATCATCATATTACCCAATTCAGATATTTTCAAAAATATTGCTTCCATGGGGTATGATACCTCTGATCAAAAAGTTACTTTCAGAAAAGGACGTTTTTGTCCCCATTGGAGAATTTTAATACATACTCTTTTACATTGCTTAAGTCCTAAGAAAACCTCTTATGAGCAATTTGCATCAACCATGGCTTACCCTTTGGTTTGCTTGGCTACTGATAGGACTTTCAATTTTTCAAAGTTTATTTTCAATAATATGAAAGGCAATGTAAAGAGTTCATATAAATTTTTGATGTATCCAAGGTTTGTGCAAGCAGTGTTAAATGAATTTCAACTGCAAACCCATAAAAGAGTTTATCAAACCCCCTGTCTTAAGCCAAAAGTTTTTCAAAATATGTGTAAGGCTTCAGAACTTTGGAATGGGGAGGTTAAACCACTTTTTCCTGAAATGCTTTCAAAGATTTCACAGGTACAGGGTGAAGATACAACCATCCCAGTTGTATCCCATCACACACCCACAATTGTAGTTCCACCTATTCAGCATACCCCTACAGTAACTCACACATATGAGAGGAGGCAAAAACAGCCAACTCCTCTCATCTCAACATTGCATGTTGTTGAACCTTTTGGTTTGGGAACAAGCAGTGGTGGTTCAAGGCTTCCTCCTAGTCCAACTAGAGAAGAGCCTGAATCAATGCCCTATGATTCACCTCTCCCAACAAGTCACACAGTTGAAAGTGTTGAGGGCAGTGTGCAACAAAATGAATTAATGGAATTATGTACCAAGTTAGTCAAACAGGTTACAGCTCTGGAGAAAGATCTGGCAATGACCAAGAAACAACATGCCACAGAGCTTAATCAAATGAAGGCAGAGATTAAAAGGTTACAGGATGAAGTTGCAAGCCTAAAGAAGCATAGGTCTTCCACTCCACCTCATCATGATGATGACTCAGTTTACTTTAGTGAAGATTTGGAGAATTCTCCCAAACAGGGGAGGATTAGAACTGAAGCAGAGTTTAAGGGGAGGAGACTAAATTTTGAACAAGAGATTGTTGAATTAGATGATTTTGATAATGTTCAAGAAAAGGAAGATGAAGCTGTGGGATCTAAAGAGATTTTTGCTGAAGCAGTTGAAACTCATAAAGTCACAGTGGAAACAAATACAGATGTAGTGGATGCTGCTGATGCAGAATTTCAAAGAAAAAGATTGGAAAAAGGAAAAGTTCATGTTGTTGATGAATCATCTGAGTTACAATCAAAGAAGATTTCAAAGAAAGAACAAGCTCAGATATATTATGATGCAGAATTGGCAAAGGAATTAGAAGCAGCTGAAATTGAAAAGAAGAAAAAGCAAGAGGAGGAAGAGATTGCAAGTTTCATGGAAGCTAAGAGGTTGGATAAACTGGAAACAGTAATTGAAGAACCACTTTCTATTGTTCCACCAACCATATTGCATGAGAAACCTCCAATGTTCACTTATGTGCCTACAGAAGAAGAAATTGAGTTTATGATTGCAAATGATCCAGTGATTAGGAAGAAGGCAGTTGAACTCATTGCTAATACAACTCTTAATGAAGATCAAAGGTCTGCTCAATAGAAGGACTTCATTCAGATGAAGAATCAACAGGCTCTTAATGATATCATTGGCACAGTAAGAAAGGGTCAAAAGAAACCAAGACAACCTACAAAGACACAAATTATTGCTGAGATGAAGACCTATTGTTGTCATGTTGGAAATTGGAAGATGGCACAATTTAAAGGAATGACACATGATCAGATTGAAGGAATTTATTACAGGGTTAAAAGACATGATAGTCATTTCATCCTTATGGATAAAGAACCTACATTTATGAAGTCAAAAAGGCCAGGAGTGAGTATTGAATCCAAAGATGCTAAGAAATTGAAGACTCAGGAGTCATCTCAAGCAAAAGAAGGTGTCAGCAAGTTGACTGAAGAACAAGTTACCAATATGGTGTATATTGAAACTGATGTGCTTAATATAGAACCTTTACAAACAAGATATCCAGTAGTTGGTTGGGAAATCTATTCTGATGATTTTGGTGTAGCATGGAAGATTATCAGAACTGGTAATGTCACAAGTATTTGCAGAGATTTTGAAGATGTTGTTAGATTTTGCGATAGAGAAGACTTGGATACTTTGTGGAGGATTATTCAAGATCAGTCCAAGAAAGATGAACTTGTTGATGTCAAAGCTCAAGAGTTGTGGGTTCACTTTAGAAGATTATATGAACCTGACCCAAGTGACAGGTATTGGAGATTTGAAGCTCACAATATGAATACTCTGTGGAAATTCTATGATTCAAGTGTTGTACATCATGTTTCTACTCAAGATGGAGTTGATGTGTTTATTTTAGCTGAGAAGGATTATCCATTGAGAGCAGGAGTTCTCACTGTTATGATGTCAGTTAAGCTCAGATGTTGGGAAAGAAGTGAAGTCATAGAAGATTTGTTACAGAGAATTTATGATCAAAGTGTGAGAGCTGATAAGGAGTTAAGAAAAAGAAGATAAGTGTTTGGAAGAATTCCCATATCCTCATATCTACTGACTACTTGAAGAAACTTATTGATTTACATGTTAATCATAAGTTTAGGGGAGGATTGTTGGGAATTATATTAACAGTTACCACGGCTAAGTATGAAGATTACAACTGCAGAAGAATGCACTAGCAGTGGAAACTCATTACCACTGCTAGTACATATTATTACCACTGCTGTTAGGATAACTATTAGGAAACTTGTAAAGATACATATAGAATAGATCTTGTGTATATCTTATTCTATTATAGTTATACGTATCTTGTAGAAGAGGACTCCTTGTGCTATAAAAGAAGGTCCTAGGTTAAGGTTAGACATACGTTTTTCTTAGAGCTTCAAGGTTGTAACCCCAGTGATATAAAGATCACTCGTATTATTATTATTAATAATATTGAAGCTAACCGTTTGATACATACATTATTCTCATTCATATACAACTGTTTTATTCACAATCAAACTTCTAAGTATTACTAAGTAGATTCCACATACTTAGTGATATAACTCAAAGTATCATTCTAACACAGATCAATGTGTTTAGATCCATCAACTTCTTACACACTACTTCTTACACATTATAGAAGGTCTCTTACCTTATCTATTGTGTGTTTGACTAGAAGTAACTTGATGTGACATTACTAGATATGGAAAGATTTCTTGAAGGCTTTGACTGTTAGACACTGGCAAAACCTTGGGGTTACAAGGACGGAACCCTTGTTTGGGTTCCGCCGGATCTGCCAGTGGTCTGGTTTGTTTGGCTATAAATACCAAGCCACTTGCAAGAAATCTCTCATCACTTTTAGCTATAGAATACATGCATACTCTCTATACTCTTATCTAACTCAGTAGCGACTCACTTGTGTGGTCCTTTTATGTAGAAAGGAAGTTCATAAGAGAAGTTACAAGTATTGAACACGAAGTTGCAAGACTTGTTAGCTTTGCATTGTTTAAAATCTTATAGTTTATACTTCATTTGTATCTTGTATTGAAGTGATCGGTTTGTATTTTAGGCCTTAAATTACATAGTGTGATGAGAGTGGCTGTACCTTTGTAAAAGAACTCGACATCTAGCTTAGTGTCGGAAATAGTGGATAGGTGACGTAGGTTGGTTCTACCTTGAACTAGGACCCGGTATTTAGCTTTGTACCGGATAAAGTGTAAGCGACGATTGTAGAGGTTTCTCCACCCGTGAAAGGAGCTTGTTGACTAGTGCTTGAAACTCTCGAGTTGGAAACTCGAGGAGTGGAGTAGGACAAGGAAAAAGAGTCCTTGTAGCCGAACCACGATAAACAATCATGTTGTGGTTTGATCGTTTCTTTCATTATACTTGCATGTTATATATTGTCTTGTAGTTTAGATCTTTGATTAAACGTAAAGTTTCAAAAGGAAATTAACAAAAAAAGCGGTAAACTATTCAAACCCCCTTCTAGTTTTCCACAATTGGCATCAGAGCCACGTTACTCAAGATCTTTAAAATATATTGTATTTTAAAACTTGAATCAATCCATGGATTTTGAAAATCTCAAAGAAGGGAAATCTATTCAAAAGATCCTTGAATGGAAAAGTAAATTTGAAAACTATGTGAAATCAATTGATCAAGATCTTTGGCATATTATTTTCATTGGTGATTTTAAACCAATAAAAACAAGTTTTGAAAATCAAATGATTATCCTAAAGTTGATAAAAACACTAAAGCTAAGATAATGATTTATAAAGCTTTACCAAGGATTGAATATGAAAGAGTGTATTTTTGCCAAACGGCTAATGACATTTGGAAAAATATATTAAATTTTCATCAAGAAATATGTCAAGTCAAAGATGATCAATGTGATCTTGCATATAAATTGGTAGTCTTAGAAAAACTAATAGATAGACATTTAGTTGAAATAAATACATATGCTACGAGTTTAAATGTATTAAATGAAGGTATAAGCGAAGATGAAAACTTGTGTCAAGCTCAAAGAGGACTTGCTTGTGAATCTTGGAGTGACACGGATGAAGATGTAGACGGTCATCCGGTTTGTAGTCATGAAGTTGATAAAACCATAACACGGTACAACTTGAAACATAACACTTTTGCTTTGACACTTTCATCTTAGAATTCTCTAAAGAGAAAATTACACCATTCGTCCCTATGGTTTACCCAAAATAACACCGCAAGTCCCTTGGTTTTCATTTTTGCGTCACGAGTCCTTATAATGAAGTTTATTAACACCATTAGTCCCTATCCTTAACGATCGTTAGCTTTCTCCGTTAACTCCCACATGTGCGTTACATGTGTCGTCCATTTCTAACGACCGTTAACTTTTTTTCACGTTTTCGTCTGTTTTCGCACGTTTTCGTTCGTTTTTTCATGTTTCCGTTCGTTTTTTTCATGTTTTCGTTCGTTTTTTCACGTTTTCGTTCGTTTTGGACGTTTTCGTCCGTTTTTGGACGTTTTCATCCTTTTTTATGTTTTCATCCGTTTTTCTTAAGTTTTTACGTTTTCATACGGACTAAAACTTGCAAAAAACCGACGAAAACGTGCGAAAATGGACGAAAACGTGCGAAAACGAACGAAAACATGCAATATTTTTTTACGTTTTCATACGGTTTTTTCCGCTTTTTTATGTTTTCATCCGTTTTTCTTAAGTTTTCATACGGTTTTGTCCTCTTTTTTATGTTTTCGTCCGTATTTCTTCGTTAGTAATTTTTTTTAATTTTATTTTTCAAAAACTTTTTTTTTTCTAAATTTATTTTTAGATAATATTTTAGATTTTTTTTTCAAATGTTTTTTTATTCTAAAATTTTATAGAAAAACAAATTTTGAAAAAAAAAAGTTATAGAAAAAGATTTTCAATTATTATTTTTTTTTCAAATTTTTTTTCTTAACTATTTTTTTCAAAATTTTTAAGAAAAAAAATTTTAGAATTTTTTTTAGCGAAAATATTACTACCTCCGTCTCAAAATTATTGTCCACATTTCCATTTTAGGATGTCTCAAATTAATTGTCCACTTTCTTTTTTTAGTAAAAACTAGAAAATATAGTAGAGGAATATTCTCTTTAAGTGGTTGAAAACAAAAGTGGACCCACTTTTATTAAACTTTGTAATTCTTGTCTTCTAACAATAATTTTGAGACGGAGGGAGTAATTTTTTTTCAAAAATATTTATTTTGAAATTTTTTTTCTAAAATTATTTTCGAAAAAAAAATTCAGAAAAAAAAATTGAAAAAAAAAAGTTTTTGAAATTTTTTTGCAAACCTTTTTAGCGAAAATATTTTTTTGAATTTTTTTTCAAAATTTTTTTTTTTTGAATTTTTTTTCTAAATTTTTTTTTTCTAATGAACGAAAGGTGAAAAAACAGACGAAAACATTTAAAACAGACGAAAACGTCCAAAAACGGACGAAGGCGTCCAAAACGGACGAAAACGTGACAAAAAGAACGAAAACGTGAAAAAACGAACGAAAACGTGCGAAAACAGACGAAAACGTGAAAAAAAAGTTAACGGTCGTTAGAAATGGATGACACATGTAACGCACATGTGAGAGTTAACGGAGAAAGCTAACGATCGTTAAGGATAGGGACTAATGGTGTTAATAAACTTCTTTATAAGGACTCGTGACGCAAAAATGAAAACCAAGGGACTTGCGGTGTTATTTTGGGTAAACCATAGGGACGAATGGTGTAATTTTCTCTTCTCTAAACTAGAAAATGGTATTTGTACTTTTGTTTTGACATTGTCTCACCTCATAGTTTTTTAAGTAACAAACGACTCATGATACCTCAACATACTAAAGCCGCGATGGGTTGAAAAGGATGTCAAAAAGTTCCTTAAGATCAAAATGACTCTCGTCCATATCATATTCTTACTTTATGTCATCTTCGCCATTTAAGCGACAACAAAGGAAGCATCGACCTTAGTGATAATCCAATCTAATATGCTCTCACTAAACATATTGAAATTCATCATCATCGCCTTGGTAAAAATGTTCATTGAGGGACATCTCAACCAAGAAAGTTTCATACGAAAACCACATCATCAACACTTTCACAAAACATCCTAAACTAGAACCATTCAACCTTCTTAGGCTTGGCTTAGGACTTATAGAACCTACATTATAGTTTGGAACGTTAGAATAAAATCACAAAAATAAAAACAAATCAAAACATCTTTTTTCCTCTGCTAGTGTGGCAGAACCCTGAGACAATACGGGTGGAACTCTTTTTTTTGGTTCCGCCGGGTCCGCCAACTCTGCAGATCAACTTATTCTTAGGATTAAACCAAACACTCTCTAACCCACAACTATAACTCACAAACTGCCACTAGTGATTCATAAACATCATCACACACAAAAATTAGGGCTCTCTCTCAAGTATCCCTC
The DNA here is from genome assembly GCA_030686995.1 of Artemisia argyi. Taxonomy (NCBI): domain Eukaryota; kingdom Viridiplantae; phylum Streptophyta; class Magnoliopsida; order Asterales; family Asteraceae; genus Artemisia; species Artemisia argyi. Next base: position 103,930,057 of record CM060677.1, read on the forward strand.
TTTCAATCATCATTGTAAGTTTTCTTTATCTTAAGTACATGTCTAATTCAAGCCTAGGATTTCTATTCATTTACAAAAACTAAAATCTTAAGGTTTATGCATAAACTTGTTGATTCATGAAAAACCTTGGTGATGAACTAATCATTCTTTTCATTAGTTAGGAATTGCATCATTCTATTGTTATCATGATTTACCAAACACACCAAGTACATTCTCTTTCATTACTTCCCACAATTAGAACATAACCTTTCACCACATTGTTAAAACAAATGAAAAACATTATGAAAACATCATGTGCATAACATCTATTGAATGCTAAAGAGGACACATAACCAATATGTGTTTTCGGGTACATTCAATTGAAGCTACACTAAATTAGGAGCGTTTGGGTTATCTTTTGTTTTATAACAAAAACTTGCATTATAAAATATTTTGAGCATTAAAAGGGGTCAAGATAACCACATCTCCACATTTTTAGCATATAGGAACACCTTAGAATATCTACATTGTAAAAGTCATTGATCTTAACTAAAATATAAAATTTCATGCTTTATAGGAATCAACATGCCTCTCGCAACATACTTCGATTACAAAGACACTCTTAAGTATCTACCCAAACATCACATGACCAAAGGTCTTACTACAACCCAAGTCAAAATCTTTAAGGGCTTAGAAAAACGATACGTCCATGAGGGGAGAACCATTGATCCATCATTCCTAAAAGGAAACTCTATTCGCCAAGACTTATCTACCATCAACTTTGATTGTCTCCTAGATATTGATGAGCTAATTTGTCCTAGGTTCATTCTAGAGTTCTATGCTACCGTGGTTCTCTATAGTAATGAATACGGTCAAATCTCCTTAAACTTCACTACTAACCACCATCAAAACACCATTCCTTTAGAACTATTTGCTCAAATTCTTGGTATCCCAAGTAATGGAACATGTCTCTACACGGATAAGTGGCACCTTACAAGTCTTGACTCCATTAATTGCAATCCCATTTATGCCTCTCTTCTTATTAGTAAAGAAGCACTTCGTGACCATCCCTTCATAATAACCTCAAACACTAGGAAAAATCTTTCGGGAAGTGAAGTGAACAAAGACCCGCTTGGAATGGAACTTAATGAACTTAAACTTCAATTTAGGAAGTGGGAAGAAGTTCTTAGAGCTAATGTCATATGTTCTATAAAAAATAGAGATATGTGAACACATGTCTTTGTTACATGCTCTATAGTATCTCCATTAGACAACCCTTCAACATGGCTTATTACATGGCTAGAAGAATGGCCGACATACCTTTGGATGGAAAAACCGCTCTTCATTACGGAATGCTTCTCACCCGTCTCTTTAGAGCCATCTTACAAATTTGACCCAATGACAAAGGAATTCGCCTTGACTACTCTCTAGTTCCTCACATCTTTGTCCCTCTTAGTGGTAAGAGAGTATCTAAGACCAAAGGAAAACGTCTTCGCTCTCCCTCGCCTTCATCTTCATCCTCATCAATGAGTGATGACGATGGTCTTCCTAACTCTAAGCTAGCTCCTCTCGAATACCTTCAACAACTTCCCACCATCAAAAATGAGTCCGAAGAATTCAAACAAATGAAAGGGATGGGGAAGTGCATTGGAAGGTACATTGAAAAGATGAAGAAGAAGTTGGACCGCTTGTGAGATGAGTGTTTAATGGGCGTTTGGGATAATTAAGTTTTAGAAATTTGTAGTCATTAAACTATGTGGTTTATGTTCTTTTGTACTTATATGCTCTATTAGTATTATTGGACAAATGTATTGGGTTAACTCTTTATGCAGGATGGCGACATTTGAAATGTTGTCAAATTATCTAGTTTATGAAAATTTCACTAATTAAGTATAGTGAGGTTCGCTAGCCTCCGGTCAAAGTCTAACGGTAAGAGTATTTCTACTTTCATTTTTTGCATTTCCTAATCAGTTATACATTAAATTTTAAGTTCCAAGAGTTTTCGAAAAATTTGGATTTCGTCTCGACCCCGTAAAACTTGTTCTGCCTCGTTTTTGTGCTTTGGCGGAACTGGCGGAACCAAATTCTGGGTTTTGCCAGTCAATTTTCTGGGTAAACCCAGTTTGGCACAACAGAACACACGGAACCCAAAACAGGGTTCCGCCCTTGTGTTTGCTGGGTTCCACCGATCACCTGCAGAAATTTTTTTTCCTTTCTATTTTACACTTTCTCAAACACCAAGTCATTTTCTTTAGTAATAAACATCTTCCCTAACTTTCAATAAACATATTAGGATCAATTTCACCCATTAAAACAAATATGAAGCCACTTCCCGCCAAAATTCAAATTCAAACATACTTTACCCAAGGAACCCTTCTACACAAAGAAAGGAACCCTTTGAAAGATTCCTTGAAATCTGTGGAATATCTAAACCAAATCATTTGACATGACCATATAGCATTTAGTGTATATCTTGGTTATCTCAGTGATCTCACTCCATCAAACCTCATTGGCCTGACGTCCAGTGAAGTGAAAACATTCATAGCCCTTCCAAATAATTACAAACCTCCATCTTTGAATGGAAAAACATCAAATCCAAACACATTTTTTGAAACTCTCCAACTCTATAAATTAGTTCATCTTGGATAGTTTGTACTCACATTTCACCATCATTCTCTTATATCTTTGTCATCTCCTTAACATCCTTGTTTCACCATGACTAAGTCAAACCACTCATCACCACCATCTCGACCCATTAGAAGAACCGCTAGGATTAGTGTTAAACCTTGTTGCTTTAACACCAAAATCAACTTAAGTTCATCATCGTCGGATGAAACACCACTCATCATCTCATCACCAATTCATAGCGAAAATTTTTTTGACCTTGTAACTCCTACATCATCTCATAGATCACAAAGTGTTACAATCACTTCACCACCAACAAAATCACCATCTGATCCAACATCACCATCGGCACCAACTCAACCATCAAAATCACCATCACCTCCAAAATCACCCAAGAGTGAACCAATGGAACTTTTTGGTACGGCACCATCATCACCACTTTCACTTCATGAAGGTTTGTAAAATCTTCCTACAAGATCGCTAAATCCACCAACAATAGAACTACAACCACTTGAATCTCCATCATCTCAACCATTCAAAACTCAATCACCACCACAACCACAACCAATGTTAGTACATCCCATTCACAACAACACGCATGGTCCTCCATATGAAGAACCTAATCTCCAAAGAAACAATCAACCTCAAACTCAACCACCACCTCAAGAACCTCAATGTCAATCACAACACCTTGAATCCTTGTTTTCTTTATTTGAGGAAATAAAGGAATCCTTATGGAATGATTCACCTAACACAAACCAACAACCAACTAGTATTCAACCACCACCACAATCAACCACAAATCTAATCTTACCTAATCCTCATCATGGTTGTACGAAATGTGAGCAAACAATCCAAATTTATGAAAGCCTAAAATCCATGCTTCATCAAGTTCAAAATGAAACCCGCTTTGTCATCCAACACATTATCAATAGTATAAACACTCTTTCTCATCCTCATCAACCATAGACCTTAACTTAGGAGGATGTTTCTCATCAAGGACAATTTTGGTTCTTTTTATAGAAGTTGGAAACTCGAGGCGTGGAGTAGGGCAAGGAAAAAGAGTCCTTGTAGCCAAACCATGATAAACAATCATGTTGTGGTTTGATCGTTTCTTTCATTATACTTGCATGTTATATATTGTCTTGTAGTTTAGATCTTTGATTAAACGTAAAGTTTCAAAAGGAAATTAACAAAAAAAGCGGTAAACTATTCAACCCCCCTTCTAGTTTTCCACAGTTTTTTTAGGAGGTGGAAATTTAGATCTTATAGTTGGTTTGTGGTACCCTAATCGGGGTTTTAGCGTTGGTTTGTGGAATTGCTTTACCTATTTTACACTAGCAACCGGTATTTCTGAATTCATTACGGTTAATTGTTTTGGATTAGAGTCTGTAATAGGTTTAGGTATTATTGATGTCTTGCATACTTGGGACGGTCCTTTATCGATGGGACAGTCCTTTATAATTAAGGTACCTCTGGTGGATTTGAGGAACCGTCACCAGTAGACACTTTCGACTGAGACTTCACATATTTTATTTGTTTTGATACACTTGATGATGCTTTAGAAAAATTATATCCTATACCAGTTTTGCTATCAGAAAATCTTTGAGCTCCTATTAATTTTCTAAGAGAATGAGTACTCTTTTCAAATTTATTTAGTTTTGAGGCTTCCTCTTTGAGTTCCTCATTTTTGATTCTAAATCAATTTCCTTTCCTTTTCAAGCCCAGATAGTTTGTCTTTTAACTCTGATATTTCTTTTTCTAATTTAGACTTGGTGGATTTTAAAGATTTGTTTTTCATGATAATCTTCTTACTTACTTCACAAATTTTATCATACTCATTATCTAAGTCAAGTGAATCTAGTGAGAAAATATCACAATTATGGAGATCGGTTTTGATACATACCTCTTTTGAAGATCCAGTCATGAGACAAGTTTCATTCTTACCATCTACATCGCTATCACTCCAAGCACCGCTTACATATACCCTTTGGTTTTTGTTCTTTGCTTGGTGTGGACAATCTCCAACTAAGTGTCTTGTATCACCACATCCAAAACATCTTTTCTCGCCCTTGCTATATCTATCTTCACAAACTTTCTAAGGTGTTTTCTTTTCTTCTTGTGGTTATCTCATGAATCTTCCTCTTCGCTTAAAGAATTTCTTGAAATCTCTAACCACCATAGCATACTCTTCGTCTTCACTTTCTGAGCTTGAGTCCTCATCATCACTTAGCTCCTTTCTAGCTTTCAAAGCAAGTGATCTTCTTTCCACCTTGCTTTTGACAATCTCGAAATCATTTTTGATGATTAACTCATGGACCTTTAAGTTACCAATGAGCTCATCTAATGATAGAGATGCCAAGTCTTTGGATTCTCCAATCGCCGTAACCTTAGCTCTCCATTTTGGATGTAAAGCCCTGAGAAATTTCCTAACATAACTTTTGACAGAAATACCTTCATCGTGTGCTTTTAAACTCGTGATAATGGTGTTAAATCTAGCAAATGCACTATCTATAGATTCGTCTTCAAGAATGAAGAATTGTTCGTATTGTTGAACCAAAAGATCGATCTTGTTATCATTGACTTGATTATTACCTTTATAAGTGACTAACAAAGCTTTCCAAATGTCTTTAGCCGTATTAGACATGAAAATTCTTTGAAATTCCTTTTTAGGTAAAGCGTTGTAAATTACCATTTTTGCTTCATCATTTTTAGCTAATTTCTTTTTAATACTTTCACTTTGTTTATTATAAGAAACAATTTCATTTTGTTTAGTTTCCGGGTTATATTCAATAGGCTCGAAGTCACCCATGGTAATAACATGCCAAAGATCAAGATCTTTTGATTTCACGTACGTTTCGAATCAAGTTTTCCAATAAATAAAACTATCAGTCTCAAAGAGTGGTGGTCTTTGCATAGACTGCCCTTCTTGATATTTTTCTAATTTCATTGATCGTTTGAAGTTTTAAAATACAGTATATTTTTAAAAATCTTGAGCAACCTGGCTCTGATACCAATTGTAGAAACTAGAAGGGGGGGGGGGGGGTTGAATAGTCTCACCATTATTATTTACGTTTTAGAAAATTTACTTTACAAGTTGTGTTTATGAAAATGATTCGATTCAATCTTTAAGTGAAATCAACTCAACAATAAATCCAAACAATAACAAGTAAATAAGTAAAGATAAAGAAAGGAAAGATCAAACCAGCACACGGAGATTTATAGTGGTTCGGCCACGAAGCTCACTCCTTCGCCCCTACTCCACTCCTCGAGTCTCACACTTGAGAGTTTCACAAACACTATATCAACACGCTCCCTTATGGCGGAACGAACCTTACACAAGCTTACACCAAGTTTAACAACACTAAGCGGAATATCGAATCCTAAACCTAGCTAGAACCAATCTATCAAAGCCCACGTGGCTTCATACCTCGTACCAACACGATGGCATGATACAACACAACACACAATACAAGACTTGCACTCAAGTCCTATTACATACAAGTAACAATGAATAATAATGATGATAGATCCACAACAATGGTATGAGATGAGAAAGACTCTTCTTCAACACTTCGTCTCTTGACAACAACGAATGTTGTTCTCTTGCACTTGATTAGTGTGATCACTTGTAAACAACTTAGAACCCGATAATGTGATAAAAGAGTGTAATTTGGAAAGGATTTCGGAATACATAAAGTTTTATAGCATAAGAGGTGAGTTTTCTGAAAGGGAACAGTTCTGTATTTAAAGACGCAAGGAAAGAGAGGGACGGTCCCTTAAATACTGGATGATCCTTTATCAGTAAGGGACGACTGACCACTTTAAGGGACCGTCCCGACAGACGCTCCCATTTTTGTCTTAACGTGGTGAAAATTTATCTGGTGAAAAATTCTTGTCGGCTTTGAGCGGGAAAATGGCTGTTATACATTTGAAATTTGAAAACATTTTCTTAATAAAACATTTCTTTAAATTATACAAAAATACTTTTGTAAAATGTTTTGTGATATGAAAATGTAAAGTTTTGATAAAATATAAATCATTTGATCACATACACAAGTTGGTAGATGTTTATACATACCTTAAGTGATGTTGAAGACGAAAACGAGTTTTCTCGAATGAAAACTTATTAGTCGTAGTTTTACGTAACGTGTGTTCTTATTTTGTGATTATCAAAATTAGTAGAGATCGATTAATGCAAATGACGTTTTTAACATTATTTGTATTAACAAATGCAATAAAATTTTTGTCGATGAAGATGTTTGACAACAAACAGACAAATCTTCATCTGAGCAAAAGCAAGATAAAGTGGTAGCAAAGCAAAATCAAATAATTAATTTTAATGACGACATCCGACATCATGCAAAATTAATCTTCATCATGCAACAATAGCAAAAGCAAGAAACAAAAATAAAAGCAAAGCATAGACTTTTTTTTTGCAGCAGTCTGCTTTTGGTGGTGCCTGACGGAGGTGATTCAAGTTGGGTTTTGTGCATAATTGGAAAACGAAGAAAATGATGCCAACAACAACGTCAATTAACTCAAAACAGTTTAGAAGTTATGGCCAAAACAGTACGCGGATAGGGTTTTGGCCGTAAATTGCAAAGAGAAAAATTAAAGAGATAAGTGGTGGCGCTAGGGTTTTGACGGGTGGTGGGGGCGGGGGGGGGGGGGGGGGGGGGGGGGGATAGGAGAGGCGGCTCAACGTAGGCACATAGATATGAGGATCATACCTGATACCTTGTTAATTGATAAAACCCATGTAGATTATACTTCATTATTTATAAACTATTTATATAGTACAAATACGAAACCATAATAAAACCCTAATGAACTTCAAACCCGGGCTTGTGACAAATATCTCACAATCTAAAAAAGTGTCTTTTTTGGATTATAATTGTGGATCTTTTGAACCTTAATTATATCCATATGTATCTATCTATCTAATGTCTTCCAATCAACTATATACCATTTGTAGCTTGACTAACTTTGTACATTTGATTTGTTGATATCCAGAAAATAATTAATGTGAATGTTTAGTTTTAATGGGGACCAAGTACAAGTCGTTTTCATATGAAGAAATCAAAATTTGAAAATAATAAAGATGTGCAAATCAAAAATATATTGATTATATAGTTGAACTTGTTTTACTAGTTCGTAAAGCAGGATTCAACTGTTTGATGTTCGTCTATATGTACATACAAGATGATCCTAACAAACCCTTTTTTTTGGACGGCATGATCATCTCAAGGAACTAAATTAACGCATGCACAAATTAGTCTTTCTCTTATGATCTCCAATCAGGTTACATATAGCTCCTATTTGTAACACTAGATTTTGTTTCACTATATACCTAAATTGTTGTCGATTTACATTCTAATTCGAGAAAGTGTCACCAATAGAATGTGCAAGTTTCCATAGTTAAAGCCCTAACAAAATTCCAAAGTGATGAGACTGCACAAATTCTTATCAATGGAGAGACCCTACAGGATGAGGACCACACCGATAACCCCACGGCATGGGTTGGGGTGAGATTAGGGGCTCTAAGCATAGTGCACCACAAGTCTAAGACTCTTAACTAATTAAGTTGTATTTATTTCAATGATTGGACTGTGGCCTACTCAAATTTAAGACGAAAGCTATTGCTGATGTGGTGACAAATGGACGGATAGATGAGATCAATGGATGTGCAAAATATTGAGCATGGTGTACAAATCTAGGAAATTGGAAGAACCCTGTCCATTGATAGTTTATTAACTGAAAAAGACAGGTTGAGCAAAGTAAGGTGAGTATCATTAGGGTTCCTATTTTGGTTAAGCTCTTATTTGTTGTTAGTCCCTCATCAGTGGTGGCAAAAACGATCTTATTTAGTGACAACAACTCATACAATTCAACTTATTTGATTTCGATTTACAATCTTATAATTTGTGGACCACATATTAAACAACTAAGAAAGAGCTCATCTTTAACGATCTTAAACTCTTCTCCTTCATGTGGTTTTCGACTAGGTCTAAGAAACCCACTCTTAATTGGATTGATTGGTTTAACATCCGTGTAATGCTTTGGCATCCAATGTCTAAATATTGTTGTTTCTCTTGTAACTCATTCTTCCTAGCTTCTTGCTAGGATTTTTAATGCAACTTGTCGTTTGAAAAAATGTGTGAAACGCCTATTAGTAAAACAAACTTCTTGCCAGATTGAGTTATGTGTCGACAATATTGACTATCATGATCGAATTACCATTTTCTTAAAGAAGCTAACCATGTTTTAGTTGTCAACACTCACGGGAATAGGAAACTTGGCATCAATGAAGGTTATGAAGAATTTTCCCTACATATCATTGGATGACCCATGCGATCCCATGTTGATAGTTCCATTTCCATTTAATTGCTTATAATTTAAGTGATATGCCATACATGTTATTGTAGCATTACTTTTTTTTAACGGCATTTGTATTAGAACTACATAGCAAGGGGCTACGGAAGGAAATAAAAAATTACATGATGTTCGAGAGATCCTTACATGGATTATTAAACCACTCAAATCCAATTTAAATTGAGTAGCTTTTTGGCCCTCGTGGAGATCCAAGTGAAGGAATGAAGCTTAATGTCATTCAAAATGAACTCCTTTTTGGGTTTCTTTGAAGCAAAGATCCAATGATCATTGCGGAACCGCCAAATTAGCCATAGTTTGAACCACAACGTCAAACAATTTTGATTGAGTGGGTGTTAGGTTGACTTGATCGGCTAGATATATAACAACATTTAGACTCGAGAAGTGAGAGCTTTAATTTGAAGATTCCACCATTTAAGAACATCCAACCAAATGTCTTTAGCTAATTACTTATTATAATACTTCTGCAACCCGAACCTCCAAGGTGGTTGCTTTAATTTAATAACTTGAAGAGATACGAAAACCAAAAAACTCCCCTTCGGAAGTGTGTTTTGACGTGGTAAGTCAAACACTGGCTTGAGTTCTTTGGCGGTTTAGAAACCAAATTCATGGAAGGTTTCTCCCATTCTTGGATTGTCAAAGGAAAATATGTTATAAACCAAAGTGGTTTAATAGGATTTGTGATCCGAAATCTACTTGTATAAACATGCTCTAATATCTTTTCTAGCTCTTGCTAGTTACTAATTAATATATTACCGTTCAAAATATGTTTTACTTCCGTAACGCATAGTATTATGAGGGATTATAGGAAAAAGGTATAACACTACGGATATCATTCACGAAGCAGATCGATCAATAAATGCCAACGTAAAAAATTCAGTAAATGCCTTCGATGCGGTGGTAAACACTTTATGGGTGATTTGTTGTACCCTGTAATTTAAATATTAACCACAAGGATTTTCCGTGAGGGAAAAATACAATTATTTACTTCGAAAGAAATTCTGATTATAAAAGATTTTCCTTGTTGCACATTCATAAAAATTTGTATGCATGTGAATGAATTCTTTAAAACAAACAAAGCCGCAGCTATACAACTTGACAAAGCATGCATACAATGAGACATTCTTTTTTCCTTTTTGAAAGGGCATAAGTTTTGCAGTGAAACTCATAAGAAAACGTTATTTGCGAATTGACTGAATGGTCCAAACGCACCTGACACCCACAAGGGATACCTATACCTCATTAAGAGACAAATAACTCATGACAATATTCTAGCTATTTTGCAAACTTAAGATAAAATATTTATTATAGCAATGTATTTTCTTTAATATGAAAACTTATAATGAGTCGGGACCGTAAATGGTCCATGGGTGCATGTGAATAGAGTTGGGGCTAGAGATATGAAGACCCTTGCAGGACCAGGGCCCGGGCTGCGTTGCATAAACATTTGTGGTTGCACATGCCAAGGCTTTGGTCGTTTTGGTCCCAAGTTCGCCTCTCTCTTCGACGCTTTTATTGTCTACGTGGTCCATCTTCGTAGAAGAATAAGATACCGTACTACCTAAATATTCTTCATCTTATAGACCCACAAAATTTAATGAAAACCGCAATTACGGTATGTGGTTTGTTTTGACTTGATTTTCCAAGTGCATTTATTAGGCATTCGATTTTCCTTATAAAGAAAATAGATGAAGCATCGAGCTATAACATATAATCGGCAATACAAAAGGCGTGTGTGTATATATATATATATATATATATATATATATATATATATATATATATATATATATATATATATATATATATATATATATATATATTTGGTAAAAGGTGTATACTCAGTAAATTTTATTACACTAAAAAATATTTAAATACATAATATGTAAGTGAATCTTACATGTCAGCCCGTTACAAAAACGTAAAAACAAATGCACCATTTATACTTTAAACAAAACTTATCATAAGCATGACAAACCAAAACTTATGAAAAACTACTCTATAAAACTACAAACGTCTATTATGATCACGAACCGATATATCAAAGGCATCAAAATAGCTAATCCCTCATCAGTCAAATCTTCGTAGTCGTCATCATCATATGGGTTATAATCATAATCATCTTTGCAACGCTATATAGGCTCTTCTTTCCGATTTCACCTCCGCTCTTGGATGTCATGAAACCTGTTGTTTCATTAAAAACCATTTCCACTTCATTATCACTATCCTCGTCACCCATACCAGCCACATTAGACATTGGCTGCTCATGTGCAAATTGCACCTAATTCACAAATGTAACATCATTAGACGTACTTGGCAAGATCTGAGTAGGCTCCGCATCAACCTTTTACCCTCATCCGAAACAATTTCAGCTCTCATGAAACAACCCCAATTTGCACCTAAAACATCACCATTTTGGCATCAAAAGGGTTCGAACAACTTGCCTCTCTACTAGGTGTTTCAATATTATTCTTCGTACAATTTGTAGTAGCACCATTCTTATTAGAAACATGTTTTTGTACATGTTTGGTCGACGTAAACTAAAATTTAGAACCCATATTAAAACCACTACTTGTTTCTTTCCACCAACCCCAACATTACTTCAATTCAACTTCTCACCACCAGAATGCACCTCCCCACAATTCATAAGATTAATAGGAACCGTTTTAGGTCAATGTTCATATTCACGCCCAAAAATCTTGCAAGTAGCACATCGTGAAGGAGTCCATTCTTATTCAATAGAAATGATTTTGTACATGTATACCTTATCCTCCAAATTTGGGATAGCAATAACCATTGAGTCTTTCAAAGTGTTTTTAGCACTAACTTCAATCATAGTACGTGCATAGCTATTTCGATCCCATCATTCGTTGCACATCATACTAGTAAATGAATCATGCATTAATGGCTTACCAATCTTAGTTGAAATAGCACTAAGTCCATCAGCAGTAAACGCCGCCAAAGGAACATCGTGAAGTTTAACCTAAACTGGAATATGAGTTTCTTTTTTCAAACTAGTAGAAGTGATTCATTTTTTATTTAACGGCATGGTACGGATCATCCAAGGACCATTCTCTAGTACATCATCAACCCTGTTTTTTTTAACCAAATTTGAAAAACAAAAATTCATTGGCGTTTATCATAATTTTTTGTATGTCGTATTTTCCCCGAGCGTTGAAAACATCATTTTGCACAATTGGAAATGCCATACATTCTCAAATAATATAACTCTAAAATGAGTTCGCGAATATACCACTTACTTCCTCCACAGATGATCTAGGTATTACTACTTCGCATTTACAAGAAGCAGGCATAGTAAGAACAAGAAAGTTAACTTGAGTTTTGTTTATGTCAACATTAAGCACATCAGCAAATGAACTCAAATTGTTACCATTAGTTTTTTCCCCAGAATCATCCACTTGCATTCCTTTGTTATCAGCATTTGAAGTACCACCAACATCATCAGCCATGATACTTTCTTCCCTCACCACGTCAGTACTCATAGTTTTTGAAGCATCATGAGAAGGCTTAAATGGTTTCCCATCATCACCCACTAACACGAGCTTTTCTTCAAGCATTTGACTCTTTAACTCATGGATCTTCGCAGATAACAAGGTAGTAATTGGACTACCAAATGCCTCTGACAAACTAGGGAACGATCCCAATCCATCATCTTTTCCTCCTGTTGCACCACTCGAATTATCACTTGATATAGAATCATTTTTTTCCATCTTTTTTCTTGTGATTGCTAACCCCCTACCCGAATCAAGAAATCCATTATGCATGCTTACATTAATCCAACCTAATAAAAACCACAAATCCAATAAGTACATGCAAAGCCCTAACTTCAACTCGGACTGGTGAAACCCTAATAGGGTTTCGAAAACTAAGCAACACGGATTCAATAGTTCAAATATCCAAATAAGATAAGTATCTCAGAAAGCACGTTCAATCAACCTGTAACAGTATAAAAACAAGCAATCTTAGCGATTATATAAACAAATCTTACCCGTTAAACCTAAACAAGAACATAACCCTAATATTAGCTTTGAATCGACCAGAAGTTTTAACCATAGGATCAAACACACTAGAAGATTCAAGAGATGAGACCAGGATCAGCAGACAGTAAAGGAATTAATGAAAATAAGTTGGTCTATTTAGTTATGGTATGGTCGCCAAAATCCCCCTAGATATTACTGGACAATATGTGAAATCACATATGAGAAGCTAATATTAGCCTGTAATTATAACTGATAAGTTATAAGTCTGTTGATCCTGGTCTCACCTCTGATCCTAGTATATAGCTGATGATGTACCCTCCGATTAGCTCGAAGGATCTCCCTTCGAGTCTGATCGCAACCTACATAATCGAAGGCTCTGGCTAGCCTCCTTAAACTTTCTTTGGCGTAAAACTAATCATCAATGATCTAGTTACCAAGTGGGAATTCGCCAATCGAAGGATTAAGCCTTTCGGGGTATCTCTCGATAAGTTTTAAGGATGGAACGATGCCAAGTCCAAATATTGGTGAGACCAAGTCTTACCCACGTCTCCTCTTTCTCTTCAGCTCCCCCGCTAAATCAGGAGGAGTGGGACACTAAACCCTAGTGGTTACCACAAATCATGGGACGTCCCCATGATCTCTCTCAAACATGTGACCACTCTCCAAGACCGTTTTCTTCACCTATAAATAGTCCTGGACGATGACAAATCTGGTATGCAATCTCTCTCATCTTACTTTACTACATTTACACTTAAACTCTCATACCGATCACTTATTCACACGCCGGAGGTGGTTCGCAGGGTCCAACCCCTGCGCAATCACTTAACGTAGTGTTTTAGTATTTCTTATTTCAGGTTATATCCAAGCTTGGCGTAATCACAACACCCCTCATTTCCTTTGATCACCATCGAAGGCCTGGTAGTGCAAATTATTGTACAATCAGTGGCACCATCCGTGGGACTCACTACAATTAATCCCGTTATTTCCAAGTAGAATAACCAAGTCAAATACACTCGCTATTATTCCGGCATGAATCCAGAAAGAGAGGTTACACCCCCCACCGGGTTTCTCGTCTTTAACCCCTTTACCCGTAACTGACACCAACAACCTTCTGCTAATCACGGCCTCCACCTTTACCACACGATCTCACCCTGAAATAACGCCCAACCACCACGCATCCACGTCAGCTATATAGACTGCGGAAGTTCTTGCGAGGTAATCTACGAACATTGCTTAAGGAAACTCAGCCCTACAATCAGATCCAAACAAGTAGAGTCAAGAATGCCTCTGATAGGTTTCTCGGGGGAACGATCGTGGCCCTCGGGAGAAATACCTCTGGAGGTAACTCTCGGAAGTGGAAAGCTTGCGAGAACCGAAATCCTAAAATTTGTTATCGTAAAATCCAAGTCACCCTACAACATGTTAATCGGACGAACTGCCATGCAAAAGATGGACATTGTGGTCTCTGCGGTGCATGCAACAGTGAAATTCCAAACCGCCAATGGTGTCGGAACCATATTCTTTAGTTATCACGAAGGGAAGCACCAGGAAGCCCAAAAGAATAAGGAAGAAAGTAATCGAAAGCGTGGGATGAACATCAGAGAAGGCTCCGGTCCCAAGGAGCATATGGCACTAGACAAATCTCACTCAATACGAAAGGTGGAAATGGGGAAGCGACTCCCCGCGACTTTCAGAGAAAGATTGGAAAAACTACTCGAAGCCTATGAAGATGTGTTTGTAGGAAAATATTCAGACATAACAGGAGTTCCGAGGTTGCTCACAATCGGCGGCAGGCCTTTTAGCACAGAACACAAGCTCAATGAATCCAAATACATCAAACCAGTCAAGCAGAAGCCTCATCAGGTGACACCTGAATGAAGTGCAGCAATTAAAGACGAAGTGGACAAACTCACAGCGGCAGGGATACTCCGAAAGGTAGAAAACCCACCGTGGGTTACTAATCCAATTGCAGCTCAACGGAGAAATGGAGAATGGATAATACAGGTTAACTTCAAAGACATCAACAAAGCTTGCCAAAAAGAAAGCTATTTGTCGGTAGAAGAACAGCAACCACTTCCTGGAGTTTGTTGGGAATGCTTCCTTAGTACAAATATGGGATGCTATCAGATACAGATGGCGAAAGAAGACGAAGAAAAAATAGCCTTTCATGTAGGCAGAAGCTCCTACTGCTTCAAACGAATGCCCTCCAGCTTACAGAACACCGAAGCCACTTACAATAGGCTAATTCGAAGGGTCTTCGAAAAACAGATAGGGAGGAACCTGAGAATTTGCGAAGGATACTTAGTCACGCAAAGCAAGACAAAAGGAGATCTCCTCCATGATGTCGAAGTAACCCTCATGCAATTAAGGAGGATCAACCTAAAGCTAAACCCATTAATGTGCTCCTTTGGTATTGAAAAGGAAGGGTCAAATGAACGCCCGTTCGTAAGGCAAAGGATTTGGACCAATCCAAGCAATGAAGAAACCTCCCCAGAGATGCAAACTCGGAGAACGCAAGGGATGATTCAAAACCTAAAAGACAACTTGGAAACACTAAAAGCGTTTTTGTCAAAGGGTGTCAACAGGTCTTCATCTCTTTACAAAGTCCGCAATGAAGTCATCAACAACATATCCTATCAATGGAACAAGGAAGCCAAAACATCCTTCCAAAGATGGAAGAAATGCATGGAGACCTTGCCAATGGTTGTGCCCCCAACTAGAGGAGAAGTGTTGTTCTTACACATAGCAACGTCCCCTGATGAAATCGGTGCAATGCTCTTCGCGGAGAGAAGACGCCTACAGATACCAATATATTTCGTTAGCAGAGCTCTACCAGATGTGGAACAAAGCTACACAGCATCAGAAAAGCTAATCTTAGCTTTGATTCACACCACAAGACGTCTCCGAAGGTATTTTAAGGATCACCCCATCAGAGTACTTACGGATAAGCCATTCGAAAGGGCATTCCTGAACCCTAATGGAACACGGAGAATGGTCAAATGGGCTAAAGAATTGGAGGAATATGACATAGAATATGGAGAAAACAATCCTTTCGAAGGACAAAGTAATGAACCAGCTGAAACATGTGAATCGAGTATGTCCTCCAACAAAAGAGTCTTCCAAGCTAAACGAAAGGAAAACCACCACATAGGTGATTCAAAGACGCGTTCGGTCCCACATAATCAAAAGAAAGAAGAACGTCTCGAATCCGGAGCGGAGCAGCAGGCTTCGACAAAGTAACGAACCTTTTACACTCCTAATCACAAGCTTCATAGCAATATGCTACCTGTTTAATTGCAAGCATAATAAACAAGGGAGCTTCCTGGAACATACTTCGAGGAAGAATATGTGGAACAAGTCCAAATCAAAAGTAGCGAGGCTTACGCGTCAGCAACCCTCCTTCAGCATACGAATGACTTGCCATATCCTTCGTAAGTCCTACGTACAAGACTTACAATTTTTTCATATTATGTATTAAACTCTTCTCTTTCGGGAAAAAAGCATTAATGGTAGGCGTCTTAGTGTTCATTTGTACAAATGATGTAATCCTCCCCTACCCACTTAATGATATCACATGTTTCCCACGAATCTTTTGTTACATCTAACAATAAAGATTTGCTCAGCCAAGTAATTACAAGTTCAATGTTCGAAGGATGGTACAAGATACTTATGTCTTGTATGCTATTAAACATCCAACACAATTCACATTAACTTTCCTAAATGGTTTTAGGGTATGCGAAGCCCTTCGCACTTAAAGGATGGAGACAGAGCGGGTCGCAACCCTCTGTCAGTAATTAAATTATACGATTGCTATAAAATCTTGGTTCAAAATACACACAATAAGGCTCCATGTTCTAAGCCTTAGGATGTATATTAACAATGAAGAGAAAAACATATAACCAAAGATAGGAACACACCTATTAAATTTAACCATTGCTAAAACGCAGCATATACTTTTCGCTGCTCAAAAGATGATAAATATTGTCTAAGTGCAACATAAATGTAAATTATTCAGAACATCAGACCATAGCCTACACAGAGTAGATAAACATTCTCTTAAAGGGTACATGTAACACCCCCAAAATATCGCAGCGGAAGACTGTGTCATTGGGGTGCTACTTCATAATACAAAGTAGAAGGTATAGAAAATGACCTCTAAATGAGACGTTTTGAAAAGTTACCATTCGATTAATAAATTCCGAGTTACAAACTTGAGTTCCATAATACAATACATGAGAGTTTTAAAACATATCGAAGGGTAAAGATAAAAGCATAAGTCTTCAAAACATGCCAAGCGACTCTATGCTCCATGCAACAGCTATCACCTTACAGACCTGAGACAAACATGCTAAAGTGTCAACACAATGGTTGGTGAGTTCATAGAGTTTGTCTTAAAATAGTTGAAAAGCCTTAAAGAATGTTCACACAGCAAAGGCATTGTGAATCCACTCAGTTGCAAGTCCCGCCCATAACAACACTTGCAACATGTGTGTTCACAACCCACTGCTAAATATATAGTATGATTAAGACATGTATAAGTTCATCACAACAATTAAGCAATTAGTCGTGAGTCTCTACTTCATCTCCGAAGACCTCACTTGGGATCCAATTCCAAAAGACAACTGGGAGACACTTCCCAAAGATAACTGGGAGCCACTTCCCAAAGATAACTACTAGCCACTATATAGAATAACGCAATTAAGTATAACACAGTCATGTATGTATGCAATCAAGTATAATACAATCAAGTATAAATGTTTTGAGTATTTGTACAAGTAAACAAGTAGTTGAGCATGTGTCTCCCCCAAAGAGTTAAAACAAGTATGAAAAGAGTAGGGGCTATGACTCACCTTAAGCTTATGTAATGAGAAATAAAAGTGGTAGTCGAATCGCGAAAGTCTCTAAGAGCAGCCTATAATAGAACGTTGCGACTTAGGTTTAGAGTAACGTCTAAGAATACGAAGAATTGCCTATATATGTCTTGCATAATGTTCATGATGTAGTACTTAGTATATAGTGTAAGTCTTTGAATATAAATGGTTTATGAAACATGTATAGTTTATATATCGTTACTACCGTTCGGGCCGACATAATTCAGAAGTCATGTAGTAAACGTTCGAGGAGCCAGGACACTTTAATTCGTAAATCCACAACTCATCTCGACGGCTTACTTAATGAACTCCTCACATGAGGCTCCCTACTATTGTAGTGTTTGATAAAAATATATAAGTTTGATCCGAAAAGTTACATGTCCAATATTTGAATAAACTTAGGAAAGTTTATTTTTACATGAAGATTGTTATTAGGATGAGTTTCTTAATCTTGTATGACAATTACTTGTAAGATCTCATGGTTCTTTAGATGGAGTAGATCCAAAT
This sequence comes from Artemisia argyi, assembly GCA_030686995.1. Taxonomy (NCBI): domain Eukaryota; kingdom Viridiplantae; phylum Streptophyta; class Magnoliopsida; order Asterales; family Asteraceae; genus Artemisia; species Artemisia argyi. The sequence goes on from CM060677.1 coordinate 103,948,433, forward strand.
TGTATGTTTAAGTTATCATCAACTCTTTAACTCATGTTTTCGCCTAAGTATGTTTATATGGTCATTTAGTCATGGCTTCGCTGTGACCTTAGTCATTGTTCCATGGTCTTGAGACTCAACCTTGGCTTTAGCCATGGTTATGGTCTTGGCTTTAGGTCATTAGACCACTTGGTCTTAGTAAACCATAACTATTATATAGTAACTTTGGTATATATAAAATAGCTGTTAAGAAACTGAAGAAAATCTCATTCGTTATTGGTTTTCTGGATACGTGCACCTGAGTTTTTGAAGAAAACGTGATTCCGGACAACTTTCGTGCCTTAACTTTTTCATGAAACGGACCAGAAGGGCCTCTTTTTGCGTGTTTAAGGTTCTGTCACATAAACATTTGGCAGTTTTGCCGTAAAGTTTTGGTAATTTCAAATGGTTATAACTTTTGACTCGGGTACTTGTTTTGGGTGATTCAAATTGCTATGTTTTCCTTGTTAAGTCCTATTTAATAGTAAGTAAGTGTCCAATATCATAGTTGTACCATTTTGATCAGATTTCACCAAGAAAGTCACTAGTTTACTTGTTTAAATAACATAAGTTAACATTTATATATATCAATACTTGTTTTACCCATTTTTATACATCATGGACAAAATAACAAGACAATATATAGTATGAATGATATGTAAATAGCATGAATATGATATTTAACAAGTAGTATGTTAGGGTTTGCTTACAACTTTGGGCTTTCTAAGAAAGGAAGTAACTAGTAAGGATAGGACTTTGATTGAATATCTTCTCTTCACTTTTAGCAACCCTTCTACTCTTGTACTCTTGAAGGATTTGTGATGAAGATTGAGGTGACTTGAGGGATCTAAACTCAATAGAATCACCAATAGTTTCTAGGGTTTGGAAGTAGTTTGATTACCTAAAACCAAGCTAGGGTTTCTATGTTGTTGAAGCACTTGTATCTTGCATAAAACTAGGAGTGAATTAGATAAGTGTGAGGTGTTTTGGTGTGTGATGGTGGATGGCAAACAAGAGGGGGAGGGGGTATTTATATGCCTTTGAGGAGGTTACAATTTAAGACTAGTCAAAGCTTTCTACACAAGTTTAAACACTTGGTATCATCCTAAGGTTCTAAGTGTGAGATCAAGCCACCTAAAGGGTGACTCCCCCCCCCTAATGGCGGATTGGAATGGATAAGGGGGTGAGGTGGTCTTTGGATGGTATTATCCTATTTATGTGACTAGTTTTGACTCCGTAAATTGCTAACCGTAAGCTGTTAAGCCACGAAACGTAAAACCGTGTATCGTAAAAATGTGAAACTTGAAAGGATGACTAAACTTGTCAATATACTCCATAATAAAATATAAAATGAGTGGTAGGTTCTATTGGGGTGGTAAAACCCTGCTAAAACTAGAAACACGGGTCTAAAACGCGTAATACGTAAAACGTACGAATATTGTGTAAAATTGAGAAAAGTAAAATTTTAATTTTCTAATACGATAATAATGATTTAAAATGACTTATAATATCTAGACTGGGCTCAGTCTAGTGTCGGTTGGTATTTTATGTTTTTAAGACATAAAACTGTAAGCCTAAAAATCAAGTAATGATTTATAAAATCAAGGAATGATTTTTGGTCAAAGGAGGAGGGAAAAATATGTTGACTTATTCCAAAAATGTGAAAACTCAAATCGTCTTAGAAACGCGGTGCAGGTATAGGCTAAGGTTACGGCTTAGTTAAAGTGCTTAAAAACGAAAATTCCTGTTTTTCATGGCCGAGGTTTATTTGGTCACTTTTTCTCAGTCATGATTAATTCTCAAATAAATCATGAGTGTATCAAATATTTTTCTGATGCGGGGAAAATTAACGCGGTCGAGTTTCGTTGTGTGTAGGATTTTTGAATGACGTTTTACCCTAAAACGTGTAGTTCCTTAATAACTTTTGCGAAAATAATCTGATGAGTGTCAAACTTTTATTTTGCTATGGAAATGATTTATCATGCGAGAATATGAAATAAAAATCAAATTTCGGAAAAGTGAATAGTAAAATGAATAGTGAATTTTTTCGGGAATAGAAGTTAATCTGAAAATGCGAATTGTTACAGTCTCTACCCATTAAGAAAACTTCGTCCCGAAGTTTAGTGTGTCTAGGTCTCTTATCTTAATAGCGGCATAATAATGCTAGATTTAGAATAGAATAATATGGTAGGATAAGGTACGTACCCGTTACGCATTGCGGGCTTCCTTAGTACCCAAATAGTATGCTCGACCCCGAGGTGGACTAACATTGTATCCACGGTTTGGGTTATTTTCTTCAAGCATTACGGCTAGAGTCGGGTTATCCAGCACTTGTCTCTGTGCCCTATTCAACTTAGGACAAGTATTTCGGAAGTGGTTTGGGCTGTTGCACTCATGGCATGTCTTTTGGTTGTTTCCTATATTGTCCGAATTCGCCTGCCTTGTAACTGATTTACACTGACTTGCAAAATGGCCAGACCACTTGCAATTAAAACACACAGGGCATGGCTCAGACCTCTGATGATGATAAGCACATTTAGTACACTTAGGATGTAGACCCTCATACTTTTTCTGATTAGAAATAGTTGCCGCAAATCCTCTTGCTTTCTTATTATCAACCATTGTACCCATTTGCTCGCCCGATTCACCCGCTCCCTTCCTTTTGTCACTATTCTTCAAAGTTCCATTCCTAACCATCTCATCTGTTAGGGTCCCTACTCTCAATATTGCACTTTGAATTGTGGGAGGTTCGGTTGTTTTCACTGTCCCACGAATCTCAGGAACAAGGCCATAGATGTACCTCTTAATCCTTTTGGATTCAGGGGTAACCAGATGAGGAACTAGTTTATCTAGTTCATGAAACCGATCTATGTAGGTTGCATGACCAGCCCCTACCATAGAGTGATGCCAAAACTCGTCCTCGAGTTTTTGCATTTCATTACCCGGGCAGTACTCCTCCTTCAGTAGTCCCTTAAAGTCGTCCCATGTCATGCCTACAGTTGCTTCTCTACTCCTTGCTTGAATCTGCATGTTCCACCATGTCAATGCCTTCTCTGATAGCAAGCATGCAGAATATTTCACTCTCTGGTGGATTGCACAGTTACTGATGTCGATCACTGACTCCATCTTCTCGACCCATCGTGTATATGCCAATTGACCTCCTTTACCATTAAACTCAATTGGCTTACATGACGTAAATTCCTTATACGTACATCCAGTCCTATAGTTGTTGTTGTTGTTGTTATTACCATTCCTTCCTCCATCATTTGTAGCGTCATTTATGCTTCCGTGGTTTCCCAAATTGTTCATGTGATTGCCAACTTGTGTGACTATAGTGGGAAGTAGGTTTTGTAGTTGTTGGGCAATAATGGTGGAGACATCTGGACTTCCACCATCGTTACTAGGGTTACTAGTGTCGTGAGCATCTCCTCTACCTCCACGTCCACCAGTTCTTCCACCATCATTACTAGGGTTACTAGTGTCGTGAGCAGCTCCTCTACCTCCACGACCACTAGTTCTTCCACCCCTTGGTGTTGCACCACCTCAGCTAGTGCTACGAGTTACTCTCTTTGGTGCCATGATATCTACAAGGAGGGACATTTTGTCGACGTCAGATATGAGGTGATTTTCCTAGACTACTTAGTCTTAAATCTTGTCAAATTGAGTCAATCGTTGATTAATGTAAGCATGGTCACACATGTCTACGTGAGTCGTGACACATTTATAATTATGTTGGCCACCATAATTATAATTGCTTCCTTTCACACGTATACATATTACCAGGCACACATATCTCAACAATTGATACTACATAATTGGGTAGACTTTCTATCATCTGCTGCTAAGTTGTGAAAGGGTAACGTAGTGTGGGTATCTAGAGAAGGTTATATGACGAAAAGGACTAGTCGCGCTTGTAGAAAGGTTTGAGTGTCGTACTAGGACGTATGAATCACTTCTAGGTATTAGGATCATATAAATTAAGTATAAGGCAAATCATCAAATCTCTACAGGAAACTAATAACCTTTATTTAACTTAATCTTATGTCTTATCAAACAAGAACTGTCACAAGATTAAGTTAAATAAATAATTATTACTTAGCTCTAAATTTTTGATGACTTGACTATCGTCTGGGGTTTCTCCTAAACAAACAATTAGCAATAAGCATATGTGCATGAAGTGTGTGTAAGGAAAAATAAAGAGGAGAGTCTTAATGTTTATAGCAGTTATAGTCTACGTAGTATATGCAAACCTAGTTCTCTATAACCAAGGCTCTGGTACCAATCTGTAACACCCCCAAAATATCGCAGCGGAAGACTGTGTCATTGGGGTGCTACTTCATAATACAAAGTACAAGGTATAGAAAATGACCTCTAAATGAGACGCTTTGAAAAGTTACCATTCGCTTAATAAATTCCGAGTTACAAACTTGAGTTCCATAATACAATACATAAGAGTTTTAAAACATATCGAATGGTAAAGATAAAAGCATAAGTCTTCAAAACATGCCAAGCGACTCTATGCTCCATGCAACAGCTATCACCTTACAGACCTGAGACAAACATGCTAAAGTGTCAACACAATGGTTGGTGAGTTCATAGAGTTTGTCTTAAAATAGTTGAAAAGCCTTAAAGAATGTTCACACAGCAAAGGCATTGTGAATCCACTCAGTTGCAAGTCCCGCCCATAACAACACTTGCAACCTGTGTGTTCACAACCCACTTCTAAATATATAGTATGATTAAGACATGTATAAGTTCATCACAACAATTAAGAAATTAGTCGTGAGTCTCTACTTCATCTCCGAAGACCTCACTTGGGAGCCAATTCCTAAAGACAACTGGGAGACAATTCCCAAAGACAACTGGGAGCCACTTCCCAAAGATAACTGGGAGCCACTTCCCAAAGATAACTACTAGCTACTATATAGAATAACGCAATTAAGTATAACACAGTCATGTATGTATGCAATCAAGTATAATACAATCAAGTATAAATGTTTTGAGTATTTGTACAAGTAAACAAGTAGTTGAGCATGTGTCTCCCCCAAAGAGTTAAAACAAGTATGAAAAGAGTAGGGGCTATGACTCACCTTAAGCTTATGTAATGAGAAATGAAAGTGGTAGTCGAATCGCGAAAGTCTCTAAGAGCAGCCTATAATAGAACGTTGCGACTTAGGTTTGGAGTAACGTCTAAGAATACGAAGAATTGCCTATATATGCCTTGCATAACGTTCATGATGTAGTACTTAGTATATAGTGTAAGTCTTTGAATATAAATGGTTTATGTAACATGTATAGTTTATATATCGTTTACTACCGTTTGGGCCGACATAATTCAAAAGTCATGTAGTAAACGTTCGAGGAGCCAGGACACTTTAATTCGTAAATCCACAACTCATCTCGACGGCTTACTTAATAAACTCCTCACATGAGGCTCCCTACTATTGTAGTGTTTGATAAAAATATAAAAGTTTGATCCGAAAAGTTACATGTCCAATATTTGAATAAACTTAGGAAAGTTTATTTTTACATGAAGATTGTTATTAGGATGAGTTTCTTAATCTTATATGACAATTACTTGTAAGATCTCATGGTTCTTTAGATGGAGTAGATCCAAATTGTATGTTTAAGTTATCGCCAACTCTTTAACTCATGTTTTCACCTAAGTATGTTTATATGGTCATTTAGTCATGGCTTCGCCGTGACCTTGGTCATTGTTCCATGGTCTTGAGACTCAACCTTGGCTTTAGCCATGGTTGTGGTCTTGGCTTTAGGTCATTAGACCTCTTGGTCTTAGTAAACCATAACTATTATATAGTAACTTTGGTATATATAAAATAGCTGTTAAGAAACTGAAGAAAATCTCATTCATTATTGGTTTTCTGGATACGTGCACCTGAGTTTTCAAAGAAAACGTGATTCCGGACAACTTTGATGTTTTAACTTTTTCATGAAACGGATCAGAAGGGCCTCTTTTTGCGTGTTTAAGGTTCTGTCACAGAAACATTGGGCAGTTTTGGTAATTTCAAATGGTCATAACTTTTGACTCGGGTACTCGTTTTGGGTGATTCAAATTGCTATGTTTTCCTTGTTAAGTGCTTTTTAACTGTAAGTAAGTGTCCAATATCATAGTTGTACCATTTTGATCAGATTTCACCAAGAAAGTCACTAGTTTACTTGTTTAAATAACATAAGTTAACATTTATATATCAATACTTATTTTACCCATTTTTATACATCATGGACATAATAACAAGACAATATATAGTATGAATGATATGTAAATAGCATGAATATGATATTTAACAAGTAGCATGTTAGGGTTTGCTTACAACTTTGGGCTTTCTAAGAAAGGAAGTAACTAGTAAGGGTAGGACTTTGATTGAATATCTTCTCTTCACTTTTAGCAACCCTTCTACTCTTGTACTCTTGAAGGATTTGTGATGAAGATTGAGGTGACTTGAGTGGATCTAAACTCAAGAGAATCACCAATAGTTTCTAGGGTTTGGAAGTAGTTTGATTACCTAAAACCAAGCTAGGGTTTCTATGTTGTTGAAGCACTTGTATCTTGCATAAATCTTGGAGTGAATTAGCTAAGTGTGAGGTGTTTTGGAGTGTGATGGTGGATGGCAAACAAGAGGGGGAGGGGGTATTTATATGCCTTTGGTATCATCCTAAGGCTCTAAGTGTGAGATCAAGCCACCTAAAGGGTGACTCCCCCCCCCCCCCCCCTTAATGGCGGTTTGGAATGGATAAGGGGGTGAGGTGGTCTTTGGATGGTATTATCCTACTTATGTGACTAGTTTTGACTCCGTAAATTGCTAACCGTAAGCTGTTAAGCCACGAAACGTAAAAACAGGTATCGTAAAAATGTGAAACTTGAAAGGATGACTAAACTTGTCAATATACTCCCTAATAAAATATAAAATGAGTTGTAGGTTCTATTGGGGTGCTAAAACTGGAAACACGGGTCTAAAACGCGTAATACATAAAACGTACGAATATTGTGTAAAATTGAGAAAAGTAAAATGTTACTTTTCTAATACGATAATAATGATTTAAAATAACTTATAATGTCTAGACTGGGCTCAGTCTAGTGTCTGTTGGTATTTTATGTCTTTAAGACATAAAACCGTAAGCCTAAAAATCAAGGAATGATTTTTGGTCAAAGGATGAGGGAAAAATATGTTGACTTATTCCAAAAATTTGAAAACTCAAATTGTCTTATAAACGCGGTGCAGGTATAGGCTAAGGTTACGGCTAAGTAAAAGTGCTTAAAAACGAAAATTCCTGTTTTTCACGGCCGAGGTTTATTTGGTCACATTTTTCTCAGTCATGATTAATTCTCAAATAAATCATGAGTGTATCAAACATTTTTCTGATGCAGGGAAAATTAACGCGGTCGAGTTTCGTTGTGTGTAGGATTTTTGAATGACGTTTTACCCTAAAACGTGTAGTTCCTTAATAACTTTTGCAAAAATGATCTGATGAGTGTCAAACTTTTATTTTGCCATGGAAATGATTTATCATACGAGAATATGAAATAAAAATCAAATTTCAGAAAAGTGAATAGTAAAGTGAATAGTAAAATGAATAGTGAAATTTTTCGGGAATAGAAGTTAATCTGAAAATGCGAATTGTTACAGTACACGCCACCCTTGGAGCCAAATTACTGCAAACATTGCAGCCTTCACTTACCAGGAAACTTGGGATTTTTTTTTTTTGAACCTGGGATACCACGGGACTGGCTTTGCTAGGGGAAGATGCTTTTACCAAATCAGTCTTCGGAGAGGGGGGCTGCACAGCGGAACCTTTGCCCGAAGACTGGGGCTTCTCAATGACCACTTTCGGGGATGAGGACTTCTTAGGAGTTGCTTTCACAGATGCAGGTTTCACAGAGGTATCCTTCCTGCTCACAGACGTTGGCTTCACCCTATGCGGCTTCTTTGAAAGAAGCGTCTCAACTGAGGCCATTGGATCCTTGGTAGCATCAACAAGGAAGGGGTACTCTGCAGCTGCGAGGAGGTTGCTTGCATGATCATACTCTGCTTTATGAGTGGCACGGTAATAAGCTACCTCAGACAATTCCACAGGCTTGACAGTCGCAGCAACTTCCTCTAGTGTAGTGCATTTCCCATGATAAATAGCAGCATTGACAACATCACCTATATTTTCCCCACCTCGTCGCTATGATATAACTCCATGGCTATGTATGGAATGACCTTCGAGACAACAGCAGCCCTATCTTTTTTAAGCGCATTATACTTGCGCTTGAGGCCATCGAGATCTTCACGAAGCTTGATCTCCAGCTCACCCAACTTTGACCTTTCTTCCTTGAGACTCCCACATTTGATCTCCAACTCTGCAATCTCCTCCTTGTACCCTACAACCTTTGCTTCCTCTTTTCGGAGCTTCTTACATTCTGTCTTCACCTTATTTAGATCCTTCTCCAAATCTGCGATGTCAGAACGAAGGTCTTAAACAAGGGGATTCTGCTCAAGATCCCTCAAAGCCTCTTCACACTTGGCTTGAACCTCTGCAAACTCTTGGTCTTTCTTCCTTTCTCTTGCCAAAATCTCATCCATCTTTTCCCTAGCAGAAGCAAGGGTCCGCACCACCTCCCTTGTTCGAGAATTGAGATGATTATCCAGCACAGCTTGTCTCGTATAACTCTTGTCGTGCAGATCACACAACTCCTCAATGGGCATGTTGGTTAGCACGGATTTCCAGCTTGGGGGAGTGATGTGCAAAGCAAGACGATGGCAGGCCGAAGCATCAGGAAGCTCTTTGGTATTAGGAAGACCTGAGGAATATACAATCAATTAACAGGCATGTAAAAATATTCTGATTCAATTAATAGCACATATACTTACCATGGATGTCTTCATCCAACGCTTCGGCAGCCTTCTTGGTGGTAACTTGACCTTTTTGCATGGTGTTCCTGGAGGGAGGTGTTGGTAGCACCAATTTCCTTTTGGGAGTAGCCTTTACTGCTTTGGTACTCGTACCCTTCCTGTTTCGAACCCTGTCAGCAATGCCAGACGATGAGCCAACGATGGTCACCTGGTCATCCTCGGAGAGAGGGTCATCGGATTCAGCAACATTTTCCACCAACTGTGAGGTCTCCTCTGCGGTCACTGGCTTCGATTCTTTCACAGGCTTGGAAGGTTGAATAGAAGCTATGGGCTCCACCATCTGAGCATCGTCCTCCTGATTGTTAACTGAAACGGAGGGTGAGCCAACCCCATAGCTGACTTCAACAGGATTCTTTGGAAGGAAGCTCGCCTCTCTGGCACCATCGGCAACAACAAAGTTTCGGAACGACATTTCTGCAAAACGAAAGAAAGAAGATAAATATCATCAGATAAGTTGTTTAAATTTATTTATATAACAATGTACATACTTTTTCCATCACAAACTATTTCAGGCTTCATGGGGGAACCCTCCCAATGATCAACAATACCAACCATGTAAAGAATGGGCTCGGGGAAAGACTGAACATTCACTGGATGGCACACAAGACGCTGGTACAATGGATTCCTTCGAACAATATAAGGTAACTCATCGTTGAAACGTTTTTTGAAACCTGTATGCTTCGTTCACTAAAGCAGGGTACTCTGGAGGTATTATTGTATCTTGAGTGTAAAAGAAACTCTATTTCCAGTTCGTAATGTTTGTAAAAGGCTTTAACAGTATGGTTGGAACATCAGGGTCACCTCTTTTTGCCAAAGTCAACCAATCCCCACCCGGGTACAAGTTCATAAAACCCCTAAGCACTGTTAGTGTAGGCTCATATCCATAGGCTTTACACATCACAGTGAATGTTGTAAGCTTAGCCAGGGCAAATGGGTTGAACCTAGAGATGTGTACTTGGTAGTATTGTATAAACTCTAGAATCAAATGGTGGATTGGTATTCTAAAGTTTGACAACTTAAACGCATGGGTGTACAGACCTACATATCCCTCAGGAGCATCAAATATAGTTTGATTTTTACTAGGGAGCATAATCTTAAACTCTTTTGGAATAGGATAATCCTCAAGAAAGGCACGTAATTCATCTTTTGATAAAGTACATTTTTGTTCTTTAATCACAAACTTGTTATTTTTGGCCATATTGATTAACGAAGAATGCTACTTCTACGATAAAATATAGGTTAACGAAGAGAAAATTTAACTTTTTTCTTGCGTAGGTTAATAAAACGTGATGATGTGTGTAGATTTTGATCGGAATCTGCACACAGTGTTGGAAAGTAATTTTGGGCGCAAATGTAAAAGGGGATTTAGGGTTAGAGGTGATAAACATTTATACCGCTCCTCTTTTTTGATCATAACCATACACGTGTCTTGCTTATCTATTCGGATTCCAATGGGTTTTTAAAATTCGAATGGACATTTTTGTTTACCGAGGATATTGCTACTGTAGACTTAATGTGAGTTGTTAGGTAATATTTAACCGCATTTAATGCGTACTTTGCGACGCAGATTTCTTTTGAAGGGTCCTACGAGCTAACAAGGTTAGATTACTTGACGATAGAGTTGAAAGCCACATATTCTTGTGTGCATACTAACTTTCAACTGGGGGGCTTGATGATGTACCCTCTGATTAGCTCGAAGGATCTCCCTTCGAGTCTGATCACAACCTACATAATCGAAGGCTCTGGCTAGCCTCCTTAAACTTTCTTTGGCGTAAAACTAATCATTAATGATCTAGTTACCAAGTGGGAATTCGCCAATCGAAGGATTAAGCCCTTCGGGGTATCTCTCGATAAGGTTTAAGGATGGAACGATGCCAAGTCCAAATTTGGTGAGACCAAGTCTTACCCACGTCTCCTCTTTCTCTTCAGCTCCCCCGCTAAAGCAGGAGGAGTGGGATACTAAACCCTAGCAGTTACCACAAATCATGGGACGCCCCCATGATCTCTCTCAAACGTGTGACCACTCTCCAGGACCGTTTTCTTCACCTATAAATAGTCCTGGACGATGACAAATCTGGTATGCAATCTCTCTCACCTTACTTTACTACATTTACACTTAAACTCTCATACCGATCACTTATTCACACGCCGGAGGTGGTTCGCAGGGTCCAACCCCTGCGCAGTCACTTAACGTAGTGTTTTAGTATTTCTTATTTCATGTTATATCCAAGCTTGGCGTAATCACAACACCCCTCATTTCCTTTGATCACCATCGAAGGCCTGGTAGTGCGAATTATTGTATAATCAATAGCTAAAATGGAGTTATCACTAGACAATAGTGGGTCGTAATTATAAGCCTGTTACATTTTTATTTATATTGTTAGTTATGTGTTAGTGTGCATATATTTGTCTAAGTGTGAATATTTATCAGTGTTCTAAAAGGCGCGCCAAGACGCCGCCAAGGCGTCGCCAAGGCGCGAGGCGTGGCCTCGACGCCACGAAATGGACCAAGGCGTGAGGTCTAGGCGTCGTGTGAAAAGGCGTGGAATAAGGCGTGAAATGGCGTGCAAAGGCGCGCCTTTTGGTAAGGCGTGGCGCCATTTTTAGAAGCATTTAGGGGATTTATGGATTTGGGCTTGAATTTCAAGTATTTGGGTTATTTCTTTCTTGGGCCTCGTAATTTCAAAACTTAATTCCTACTTGGGCCTCGTATTTGGGCCTGGCTATTTAGAATTTGGGCTTTAGTATTTGAAATTGCTCTTATAAATGATATAAAATTATAAATACATAAATTTATAAATATTTTATTGCCGCCTTAAGCACGCCTTAAGAAATGCCGAGGCTTCGCAAAGGCGCGTAAGGCTTGAGGCGTGGATGTGCCGCCACGCCACGCCTCACGCCATTTAGAACATTGATATTTATCAAGTTTAAAGGCAAAATTCAAGAAAATAGTGCACACCAGCTCATAACTGTTTTGTTTCATTTATTATTGATGAAGGTTAAGTTAATGTGTTATATATGCCTAAGTATTATGACTTATGAGTTATAATTACAGGCTAATTGAAACTAGAAAATCCAATACTTATTGTTGATTAATCTTTTATCCCTTCGCAATGCGCGGGTAAGTCCCACTCGTTAGATATATATTTGATCAAGTAACTCAAAAATTAAAGTTTAAGCTATTCAATAGGCACAAATGTTTTTAATGTGAGATGATTTGCACACGTTGGCTTTTTATTTGAACACACCAGTGTACAAGCAGGTAAACGAGGACGTCAATATTGTATAAGTATTTAATTCAGCGATTGATGTGTCTCAATTAATAGTTAATGTGTACAAATCAGTTCTAATTTTTTAAAAAGGGTGACCATGATAGGATTTCCGACCATTTTGCTGCTTTATCGAGGTTTGAGTCTACGGCTACACTAACTTATATTGAGTAAGTCCTGTTGCTTTGGCCTCACTTCTTGGTTGTTTGCATCAAGTAGGATTTAAAGGCGACTCAGCGGGTGTTTATAGCCACACTTGTAGGCAGGGGCGGAACTACATAGTAGTTAGGGGGTGGCGGTACCCTCCATGGTTCGTCAAAAATTATCAATTTTTTGTGTAAATTTTTTTTTATGATCATTTTATTAAAGTGCACCCCACTACAAAATCAAATTGCCCGCATTTTAAAGTCAAACAATGTAAAAACCTTAGATCTCTATAACTTAATTTTAAAAAATATCAGTTTTTAGTGTTAACAAATTTTTATGGTTTTTTTATTAAAGTGCATCATGAATTTTATTAAAAAAATAAAAATAATAATAATAAAAAAAAAATTGCACCTCGTCTTTTAAGATCCTGGATCCGCCACTGCTTGTATGCAAGCCCCTTGGTCGATTAAAAGGAGAGTAATTTTTCAAATATTCTGTTATTGTACATGTAATACACACACAAAAACTCTTACCAGTAAATGAACCCACCTTTGCACCTGGAGTGCCACGTCCTTGTTTAAGTCGGCTTTTAAAAATATCAAAAGAAAATAATTAAAAAACACATGTAGTCTTTCTTTACTGGTGTAGTTACAAAACGGGCATTCTAAAACAAAGTAATAAGTTCAGGTACTAGTCGAGTAATAATTTGGGTATACTTACCACTATAGAACATTTGAAAAAGTATAAGTAAGTTGTATAGGTTAAAACTCCAACACTAATTCATGTATATAGTTTTTTCTTACGTTGTCCATAATGTTAATTAAAGGTTTGGTTCAGACGTGGAGTGTTGAAAAGGGCAAGACAAGCAGGTGCAAGAAGGAGATACAAATATACTGTGAAGCCTTATTCATATTCCTACTTTTGCAGAGATATGCTGGGACCGCCACTATCAATGCTAGCCAACACTTTCCGCCACCACCGCAATCATGATTCATGGCCGTCCTTTGTCTTTATAAAAAATCTATTTGATTTGAAAATCACGGAACCGAGACCAAACTGTAGCAGCTTGTATGGGGACTGCATTTGGAGAAATCTTATGTAAATAATGTGATACCATAACTAAAAACACAGAAAACAAATAGTGTTATTTAGAACCCAAACTTGACTAACCAATTTAGTTGTGTGATCGAAGAGCTTGTACTTAAACTCTTGATTTACAAGATACAAGGTGCTCCAAAAAGTATGGAAACGCATGCTCAAAGTGTAAATTAAATGTTACACGTACGAAAAGTGAGTTAGTGAGATAAGGTATGTCTTGTTCTTCATTCCTTACATAGAATCTTCTTAGCAAAGAATCTTCTTTCACCTGTTTTTTATTGGGTTGTGTTAGGGAAACGGGTCTACCCCCACCCTCCCTAACACTAGACCACTGTTCATGCACTGTTCATGCAGGTTTTGTCTTTTGACTTTTTTTTTTTTTTTTTTTTTTTTTTTCCTGTTTGTTTGTTTTTTTTGTCCAAAGTGCTAGTATTGCACACAAGCAGTATTGCACACATGCAGTATTGCACACAAGCAGATTGCAGGCTCAGATTAACAATCATCATCGCCGATTTAGAACACAAGCAGATTGCTAACAGGCTCAGATTCATCATCGCCGATTTAGAAAAAAATATATATAAACAAGTATACCCTAACATATTTAAAGAGGGTTAATCTAACCAAATATTAGGCTCGGATATGAAGGCTGCAAAGTGATAAAAATATCACTTTGTCATGCAGTTCGGTTTTTTAGAAAACCATTCGTCATCGCTTTTTTTGAAAAAAATATTTTGTCCAACTGCAGCTTGCACACAAGCAGCTTTCACACAAGCAGCTTGCACATAAGCAGCTTGCACACAAGCAGCTTGCACAAGCAGATTGCACCCAAGTGCACAGATTTGCCACAAAGTGCACAGATTGCACACAAGCAGATTGCACCCAAATGTGCACAGATGGCACCCAAACCAAGTGAACCAAAAGTAAAACACAAAGTCTCACATTCCACACAACAGTAAGATTCTCAATTTACTGCAGAGACTGCACCCATGTTACTCACAACAGTAGAAAGTAAAGATTCCTGCAAATACTCACGGGAAAGTAAAGAGCACTGCAATAATTCACAAGAAAGGCTCCAATTATATACAAGGCTCACAAAGAAGCAAGTCTCACCACAATCAATATCACAAACAAGTGAAAGCAAGTCTCACCACAATCAATATCACAAACAAGTGAAAGGGGTGGAGTTATAGCAACGGGGGTATTTGGTTAGATTAACCCTCGCTATTTAAATATTCTAACAAACCATTTCTTAGCAGATTGCACACAAGTGAAACACAAGCAGCAGCAAGTGAAAGCCGCAAGTGAAACACAACAAAGATCTTAGGCTGCCAAAATGTCAAATTCACCATTTAATACACAAGAGGTAACATTAGGCTCAGATTATATATTGGTGCATCATAAGCAAGTTTTATCATATTTGGCTGCAACTTCAAAGGTTGCAAAAAAAAAAATTTTTGCATGTCCATTCGGTAATGCCACGCCAAAATCAAAACTTTTTTTTTAAATCATCATTGCCATATCTCAGTTTTTTTTTAAACAAACTGCTTATCAAGTTTCAAAAGCAAACTGATTAAACAAAGTTTCAAATCAAACTGCTTATAAGCAGTTTGATAAGCAGTTTCATCAGAAACTGCTTATCAAGCATATTAGAGAGGTTTAATCTAACCAAATACCCCCGTCAATATAACCCACCCCATAGGAGGGTCAGAGCACAACAGAATCACATATCACATACCTGTGGACTGTGGGGTAGGCCAGAGCAGGTATTCATACCACTCATTGGTGGCAGATCAAGGTGTTAACCTACCAACAACCACAGGTATTCATCACCACAGATCACCCAAACCAACTGAACCAAAAGTGAAACACAAGTCTCACATTCATCACCATAGAGCACAACATAATCACATATCACATACCTGTGGACTGTGGGGTAGGCCAGAGCAGGTATTCATACCACTCATTGGTGGCAGATCAAGGTGTTAACCTACCCACAGCCACAGGTATTCATCACCACAGATCACCCAAACCAACTGAACCAAAAGTGAAACACAAGTCTCACATTCATCACCATAGAGCACAACATAATCACATATCACATACCTGTGGACTGTGGGGTAGGCCAGAGCAGGTATTCATACCACTCATTGGTGGCAGATCAAGGTGTTAACCTACCCACAGCCACAGGTATTCATCACCACAGATCACCCAAACCAACTGAACCAAAAGTGAAACACAAGTCTCACATTCATCACCATAGAGCACAACATAATCACATATCACATACCTGTGGACTGTGGCGTAGGCCAGAGCAGGTATTCATACCACTCATTGGTGGCAGATCAAGGTGTTAACCTACCCACAGCCACAAAACCACCAACATAATCACATAAACATCACATAATCACCCACCACATAACCACCAACACTTAATCACCCACCACAGAACCACCAACACTTAATCACCCACCAAAGAACCACCATCACAGAATCACCCACCAAAGAACCACCATCACAGAATCACCTACCTTAGAACCACCATCACAGAATCACCCACCAAATAACCAAAACACCCAAACCCTAGTTTTTAAAAATTAGGCGTTTTTAATTTTTATTACAGATCTGAGTAATTAAACATCGCACAAGTATAATAATAACATAAACATCACAGAATCACCCACCAAATAACCAAAACACCCAAACCGTAGTTTTTAAAAATTAGGCGTTTTTAATTTTTATTACAGATCTGAGGAATTAAACATCACACAAGTATAATAATCACATAAACATCACAGAATCACCCACCAAATAACCAAAACACCCAAACCCTAGTTTTTAAAAATTAGGCGTTTTTAATTTTTATGACAGATCTGAGTAATTAAACATCACACAAGTATAATAATAACATAAACATCACAGAATCAACCACCAAATAACCAAAACACCCAAACTCTAGTTTTTAAAAATTAGGTGTTTTTAATTTTTATTACAGATCTGAGGAATTAAACATCACACAAGTATAAGAATGACATAAACATCACAGAATCACCCACCAAATAACCAAAACACCCAAACCCTTGTTTTTAAAAATTAGGCGTTTTTAATTTTTATGACAGTTCTGAGGAATTAAACATCACACAAGTATAATAATAACATTAACATCACATAATCACCCACCAATTTTAGACGAAACCCTAAGCCCCAATAACCCCCATTCCACTGATGAACCCTAATTAAATATCGAAAAATCATGCACATACCATCACATTCCACTGATGAACCATCACATACCACACCACCAATCTAAACACAAGAGTAATTTTAGATCTAGAATCGTTTCTAGATCTAAAATAGAGAGAGAAAATGAGAGACAGATGTGAGATATATATATATATATATATATATATATATATATATATATATATATATATATATATATATAGAGAGAGAGAGAGAGAGAGAGAGAGAGAGAGAGAGAGAGTTAGCGTGTGTGTGTGTGGTGTGTGTGTGTGTGGGTGGGTGATATACGCGTACACGTATTAAATTTTTTTTTAATATTATTATTATTATTATTATTATTATTATTATTATTATTATTATTATTTGTAAAAGTTGTGTTTTGTAAAAAAAAGTATTTTGTAAAAAAAATGTTAATGTTGTAAAAAATTGTAATTATTATAAAAATTGTTATAAAAAATGTAATTATTGTAGTTATTATAAAAATTGTTATAAAAATTGTTATAAAAAAATGTAAATGTTGTAAAAAAATTGTAATTATTGTAATTATTATAAAAAAAAAGTGTTTTGTAAATGTTATAAAAAATGTAAATGCTGTAAAAATTGTAATTATTATAAAAAATGTAAATGTTATAAAAATGGTACGTATTTTCAGGTTTTCGATTCTCACGACCAAGTAACTGAGTGGGTGCAAAATATATTTTTTGGAGAACCCTATCTGTTCAGGATGCCCCATTCCACTGGATCAAATTGATATTTTTTGGAGAACCCTATCTGTTCTGTGGCCTTCTATCATTAGGCCCCCGTCTGAAGATGGCTCTTCCAGCGAACCTGGTGATGATGATGATACTTCGTTTAACGATGGCGTGCGACAAATCAAGAATATATTTAGCAAGTCAACGTCGTTTGTCAAGAAAAATATGTTAACGAAGTTGAGAGAAATATTCCAGCCTGAATCTGTTGACACACGTGAACCAGCTATTCAAAAAAATACCCGTGGACGTCCGAGCGCAAAGGACAAAAAGGGCAAGGCTACACAAGTCCCGGACTTTGATAAAGTCCCTGACTTGAATGAAGTCCCTGACTTTGATGAAGTACCAATCGTAGATCACCGAAGAAGTACAAATTCAAGATCTACAAAAGTGCCGACACATGCGGAAAGAACCTGCAAGACATAGCTCTTACACGGGTGATACTCTACGCCACAGATTTTATGCTGGAGATAGTGTGAGCAATGCGTTTATTAAGCATATTCCACCTGTTTTCCGTCCACTCGTAATAAGCATACATAATGTTGAGGGTGATGGAAATTGTGGGTTTCGGTGCGTTGCCCACAGTCTTGTTCAAAACGAAAATAGGTGGGACAAAGTCAGAGGTATGTTGTTGCAAGAGTTAGATTATCATAGGCAAACTTACATAGCTATGTGGGAGCAACAAGACTTTGACCGACTTTGGTATACAATAGACTGGTTCAATGGACCTGCACCTAACGGTCGCTGGATGGTGATGCCACTCACGGGGCTGGTTATCGCTTCAAGCATTCACCGACCTGTTGTATTTATATCCGATCAAGGTTGGAACACATGTTTTCCGCTTTTTACCGGTCCAAACTCATCACAAGGAACCGACCCCACTGTGATTGCCCGTGTGGGTGCTCACTACATTTTACTGACGCTCGACAGAGATTTTCGACTACCCTATATCCACCCACAATGGAGGCATTTCAGAGAGCCAGTTGCAGTCGAATGGACAACTTTGTATCAACATCGACTAATGGTTCATTGATTTATGTTGTAAATAATAGAGACACCGACAAAACCATTGTAAATGATTACTATATTTGTAAAAATGCATTCTTTGTAATTTTTGTACTTGTAAAACAATGTAAATAATTATTGATTTTATGTTGTAAATAACTGTTTGTATTATATAGTAGATGATTAAATATTTATTTAAATTAGTAAATAACATTATTGATTCATTATGCAAATTCTTTTGTCAGGTGGGCCAAAAATATCCTTTTTGGTGTCGATGTGATAGAGGATTTATTATAGAACGGACATCCTGGCAAAACGGTAGTCGTGGGCGACAGTTTTATGCATGTCCTCTTTCAGTGGTAAATAATCATACGTTTGCTTAATTATGTAAATAATTTGTTTGTTAAAAATACATTTCTTATTATTTTCTTAACATGTAACAGCCAGGTACAAAAGACTATGTGTGTCGATACTTCGCGTGGAAAGATGAATTTGAAGCAGAGCACTTTAATCAACCCTCTTCTTCAACGCATTGCTCAAACTGCGTTGCTACAAAAAAATGAGAACAAGTTGTTGAAGGCAAGAATAAAGGCGCTGGAAATGGAGTTAGAAATGGCAAGGAATCCTGAGGATCACGCTTGTCAGTCAAGTGCCCGGCTCCATGATCTTTTAAATGAGATGAATAATCTTCATATGTCATAGATGTTGTTGTTTTTAAATAATATGTATAACGTTGTCGTTTAATTTAATAATAACAGTTGTTGTTGCAGTTATTTAATGTGGTAATATTTAAAGTGCTATTATACAAAACATTATACATATACAAAACATTATTATACATACATAATCCTTTTTACATACATAATCATTTTTATTTAAACAAAAACAAATACAAAAACTAAAAAAAAAAAAAAAAAAAAAAAAAAAAAAAAAAAAAAATGCAGCCACTAAACGACAAAATAGCAAAAAGTCAAAAAAATATATAAAACAAGTACACCCTACCATATCAGAGAGAGGGTTAATCTAACCGATAGCCCCCGTTGCTATAACTCGTCCCTTTTTATTTTTTATGATCGTGATATTTAGTACACAAAATTTGAGAAAACGGAAAACAAAGTGGCAGATCTATACAGGGCCGTCTTATTGATTTAGGGGCCCCGGTGCGAAATCACAAATGAGGCCCTCATAATCCAAGTCTTTCACTCTTTTTGTATGTAGCCCAAAGTTTGTCTTCTATTTTTCGTATGTGATCCGGTTCAACTTTGATAATATTTAACAAAGACACTGAAAATTCAAAACTTTTATATATAAAACTATAAGTATTGATGGATGTATACTAAATTAGGGGCCCTTTACAAAGGAGGCCCCGTGCAGTTGCATCACTTGCACATGCTAATCACCGCCACTGGATCTATACAACAAGCTTTCAGAAAATGGAAAACAGGTCAAAATGAAATTCAACCAGCTTTTAAGGAAATTGTTTTTATCGAATATATACTTTTATTTATTCGTGAACTAGTTTAATCTCATGCGTAGAGGGAAATTCATAACTACTGTTATCAGGTCTACAAACTAATCCGATTATAGGCCTTAATCTTTACTATGAATAAAAGCTATTTCATCCGTCCCATCACTTTAAAATGGGTAAAGCTAAAGATACGCAACATATTTCTACAAATAAACACAAGTACGCAACATACTTAGCAAAATGTCAAACGTACGCAACATATTTTCAAAAAATCGTCGATCTACGCAATATAAGCAGGTTACCAGGTCACCTAACTTTAAAAGTTACACCTTTGGTCCCTAAACTGTCTCATATCTCGCGTACATGATCCTATTTTGGTACGGTCGTTAAAAAAGTTTTTAAAAAAACTTTTTAACATTTTTTTTTAAATCGAGATAAAACCTTTTTTTTTAACAAAAATTTAGAAAAAAATATTTAAAAAAATTTAAAATTAAAAAAAAAAGTTAAAATTAAAAAGAAAGGAAAAAAATTTAAAAATTTAATTTTTTTTTAAAGTTAATATTTAAAAAAAATCAAAATGTTTTAAAAAAAATTAATATTTGCGAAAAAAAAATATTTTTTTTTATAAATACGCATTTTTTAAACAAATTAAAAAAAAGGAAAAAAAATTAAAAAAAAATTATTTTTTTTAAAGTTAATATTTAAAAAAATCAAATTTAAAAAAAAATAATATTTGCGAAAAAAAATTTATAAAAAAATTAATTTTTTTAAATACGCATTTTTTTAAAAAATACACATTTTTTTAAACAAATACGCATTTTTTTTGTAAAAATTAATTTTTAAAAAAATACGCATTTAAAAAAATATATATATTTTTTTTAAATTTAATTTTTTTTCGCAAATATTAATTTTTCAAAAAATTTTGATTTTTTTTAAAACTATAAACTTTAAAAAAAATTAATTTTTAAAATTTTTTTCCTTTTTTTTTTAATTTTTTTTAAAAAATGCGTAATTATAAAAAAAAAATTAATTTTTTTCGCAAATATTTTTTTTTTTAAAAATTGTTTTTTTTTAATATTAACTTTAAAAAAACATTAATTTTTTTTCCTTTTTTTTTTTTTTTTTTTTTAATTTTAACTGTTTTTTTATTTTAATTTTTTTTAACTTTTTTTTTTCTAAATTTTAGTTAAAAAAAAAAAGATTTTATCTTGATTTAAAAAAAAATGTTAAAAAGTTTTTTTTAAAACTTTTTTAACGACCGTTTCCAAAATAGGATCATGTACGCGAGATATGAGACAGTTTAGGGACCAAAGGTGTAACTTTTAAAGTTAGGTGACCTGGTAACCTGCTGCCAGCAGGTCATATTGCGTAGATCGATGATTTTTTGAAAATATGTTGCGTACGTTTGACATTTTGCTAAGTATGTTGCGTACTTGTGTTTATTTGTAGAAATCTGTTTTGTATCTTTAGCTTTACCCCACTTTAAAAAGGCACAATGTCTTGAAAAACCATACTTACTAGAATATCCACTAACCAAATATTATTCCTACCCACTAAAATTTCCTATCCCTTATTAAAATACTAAATGAACACTTATTTAGGGACGACAAAATAGAATTGTATTTTTTAACACATTAACAAACATCCGGTTCGTCATGCTAGGATGTATTTTTTAACACGTTAACAAACATCCAGTTTGTCATGCTATAGGGACTTAGTACCTGAATGTTTTCTTCATTTCTTTCATCGTGAAAGAACACACCATATATCCCGAGTCAGTTGCCTCTAATTTTGACATTGAAATATACATTGGTCCTCATTAAGAAACATGACAAGTGGATTCCACTTATTTTCTCTCATCATTTCATCCAATCACTTTTTCAAAGGTTATAACTTAATGGGTAAACATACAAGTAGGAAGATATTGTAGGAACATTTAACATTTTCCTTAATCAAACAGTCTTCCGCCTTATCTTCCTAATAGTTGAGACGCCTTTAAATTCTAATTCACCTCATTCTGTTTATCTCAAATTTTATTATTATTATTATTATTATTATTATTATTATTATTATTATTGTTGTTGTTGTTCATTATGCCTTGCTTAGCTTTTTATGGTTTTTTTTTAGCACACTATCAGCAGGTCCATTGTAAAGCCCAGGGTAATAAGTAGTAACAACGAATTCAAGAAAAATACTAGATCTATTTACACTTTACAAAATTTTTCCCACACGCTGACGTGACGGAGTGTTGATTGGTTGGTTTTCTGTGGGCCACAGAAAACCAACCAATCAACACTCTGACACGTCAGCATGTGAAAAAAATTTTGTAAAGTGTAGGTGGGTGTAGCACACCTCCGAATTCAAATTCAATACATTGAGCCCAATGACCAAAGTACCTAAATGAATTTGGTCCGAAATTTGTGAATCCAACTTTCAAATTAATGGGAGTAGTATGGGACAGCTATATTTGCTCGGTAGCAATTAAATACGAGTAATAATAATGTTCAAAAAAAATTTAATAATAATAATAATAAATAATTTTGTCCCATTGCTTTTGTCTTCTTTCTCTAACTAGTTATAATGTCCGTATATGCACGGAAATTTTTTCTAACATTTTATTAATATATTTTCATATATTTAAAAACAAATAGTTTAATTTTTATTTTTTGTTTTAATTACGTTTCTTAATTTTGGTTTATATTTATTTTTGACGGATGTAGTAAATGTTCTGATACGTGGTTTTGCAACCTTGCAAAAGCTTTACTTTTCAAGGGATCTTGAGAAGCTTGCAATCCCCACAAGGCAGTGTACTTAACCGATGTAGTATAATAACTGGCAAATACGGGGGATTGATCGTTCTCCACAAGGAATAGTGTTCGTTAGGATTGAAACTAATCTAATTAGGTCTAAAGGTGAGGGATGATTATTTTTGTATTTTTATGTTTTATGGAAAACAAGTAAATTATCTCGGGTATTAGAAGAGTGTACGGAATTAGTTGCTAGCCAGCTAACCCAAATAACTACTTAAACAATAAAAAGAAAACAAAGTGTAGGAACTTCTATATGGAGAAAAGCATATTTACTTAGATTTCACTGCTCCCTATCTATATTTTATTGATTAGTTGATTTTTCAAAATTGCGTGGATGAAGGGTTACATTCCTTAATACCATTCGTGGGGCCGTGTACGATCTTCCCCAACTTTATAAGCTTTTATCTCTTACTAACGACACATTTAGTATCCTATCATAGCCTCATTAATAGTTGCTTATGCATTTAACACAACCAATAAAACCATAGTACATATCCAATTATGTTTCTTAAGACGTTCAAGCAAGTTAACGTATAGGAGATTAGCCAGTTTTCTTAAGCCTAACGCTAAAATCAATCAATGACAAACCAACAATCAACAATCAATAACTAGGTTTCATTAGATATAAGTAAACACAAAATAAACCTAAGCTAGCATGTTAATAGAAAGACAAGAATAAAAAATAATCAAACAACACATAGACATATTTAATGATTAAAGGATAACTTATCTTCAATTAAACATGGATGAAAAAAGGGTATGAAACCTTTAAAAAAGGTCTGAAATTCGACTTAGGGTTTTAGCACAAAAGTTCCTCTCATAGTGAATGAAAAATCCAAAACTATATATAGATTTTACAATCTGACGGCGTCACCATTTGGGTCGTGACGCCGTCAAGTCGCGGCCAAAATACTCCTTGGATTGCTTAGATCCACTTTTGACGCCGTCTGGTACAATTTCATTCTAGGCGTCTCTCTTTAACATAATACGTGACAGCCTTGACATTTTATAACGTGGCGCCGTCACGTGTAAATCTCCAAATTCCTTTCTGGCGCGTCAAGTGTAAAACAAATATCCACCTATTGATCAACATGTGACGGTGTCACCTTGTGACTTTTGACGCCGTCAGGTACTGCTTCCAGCTTGGATTCTTGACTTGGTCGTTTTCTTCACTTTATGCTTCAAAAACGTCCAAAATGCTCCATTTTCCATAATTCTTCTCCAAAGTACCTAAAATGACAAAAGGAACAATTTGAGGTAGTATTTGATCATAAAAACACAATTTAAGGCTTAAATGACCCCCTAAAAGCGTAACAAATTTCGCCTCATCAAATACCCTTACACTTGAGATTTGTTTCTCCTCAAGCAAATGAGCTTTTATTCCAATCAAAATACAAGTTAGGGGTCATTTAACATTAATATAAAAGTAATTACAACAGATGATCGTTCCACCTTAATCAAAACAAGCACGGAAATCATACACTGGCTCCTCACAAATAGTGTTTGGATACTCACATCTCTCGGGTGTTATAAATGTATATATCACAAATGGAAATGGAAAAATATCACTCGCTACCTGTCATAGCAAATAGACTACCATAGGCTTGGGAAAGGATTGAAAACCTCCACCACTTTGGCGTAAGCACCTGGGATAAACTATCAAAGAGGTCTTTTAAAGGGTTATAACGTTAGGTGTAGGGATATGATAAACACGGTTTGTTGGATAAAGGATATTTTACTGGTGGCAAGTTAATCATCTAGGTCAATTACATGTACAATGCGGCGTTGCTAAGCCAAGACTCGACTCAACTTAAGCTAATCATAAACTAATGAAAACATAAAATTAACATAAAAGGAAACGGGATGGTAGTCCGTACGTTTTTCTCTTTCTTTTTCTATTTTTTTTTTGTTTTTCTTGATTTTTCGATTTTTTTTGTCCATACATTCTTGTACTACCATCCAAAATAATATATCATAGAGAATTTACATTCCCCTTACACTTGAAATTTTACATAATTTACATTTAACTATTCTAATGACTTGAATCAAGATGATTAAAACACTTGGAGTACTTTAAAATGTTTACGCATATATGGGGGTAATAATTGATGTTCTTCCCCATTACTCCAATATTTACAAGATATGACTCGACTTAGCAACCATGTAATCATTTAGACAATTAACTAAGGGTTTAAACATGTAGCAATAATGTACTAAAAACGAGTGCATACAAGGAAGGCTAAGGCGATTTGGGTGTACATTTGGGGGTGGATTGTAAACAAATTCTTTATTTAAGTAAAATGCTTAAAGTTAGAAACGAAAAAGATAGGCTCTGAGGGGTGTACTAGGGGTATCGTGTACTAAAAATGAGTACATTGCAAAGGTGTGGGAGAATTACTTGACTAATGAAGTCAATGTAATTATATTACAGGTCTAAAACATGAGTTATCCTAATGCCTCTTATCATGTTGTAAATCCTAACTACACGAATGTAGTCTCACTAGCGGTCTCGGGATGAATCACTAACGCAAGTTCTAGAATCTAAGTACTACCGGTACACTCACAAGCATTAAAGATAAATGTTTTTTCCTAATGATCTAAAGGCGAACCTCACATATTTAGGGTGGAAATTTTTTAGTAGCACAGTTTTTGTGCTAGTCATATAAATCATATCCATGAGACGCTTATTAAGACTAAAGTTTGACTCCTATATGTTGCAAAAAAATTTAAATTGGGTGCTAAAATTGCCCTAACAAATATTTCTTTCAGTTTTATTACACATCTACTACTAAACAAATAAAAATCAAGCGCAATTGTAATCTCTAAGGTATCTTCATTTACCTCCTCCCCCCTTTACACTTAAGCCGAACATTGTCCCCAATATTCAATTAGAAGATGTAAAAGTAAAGAAAATGAAAGAATGAAACAATTACTCCCCTGATTCGTTTAGTGTGGGTAATGTGGTAACATGGTTAGATCCTCCTCCAAGAAAATGAACATAGAAAAGCTTCTCTTTAGAAATGTAAATCATATTCTTATCCAATATAACCTGTTAAATCTGAGAAAGCAAACACGAAAAACCTCACGTAAAATTGGCGGTAAATTCTATATAAAATTAAATCCTAGAAAGCAAGTAAAGATAAAATGCTTGTGGAATGAATATTTGCAGATTCCTGAAGTTTAAAAGTTAAAGATTTTACGAAACTTTACAATTCCAGCAGAAAAACAAAACTTTCAAAATTTTCAAAAAATTTATACCTAACGTCGCCAGGTTTAAATCCTTGACGCCGTCAGGTTGATCTGACAGAAATTTTATATTTTGTTTTCGGAAAATTTCCAGAAAAACCCATGACTTAATTCCTGGAATTCCTGTAAAATATTCATTATGACTCGATACAAGCATTTGACTCAAACAAATACTAATATGTATGTTAATTTAACATTGTTATCGCTCATGTTCAACTTGTTCTTAAAAACAAATTTGGATTTCCCTTACACTTATCTTTTGCAAAATACCTTTATATGTGATCAAGACGAAGTTAAAAACAAAATAAAGCATTTTCACAATTTAATTTGAAACATGAACCATAAACAATATAAATAAAACATACATACGGAAGCAAATAAAATTAAATAAACACACAAACAAATAAATAAAGCTTGGGTTGCCTCTTAAAAAGTGCTTTTCTTTATTAACGAGTCTTGTAGCTAGACTCAAAGTCATGCCCTATCCTATGTGAGTGAGATCATCATCAAGGACATCTTTAGGATCGAATTTAGGTTTTAATTTCCTATCGGTGCGCTTAGTACGGTATGACTTTTCAAACTTCTCTCTATCCGGATCATATAATGTCATCTTTATGTGCCATGATCCATCTCCTTCCTTAGGTGGTTTATTCCAATTCCACTTGTATTTTTCACCTTCGCTTTTCCACCTATTCATTCCTAGGTTAATGGGTAAAACTCCTAGGAATTCAATCATCTTTCTAAAAACTAGAGGATCTTCAAATGGGTCCAATTCTGTGTCCCTAGCCAAGATTTGTTCTACCGTATGTGTTCGGTTCACAAATTCCTCTTCTAGGTAAAATGGGCGTTGGGGTCCTATGAAGTCTCTATTAATCCAAGGTCTGTATCTAGAGGGTCTCCTATTTATATTGACCCAATGAGGTATTAGTTCCTTGTAGGACCTTAGATATATCAACTTTAATAAAAATATAGCAGTTAGATGAAGTAAAGATGGTGACTTGATATGATATATGTGTGGCGTAAATATTGAAAGAGAATGATAAGAGATGAAGAGAACTTTTATTAAAAACACACACAATACACACACAAGCACACACCTCAAATGAGCCTTTGAGGTGTTTATATAGTTCTTAACATGATGCCTTAAAAGGCTTTCCATGGGCTTGGTCTAGGGCTTGGTTTCCTTTTACATATAAAGGCTTACATTACATAGCACATGACATATTAGCTTACCAAGACCAAGGCCCATTGACTATTCTTATAACAAAAACTACGACACATTATAACGTTACACTAAATGAGAATGACCATCACTTTCTAATATAATTTTTAATGCTAACGATCTCCCCTTAAGGGGTGGTCATTCGAATGATGCTCCACGTGATTAGGTCTTCTTTGTTCAATGTTGTTGACCATTGTGTGTCGTAGTAGAATAGTCTTTAGTCTTTGTTCCTTCATGCTTTGTGATCTTTGATGACTGACTTTTCATCATTCTTTGTTCCTTTGTGATGTGGAGCAATCTGCCTTTAGTCACTTCTGCGACTGTGGTGGTTGTTCGCCATTCCAACATGCTCATACATATTTGGACTTTGATATTCATATGCACGTAGTTCCCTTTCTTTCACTTTGATCTTTAGTCTCTATACTTTGTAGATTCTTCTTTTTGGCGTAGAATCTTTCTTTGAACTTTGTGTTGTATAGATCTTTGAGGGAGCTTTCTTTAACTTCCAGATGTATGTATGAGCATGCGGAATCTGTCGCCATGGAGGTGATGTGTAGCTGCATGAAAAAAGTTAGCAATAAATCAACCGGTACTTACAGGTTCGAATTAGAGATCATCAACAGCATAGTGCGAAGACTCCTTCTAACCCTTACCAAGGCCGTTCCCATGTCAGATACTCCCGAGGGAGCTTACAAGACCTACTAAGTAGCTCAATGACTGGGTGAGTCGCTGGGGATCACTCCACGACTGTAGACCATTTGAAACCACCGCGAATACTAAGCGTAACCCATAAAGAATTACCGAAGTGACCTGCTGTCAGGGCTGCTTGATGTTGACCCTGGCAGGAGTTTCCATTCAATCATTGAGAAACACTTGTGTGAATTCTCTCATAATGTTCTGGCAGATTGCTAAGATCTGCGTAGGACTCTTAAGTTTACATCTGGCGTCCTTAATGATGAACAACCAGTGTAGAAATATCATGTGTTGCTATGAGATCTTTTGATGAATCTCGGGGCTCTAGACTCGATAAGTGCACATTTGGTTTCCTATGCGGAGATTAGGGAGAGGTCTCCTGCTTCAATATCAACCATCTCTAAGAGACAGGTTGATAGATTACACCGGTTCCCCGTGAGAATGAAACAAGCTCTTTTAAGAGAACTTGAGTGGTTAAGAAGGTTAAATGCAGTGCGTCACTGGGTCCATGACGTCTTTATCTTCAATATCGGTGTCACCTTAGTAACGACCAGTAGCATACGAATTGAACCCGGTGTCTGCCCTAAGGTTGAACATATGGAGGGCTATTTCTTTTCACCCTTTTTCATAACTTTTCTTTTTAATTCTCCAACCCCTTCTTTCTCCGTTCTCATTTTCTCCTTTTTTTTCAATCATACCTAAGGACTTCTAATTCTATTCTATTGGATTTGTCCTTGGGTAGATCCCTCCGGCTCTGGCAGATCATAGGACGGTTTTTCCTAACCTTAGTCACCTTATAACTCCATGACTATCCTATAATTGCCATGAAACCATTTATGAAAAATCTCTCAAAGTGTTTATGATAATAAAACACATTGTTGTTATACTTTGTGAGTTTTTGTATCTTTTGAAGGACTCCCCCTTCACATGTGCTCATGTAATTTTTAAGAAATTTGCACATGTGGGGAGTTTGCACTTTTTGAATTGATCCACTTTCAGTGAACATGACCGATTCGAGACACGCTTACATCACTAGTTAGACTAGCTTGAAATTATTACCCGTCCTGGTCAAGTCCAAAGAAAGTCTCTCGATATGGTACATTCTACTCAGACAAGTCCTATTCGAGACACGCTTATATCACTAGTTAGACTAGCTTGAAATTATTACCTGTCCAGGACAAGTCTTTTCGATTACTGACATTTTAAGCTTCGTCAATTCATTGGTACTTACTAAGTCGAGCTCTTCTGAGATTCAGTCACAAACTTTAAACATCTTTGATAACATTTTAATCATGTCTTCTCCCCCTCAAAAATAGCATATTGTGATATTTTTGATATCAACTGATTAAGGAAAAGCATTTTGGAGAGAAAGACAGATTTGATTTAGCATGAATTTGGAACATTTTTGTTTTTGAACTCCCCCTTAATGATAGCATATTTTAAAATCAATTAAGGGTTTGAGGAAGTTATCTTGAGCACTCATTTTGAGAGATTTTGAGAAATCTTTTGGACAATCTTGAAAAAGTGCTCAAGAATTCTATTTTGTAAACGAGTTTTTGTTTGAAGTCTTTTTCGTTTGTTTAGACTCGAACTTTTTTGAAAAAGATTTCGTCTTTGAACGTACGAGTCCTTGATTTGAAA
Source organism: Artemisia argyi (assembly GCA_030686995.1). Classification (NCBI taxonomy): domain Eukaryota; kingdom Viridiplantae; phylum Streptophyta; class Magnoliopsida; order Asterales; family Asteraceae; genus Artemisia; species Artemisia argyi. The sequence continues at coordinate 103,977,954 of CM060677.1, forward strand.
GTAATCAGAAGTCATCATTTAAGTCCGGGTTTCATACTGAAGTATACGAAAGCCATTGTGAAGAAACATTTGAGAAACGACATGTTTTAGAAAAACATTTAAAAGAACTCCCGTTCAAGCATCTGTACATGTCCGTATCATTGTTGAATGACATTTCTAGAGACGTACAGAATATTGATTTATACGAAAGACATGTCGTGAGAAGAATATTTTTGAATTTTTTGATTTTATATTGTTTTTGTATGTTTTGAAAATTTTATATTTTTGTATTTTGTTTTTTTTCAAAGATATTTACAGCGGAGCGATTTTGAAAACATTTTTCAAGAAGATTTGAGAAGATGTTCTAGCTCCTCAGGAGTTAGGCTTTGCATGCCAATTCGTCAAACTAAATAGTCAAACAGTTCTTTTGGAAGGGCTTTAATAAATAGATCGGCGAGTTGGTAATCAGTCTTAACGAAAAATAATTCAACAGTACCCTCTTCCACGTGTTCTTTGATGAAATGGTAGCGGACTTTGATATGCTTCGTCTTAGAGTGATGTACGGGATTGCACGAGATGGCTATGGCACTTTTTGAGTCACAATACATAGGTATTCTGTCAAAAGTAAAGCCATAATCTGTGAGCTGTGTCCACTTCCAAAGAACTTGGGCACAACATGCAGATAGAGACACATACTCGGCTTCGGCGGTTGATAGCGCAGTACAATCCTGTTTCTTTGATGACCAGCTTACTAGCTTTTCACCCAAAAATTGTGCTCCACCGGATGTACTCTTTGCTGTAACTTGATCACCAGCATGGTTTGCATCTGAAAATGCTGTTAGATTAAACCCCGAATCCTTCGGATACCAAAGTCCCATGTTAATGGTGCTTCGTAGGTACCGAAAGATCCGGCTAACCTCTTTGAGGTGAACTTCAGTAGGCTTTGCCTGAAACCGTGCTAACAAACAAACAGCAAATTGAATATCGGGTCGACTAGCAGTCAGGTACATAAGAGAACCGATCATGCTCCGATATTTCTTCGGATTGATGGGTTTCCCAAACAAATCAACACCTGTTTTTGGTGAAGTGACCATTGGTGTACCAACAGAATCACAATTTTCCATTCCATGTTTTTTCAAAATCTCTATTGTATATTTAGCTTGATTAATAAAAATACCACGAGGGGATTGATGTATTTGTAAACCAAGAAAGAATTTTAGTTCCCCCATCATGGACATTTCAAATTTGCTTTTCATGAGATTTTCAAAATGTTTTGAATGGTTAGGATTGGTTGATCCAAAAATAATGTCGTCCACGTAAATTTGAACGATCAAAATGTCATCTTTGAATTTTTTGATAAACAAGGTGTCATCAACCGTTCCTTTTGTGAAATTGTTTTTAAGCAAGAAAGATGATAGTTCGTCATACCACGCTCTTGGAGCTTGTTTTAAACCATAAATTGCTTTCTTAAGCTTGTAGACGTAGTCTGGATGATCTTTGTCGATGAATCCCTCTGGCTGACTCACATACACTTCTTCTTTCAGAGTTTCATTCAAGAAAGCAGTCTTAATATCCATCTGATAGACTGTGATGTTTTTGTGAGCGGCATAGGCTAAGAAAATCCGGACTGCTTCAAGTCTAGCTACAGGCGCGAATGATTCTTCGAAATCTATTCCTTCTTCTTGTGGAGAACCTTTAGCCACGAGACGATCTTTGTTGCGAATAACAGTCATTTCCTCATCCAGTTTGTTCTTCCACAACCACTTGAGATCAAGAACACGTTTATCAAGTGGTCGTTCAACAAGTTCCTAACTATCATGTAACAGGTATTGAAGAAATTCCTCCTGCATCGCTTCATTCCAAGGGTTTTCTGCCATTGCTTCTCGAATGTTCTTTGGTTCTTTGAGGCTAATTGAGCAAATGTAAATGCACAATTCGAGATCAGTGGCAAGTTGTCTCCTTGTCTGAACTGGCTTTGAAGGTTCACCAATAACATGTTCTATTGGATGGTCTTTTGTCCATTAAAACGTAGAAGGGTACCTTGGGTAAAACATATGTGTGTTAGATGGTTCTTGTAACCTTGAAGAAGATTCAGCAGATTCTGTTGCAAATGGGTTTTCAAATATTTCTTCTTCTTCTAACGCAACATCGTTTGAATTATTTGTTGGTTCTTCCTGAAAATTTGTGTTTTGATTTTGCTCATCAACTCTTGGTAGTTCAGTTTCAATTACTGGAGTTGCTGGAGTAAATGTTGATGATGTTGAGGGAGTTGGTGCTTCAGCTTCGATTGTTGTAGATGCATCTTGTGAATGTGGTGGTGGTTGATGGTTTTGAGCGGGTGCAGCGGAATGTTGTGGAGATGCATTTGTCGAAGTTCCACCATAATATTCATCAAACATTAACTCGAAGAACTTTTCCATTTCTTGTTCTGAAGGTTTATCCGTGTTTGTTGACTGAGCTCCTTGAGGCACGAGTCCTGAACTGATGTGTCCAGAAGTCTGCTGGTTTGGTTCAGGTCCTAATCCGTTTTGATTAGAAGCCATTGGATTAAGCGCGGGTTCTAGAGCGTATCTCTCAGAAGCTATTTGTGAAATCTCGTCAAACTTCACATTCATCGTCTCCATTATCCTTTTTGTTCTTCTATTATACACCCTGAATGCCCTCGAGTTTTCTGAATATCCAATGAAGATTCCAATATCACCCTTAGCTTTCAACTTTCCTAGATCTTCTCTGTCGTTCGTCGGATAGCACAAAGCGCCAAATACATGAAGGTAAGAGATGTCAGGTTTACGGTTGTTCACTAGCTCATATGGGGTTTTATTGAATCTTGGATGTACTAGGGATCGGTTTTGAGTGAAACAAGCAGTGGCAACAGCCCATAAGAAAAGTGGTGCACTAGAAAAGATCAGCATTGTGCGAGCAGCTTCCACAAGAGTTCGATTTCTTCTTTCAACTACCCCATTCTGCTGTGGGGTTCTAACAACTGATGTTTGGTGTGTGATTCCAACATCCTCAAGGTAAGTTCTTAACTCCTGGTTTGTAAATTCTGTGCCATTGTCTATTCTTATAATCCTTACTGGAGCTTGAAGTAGAACTTGAATACGCTTCAGAAAGGTGATGATGATGCATGGTGCTTCGTCTTTTGCTCTCAAAAACTTTACCCAAGTATATCTTGAATAATCATCAACAATAACAAGAATATACTTCTTCCCATTAATGCTTTCAACTCTCATTGGGCCACATAAGTCCATGTGCAACATATGTAACCTTGCTTCCGAACTAGGTACGGTTTTGGATTTATATGATGCTCTTTTGCTTTTTCCTTGTTCGCATGATGGACAAAGATGTTCCTTGGTGTATTTGAACTTAGGAAGTCCGATGACGATGTTGTCTTTGGCTAACTTGTTGATGGTGTCGAAATTGAGATGGGATAAACGTCTATGCCACAGCCAGGACTTAGTTTCGGTTGCCCTTGTCATAAGACAAATTGGTGATGTAGAAGCCATTTGGTTGATGTCGATAGCATACAAGTTTGTATCACGATTACCAGTTAAGAGATCATCACCAACCAAATTTCTTATAAAAACTGTGTTTCTCTTGAATGCAACTTCTAAATCTGCATCACAAAACTGCCCAACTAAAAACAAATTGTGTCCCAACCCTTCGACGTAGTAAACCCAAGTGATTAAAAAATTCCCAAACCAAAGATCTCCATAACCCTGAATAGCTGCTACATGATCATTTCCAAATCGTACAGTTCCCATGAATTTCCAGACGAAATTGATCAGCAGCTCTAAATTCCCGGTCATGTGCTTGGAGCAACCCGAGTCGACGATCCGAAGACATATTTCGATAACCTGCCAAGAACAGAAGAGTTTGTATTTGGAAACCGTTTTGAATTTGGTTCCATGGGGTTAGGAGTAAAATCTAAATCACACTCATAGACAGTTGCTACTTGTTTAGCTTGAACTATTTCTAATTTGCCGTTCTGAAGAGTGAACTCTCTACCCGTTGGAATCCACATACAAGACTTAAGGTAGTTCCTAGGCATTCGACTAATAGTGGTAGACCTAAAGCGTGCAACTAATCTTTCTATAGATCCAGATCTAGCACTAGGTCTTTTAGGAACATTCTTCTGTTCAGGCATAACATTCACATTCTTAGAAACACATTCATCGTGAACATCATTAGTTAAACATTTCTTGCATATTAAACAAACAGAGTCATTACATTAGAACCAGTACTTTCGACATTACATTCAGATGAATCATGTTTCTTATTATAAAGCGATAAATTCCTAGGGTGTTCTTCTACTTCTTCAACTTTATTCTTGATACTACTCGTAGAGGCAGACGAGACTCTATTGTTCCTTGTATTGCTCCTAGGCTTTAGTCTGCTGCTCCTAGAGGTGCTTTCTAATCCTGTAGAAGGTAAGGCATACGCGTTAGGATTTATATTGTTGTCCTTTTTAGCATACCTAGATTCTTTAGAATTAGCCTTTATGCATTTGTCATTTTTCTTAGATGTTGAGGCAGACGCACTAGTGGGACTAATCCTAAAAAGGCCAGGTGCTATCACTTTTGGTGTTTCGACAACCGCTTTTCCTTTATCAACAATCCTTACATTTTCACTTTTCTTAGGCAAGGGTGTTGGAGTGACTGGTTTTGTCAAATCCTTTTTCTCATCGACTTTTGGAGCAAACCGTGAAATTGACATTTTTGGTTTTTGAACCGTGTTTGAAACATTTGGTTTCTCCGAAGTCAATGGTTTTGCAAACTTAGTTTCCTCACCCTTTCCTTTTTGACTTTCAAGCTGAGCCCTCAAAAGATCATTTTGCTCTTGCATATTCTTTAAGGCACGCTCATACGACAATTTGTCATACTTGCATTCTTCCTTTTTTCGATCAAGTTGTTTAAAATATGACACATTTTCTTTTTCAAGCTTTATAAGAGCATTTTCATATTTTGAAACAATTGCGGAGGTCTCAGCTCTTAGTCTTTCATCGTCTTGAACAGAATATGTTTGTAAAATGATGGACATAATATCAGTGGTCATAACAGCTTCGAAGAGAGAATCATTTAGGTTTTCCAAAACATTCATGTTTTCACGAGTATCATTAGCTTCGTTTACCAGGGATTTGTGGTCCTTGACAAAGTCGGCCGTTTCTTTTAAGAAAGCTTGTTCAAAATGGATTACCCTCGCACTGATGTTATTTAGTGGGATAGTAATTTCGTTTTCAAAAACCTTTTTCTGTTCAATATGAAAACTGGAATGCCAGTTGTTAATACTGATTGTAGTTTTAGAATTAACAATATTTTGAAGTTCTTGAATTCTCTTTTTAACGTCATCCAGAATGTCTCTAGCCTCACTTGTATTAAAAGTGTTGTTAGAAGACATTTGTTCCATTTTTGAAACAGATTTGGAAACAATTACTTTCTTAGAAAACATTTTTGAGAATGGTCGTTTTATGGAAAACACAGATTGTTCTTTTTGTGGAACAAAAGTAATTCCCGAAAGTTTGTTCAATTTGTTGTAATCAATGGGTTTCAAATCCTTTTGTTTCATTTTATTTATGCTCTCTTCGACATGGTCTATCGTTTGCACAAAATCCCGAACAACGGGAGGATCATGTTTGGTGTAAATCACATTACCATTATACAAAACATTCAGTTCTTTCTGAGCTTTCTTGAGATTACAAGGATTGTTGTTACCAAGAGCCATTTTATGTTTTGTATGGTAAATCGGATTAGTTTGACATGAAATCATTTTCATTGTTTGACTTGATTGACCCGACTTAATCACTAATTCTTCTAAATGTGCAATCATGTGTTCTAACTCTATGATTTCTTCCAAAAGTTTGTCTTCTTTCTTTGCAAAATCCTTTTTCAACTCATCCCTTTCTTTTTCAAGATTGGTATAAGCTGTTTTTTGTTTAGAAAGTTGGTTTTGTAAATCAGAAATTTCCGCGTTTAAAGATTTTATCTTTTTGAAAGAATTAACATCAAGTGTATTAAACTTGAGTTGCAATTGTTTTTCCCTTGAAACGGAATTTTGATAACCAGTTTCTAATTCAGACAATCTTTTGTTATGAAATTCAAAAGCTTTAACGTTTTCCTTGTAACTCTCAAGCTCAGTGGTCAATTTTACATTCGCGGCCTTAACATCGCGATTGACCTTTTGCACATTCTCAATTTCAATACGACAATTATTCAATAATGATTCAAATAAAGCACGTGTTTCCTCATAATTCTCAGCATGCTGTGAAACGAAGCCTCCATTATGATTCACATCTGGAGTTGCTGAAGGAGTATTGCTACTACTTGGCGTGTTCAGGTATGTATCATAAGTGGGTGCTAGCTTCTCAGAATACTGTTCCTCATGAGGAGACATATCAAATATATCATTATTGTGACATGTGTTGAAGTTTGATACCTCAGATGGTGCATTGGTGTCATAAACAGGAAGTGTATCAGAATCCGTGTCATACTTAGCTTCCTGAAGATTCGCCATGAATATGCAGTTCGCATTGATATCCTCTCTATCTTCCATGTCATCCATAAGAGCAATAAAATCATTCTCCTTTGCGTTCAACTGAAACCCTGCCTGAACCTTTTGTGTCAACATCACTGCTTTTTGCAAGTACTCTAGATCTTTCTTGTTTGGCTTAGTAGGACAGTTCCTTGCCATATGACCTACACCCTGACAGTTGAAACACTTTACCGGATTACCCTGATTCACATTTCCCAAATTCCCAACTACTGGACCTGCAACATTTCTATTCTGATTACCCATTGCCTGATTACCAACATTCTGACCCCTCTGATTTCCAACAAACTGACCCAACTGATTCCCTGCATTCTGACCATACTGATTCCCTGCATACTGACCTGCATTCTGCATATTCTGATTGCCCATATTAAATCCAGTAGCATATCCTTGCTGATTCCCATAAACTCCAACCATTTGGCCTCCATTACCCATATTGAAACTCGGCTGACCAATCTGCTTGTTGCGAGTGTTCGATGAAATCCTTTGGTTGTTGTTAGTTGGTGTAGAATAGCGTCCTTGGAATGCCTTTGATAGAAAAGCAAACGCTTGGGTTAATGCTGCAGAAGCTTCATCATCTTCAGTGAATTCTGGTTCTTGGAATTGTGGGTATTGCTGTTGTGGAATAACATGTTGTTGTTGCTGTGGGTAGAACTGTTGTTGGTAGACCGGTGTTGGTTGTTGAATGTATGATGGTTGCATGTAGTTTTGAGTGGAAGATGATGATGGTTGTTGTGTGTTCACTGGTAGCGGTGTTGGTGTAGTAGCAATTAATGCGAGAGGATCATGATTCTTTTCCAATCTTTCTTTCCTTACTTCATTAGCCTCAGCTTGGTTTTGCTTCAAAAAGTCATAGAGTTGATCATAATTCACCTTATGTAAGTCCTTTATTTGATTGACAATTGTAACATAACGACCCCATTCTTCTGGAAGGTTATTGATAAATTTGATGTTTGTTGCAATTGTTCAAGGTGTCAACTTGTTTCTGATTAACTCATTCATCAAAGTGCAAAACCTTGTGTAGTAAGATTCAATCTGTTCACCTTTAGTGGATGTAAAGTAATCCCATTCAGTAAGAAGTTTGTTCTCAACGTCTTGTTGTCCAATCTCTGTTCCATGACATATCCTTCTAACACGTTCCCACATAGCATAAGCAGTTTCACAACTGTCGACCGCAGCAAAGATCTCCCGAGGTAATCCAAGTTGGATTAAATGCATTGCCATATCATCTGCGGCGATCTGCTTCTTGTCTTCATCTGTGTAATCTGCTTCTGTTTGTTCACGCACGAATGGTTGAGTAGGAGGTGTTGTATTTGGATTGCCTTCAATTTGAACTTATCTTGGCATAAATGGACCATTTGTAATGGAGTTGATCATTAATTTACCATCAGGCTTTGTTTTGATGTAACGAAGCATGCGGCTTGTCCATGGGAGATATCCACCTTTTTCAAGCATTGGAGGTCGGTTTTCCGCACCGGCTGCATGAATATCTTGCTGAGTAGCCATTTATGAAGTGTAGATTGATAAAGTTGATACTTGGATCGTTCCAACGAAATAGGAGTTGTGATTAGTGTAAGTTGATGCAAGTTTGGATGGTGAAAAATTTGATCTAAAACCTTAAAACCTCAATAACTTCTTCCAGGAGTATTTTTAGGCCTCGAAACTTGGGTTGAATGAATAAATTCCGTGTCCTTCTTCCCTGTTTCACGGTCGTTTTGACAGCTGACTCGTCGAAAACGGAGTTACGGTTCAAAAGTTATGGCCATTTGAAGTTTGGTTGTCAAAAGTCAAACAATCTTATGCGTAAACCCAGATCTTATGCGTAAACAGTAATCTTAAGCGTAAAGGGTAAACTTAGGCGTAAACAGAATCTTATGCGTAAAGTAAATGTTATGCATAAACAAAAGTTATGCGTAAACAGTAATCTTATGCGTAAGAAAATTCTTAAGCGTAGAATTAGTAGTTTATGCGTAAGGTTTATGTTACGCGTAAGGTTTAGCTTATGCGTAAGATTTTTTACGCGTAAGGTTTATAAACCAAACTAATCTCTCAAACTTATCCAAGCTTGAAAGTTATCCCGTGTCGAAGTATTCCACAAACTTATCCAAGTCAGGGAAGTACTGAGTAGTCTCTGATCGTTGAAGAAAACTTATGCGTAGGATCTTTTGCATAGAAAAACTTATGCGTAGGATCTTAAGCGTAGATCTTATGCGTAGGATTCCAACTTGAGCGTAGAAGAAGGGTTTTAAGCCAAAACTCATGCGTAGAAAGTTGTGTTACGCGTAGTAAAAGGGTTTTAAGCCAAAACTCACGCGTAAACAGACCAAAAAGTACTTGATTAGATCCAAACGGTCAACCTAAACTGACCAGGTGATGGTCAACAAGGTCAAACTGCCTAGAGTCAATGCTCCGCGGAAGTATAGTGTTTCCCCGGGTCGTTATGTCCCGACGAGGTGTGATGGTTATTAAACGGGTTTGTGATCAGGTGAATCTGGACGGGAAAGGAGTTTTGTGAGTGATCTGAACTAAGGAATCTACAAGGAACTAACTTTAAACAAGCTATATGAACAAGACTGGAAAGTTTGAAATACCAGAAACGTTTAAAACTTAAAAACGCGTACGTCCACGTTTTAAATAATGTAAACGTACAAAATAAAATGCGAAAACTGAAATCTGAAAACCCACAGGGGGTGAAAATGACTTTTTTACAAACTTAAAGATAAAAGAAAATTTTTAGAAAAAGAAAATTAATTTTCACACTAATTAATTATTTATTATTAACTAATTACTATTTAATACTAATTATTAATATTTAAAACACTTAAATATAATTTAATACTAATTAAATACTAGAAAAATGAAAATAAAATTTCTAAAATTATAAAATAACTAAAAATAATTTTTAAAATTAAAAATAAGTATTTTTGTCTTTTTGTGATTTTTTTATTAATTAATTACTAATTATATATTAATTACCTAATTAAACTATTTTAAATTATAAAAAATAGCAAATGAACAGTAAAAATTCTAGGAAAATTTCTAAAACTATTTTACATCATATAAAAGCTAGGAAAAATATAAAAACTAGGTCTTACTAAATAAAAACTAATTATGCTATTTTAAAACTTAATATTAATTAATTATTAATAAAACTAAGATTAAATCTAATAAATACCAAATGATAAAATAAAAATCTGATAAAATTAATATAAATACTTTAATATAAAAAGAAATTAAGAAAAATATAAAAATTCTAAGTTCTTAATAAAAATATAAAAATGAAAATGAAAATTTAAATTATATTAAATAGAAACTATCACTTAAAAATAAATTGGTTTTTCTTGGTTTTTCTTTTACAAAGACCTAAAACATGAACTTTTTATAATAACAACTTTTTTGTAAACTAAAAATAAGCACTATGGAAAGAAATAAGCTAAACAGTTGACTTTTGTTGACTAAATAGGGAAATAAGCTCAAATGAGAACAAGTGGGACCCACTCTTGTGAATTCTGATCTAAATAAGTTATGTGATCATGTGTGAGCAAGAAAAAGCAACTATGGTCAACTGAATAAGCAAATAAGCTACAAAATAAGCACTTGGCTTATTGTTCAACACAGAAAAAAGGGACAAACTTTAGGACTTGATTCAGGTGGGGTCCACTGGTTTCTAGGTCAAACCATTGGTCAAAGGATGGAGCCTACCAGGGGGGGATTGAAAGGATCAAGGTGGAAGCTTGTGGGACCACTGTGGTGGTCAAAAAACCACCATCAAGTGGTGGTGTTGGACTGAGACCTGCTGGTGCAGGGGAGGGGTCACCCCTGCAAGCTACTTTGATCCAATGTGGGGGCTTGTGGAAAATTACCAAAAATGTAATGAAGGGTGGATCATAAAGTTAAGCTGGTAGACAACAAGGATAAACAAATTTTACATCCTCAAACATAACACAAAATTCTCATTAATTCTTGCAATTTTGGAGAAAAACTGAATTCATGCATTTTGACTTTTTACTAAAACCTAAGATTTGACTTATTTTGATTTTGATTGCTTCTAACTTACTGATTTAGCTAAATTAATTTATTTTAAAACTAAAATAAGCTACCCTAACCTTATTTGAACTGAAATGAAGATTATGGATCCCCCAATTACTAACAGACAACTGTTACAGGTTTTTAATGATGAGATTGACTTTTTTGATGCTTAACTGCTGACTTTATAACTCAAGTAACCTAGTTGAACCTAATGGAACATACCTCAGACAAGTTTAACAATGATAGCTAACAATAACTCAGAGGACAGTCTAAATCCAAACACCCCTACTCACAACTGATTTTTTGAGGTTCTTGAAGTAGATAGTAATTTAGATCAGGGAGCTGATTCCAAATGTTATAATATGATGCTATAAGCTGAATTTAACACAAAACCACTAATTACAACAACAAAATACAGCTAATTAAAATCATGTTGATATGGCAGTGAATATGAAAAATAAAGTATCCTTGAATTCTACTGAACCAACATGTAATGTAAAGCAATCTCATGACTAACTTACACCTAAGAGACACAGAATTCCAAATATAAGCAACGAATAAGCATGTATACAGTGAAGAACAAAAGTTGCAAAGGAGTCTTACAATTGATCTCAAGCTAAACTGAAGTACTTAAGGACCAAATTCCATTCCTATCACTCCCCTTGGAGTTCTAATACCCGAAACATCCACAAACCATAGCTGAATTCACCTTAATCCACAATAATGAACCCCCTTTGACTTTCTTTGACTTTTTGAGTTATTTGAGTAATCAGAAGCTTAAGCTTATAGAAGCATGAAGACAAGCTTCTCTGAGTTCATTTGAGCATCACTAATATCTTATGAGAGATTGAAATGACAAGATGACTTAAACAAGATTTTTGCTAATGAAAACTTAAACTTTTTATTGCTTACTGAGAATCAAGTACAAACTTTTAATCAAAGTTAAAATACTTAAATTAGATTTGAAACAGATTACAAAGTTAAACTAAGCAACATACATTTAAAGCATTACATAATTTTAAAATTACATTAAAAACCTAAATTAACTACTAAAATCTACTAGCCTCCTCTCTGCTTCCCTTCTTCCTTTTTATGTTGAACCATTAGGGTTTTTGACACCCACTTGTCTTTTCCCAGCTTCAACAAGGACCTTTGGATGAGAACTTTCAATCTAGGCCGTTTAAAGATTTTTGCCGCCAAAACTTCTTTGGATTTTTCCTTGGTATTTGATGCTAGGGATGTAATCTTGGTTTGTAGTACTTGTTTGGTTAGGAAAGGGGGAAGATTGAGTGTTTCAGAGGTGAAGAGGTGGGTTTGTGATGATGGTGTTGGAGTGCAGGCTAGGGAGGTAGGGGGTGAGGTGGAGTCAAAGGGTGGGGTTTGACAGGTTATTATAAAAACGGGGGAAGTGGTATATTTTGTGGTGGGCTGGGGTTGTTGATGGGCTGAGGAGGATGGAGTGGGCTTGGTTGTGTTTGGGGTGGTAATTGGATTTGGTTGTAGTAATTAAAAGAAAAGGGCCGGTTGGTATTTGAAATTAAGCACAAGGACCAATTTTGTATTTTTCTGATTTTGAAGGGTGGAAAGTGCAAACTTCCCAAAGTTATCATAAGGACCATTTTTGCCATTAATAAATAGTACAAGGGTTAAAATTATTAATTTTCCATTTTTTATAACCCGGGGACTAAATTTGACACTTTTGAAACATGGGGGACCAAAGTTGTAATTTTACCATTTTGAACTTTAAAGGATTAATTTTTACAACTTGTGAATCCCCAAGGACCTTTGATGATAAATTCCTTGTTTGATTAACCAGGGACTAGTTTTGTCAATTTTTGAAACTCTAGGGACTGAAACTGCCAATTATGCAAACTTTGTTCGTTTTTCATTTGTTTTTAAACATTTTGCATCTACAACATATAAAACACACTTTTGGGATAATTTCTGTATTTTGATGCATTTCTGAGTGTTTTTGGATGTTTTGGCAGTTTAGATACGATAAAAATGATGAGTATTTACACACTCATCAATCCCCCACACTAAAATATTGCTAGTCCCTAACAATAACTCGTTTTGAAAACTTTATGGATTTTAAACTCTTTACCAAAAGCCGTCACTTCTGGAGTAGCCAGGTGTAAGAACTGTGGCACACCTGATAACCGTGTAATTTTGAGCAACCACCAGCTGTCAACGGATTTGATTAGTCTTTACCAAAAGCCGTTTGCTTCTAGACTAGCCAACTCTTGATGGAATAGTCAACATCTTGGTGAGCTGATTACCAATTATGGATTTTCCACTGCCTTTACCACAAGCCATAATCTTGCGGGCTAGCCAACTCATTCGCTTTAAGGGATATGGCGAGTTGAGGTACCATACAATTTTGGGCAAATTGCAAGCCATCAACGGATTTGAGATGTCTTTACCAAGAGCCGTTTGCTCCTGGACTAGCCAATCCTTTTGGCGGCTAGATAAGGTGGACTGATAACCACAAAAATTTTGAACACAAGTGAAAAATTTTTGAAATTTTTTTTGAAATTTTGGCCAAAACGGGGGTACTAGATAGTAAAATGTGATAAAATTCGCTAGAATACCCCCCACACTTAGACTGAATATTGTCCTCAATATTCAAAGTCCCGGCTATTATGCCGACATTTTGAACGTAAAAGGGCAACATTACAAGCTAAGCGTGGAAAACACCATTTTGTGTTTCACTTTTGTAATCATAGCATGGGTGACTCCCCCACACTTAGGGTGAAAACCCTATAAGCATGCTACTGTTTTTGTTTACCGAGTCGCTAGCTTGACTCGACCCCGAATTCATTTGTCCTTGGGGAAGCATGATGTGGAAGAGAAAATCTCAATCGGACTTTCATTCAAGATGTTTGGACAAACATTTGAAGCACGTGAAAGTTCCACACCGATGAGATAAGTATCCGGCTGTGAATAGTATAAACTATAAGCGGTGATGCCGAGGTCAAAGAAAATGTCTTCATTCCCGAAGGAGTGAAGAACAGGAGAAGTCACCCTGTAGGTGAAGAAAAGGGAGAAAACCATGATGAAAATTATGATAAGATCTTCTTCCTCGAAAGCAGGTTCATTAGCCTAATTTTGGATTTCAAAGGTTAAGCTCGTTTGGTTTGAAAATATCCTGGGCGGGAGGGTGGGAATTTGTAAATTCTCATGATTGAGAGCATTTCCCCCCGGGCTATCATACTCCGGAGGAGTCATGATGTGAGTGAGTTCACAGGAGAACTCATCAAATGTGAATGAATCATATTCTGGACTGATGTGCGTGAGTTCACAGGAGAACTCATCGAAGGTAAATGATTCATAATCGGGGAGAGAATTATGAGAATGAGAAATGGTACTGCCACTAATCTTCTCTCCTATGGGATCAAAAGTAAAGGCTTCAAACTCCGGAATAGGATCATCGGAGAAAATGTCACTATCCTTAATGGGGATAGGAGATGAAATAGGTTTCTCTTTGAAAGCCTCGATTTTTGAAATGAGGTGACTGACATTCAAAAATGTTGCACGAAGTGCTTCATCCTTGATTTTAGTGTCAGTCTCATCATTCACTTCTTCTAAGCTGACTAGCTCAGAAGGTAATCCTTCCACATGACTGATGTCTCCAGAAGATAAAGAATTTTCATCAACATGTGAAGTACTAAGCTCGAAGTTGGGATTAGAGTTTAAAAGATTTTCAGTTTCTCCCATATCGGCTTCAAGGTCAAGCAGATCATCATCACTTCCCAATGGAAGTGGATTGATGTGAGTAAGTTCATTTGTGAACTCCTCAATAAGAGGGTCAACATCCGAATGAGGCAATGGTGCCTCATCATACTCAACTTCTCCATAAGATATGCAATCATCATTAAAATCGGAGAATGTCTCAAAATGATCTTTTGGATTTTTAGGGGAAGAAGGTAGGTCACACACAAGATTAAAAGTTCCCTGTGACTCTCCTGGGATTGGGACAAGGTTCTCAACACTAGACTTTATGAATTCGTCCGATTCCTTTTGAGGAACAGTGCTAAGATGCTCATCCCCCATATTCAGAGAGTGAGTGTGAACTTCGGGTGTGATATCAACAAACTGAGGGAGTTTAGAAGTACTAGTAGTTATGGAATTTTCAAGTTCCATTTGATCAACGGCTAGTGACTTCGTCACATTATTTTCTCCCTGATTCTCCATGGAAGGAATCACAACTGATGAATCTGATGAATCTTTTTGAATAATAACAATGTTATCTTCATCATCATCACTGTCATCATCGTCATCATATAGAGCAGCATAGCGAAGATTGGCATGTATTTTAGCCGCTCTTTGCTCAGCAAGTAATTCTTCCATGCTCATTTCATTTCTAGCATCTCGTTCTTCAGCAAGTAATTCTGCCATTGATTTTTCACGAGATTCTTGAAACGATGTAGAAGCCAACCCCTCCTTAAATTCTTTAAATGCTTCAAGAACCTTTAGATAAAGGTCTTGCGGGAATTGAGGAGTTGCTTGGGTCAATTGGTGCTGTGGAGGTTGGTCTTGAAATGAATAGTCGTAATTGTTGCAAGGAAATGGATTCCCTGTTTGACAATCCGAGCTAAAGTGAGGACCTCCACAGTTTTCACAACTGTAAAATTGATGTGGCTGTGAGTCGTATGTGCTTGAATCATAATTGTTATCGGGAAACTGCTCATAGACAAGCGTGTTGCCCGATTGACAATCAGAACTGTAGTGTGAGCCACCATAATACTCACAACAGTTAAACTGTTGAGCCTGGTTTGGTGAATTGTATGGATATTGGTCGTAACCAAAATTTTTACTATTTTGACAATCAAAACCTTGGTGAGGACCTCCAAAATATTCACATGAAAAGTTTGGTGTATTATGATACGAAGCATCATTGTGATTTGGATAATATGATTCTTGCTCGTATGGATGTGATGGGTAATTAGAAAAATTTGAAGAGTCGTTGAATGAGTTCTGATTAGGATCATAAGAAAATGAATTCCTCGAACCACAAAACAAACAACTTCCGTCTTGAATATCATTACCACATTGTACACATGTACACCAACGACATGGTAAACCAAAAAGTGGCTCACTACAACCAACACAAGGAATAAAATCCAGAGGTGGGACAAGTGGTGTGCTCTTAGAGCTAGCAATTTCCACCACTTCCGTTATGGTCTCGGGTTTTGGTTTTTTATAAACGTGAAGATTGGGTAAGTCGTTCTTTTCAGTCACTGCCCTAAGCTCTGTACGTTTGCTTGATGACCTTATAACCTTATATCGTGAAAGGTCAAGATTGATTCTTGAAGGTTTAGGAGCAATTGTGAGCTTAGGTTTTTGGACAACCGTAGGTTGGACGTATTTAGCACTTCCATCGTCAGAGGGAAGTACAGGGTCCTTTGTCACCTCGGTTTCTTGTTCCATTTCCCTCACCGGAGAGGGAATATGAATCGAAGGTCCATCATAATCAACACGACATCTCGACATTTTTGACAAGGCCATAAGTTTTTCAATTTTGCTCTCAAAAGCCCTTTGTTCAAAGAAATCGTCATCAAGAGATGCCATTAGAATCAATTACGGGACAAGTGGAAGAAGGTAGAATCAAAAGGATAGAGGGTAAAGGGATGAAGAATCAAAAAGGTAGGAGGGTAAAGATGGATATTTTTGGGATTTTTGATAAACATTTTATAAGAAAGAAAATCTTTTTGTGTTTTTGTGTTCGTTGAAAACTAATTTTAAAAAGTTTTTAGGAACCGTTTTGTTTTTAAAATAAGAAAATATGAACAAAGGATGGTAAATATACAATGAGTGTATATCCAGATTCACTAATCTGTAAAACCGTTTAGAATACGCGCACGACCTCCCCGGCAGCGGCGCCAAATTTTGATTGGATCCAAACGGTCAACCTAAACTGACCAGGTGATGGTCAACAAGGTCAAACTACCTAGAGTCAATGCTCCGCGGAAGTATAGTGTTTCCCCGGGTCGTTATGTCCCGACGAGGTGTGATGGTTATTAAACGGGTTTGTGATCGGGTGAATCTGGACGGGAAAGGAGTTTTGTGAATGATCTGAACTAAGGAATCTATAAGGAACTAACTTTAAACAAGCTATATGAACAAGACTGGAAAGTTTGAAATACTAGAAACGTTTAAAACTTAAAAACGCGTACGTTCACGTTTTAAATAACGTAAACGTACAAAATAAAACGCGAAAACTGAAATCTGAAAACCCACAGGGGGTGAAAATGACTTTTTTACAAACTTAAAGATAAAAGAAAATTTTTAGAAAAAGAAAATTAATTTTCACACTAATTAATTACTCCCTCTGTCCCATTTTTATTGTCCATGTTACCATTTTTGGATGTCCCAATTTAATTGTCCCTTACCAAAAATAGCAAGTACGGAGTATTTGTTTTTACTAAAATACCCCTCATATCAGTTGCCAACACATACTGCATTAAATATATTTTGTGTTTCACTCGTTAAAAATATGTAAAAGGAATACAAGCACTAAATGTAAAAAGGTGCAATCAATGTTGGAAAATCTGTAACTCATGCATTCACATTAAAACCATAATACAAAGTGAGTTGGTTCTTTTCTTCAAAAGGTTATGCACTACTGTTTTGTCATTAACATTAAAGCCATAATACAAAATGAGTTGGTTCTTATCTTCAAAAGGTTATGCATGTACTGATATACAAAACGAGTCTTCTGTTTAACTAGCCAAATAAGATCGAGCTTCACTTAACAAATCTTGATCGCATTCAATTTGGAGTGGCAAGTTACCTTGTCGTTCCAACCTACGCTTACCAATATGCGGTACATGATAGTTGTTGCCTCCCCGGATCTTAATGATTTCTTTCATGCATGTTTGCAACGTTAAAAAAACATTGTTAAGCTCATTTGATTGCATCCTCTCAAAAGATGTTAGAACAGCATGGACCAACTCATCAATATTACCCAAAGCCTCTTGTTCTTGAAGTGATTGGATTGCTCGAAAAAATCCGAGATCCAAAACATTTAAATCCGGACTATTTGGAGGTTGAAAACAAAGTCGAATATCAAATCCTTCTCGAGACGCCGCTTCAAGGAACTCGTTATCATCAACATCAATGTGCGGCTTTGCATTGTCTTGTTGAATATATATAGGACCGGTATGACCTCGCGGCCATTTAGCTCTAATATCTGGTAAAACTTTTTGTATCAACCATGATCTTGTTATTTGTTTATTCACTGATAAAATAGGCTTCGTCTCCATAGTTCCCGCAACACGGTTCTTGCTTGAACGCTTAGCGGGTTCTAATGTTGTAAGCGGGTAGATACCAATTTTTCCCGAGAAAACATCATTACCCGATGCATCATATCTTGGTCGTGCTACGGCGGCAAGAAACATGACCTTTGTCCTGAACTTCTTGCTTTTACAAGTTCTTAATGGTTCATTCTCGCTAGGAACAAGATAGTAACGTTTTGATGGTCTTGACAAGTAAAACCATTTTTCGTCAATGTGAACAACGTCAAACATGTCATGGAACACCATACTTGAACTAGATAATGATCGATTAATTTTAGATAAGCAAAATTCTAACCTTGCTCTTTTATTCTCACTAGTGAGACTTGGCTTGATGGCGTTCATATGTGGTCGAAGTACACCTTCCTTTATTCGTCTATGCATAGTCGATTTTGAAACATTCATTAACTTTGCAAGAGACCGAATGTTGGTACGAAGACGTAATGGAATTTGCGAAACTTCATCCATATCAATTTCTACTTTTTTACGTCCAACATTTGTTGGCATCTTTGACGAGAAATCAACATTTAGTCCCCGGTCGATTTGAAATTTTGCTTGATGCCAAATGCGACTTACGGTCTTTGGAGATACCGAGGACAAAGAAGCCACCTCACGTACGGAACCCTTTCTTAGTTCTCCATTCAAACTTTTTTCCAATAGTGCTTGATATATAGATTGACGTTGCTCATGAGTTGTGTTCTTCTTACGAGTATTAGTTAATGAAAATATGGAATTCTCCATATAAAATGATGAGACAGTAGTGTAGTTACAAGAAGTTTAAACAAGGGGACAAAGTATATATAGAGAACATATGGAGGGATATCAAAAATACGAAATGGGTTTTATGCATCGAAAGTTGCGGCAAATTTGCCTTCATGTGTTTTGTAAGTAAAAATTTGAAATTTAAAATGAATTGCATTAAAATATTGGCGGGTAGTAACAAGTTTAGCAAAAGTAAATTGTCTTCATGTGTTTTGTAATTAAAAATTTGAAATTTAAAATGAATTGCATTACAGTACAATATTGGCGGGTAGTAACAAGTTTAGCAAAAGTGAATTGTCTTCATGTGTAAGTTTATTTAATGTTTAGGTGGAGAAAGAGAAAGGGTAAATGTGTCAATTTGTTAGAAA
Source organism: Artemisia argyi (assembly GCA_030686995.1). Lineage (NCBI taxonomy): Eukaryota > Viridiplantae > Streptophyta > Magnoliopsida > Asterales > Asteraceae > Artemisia > Artemisia argyi. The sequence goes on from CM060677.1 coordinate 103,996,933, forward strand.
GATAGTGCATTAATTACACTTTTCTTAATATTCGAGATTTTTGTCGGAGGACAATAAAAATGGGACGGAGGGAGTATTTATTATTAACTAATTACTATTTAATACTAATTATTAATATTTAAAACACTTAAATATAATTTAATACTAATTAAATACTAGAAAAATGAAAATAAAATTTCTAAAATTATAAAATAACTAAAAATAAGTTTTAAAATTAAAAATAAGTATTTTTGTCTTTTTGTGATTTTTTTATTAATGAATTACTAATTATATATTAATTACCTAATTAAACTATTTTAAATTATAAAAAATAGCAAATAAACAGTAAAAATTCTAGGAAAATTTCTAAAATTATTTTACATCATATAAAAGCTAGGAAAAATATAAAAACTAGGTCTTACTTAATAAAAACTAATTATGCTATTTTAAAACTTAATATTAATTAATTGTTAATAAAACTAAGATTAAATCTAATAAATACCAAATGATAAAATAAAAATCTGATAAAATTACTATAAATACTTTAATATAAAAAGAAATTAATAAAAATATAAAAATGCTAAGTTCTTAATACAAATATAAAAATTAAAATTAAAATTTAAATTATATTAAATAGAAACTATCACTTAAAAATAAATTGGTTTTTCTTGGTTTTTTTTTACAAACTTATTTTAGACCTAAAAACATGAATTTTTTTATAAAAACAACTTTTTTGTAAACTAAAAATAAGCACTATGGAAAGAAATAACCTAAACAGTTGACTTTTGCTGACTAAATGGGGAAATAAGCTCAAATGAGATCAAGTGGGACCCACTCTTGTGAATTCTGATCTAAATAAGTTATGTGATCATGTGTGAGCAAGAAAAAGTAACAATGGTCAACTGAATAAGCAAATGAGCTACAAAATAAGCACTTGGCTTATTGTTCAACACAGAAAAAAGGGACAAACTTTAGGACTTGATTCAGGTGGGGTCCACTGGTTTCTAGGTCAAACCATTGGTCAAAGGATGGAGCCTACCAGGGGGGGTATTGAAAGGATCAAGGTGGAAGCTTGTGGGACCACTGTGGTGGTCAGAAAACCAACACCAAGTGGTGGTGTTGGACTGAGACCTGCTGGTGCAGGGGAGGGGTCACCCCTGCAAGCTACTTTGATCCAATGTGGGGGCTTGTGGAAAATTACCAAAAATGTAATGAAGGGTGGATCATAAAGTTAAGCTGGTAGACAACAAGGATAAACAAATTTCACATCCTCAAACATAACACAAAATTCTCATTAATTCTTGCAATTTTGGAGAAAAACTGAATTCATGCATTTTGACTTTTTACTAAAACCTAAGATTTGACTTATTTGGATTTTGATTGCTTCTAACTTACTGATTTAGCTAAATTAAGTTATTTTAAAACTAAAATAAGCTACCCTAACCTTATTTGAACTGAAATGAAGATTATGGATCCCCCAATTCCTAATAGACAACTGTTACAGGTTTTCAAAGATGAGATTGACTTTTTTGATGCTTAACTGCTGACTTTATAACTCAAGTAACCTAGTTGAACCTAATGGAACATACCTCAGACAAGTTTAACAATGATAGCTAACAATAACTCAGAGGACAGTCTAAATCCAAACACCCCTACTTACAACTGATTTTTTGAGGTTCTTGAAGTAGATAGTAATTTAGATCAGGAACTGATTCCAAATGTTATAATATGATGCTATAAGCTGAATTTAACACAAAACCACTAATTACAACAACAAAATACAGCTAATCAAAATCATGTTGATATGGCAGTGAATATGAAAAATAAAGTATCCTTGAATTCTACTGAACCAACATGTAATGTAAAGCAATCTCATGACTAACTTACACCTAAGAGACATGGAATTCCAAATATAAGCAATGAATAAGCATGTATACAGTGAAGAGCAAAAGTTGCAAAGGAGTCTTACAATTGATCTCAAGCTAAACTGAAGTACTTAAGGACCAAATTCCATTCCTATCACTCCCCTTGGAGTTCTAATACCCAAAACATCCACAAACCATAGCTGAATTCACCTTAATCCACAATAATGAACCCCCTTTGACTTTCTTTGACTTTTTGAGTTATTTGAGTAATCAGAAGCTTAAGCTTACAGAAGCATGAAGACAAGCTTCTCTGAGTTCATTTGAGCATCAATAATATCTTATGAGAGATTGAAATGACAAGATGACTTAAACAAGATTTTTGCTAATGAAAACTTAAACTTTTTATTGCTTACTGAGAATCAAGTACAACCTTTTAATCAAAGTTAAAATACTTAAATTAGATTTGAAACAGATTACAAAGTTAAACTAAGCAACATACATTTAAAGCATTACATAATTTTAAAATTACATTGAAAACCTAAATTAACTACTAAAATCTACTAGCCTCCTCTCTGCTTCCCTTCTTCCTTTTTATGTTGAACCATTAGGGTTTTTGACACCCACTTGTCTTTTCCCAGCTTCAACAAGGACCTTTGGATGAGAACTTTCAATCTAGGCCGTTTAAAGATTTTTGCCGCCAAAACTTCTTTGGATTTTTCCTTGGTATTTGATGCCAGGGATGTAATCTTGGCTTGTAGTACTTGTTTGGTTAGGCAAGGGGGAAGATTGAGTGTTTCAGAGGTGAAGAGGTGGGTTTGTGATGATGGTGTTGGAGTGCAGGCTAGGGAGGTAGGGGGTGAGGTGGAGTCAAAGGGTGGGGTTTGACCGGTTATTATAAAAACGGGGGAAGTGGTATATTTTTGTGGTGGGCTGGGGTTGTTGATGGGCTGAGGAGGATGGAGTGGGCATGGTTGTGTTTGGGGTGGTAATTGGATTTGGTTGTAGTAATAAAAAGAAAAGGGCCGGTTGGTATTTGAAATTAAGCACAAGGACCAATTTTGTATTTTTTTGATTTTGAAGGGTGGAAAGTGCAAACTTCCCAAAGTTATCATAAGGACCATTTTTGCCATTAATATATAGTACAAGGGTTAAAATTATTAATTTTCCATTTTTTATAACCCGGGGACTAAATTTGACACTTTTGAAACATGGGGGACCAAAGTTGTAATTTTACCATTTTGAACTTTAAAGGATTAATTTTGACAACTTGTGAATCCCCAAGGACCTTTGATGATAAATTCCTTGTTTGATTAACCAGGGACTAGTTTTGTCAATTTTTGAAACTTGGGGGACTGAAACTGCCAATTATGCAAACTTTGTTCGTTTTTCATTTGTTTTTAAACATTTTGCATCTACAACATATAAAACACACTTTTGGATAATTTCTGTATTTTGATGCATTTCTGAGTGTTTTTGGATGTTTTGGCAGTTCAGATACGATAAAAATGATGAGTATTTACACACTCATCAGTACTGTAGATAGCTGTTGGGTTGTACTATACTCAAAACTTACACGTAGGATGACCAGAAAACTTCAAAAATTCGATTTTTTCAACCAAAAACTCTTTTTTCACTTGTTTCTAATGATCAAATCTTTCCCAAAACACTTAGAATCACTAAAACTTCAATAAAGTTCACAACTTTAACACTAAAACCATGTAAAAATCAAAACTTTTTGAAGAAAAAGTGCACAAATGAATGAAAAATGCAACTTTTTAACAAAAAAACTTGATAAAAACACTCCTAAATCATTGTTAGGCGATTGATACCACTTGTAGGACCTTAGATATATCAACTTTAATAACAATATAGCACTTAGATGAAGTAAAGATGGTGACTTGATATGATATATGTGTGGCGTAAATATTGAAAGAGAATGATAAGAGATGAAGAGAACTTTTATTAAAAACACACACAATACACACACAAGCACACACCTCAAATGAGCCTTTGAGGTGTTTATATAGTTCTTAACATGATGCCTTAAGAGGCTTTCCATGGGCTTGGTCTTAGGCTTGGTTTCCTGTTACATATAAAGGCTTACATTACATAGCACATGACATATTAGCTTACCAAGACCAAGGCTCATTGACTATTCTTATAACAAAAACTACGACACATTATAACGTTACACTAAATGAGAATGACCATCACTTTCTAATATAATTTTTAATGCTAACATTCCTCATTAGTATCATAGGCATGTTTCTTAACATCGTAAACCGACCAAGTTTCACCTTCCCCTATCGCTATATTAGACTCCTTACAATCAATCATCGCACTTGCGGTAGCTAGAAATCCTCTTCCTATTAGCAAAGGGCATGTAGAGTCACTAACCATATCAAGGATGTGGAAATCGGCTAAAATAGTTAGTCTTCCTATGTGCACTAATACGTCCTTTACTAGCCCAACCAGATATGTGACACTTCCATCCGCCAGACCTATGATTACTTCCGTCTCATCTAATTTACCTGGCTTAAGAGTGGTGTAAAGGGACAACGAAAGTAGATTTAGGGTTGACCCAAGATCGGCTAATGTGTTAAAAGCCTCAGAGTTTCCGATCTTGCAAGGTAGAACAAATATGCCCGGATCATCTAATTTCTTAGGTAACTTGTTTTGAATGAAGGCGGTTTCTATTTCACCTAATTTAAGCTTATTGATTGAGCCCGAACCACCTAACTTATATTGACCAAGGAATGGTCAACAAAGTCAAATAGCCTAGATCAATGCTCCGCGGAAGTATAAGGTTTCCCCGGGTCGTTATGTCCCAGCGAGGTGTGAATTGTAAACAAACGGTTATTTGATCGGGTGAATTTAGATGAGAAAAAGGTTTGTGTGTGATTGAACTATAGAATCTACAAGAGAATAGCTTAAACAAGCTATATAAACAAGACGAGAAAGTTTGAAAACCCAGAAACGTTTAAAACTTAAAAACGCGTACGTTACGTTTAAATAAAACGTAAACGTACGAAATAAAACGCGAGTTTTAACAAAATAAAATACTTACAAAAGTGAAAATCACATTTTTACAATCCTAATAATAAAAGAAACTTTTTAGAAAATTAAAATTACTTTTTACACTATTTAATTAATTACTATTAATTAAAAACTATTTAATACTTATTATTAATACTTAAATAACTAAAATACAATATAATATTATTTAAATACTAAAAAGGTGAAAATAAAATTCCTAAAATTATAAAATAACTAAAAATAAGTTTTAAAATTAAAAATAAGTATTTTTGTCTTTTTGTGAAATTTCTATTAATTAATTACTAATTAATTACTAATTAACTAATTAAACTATTTTAATTAAGAAAAATACTAAATGAACAGTGAAAATTCTAATAAAATTTCTAAAATTATTTTACAACATATAAAAGCTATAAAAAATATAAAAACTAAGTTTTACTTAATAAAAACTAATTATGCTATTTTAAACTAATTATTAATTAATAATTAATAAAACTAAAATTAATTCTAATTAATACTAAATGAGAAAATAAAAATCTGAGAAAATTAATATAAATACTTTAATATAAGATATAATTAATAAAAATATAAAAATGACAAGTACTTAATAAAAATTTAAAAATGAAAATTAAAATTAAATTACATTAAATAGAAACTATCACTTAATTTTAAATTTGTTTTTCTTGATTTTTCTTTTACAAACCTATTAAATACTTAAAAACAAACACTTTTTGTAAAAACAAAATTTTTGTAAACTTAAAATAAGCTGAAATGAAAGCTAAAAGTCCAACAGTTGACTTTGTTTGACCAAATGGCAAAATAAGCTAAAATGACCACAAGTGGGACCCACACTGGTGAAATAAGATGTAATTAAGCTAAGTGAACTAATTTAAGCCAGAAAAAGCAAGAAAGAACCACAGATTAAGCCAATAATCCACAAATAAGCACTTGAATTTTTGCTAGGAACTCAGAACTGGGACAGATTTCAAGGCCTGATTTAGGTGGGGTCCACTGACATTCAGGTCAAACCAAAGGTCAATTGGTGAAGCCTACCATGGGGGGGTTGAAAGGTACAAGTTTCATGGCATGGGGCCCACTGGTTTGGCTGGAAAACCACCACCAAGTGGTGGTGGTGGTGGTGCAACTGCTGAGACAGAGCATATGTGTGCCCTGCAAGTCACTTTGGTGCCTTGTGGGGCCCACAAGAAAAATCACAAAATTAGGGTGAGGATGGAAACTTGGAGTTGAGGTGGGGGAAAACAAAATTAAACAAGTTTCATACCATGAAAACAACCACAAAATTCTATATAAATCCTAGACTTTTTGTAAAAATCTGAAATGAACCCAATTGACTTTTGTAGAAAACTTGATATGTTGACTTTGGCTAACTTATACAGGATCCTATTGATTAATTAAGATATGATAAGTTAAAATGAACCTACATCTAGCAAACTAAACAAGTTTTAAGGCCACAATGATGATTTGGATCTCCAACTGTCCAACAGTTGACAGTTAGCATGCATACAAGGTAATTTTGACTTTTTGATCATAAGTAACTGAGTTTATGCTTCCTTAGGACCTAACACAACCTAGTAAACATGTGTAGTGCATAAAAACAACAAACTATAACCAAGAGGGGCTTAGAACAGCTAGAGCCAAACACCCCCTTTTCAAACTGTTTTGAAAATTTCCAAAGATTTTCTCTTAATTAAACCAATAAACCCACAAAGAACTTTATACTAATCATAAACTAACATAAATAAGCACAATTTAACCACCAGGACTAGTTACAACAAAAGAAATGAAATCATATGAAAACTAGGATGTTTGAAACTGAAATGAATACTTACATTGAGACTAATGCTCAAAACCAAAGACAGATACTCACTTGATCCCTATTGTCTCCCTGAGACTCTAAACCATGATCTCCATATGTGCCTGCAACTGTTACTACTTCTTCTCCAATAATTTCTATTTATTTATTATTTTTTTTTCTTTTATATTTTTCTTTTCTCTTTTCTTTTCTGAATTTTACTTTTTCTTTGATTTCAAATAAGTTTAACAATCCCCAAAAAAAAAAAACATTCAGAGACAAAATGAATGGTAATTAAAGGAGGTAACAAGTGAGTTGAAAATTCTAGTAAAACTCCAAATTTGCATAAACTAAGATAAAACTCTAATTAAACTTGAAATGTTAAAATTACACTTGTAAACTAAGTGGAAAAACAGAAAATACAAAGCATAAATGGATTACATGATTAAAATTACATTACTAAACTACACCTAACTAATATTACTCTACTGTTACACTACTTCTTCTTTCTTCTCTTTTCTTTTCTTTTATAGGCCTTGGAGGTCCACTGAATCTTTCCCACTTCTATTAGAACCATTGGATGGCTTGCTTCAATCTCAACCGTTCAAAAAGCTTTTTGGCGGGAAACTAGGAAAAGGCAGTTGGAGTGTTTGGTGTAGGTAATAAATGAGGAGGGGGAAGGTGAGGGTGTAGGTGGAAGATATTAATGATAGTGGGTGAGGTTTGGTGAGGAGGGGGGGCATGAACCTGAGAATTAGGGGCGTTAATGGTGGAAATGAGAGGTTAGGGGTGAGGGTGTTGGTGTTTGACCGGGTCAACGAACGGGGGTATTAGTTTTTGTGGTGGGCCGGTTGTATTTTTGGGCTTGGGAGTGTGTAACTGGATCAGACCATGGGTTGGAGTAATAAGGCTTGGATTAGTTTTTTAGGTTTAGTTAAAAAGGGTCCATTTGATTTGTTAATAATACACAAGGACCAACTTTGTAAATACTGAAATGTTAGGGACTGAAATTGCATCTTTCCAAAGTTATCACAAAAGTACCATTCCTGCCAATATATAATTTCATAAGGACCCTTGTTGTTTATTTTCCGAAATAAAATCACCCGAGGACTAAAATTGCCATTTCCAAAGTGTAGGGACCAAATGTGTATTTTTCCCAAAGTTTTCATCCAGGGATCAAATGTGATAACTTTTGATTTTCTAAGGCCCAAAAATGACTTTTCTTCCAAAATTATCCCACCAGGGACCTTTTCTGCCAAAATTTGAAACTCCAGGGACCAAACTGTAAATTTCCGAAACTTTTACAATTTTTCACCAAAGGACTAAATATGACATTTTATGATTTCAAAATGACCTTTGGTGATAATTTTTCATATTTTGAATATCCAGGGACTAGATTTGTAATTTTATAAAAGTTGAGGGACTGAAACTGCCAATTTTGCAAACTTTGTGCGTTTTTCATTTGTTTTTGCTCATTTTGCATCTAAAACATATAAAACACAATTTTGAAATATTTTCAGTATTTTGATGCATTACTGAGTGTTTTTGTATGTTTTGCAGTTCAGATCAGACCAAAAATGATGAGTGTTTGAGCACTCATCAATCCCCCACACTAAACTATTGCTAGCCCCTAGCAATACTGTTTTGAAAACTTGATGGATTTGAAAAACTCTTTACCAAAAGCCATCACTTCTGGAGTAGCCAGGTGTAAGAACTGTGGCACACCTGATAACCGTGTGATTTTGAGCAAACCACCAGCTGTCAACGGATTTGAGTAGTCTTTACCAAAAGCCGTTTGCTTCTGGACTAGCCAGCTATTGGTGGAATAGTCAACATCTTGGTGAGCTGATTAACAATTATGGATTTTCCACGGCCTTTACCACAAGCCATAATCTTGTGGGCTAGCCAACTCATTTGTTTTCGGGGAGTTGAGGAACCATACAATTTTGGGCAAATTGCCAGCCGTCAACGGATTTGATATGTCTTTACCAAGAGCCGTTTGCTCCTGGACTAGCCAATCCCTTTTGTCGCTTAGACAAGGCGGACTGATTACCATAAAAATTTTGAAGCACCAGTGAAAATTTTTTTTAAAATTTTTGAAATTTTGGCTAAAAACGGGGGTATTATATAGTAAAATGTGATAAAATTCGCTAGAATAGCGAATACCCCCCCACACTAAGCAAGAATATTGTCCTCAATATTCAAAATCCCGGCTATTATGCCGACATTTTGAACGTAAAAGGGCAACATTACAAGCTGAGCGTGGAAAACACCATTTTGTATTTTCACTTCATATGTAATCATAGCATGGGGGACTCCCCCACACTTAGGGTGAAAACCCTATATCCTTGGGGAATGTGGAAGAAGTGATCTCCATCGGACTTTCATTCAAAATGTTTGGACAAACATATGAAGCACGTGAAAGTTCCACACCGATGAGATATGTATCCGGCTCAAGATAATGATACATGAAAATGCCGGGATCAAATATAGTGTCCTCACTCCCGAAGGAGTGAAGAAGAGAAGAAGTCACCCTGTAGGTGAAGAAAAGGAAGAAAATCATGATAAAAAGTATGATTTGATCTTCTTCCTCAAGAGGAGGCTCAATAGCCTGAGTTTGGATTTCAAAGGGTAAGCTCGAAAACAACCCGGGAGGGTGGGTGGGAATTTGCAAATTCTCATAATTGAGAGTATCTCCCCCCAGGATATCAAACTGATGAGCGAGTTCACCGGAGAACTCCTCATGAAGAGAATCATTCACAAGATGTGAATTTGTGGACTCATGTTCCATTGTGGACTCATCACAATCCTCGTCAAAGATTTGATTATTAGAAATCATAGTGAATTCAGATTCGAATTCAAATAGAGGATTGGTGAGAGTCGTATCGAATGTTTCGGGAACAAAGTGAATATTATTCTCTGTTGGACTGCTGGGATCAGAAGTGAGTGACGGATCATGAGATAGGAGACTTTCAATTTCTCCCAGATCGGCTTGGAAATCGAGGAGACCATCATCACTTTCCAATGAAAGTGGATCGATGTGAGCAAGTTCATCAGCGAACTCCTCAAGAAGATGATCAGCATTAGTTTGTGGAACTGATGCCTCAACATACTCGATGTCTCCATAAGATGTGCAATCATCGCTAAAATCTGAGAAAGTCTCAAATTGATCTTTAGGACACTCAATGGGTGAAGGAATATCACACATATCATCCAAAGTTCCCTGTGACTCTCTCGGGATTGGAACAAGGATCTCAACACTAGACTTTATTAATTCGTCCGATTCCTTATTAGGAACAGTGCTAAGATGCTCATCCCCCATGATCAGAGAGTTAGTGTGAACTTCGGGTGTGATAATAGACCGAGGGAGTTGAAAAGGACTAGCAGACAGGGGTTTTATAAATTTCATTTGTTCTTCTGCTAGTAATTCTAACATAGTCTTTTCTCCCTGATTTTCCGAGGAAGGAATCACAACAGATGAACTTGATGGCCCCGTACAGAATTGAGAAAAATCAAGGGTAACATCATCATCATCATCGTCAAGAAGAGCAGCATTGCGAAATATGGCACGTGTTTTAGCCGCTCTTTGCTCAGCAAGTAATTCTTCCATGCTCTTTTCGTTTCTGGCCTCTCGTCCTTCAGCAAGTAATTCTGCCATAGATTTCTCACGAGAGCTTTGAAACGATGAAGTAGCCAACTCCTCCTTAAGATCTTTCAATATCTCAAGAACCTCTAGTAAAATGTCTTGCTCAGTAACAAGAGGAGTTGCTTGGGTTATTTGGTACTGTGGAGGTGGGTCTGAAAACGAATAGTCGTAATTGTTACAGGGAAACGGATTCCCTGTTTGACAATCAGAGCTAGTGTGTGGACCTCCACAATACTCACAACAGTAAAACTGATGTGGCTGTGAGTCGTATGTGCTTGTGTCATAATTGTTATCATGAAACTGCTCATAGACAAGCATGCTTCCTGATTGACAATCAGAACTGTAGTGCGAACCACCACAGTACTCACAATAGTAAAACTGCTGAGACTGATGGTGTGGTAGCTGGTGGAATGAATCAGTGGTGTCATGGTAAGAATAGGGATCTTGGTTATAGACAGACCCGTTTCCTGACTCTACCATGCCACAACCGGGGCAATTACCACCATTATGAGGATTACCACACCAATGGCAAACCAGAAAATGTGGATGAGACATAGAAAGAATCAAATGGTTTGGGAGGGGTAGGGATGAAGAATCAAAGGTGTGAGAGGGTAAAGGTGAATATTTTTGGGTTTTTGGAAATACATTTTGTACAAATGATAAGAAAAATGTTTTTGTGTTTTTGTTTTTATGAAAATATGAACAAGGGTGGATAAATGTACAATGGAACGAATTCCAAAGACACTAATCAGAAAAACCGTTTAGATAAACGCGCACAACCTCCCCGGCAGCGGCGCCAAAAGTTGATTGAGCCCGAACCACCTAACTTATATTGACCAAGGAATGGTCAACAAAGTCAAATAGCCTAGATCAATGCTCCGCGGAAGTATAAGGTTTCCCCGGGTCGTTATGTCCTAGCGAGGTGTGAATTGTAAACAAACGGTTATTTGATCGGGTGAATTTGGATGAGAAAAAGGTTTGTGTGTGATTGAAATATAGAATCTACAAGAGAATAGCTTAAACAAGCTATATAAACAAGACGAGAAAGTTTGAAAACCCAGAAACGTTTAAAACTTAAAAACGCGTACGTTACGTTTAAATAAAACGTAAACGTACGAAATAAAACGCGAGTTTTAACAAAATAAAATACTTACAAAAGTGAAAATCACATTTTTACAATCCTAATAATAAAAGAAACTTTTTAGAAAATTAAAATTACTTTTTACACTATTTAATTAATTACTATTAATTAAAAACTATTTAATACTTATTATTAATACTTAAATAACTAAAATACAATATAATATTATTTAAATACTAAAAAGGTGAAAAATAAAATTCCTAAAATTATAAAATAACTAAAAATAAGTTTTAAAATTAAAAATAAGTATTTTTGTCTTTTTGTGAAATTTCTATTAATTAATTACTAATTAATTACTAATTAACTAATTAAACTATTTTAATTAAGAAAAATACTAAATGAACAGTGAAAATTCTAATAAAATTTCTAAAATTATTTTACAACATATAAAAGCTATAAAAAATATAAAAACTAAGTTTTACTTAATAAAAACTAATTATGCTATTTTAAACTAATTATTAATTAATAATTAATAAAACTAAAATTAATTCTAATTAATACTAAATGAGAAAATAAAAATCTGAGAAAATTAATATAAATACTTTAATATAAGATATAATTAATAAAAATATAAAAATGACAAGTACTTAATAAAAATTTAAAAATGAAAATTAAAATTAAATTACATTAAATAGAAACTATCACTTAATTTTAAATTTGTTTTTCTTGATTTTTCTTTTACAAACCTATTAAATACTTAAAAACAAACACTTTTTGTAAAAACAAAATTTTTGTAAACTTAAAATAAGCTGAAATGAAAGCTAAAAGTCCAACAGTTGACTTTGTTTGACCAAATGGCAAAATAAGCTAAAATGACCACAAGTGGGACCCACACTGGTGAAATAAGATGTAATTAAGCTAAGTGAACTAATTTAAGCCAGAAAAAGCAAGAAAGAACCACAGATTAAGCCAATAATCCACAAATAAGCACTTGGATTTTTGCTAGGAACTCACAACTGGGACAGATTTCAAGGCCTGATTTAGGTGGGGTCCACTGACATTCAGGTCAAACCAAAGGTCAATTGGTGAAGCCTACCATGTGGGGGTTGAAAGGTACAAGTTTCATGGCCTGGGGCCCACTGGTTTGGCTGGAAAACCACCACCAAGTGGTGGTGGTGGTGGTGCAACTACTGAGACAGAGCATATGTGTGCCCTGCAAGTCACTTTGGTGCCTTGTGGGGCCCACAAGAAAAATCACAAAATTAGGGTGAGGATGGAAACTTGGAGTTGAGGTGGGGGAAAACAAAATTAAACAAGTTTCATACCATGAAAACAACCACAAAATTCTATATAAATCCTAGACTTTTTGTAAAAATCTGAAATGAACCCAATTGACTTTTGTAGAAAACTTGATATGTTGACTTTGGCTAACTTATACAGGATCCTATTGATTAATTAAGATATGATAAGTTAAAATGAACCTACATCTAGCAAACTAAACAAGTTTTAAGGCCACAATGATGATTTGGATCTCCAACTGTCCAACAGTTGACAGTTAGCATGCATACAAGGTAATTTTGACTTTTTGATCATAAGTAACTGAGTTTATGCTTCCTTAGGACCTAACACAACCTAGTAAACATGTGTAGTGCATAAAAACAACAAACTATAACCAAGAGGGGCTTAGAACAGCTAGAGCCAAACACCCCCTTTTCAAACTGTTTTGAAAATTTCCAAAGATTTTCTCTTAATTAAACCAATAAACCCACAAAGAACTTTATACTAATCATAAACTAACATAAATAAGCACAATTTAACCACCAGGACTAGTTACAACAAAAGAAATGAAATCATATGAAAACTAGGATGTTTGAAACTGAAATGAATACTTACATTGAGACTAATGCTCAAAACCAAAGACAGATACTCACTTGATCCCTATTGTCTCCCTGAGACTCTAAACCATGATCTCCATATGTGCCTGCAACTGTTACTACTTCTTCTTCAATAATTTCTATTTATTTATTATTTTTTTTTCTTTTATATTTTTCTTTTCTCTTTCTTTTTTGAATTTTACTTTTTCTTTGATTTCAAATAAGTTTAACAATCCCCAAAAAAAAAACATTCAGAGACAAAATGAATGGTAATTAAAGGAGGTAACAAGTGAGTTGAAAATTCTAGTAAAACTCCAAATTTGCATAAACTAAGATAAAACTCCAATTAAACTTGAAATGTTAAAATTACACTTGTAAACTAAGTGGAAAAACAGAAAATACAAAGCATAAATGGATTACATGATTAAAATTACATTACTAAACTACACCTAACTAATATTACTCTACTGTTACACTACTTCTTCTTTCTTCTCTTTTCTTTTCTTTTATAGGCCTTGGAGGTCCACTGAATCTTTCCCACTTCTATTAGAACCATTGGATGGCTTGCTTCAATCTCAACCGTTCAAAAAGCTTTTTGGCGGGAAACTAGGAAAAGGCAGTTGGAGTGTTTGGTGTAGGTAATAAATGAGGAGGGGGAAGGTGAGGGTGTAGGTGGAAGATATTAATGATAGTGGGTGAGGTTTGGTGAGGAGGGGGGGCATGAACCTGAGAATTAGGGGCGTTAATGGTGGAAATGAGAGGTTAGGGGTGAGGGTGTTGGTGTTTGACCGGGTCAACGAACGGGGGTATTAGTTTTTGTGGTGGGCCGGTTGTATTTTTGGGCTTGGGAATGTGTAACTGGATCAGACCATGGGTTGGAGTAATAAGGCTTGGATTAGTTTTTTAGGTTTAGTTAAAAAGGGTCCATTTGATTTGTTAATAATACACAAGGACCAACTTTGTAAATACTGAAATGTTAGGGACTGAAATTGCATCTTTCCAAAGTTATCACAAAAGTACCATTCCTGCCAATATATAATTTCATAAGGACCCTTGTTGTTTATTTTCCGAAATAAAATCACCCGAGGACTAAAATTGCCATTTCCAAAGTGTAGGGACCAAATGTGTATTTTTCCCAAAGTTTTCATCCAGGGATCAAATGTGATAACTTTTGATTTTCTAAGGCCCAAAAATGACTTTTCTTCCAAAATTATCCCACCAGGGACCTTTTCTGCCAAAATTTGAAACTCCAGGGACCAAACTGTAAATTTCCAAAACTTTTACAATTTTTCACCAAAGGACTAAATATGACATTTTATGATTTCAAAATGACCTTTGGTGATAATTTTTCATATTTTGAATATCCAGGGACTAGATTTGTAATTTTATAAAAGTTGAGGGACTGAAACTGCCAATTTTGCAAACTTTGTGCGTTTTTCATTTGTTTTTGCTCATTTTGCATCTAAAACATATAAAACACAATTTTGAAATATTTTCAGTATTTTGATGCATTACTGAGTGTTTTTGTATGTTTTGCAGTTCAGATCAGACCAAAAATGATGAGTGTTTGAGCACTCATCACTTATTCTCTTATTTTTCCAAAAGGGCATTGTAGTAAGGAGCACAAGCTAAAACTTCAATAACCGGACGTTCAAGGTGGAGCTCCTTGAATTCATCGTCAAGGTTTTGAATAGGAGGTGTTTCAATTACTTTGTTGACTGACTTTTTATTGGTGGTTTCATCATGTTGGTCTTTTTTAATAACTTGAGTTTGCTTGAAACACGCGCTCACAGCATTGATCGAATAGTATTGTGGGCAAGAACTAGGAGACGAAACCTAAGAGATGGCGTTAACATTTAGTTTCAGGTTCTTGACTGTGTCGCTTGGGAGTGCTCCCATTTCTCGGTCATTGGGAACTTTCAACAAGTTGTCAATTTTACTTGTCATCTCGCTTTGTTTTTGTTTGTATTTGGACTCAAACTTAGCCAAATGAGCTTCTTGAGATGCCATAAAATTGGACATCAATCCTTCAAAATTATTGGCACTACCATAGTTTTTGGAAGGATTGTTGTTGAAAGAACGGTTTGAGGATGAACCGTTTGATTAAAAACGATTAGGTGCATCGGAAGAATTGTTCTGGGGCGTGTTTTGGTTTTGTTTCCACCTTAGGTTTGGATGATTTTTCCAAGAGGGGTTGTATGAATCACCATAAGTGTTTGGCTTGGGTTTGTAAGTGTACCACTTATCTCCCGCTCCGTCGGTACGCGATGATGCGTAGCCGCAAAAGCTTGTTCGAGGAGTTCCATGCAATCACGAGTGTCGTGGGGACCACTACAATACTCACATGAAGAAGTAATTTTATTCACTTGGCTTGAAGGTTTAGGTGCTTCGTAGGATTTAATGAGAAACTTGACTTGGTCCTCAAGTTCCATGATCCTTCGGTTGGGAATGCTTGAGTTATTCGAAGGCAAAGATATTGCCTTGACCGTTTTGTTCGAATAACGGGGATCATTCCAACATTCGTTGTCATAGAAAGCAAGATCTTCTATGAGTTCCCATGATTCTTTCGTACTCCGATCACGTAGCTTACCAGCAGCCGCTTGGTCAATGGTTTGCCTCGAGGAATGATTGATATGGTCCTAGAAGATTTTAGACTTGGAGCCAAAGATCTATGCCATGATGAGGGACGTTTTGGAGTAAGTCCTTGAAAGGAGTCCATGCTTCGTAAAGGGTTTTACCTTGACGTTGTTGGAACATCAAGATGTCATTCCTTAACTTGGTGGTTCTTCCCGGTGGGGAAAATTGAGCAAGGAAACGAGAGGTGAGATCATCCCAAGAGGTGATGGATCCCGCGGGTAAACGCTCAAGCCATTGATTACCTTGGTCACATAGAGAGAATTGGACGAGACGCAATCGGGTCGTGTCTTGAGTTTCAACATCAAGGTCTATGGAATCTATGATTTTAAGATAATCCTTGAGATGTTGGTTTGGATCTTCGGAACGAAGTCCATGGAATGCACATCCACTTTGCACCAACCGGATGGTGTCGGATCGCAAGGGAGACACATTGTGTCACAACTCACCATTTCAGGTCATTTCAGGTTATTTCCCGAACTTTGGAAAAACACTATTCATCAAACACTATTCATCAAAACACTATTCATCAGTTTACTATTCATCATTTTTGGTGTCAGTTTGACATTCCGAGAAGCATTCAGAAATTTTACTATTCACTAAACACTATTCATTTCCGGAAAAGTTTTCACTATTCACTTGCATTACTCATTTCATCGTAAATTTAGTTTACGGGTATTCAAATTCGCGTAACCGGATTGGTTTAGGTGCGAATTCATTTCATTAGTGTTAAGAACACTGCATACGGACTGGAGATAGTCTGCATATCATCATAACAGCATTTTCATGTTATACCACTCTCAGGATTTTCAAATTTCTGTATTCAGTACATTTAACGTTTTTACGTATAAGTATTTATAGTAAACGTTAACACCCGGTTTATACACGACGAATATATCTAAATATTCCCACAATGGTCCCGACATATTTTTATATCCATTTTAACATCATAAAAGTTATAACATTCAGTTACCCAGTATTTTGGAAATTTATTTTATTTATAACGTACGCGTATGAATATAACGACGGTTTTCGTGAAAACTAAACAATAATCACCCGATCACTCAGTAAATGTACCCAACATAATTTTAACATTTTTATAACTTTATTTTGACAAGTTTAGTCATTATTTCATATTTCATATTTTTACGATGCCCGAATTTACGTTTCGCGACTTAACAGTTTACGGTTTGCGATTAACGGAACCAAAACCGACTCCGTGAACTAGATTACCAAGCTTCCTACACACATTTCATTACCATGTGCAGCCCCTCATCCACATGTTACATGAAATTGATCTTTTAATTACAAGTATGCCATCAAAATCCTAGATAATATCTAAAAACACCAAATAATAAACACTTAACAATATTTTGGATCAAAATTGCTCATTCTCTCATCCCTTTCACTCAAACCACGACCCAACATCCATTTCATGATCAAGTGAAGGTTTTTCAAAAGTTAAAGCATCAAAGTTGTTCATTTCATGATTCTAGTTAAGAATCTTGCAACAAAAACACAAGAAACACAAGTTTTCCTCATCATCTAATCATCTCATTTTATCAAGTAAGTTATCAACTTTATTTTTACATGAATCATCTTATATTTACTTGTATTTCATGAGTTCCATGCTAAAAACCATGTACAACTAGCTATACCACCATTTATTTTGTCAAAAATGGAACATACAAACCCTAACTTCTTATTTATGAATTCCCTTGCTATAATAACTTGGTTAGGAGTCCATGACACCCTAAGAAGGTGTATGGTAGGATTAGATTAGCTATGTGGTGATTACAAGAGGTTTGATGATGTTAGAAATTAGTTATAAACCTTGAAAACTTGATTTGGAACATGTTTTAGACATGCTGTCCCATTTTGTGAAAACCTGGAAAATCAGTAAACATCAAGGGAACTTTGGCAAAATTTTTAGAAAATACTTTCAAAAACGAATCCGTAGGCGAAAGAACGAATTAAAAAGAGTTTATAACGAAGAAGTTATGATTTTTGCAAGATTCTTGACGAAAAGTATTTTCTGGAAAAATGTTTGCTGTTGGACGTTTTTCATTGGTCAAAAAGAGGCTTTAGACGTAACCCGGAGGAGCCGAGCTTTCCAAAATATATTACTACATACTAAGACGTAACCGTGGATATAAAGAACAAGTAAAACGGACAAGTAACGACAAAGATATTCACGTTTGAATATCGGCTAAAACCATTTTTATTTGACAGCTTTTAATAAAAATGGACACTAAAACTACGAAGTACTTTTATAAGCTAGAAATAATATTAAGTACCAAGCTTTATAACTAATGAAGTATTAGTTATTACAAGTATATTTTCATCATTTCAAGGCGATATTTCAAGGATTACAACCCGAGTATTTCAACACTAACATGGAAACATACGATATATATATAAGTATATATATTGCAACTAGCTTATCTTATTTTCTAATAGCAATATTTTTCCAAATTCTTGGATTATATATTGTGATAACACAAGTGTTTTTCCAAAGGGTAGAGTGGTATAGAAACATGTGCATGGACATTCATAACATCATTTCATGATCTAAAGTAGATCGTTCATCATTCATATTAGGTTGCGGCTAGTGTGCGTGCCTTGTTTTTCAGCTCATTACATGTTCATGGTACCATCATATCAGGTGAGTCATAGCCCCTACTCTTTTAATCGTTTTGCAAACTCTATGGGGGAGAATACATGCTCGTTTTACTCAAACGCATTACTCGCTTACATGGTTGATTTCTTAAATATTTTCAGCTTTATCTAAATACTTGTTGATTATCCGAGTACAATATTATTCACTTGCTAACTACTTGCTATTTACTCATAGACATGAGTGCATAAATTTAAACTATTTACCGATTGCCTAAGATTGCCTAAGTTAAGGACCTGTAGCTACAATTTCAACGGGTATAGATTTACCTGCATTGGGTATGTTTGATTACCTACAATTTCAACGGGTATAGATTTACCTGCATTGGGTATGTTTGATTACCTACAATTTCAACGGGTATGGATTTACCTGCATTGGGTATGGATTTACCTACATTACTTGGGAGTGTAATCTCCTACATTTAGCTGAAAAACCTTTTTGGTGCCTTGAACTTAGTGCAATCAATATTCATTTTATGCGTTTTGCTTATGGTCAGATTCATTTTTATGGCAACATCGCCATGGCTACATTATCACTCTTACCTTTATATAGCAGTATTGCTACATTTATCTTTGAATCTAGATGCAAGTATTACCTTTGTTCACGTAAACATATTACATTTGGCAGTGGGTCGTAGACACACAGGTTACAAAGCTCTTATGGCGGGACTTGTAACTGAGTGGATTTACGATGCCTTTGCTGGGAAACCTTCATACATATGCATTACATTCTTTTTCACAAGACTCTATGAACTCACCAACCTTGTGTTGACACTTTAGCATGTATTTTCAGGTATTTAGCTATGGCACACTACTGGAGGTTTTGGCAGGGCAGGGCATGGTCATAGAAGACTCTGATTTAATCATTTGGAGACCGTTTTAAATTATTTTAAGGGCCTACTTCCGCATTACTTTTAACAATGTAAATTCAACATTTTGATTTAACTATTTTATTCAAAATGATTCAAGTGCAAACCATTTTTGAACATGTGTTGTAATACCAATTGAGTTACACCCCAGCTACATGTATGCTTCCGCTGGACCCGATTTTGGGGGTGTGACAGATTGGCATCAGAGCTTTGGCTATAGCGAACTAAGTGTTTTTAAAACCTAGACTATAGCTACTTTCAAGAAAACTTAACCCTATGACCGTCACGTGCCTGCCTGCCAAGCTGAAGCCTCATTTGTGGTTAGTTGCTGACATAGGTGATGAGATTTGTGTCTCATTATCTGATATATATTATATTCATTTATTATAGTTGATTACTATAATTGTCTTTCATATAAGCATGTTCACGTATCATATATATCACCGCATTATGTTTTTCCTTGCATAGTTTCATCATTTGACCTCGAGTTTGGTCATTTGCTTTTGTCTTTCGGAACGTCTTGGTATTTGTGAAGGACATAGTCTTAGTATGACTGAGCTGAGTATTTCAAAATTCATGGAACCTCGGTGGAATATAGACTGGTCATCTATATTCAACCCGGGATAGTGAGATATAGGCTGACCACCTATGTCTGACTCAGAAATGAATTTTGCAACACTGAGAATGGTTATAATAAAATTTTGTCTGGATTGAATCCTATACACATTTTCCAAAGGTTTCATTTACGTATGTGCATACCCTTGTTGTCAGAACGTTGTATTTTCATCACCTCGTGAACCGCCGCTTAGAAGCACGTCAATAGATCATTTCATCTCATGAACATTCACGTCTATGCATAATACACTTACATCACAGTATTTTCTTTTATTACAATATCATTTTGTCGCAGTTGTCACAGTCTCTTCCCTTCTGACCATCATTATTATTTCCTTTCCCCATCCCCATATATATATAGAATTAGCTGACACTTTATGGATTCATATGCCACTCATCCCTCACTACCACCAATATTGTTAAGTGGATATTATCAATGACCTCCCTAGGAAAGACTTTCCATACCATCTATAAGGAGAATCTCTCGGTACATTAAGACCATTCAAAACTCAACAGAAATCTCAGGATATCACAAAACCATTCGAAACACTATCATTGGCCTGATCACCAAAAATTCCATCATTTAGAAAGTATTGGCTTGACTGAATTACAGGAGTATTTTAGATACGATTACTCACAAAACAACACCATAGAGATAAATTCAACCTCTTAACCGAGACTATAGATTGAACATGTCCTCACCAATAGACTTTATCCAAACCTGTTAGACACCTATGCCTTTGTGCAGATATACATACCTGACTATTTTATCCTCTTAATACTTTCACTTTTAAATGGATTTTTTCTCCAAACTACAGTTATACAAAACATATATCTTGTAAGAAATACTTTTCTGAGGCACTTATTTTGATAAACAAATTCCTTTTGGTTAATCCTTTACAAAACTATTGAATTGTTAGAAAATTTTAAACATCGATCTTTGGTAAACCATTAAAACTACAAGTTGGTAAGCAGAGTTATACAGAAAGTTCTGCCTAGGAAAGGCATGATACCATTCAGAAAACTTGGAAAGTTAAACCCGAGATATACACTGGACCATGTAATATTTCAAACAGAGTAGGCCTAGTGGTCGTCAGACTTGAGCCTTGTTAGAGAACAACAGCAACAGGATTACACAACCACGTATTATCAGCTTTTCAGAATTGTCACCCATAATCCCATTTGGAAAGGAATCCAACCCATAGTCAAACATAAACCTTGCAGGAGAACAAGTAGAAATCATGGACCGTGTGGTCAAACAGTAGAAGCAGAGTCGAATTCCTATCGTTAGAGTTCGCTGGAATTCTCGAATATCATCACCTTTTCACCAATACATTCTCAGATACCAACATAAACTGAACTTCGGGACAAAGTTCCTTTTAGAGGGGAAGACTGTCACAACTCACCATTTCAGGTCATTTCAGGTTATTTCCCGAACTTTGGAAAAACACTATTCATCAAAACACTATTCATCAGTTTACTATTCATCATTTTTTGTGTCAGTTTGACATTCCGAGAAGCATTCAGAAATTTTACTATTCACTAAACACTATTCATTTCCGGAAAAGTTTTCACTATTCACTTGCATTACTCATTTCATCGTAAATTTAGTTTACGGGTATTCAAATTCGCGTAACCGGATTGGTTTAGGTGCGAATTCATTTCATTAGTGTTAAGAACACTGCATACGGACTGGAGATAGTCTGCATATCATCATAACAGCATTTTCATGTTATACCACTCTCAGGATTTTCAAATTTCTATATTCAGTACATTTAACGTTTTTACGTATAAGTATTTATAGTAAACGTTAACACCCGGTTTATACACGACGAATATATCTAAATATTCCCACAATGGTCCCGACATATTTTTATATCCATTTTAACATCATAAAAGTTATAACATTCAGTTACCCAGTATTTTGGAAATTTATTTTATTTATAACGTACGCGTATGAATATAACGACGGTTTTCGTGAAAACTAAACAATAATCACCCGATCACTCAGTAAATGTACCCAACATAATTTTAACATTTTTATAACTTTATTTTGACAAGTTTAGTCATTATTTCATATTTCATATTTTTACGATGCCCGAATTTACGTTTCGCGACTTAACAGTTTACGGTTTGCGATTAACGGAACCAAAACCGACTCCGTGAACTAGATTACCAAGCTTCCTACACACATTTCATTACCATGTGCAGCCCCTCATCCACATGTTACATGAAATTGATCTTTTAATTACAAGTATGCCATCAAAATCCTAGATAATATCTAAAAACACCAAATAATAAACACTTAACAATATTTTGGATCAAAATTGCTCATTCTCTCATCCCTTTCACTCAAACCACGACCCAACATCCATTTCATGATCAAGTGAAGGTTTTTCAAAAGTTAAAGCATCAAAGTTGTTCATTTCATGATTCTAGTTAAGAATCTTGCAACAAAAACACAAGAAACACAAGTTTTCCTCATCATCTAATCATCTCATTTTATCAAGTAAGTTATCAACTTTATTTTTACATGAATCATCTTATATTTACTTGTATTTCATGAGTTCCATGCTAAAAACCATGTACAACTAGCTATACCACCATTTATTTTGTCAAAAATGGAACATACAAACCCTAACTTCTTATTTATGAATTCCCTTGCTATAATAACTTGGTTAGGAGTCCATGACACCCTAAGAAGGTGTATGGTAGGATTAGATTAGCTATGTGGTGATTACAAGAGGTTTGATGATGTTAGAAATTAGTTATAAACCTTGAAAACTTGATTTGGAACATGTTTTAGACATGCTGTCCCATTTTGTGAAAACCTGGAAAATCAGTAAACATCAAGGGAACTTTGGCAAAATTTTTAGAAAATACTTTCAAAAACGAATCCGTAGGCGAAAGAACGAATTAAAAAGAGTTTATAACGAAGAAGTTATGATTTTTGCAAGATTCTTGACGAAAAGTATTTTCTAGAAAAATGTTTGCTGTTGGACGTTTTTCATTGGTCAAAAAGAGGCTTTAGACGTAACCCGGAGGAGCCGAGCTTTCCAAAATATATTACTACATACTAAGACGTAACCGTGGATATAAAGAACAAGTAAAACGGACAAGTAACGACAAAGATATTCACGTTTGAATATCGGCTAAAACCATTTTTATTTGACAGCTTTTAATAAAAATGGACACTAAAACTACGAAGTACTTTTATAAGCTAGAAATAATATTAAGTACCAAGCTTTATAACTAATGAAGTATTAGTTATTACAAGTATATTTTCATCATTTCAAGGCGATATTTCAAGGATTACAACCCGAGTATTTCAACACTAACATGGAAACATACGATATATATATAAGTATATATATTGCAACTAGCTTATCTTATTTTCTAATAGCAATATTTTTCCAAATTCTTGGATTATATATTGTGATAACACAAGTGTTTTTCCAAAGGGTAGAGTGGTATAGAAACATGTGCATGGACATTCATAACATCATTTCATGATCTAAAGTAGATCGTTCATCATTCATATTAGGTTGCGGCTAGTGTGCGTGCCTTGTTTTTCAGCTCATTACATGTTCATGGTACCATCATATCAGGTGAGTCATAGCCCCTACTCTTTTAATCGTTTTGCAAACTCTATGGGGGAGAATACATGCTCGTTTTACTCAAACGCATTACTCGCTTACATGGTTGATTTCTTAAATATTTTCAGCTTTATCTAAATACTTGTTGATTATCCGAGTACAATATTATTCACTTGCTAACTACTTGCTATTTACTCATAGACATGAGTGCATAAATTTAAACTATTTACCGATTGCCTAAGATTGCCTAAGTTAAGGACCTGTAGCTACAATTTCAACGGGTATAGATTTACCTGCATTGGGTATGTTTGATTACCTACAATTTCAACGGGTATAGATTTACCTGCATTGGGTATGTTTGATTACCTACAATTTCAACGGGTATGGATTTACCTGCATTGGGTATGGATTTACCTACATTACTTGGGAGTGTAATCTCCTACATTTAGCTGAAAAACCTTTTTGGTGCCTTGAACTTAGTGCAATCAATATTCATTTTATGCGTTTTGCTTATGGTCAGATTCATTTTTATGGCAACATCGCCATGGCTACATTATCACTCTTACCTTTATATAGCAGTATTGCTACATTTATCTTTGAATCTAGATGCAAGTATTACCTTTGTTCACGTAAACATATTACATTTGGCAGTGGGTCGTAGACACACAGGTTACAAAGCTCTTATGGCGGGACTTGTAACTGAGTGGATTTACGATGCCTTTGCTGGGAAACCTTCATACATATGCATTACATTCTTTTTCACAAGACTCTATGAACTCACCAACCTTGTGTTGACACTTTAGCATGTATTTTCAGGTATTTAGCTATGGCACACTACTGGAGGTTTTGGCAGGGCAGGGCATGGTCATAGAAGACTCTGATTTAATCATTTGGAGACCGTTTTAAATTATTTTAAGGGCCTACTTCCGCATTACTTTTAACAATGTAAATTCAACATTTTGATTTAACTATTTTATTCAAAATGATTCAAGTGCAAACCATTTTTGAACATGTGTTGTAATACCAATTGAGTTACACCCCAGCTACATGTATGCTTCCGCTGGACCCGATTTTGGGGGTGTGACAGATTGGCATCAGAGCTTTGGCTATAGCGAACTAAGTGTTTTTAAAACCTAGACTATAGCTACTTTCAAGAAAACTTAACCCTATGACCGTCACGTGCCTGCCTGCCAAGCTGAAGCCTCATTTGTGGTTAGTTGCTGACATAGGTGATGAGATTTGTGTCTCATTATCTGATATATATTATATTCATTTATTATAGTTGATTACTATAATTGTCTTTCATATAAGCATGTTCACGTATCATATATATCACCGCATTATGTTTTTCCTTGCATAGTTTCATCATTTGACCTCGAGTTTGGTCATTTGCTTTTGTCTTTCGGAACGTCTTGGTATTTGTGAAGGACATAGTCTTAGTATGACTGAGCTGAGTATTTCAAAATTCATGGAACCTCGGTGGAATATAGACTGGTCATCTATATTCAACCCGGGATAGTGAGATATAGGCTGACCACCTATGTCTGACTCAGAAATGAATTTTGCAACACTGAGAATGGTTATAATAAAATTTTGTCTGGATTGAATCCTATACACATTTTCCAAAGGTTTCATTTACGTATGTGCATACCCTTGTTGTCAGAACGTTGTATTTTCATCACCTCGTGAACCGCCGCTTAGAAGCACGTCAATAGATCATTTCATCTCATGAACATTCACGTCTATGCATAATACACTTACATCACAGTATTTTCTTTTATTACAATATCATTTTGTCGCAGTTGTCACAGTCTCTTCCCTTCTGACCATCATTATTATTTCCTTTCCCCATCCCCATATATATATAGAATTAGCTGACACTTTATGGATTCATATGCCACTCATCCCTCACTACCACCAATATTGTTAAGTGGATATTATCAATGACCTCCCTAGGAAAGACTTTCCATACCATCTATAAGGAGAATCTCTCGGTACATTAAGACCATTCAAAACTCAACAGAAATCTCAGGATATCACAAAACCATTCGAAACACTATCATTGGCCTGATCACCAAAAATTCCATCATTTAGAAAGTATTGGCTTGACTGAATTACAGGAGTATTTTAGATACGATTACTCACAAAACAACACCATAGAGATAAATTCAACCTCTTAACCGAGACTATAGATTGAACATGTCCTCACCAATAGACTTTATCCAAACCTGTTAGACACCTATGCCTTTGTGCAGATATACATACCTGACTATTTTATCCTCTTAATACTTTCACTTTTAAATGGATTTTTTCTCCAAACTACAGTTATACAAAACATATATCTTGTAAGAAATACTTTTCTGAGGCACTTATTTTGATAAACAAATTCCTTTTGGTTAATCCTTTACAAAACTATTGAATTGTTAGAAAATTTTAAACATCGATCTTTGGTAAACCATTAAAACTACAAGTTGGTAAGCAGAGTTATACAGAAAGTTCTGCCTAGGAAAGGCATGATACCATTCAGAAAACTTGGAAAGTTAAACCCGAGATATACACTGGACCATGTAATATTTCAAACAGAGTAGGCCTAGTGGTCGTCAGACTTGAGCCTTGTTAGAGAACAACAGCAACAGGATTACACAACCACGTATTATCAGCTTTTCAGAATTGTCACCCATAATCCCATTTGGAAAGGAATCCAACCCATAGTCAAACATAAACCTTGCAGGAGAACAAGTAGAAATCATGGACCGTGTGGTCAAACAGTAGAAGCAGAGTCGAATTCCTATCGTTAGAGTTCGCTGGAATTCTCGAATATCATCACCTTTTCACCAATACATTCTCAGATACCAACATAAACTGAACTTCGGGACGAAGTTCCTTTTAGAGGGGAAGACTGTCACAACTCACCATTTCAGGTCATTTCAGGTTATTTCCCGAACTTTGGAAAAACACTATTCATCAAAACACTATTCATCAGTTTACTATTCATCATTTTTTGTGTCAGTTTGACATTCCGAGAAGCATTCAGAAATTTTACTATTCACTAAACACTATTCATTTCCGGAAAAGTTTTCACTATTCACTTGCATTACTCATTTCATCGTAAATTTAGTTTACGGGTATTCAAATTCGCGTAACCGGATTGGTTTAGGTGCGAATTCATTTCATTAGTGTTAAGAACACTGCATACGGACTGGAGATAGTCTGCATATCATCATAACAGCATTTTCATGTTATACCACTCTCAGGATTTTCTAATTTCTATATTCAGTACATTTAACGTTTTTACGTATAAGTATTTATAGTAAACGTTAACACCCGGTTTATACACGACGAATATATCTAAATATTCCCACAATGGTCCCGACATATTTTTATATCCATTTTAACATCATAAAAGTTATAACATTCAGTTACCCAGTATTTTGGAAATTTATTTTATTTATAACGTACGCGTATGAATATAACGACGGTTTTCGTGAAAACTAAACAATAATCACCCGATCACTCAGTAAATGTACCCAACATAATTTTAACATTTTTATAACTTTATTTTGACAAGTTTAGTCATTATTTCATATTTCATATTTTTACGATGCCCGAATTTACGTTTCGCGACTTAACAGTTTACGGTTTGCGATTAACGGAACCAAAACCGACTCCGTGAACTAGATTACCAAGCTTCCTACACACATTTCATTACCATGTGCAGCCCCTCATCCACATGTTACATGAAATTGATCTTTTAATTAAAAGTATGCCATCAAAATCCTAGATAATATCTAAAAACACCAAATAATAAACACTTAACAATATTTTGGATCAAAATTGCTCATTCTCTCATCCCTTTCACTCAAACCACGACCCAACATCCATTTCATGATCAAGTGAAGGTTTTTCAAAAGTTAAAGCATCAAAGTTGTTCATTTCATGATTCTAGTTAAGAATCTTGCAACAAAAACACAAGAAACACAAGTTTTCCTCATCATCTAATCATCTCATTTTATCAAGTAAGTTATCAACTTTATTTTTACATGAATCATCTTATATTTACTTGTATTTCATGAGTTCCATGCTAAAAACCATGTACAACTAGCTATACCACCATTTATTTTGTCAAAAATGGAACATACAAACCCTAACTTCTTATTTATGAATTCCCTTGCTATAATAACTTGGTTAGGAGTCCATGACACCCTAAGAAGGTGTATGGTAGGATTAGATTAGCTATGTGGTGATTACAAGAGGTTTGATGATGTTAGAAATTAGTTATAAACCTTGAAAACTTGATTTGGAACATGTTTTAGACATGCTGTCCCATTTTGTGAAAACCTGGAAAATCAGTAAACATCAAGGGAACTTTGGCAAAATTTTTAGAAAATACTTTCAAAAACGAATCCGTAGGCGAAAGAACGAATTAAAAAGAGTTTATAACGAAGAAGTTATGATTTTTGCAAGATTGTTGACGAAAAGTATTTTCTGGAAAAATGTTTGCTGTTGGACGTTTTTCATTGGTCAAAAAGAGGCTTTAGACGTAACCCGGAGGAGCCGAGCTTTCCAAAATATATTACTACATACTAAGACGTAACCGTGGATATAAAGAACAAGTAAAACGGACAAGTAACGACAAAGATATTCACGTTTGAATATCGGCTAAAACCATTTTTATTTGACAGCTTTTAATAAAAATGGACACTAAAACTACGAAGTACTTTTATAAGCTAGAAATAATATTAAGTACCAAGCTTTATAACTAATGAAGTATTAGTTATTACAAGTATATTTTCATCATTTCAAGGCGATATTTCAAGGATTACAACCCGAGTATTTCAACACTAACATGGAAACATACGATATATATATAAGTATATATATTGCAACTAGCTTATCTTATTTTCTAATAGCAATATTTTTCCAAATTCTTGGATTATATATTGTGATAACACAAGTGTTTTTCCAAAGGGTAGAGTGGTATAGAAACATGTGCATGGACATTCATAACATCATTTCATGATCTAAAGTAGATCGTTCATCATTCATATTAGGTTGCGGCTAGTGTGCGTGCCTTGTTTTTCAGCTCATTACATGTTCATGGTACCATCATATCAGGTGAGTCATAGCCCCTACTCTTTTAATCGTTTTGCAAACTCTATGGGGGAGAATACATGCTCGTTTTACTCAAACGCATTACTCGCTTACATGGTTGATTTCTTAAATATTTTCAGCTTTATCTAAATACTTGTTGATTATCCGAGTACAATATTATTCACTTGCTAACTACTTGCTATTTACTCATAGACATGAGTGCATAAATTTAAACTATTTACCGATTGCCTAAGATTGCCTAAGTTAAGGACCTGTAGCTACAATTTCAACGGGTATAGATTTACCTGCATTGGGTATGTTTGATTACCTACAATTTCAACGGGTATAGATTTACCTGCATTGGGTATGTTTGATTACCTACAATTTCAACGGGTATGGATTTACCTGCATTGGGTATGGATTTACCTACATTACTTGGGAGTGTAATCTCCTACATTTAGCTGAAAAACCTTTTTGGTGCCTTGAACTTAGTGCAATCAATATTCATTTTATGCGTTTTGCTTATGGTCAGATTCATTTTTATGGCAACATCGCCATGGCTACATTATCACTCTTACCTTTATATAGCAGTATTGCTACATTTATCTTTGAATCTAGATGCAAGTATTACCTTTGTTCACGTAAACATATTATATTTGGCAGTGGGTCGTAGACACACAGGTTACAAAGCTCTTATGGCGGGACTTGTAACTGAGTGGATTTACGATGCCTTTGCTGGGAAACCTTCATACATATGCATTACATTCTTTTTCACAAGACTCTATGAACTCACCAACCTTGTGTTGACACTTTAGCATGTATTTTCAGGTATTTAGCTATGGCACACTACTGGAGGTTTTGGCAGGGCAGGGCATGGTCATAGAAGACTCTGATTTAATCATTTGGAGACCGTTTTAAATTATTTTAAGGGCCTACTTCCGCATTACTTTTAACAATGTAAATTCAACATTTTGATTTAACTATTTTATTCAAAATGATTCAAGTGCAAACCATTTTTGAACATGTGTTGTAATACCAATTGAGTTACACCCCAGCTACATGTATGCTTCCGCTGGACCCGATTTTGGGGGTGTGACACATTGACTCCTTGATTGAGCTCAATGGTGTTTTTATAGCCTTGGTGGCAAGGACAAGAGTATTCTCCTAAAGTGCGTGCTCTAGGAGGTTGGTTTGGTTGTAGTGGGTTTTGTTGTGGTGGGTTGACGGGATCAAAGATATTACTACCTTCCATGATAGCGGATGGTAATGGTTACGAACCAAGAAACGAAGAAATATGATAGACTAAAGAAATCATATAAAAATAAAATAAAAATCTCACTAGAAAGGAATCTAGTGAGTAGACCTAATGAAAATAAATTTCAACCTAAGCAATAACTATTCCCTGGCAGCGGTGCGAAAAACTTGATGCGTGGTTTTGCAACCTTGCAAAAGGTTTTACTTCTCAAGAGATCTTAAGAAGCTTGCAATCCCCACCAGGAAGTGTACCTGACCGATGTAGTATAGAGAGTGGCAAGTACAGGGGATTGATTGTTCTCCACAGGGAATAGTGTTCGTTAGGATTGAAACTAATCTAATTAGGTCTAAATGTGAGGGATGATTCTTTTTGCGTTTTTACGTTTTATGGAAAGCAAGTAAATTATCTCGGGTATTTGAAGAGTGGGCGGAATTAGTTGCTAGCCAACTAACCCAAATAACTACTTAAACAATAAAAAGAAAATAAAGTGTATTTACTTAGATTTCACTACTCTCTAGCTATCTTTTAATGATTAGTTGATTTGTCACAATTGCGTGGATGAAGGGTTGCATTCCTTAATACCATTCGTGGGGCCGTGTACGATCTTCCCCAATTCTATAAGCTTCCATCTCCTCCTATGATGACACGTTTAGTATCCTATCATGGCCACATTAATAGTTACTTATGCATTTAACACAACCAATAAAACCGTAGTACACATCCGATTACCTTTATTAAGATGTTCAAGCAAGTTACCGTATAGGAGATTAGCCAGTTTTCTTAAGCCTAACGCTAAAATCAATCACCCACAACAATCAATGACAAACCAACAATCAACAATCAATAACTAGGTTTCATAAACACAAATAAACCTAAGCTAGCATGTAAATAGAAAGACAAGAATAAGAAATAATCAAACAACACATACACATATTGAATGATTAAAGGATAACTTATCTTCAATTAAACATGGATGAAACAAGGGTATGTGATGAGGCAAAAAATGATCCTTTTTTAGGGGGTCATTTAAGCCCGGAATTGAATTCATTTGATCAAATATTGCCCTAAATCGCTCCTTTTGTGATTTTAGGTACTTTTGGAGTGAATTCTGGAAAATGAAGCATTTTGGACGTTTTTGGAGCATAAAAGTGAAGAAAACGGCAAAGTCTTAATTTTCCTTGCTGGGAATAGTACCTGACAGCGTCACAAGGTTCTACATGATGGCGTCAAGAGTAAAACAAGAGGTGAAGTGGATAAAGTCCGTGACGGTCCAGAGAGTTTTACACTAAGGGCATGACGGCGTCACCATAGGCCCTCATGGTCCCATTGCATGTGACAGCCCAGAGTAACTTTGCACTTGACGGCGTCAGATCTGGATCTAGGCATTACGATATTACTATGGGCGGCGAGTTGACGGCGTCAGAGATTTCCTCTTGACGCCGTCACGATGGAAAATCTATATATAGTTTTGCAATTTTTATTCATAAAAAGAGGACAATTAGAGGGAAAACTTGGAGAAACCCTAGCACGATTTTTACTGTTCTTTCAAGGGTTTTTACCTTTTGAAACCTTTCATGTTCAATTAAGATAAGTATCCCTTCAATTCATTCAATATGTCTATGTGTTGTTTGAATATATCTTACGCTTGTCTTGAATTTAACATGCTAGGCTAGATCTCTTGTGTGTTTGCTTAGATGTAGTGAAACCTAGATGTTGATTATGGGTTGATTGCTTGTTTATAGTTGTTACGGATGAACGATTTCGATGTTAGGCTTAAGAAAACTGGCAGACTTCCATAGGGTAACATGCTTGAACATCTTAAGAAACATGAACCAATGCGTACTAGGTTTTTATGGTTGTATTTAATGCATGAGCGAATTCTAATGATCCCATGTTAGGAGCTTCTTGCAAGCTCGACATAGGAGTGAAGTAGGAGCTTATAGAGTTGGGGAAGTACGTACGCCACCCCACGAATGGTATTAAGGAATATAACTCGTCATCCACGTAACTGTAACAAACTATCAACCTGTAAAAGATATCTAGGGAGTAATGAAATATAAGTAAACACAATTTTCCCCATTATTGTTCATACCACTAGTTTAATTAGTTTTATTTTCATTTTTGTTATTTTATTTTGATTGCATCTTTAGTTATTGGGTTAGTTAACTAGCAACTAATTCCGCCCACTCTTCCAATACCCGAGATTTTTATTTGCTTTTCAAAAAATATAAAAATACAAAAAGAATCATCCCTCAATCTAGACCTAGTTTTTAGGCTTTCTAATCCTAGCGACACTATTCCTGACTTGAACGATCAATCCCCCGGTACTTGTCACTATACCATACTACAATGATCAGGTACACTGCCTGGTGGGGGTTGTAAGCTTCTCGAGATCCCTCGAGAGGTAAAGCCTGGTGCGATTCCCACGTATCAAGTTTTTGGCACCGTTGCCGTGGAATAGTTATTGTCTAGGTTAGGATTTCTTTTTATTAGGTCTACTTGGTAGATTCCTTTCTAGTAAGATTTTATTTAATTTTTAAGTTTTCTTTAGTCTATCTTTTTCTTCGTTCCAGTGTTAGTAAATTAAATTCATTGACTATTCCGTTGACCATTATGGAAAACGCGAATCCACCCCTTTCCCCTAGAGAAGTGGCTTTATTACGTGAAGAAATTGAGAATGAGATTAGGGAACTTAGGGAGCTTAATAGGTTGATTAATGCTGAGCTCGACCATGCATTTAGTGACCTAGCAACCGCCTTGTATTCAAATAAGGACCTAGGAACTAAAGATTTTGAGGATGTTGTTGAGGAACTTGAGGAAGGGGAGATTGATCCAAAGCTAGATGACTACTTTAATCTATACCCCACTAAGGAGGAGATTGCGTACTATAATAATCTTATTGATAATCCTCGACCTCCTTTCACTAGAATTGAACCTAAGATAAAGAGAGGCGATCCTAAGAATGCTAAGATACCATGTATGATTGGGTATAAACACATTGACAATGCTTACATTGATTTTAAATCCCCAATCAACATTATGTCCTCATGTGTCTATAATGATATTGTGAAAACAAGACTTGGACTTAGAAGAGATCCCAAATACCCCGGTGGAGTTTGTAACTTTGTCGGGAGAATTAAAGGTTTACATGTATTTTTTGGGAACTTTACTTATATCACTGACTTTATGGTTGTTATAGACCTAGCTAGTGTTATTGATTGTCGCTTATCCCATGTTGTGTTTGGTAAACCATTTGTTGAAGCGTCCAAGTTAGAATATGATGAGATAGAATGGATAATCCGATTTGCTAGTGACACCGATAGGATCACTTATAGGATGCCTAATAGAATGAAAGAATTTCGTTTTGTGCCTCGATTTGACATGGATAACATTGGTGCTTTCGAGGACATCAATGAAGAGGATAAGAAAAAAGGCATGGACTATGTATGGGAGAAGAAGAACCTTTTCTATAAGGATTGCTTGACTTTAGGACCAAAATATAGAGTTGATAAGGAATTTGCTAATAGAATCATAGGAGCAATTAAGAAGAAGGTGGTTGGTCTCTATAAAGAGCATTTACAATCGGTGGATGAGACCAAAGATGAGGTCACGTAATTGCCCATGACCTTGAGTCTAGCTACAAGACTCGTAAATAAAGAAAAGCGCTTCTTGGGAAGCAACCCATGCTTTGTGTGATTTTTAACTATTTGAGTGTTATTTGTTTCCGTATGCATGCTTTATTTTTATTGTTGGTAGATCATGTTTCAAAAATAAAATTGTGAAAATGCTTTATTTTGTCATTTGACTTCGTCCTAACTTCATACAAAGGTATTTTGCAAAAGCTAAGTGTAAGGGGAAACCCCAAATATGTTTTTAAGAAACAAAATTGATCATGATTTTCCACAATATTAAATGGACATGTATATTCGTATCTGTTAGAGTCAATGCTTGTATCGAGTCATAATGATGTTTTGCAAGATTTTCCAGGAAGTAGGGCATAAGTTTTTCCAAAAATTTTCTGGAAACTTAACGTAAAGATTTCTGCAGGTTACTTCTGACGGCGTCATGAGTTTACTCTTGACGACGTCATGTGTAAAATTCTGGAAATTTTGCGAGTTTTGTTTTTCTAACGGAGTCTTAAAGTTTTTGTTAATTCTTTAGTTTTATAAACTCCAGGAAATCTGCAAACATTCATTCCATAAGCATTATATCTTACATTGCTTTCTAGGATTTATTAGTATATATAGATTGCCGCCGATTTTACGCGATGTTGCCTTGTCTGTTTTCTCAGGTTTAACAGGTTATGTATGACAAGAAGATGATTTATATTTCTGGAAGGGAAGCTTTGATTGTTCATTTTCTTAGAGGAAGATCTAACCTTGTTATCGCACTATCCACACCGAACGAATCAGGGGAGTATTTGATTTCATTCTTTTACCTGTTTTACTTTTACATTCTTTAATTGAACATTGGGGACAATGTTCATCCTAAGTGTAAGGGGAGGGTAAATGATGATACCTTATAGGATACACTTTCGCTTGAGTTTGTTTGTTTGATGATAGGTCTGTAATAAAACAATGAGAAATACATGTTAGTGTAATTTTAGCGCCAAATTTAAAATTTTTTACAACATTTAGGAGTGAAACTTTAGCCTTAGCAAGCGTCTCATGGATAGGAGTCGTATGACTAGCACAAAACCGTGCTATTCAGAAAAATTTTCCACCCAAATATGTGAGGTTCGCCTTTAGATTTGATAGGAAAAGCATTTACTATTAGTTCTTATGAGTGTACTGGTAGCATTTAGATTCTAGAACTTACGTTAGTGATGCATCCCGAGACCACTAGTGAGACTACATTCGTGTAGTAGGATTTACTACATGATAAGAGGCATTAGGATCACCCTTGTGTTAAACCCGTATCATAATTACTTGACCATTTAAGTCATATTACTTGGCTAGTTAAGTAAATTAATTTTTCCCACACCATTTGCGTTGTACTCATTTTTAGTACGCGAAACCCCTAGTACACCCCTCCGAGCCTATCTTTTCGTTTCTAACTTTAAGCATCTTACTTAAAGGAAGAATTTGTTACAACCCACTTAAATGTACACCCAAATCGCCTTAGCCTTCCATGTATGCACTCATCTTTAGTGCATTATTGTTACATGTTTAAACCCTTAGTTAATTATCTAATTGATTACATGGTTGCTAAGTCGAGTCATATCCTTGTACATATTGTTTTGGGATGATTGGGACTCATGGGTAAAGTACTTATGTTATGGAGTAATGGGGAAGAACATCATATTATTACTCCCATATGTGCGTTAATCTTAAAAGTACTCGAAGTGTTTTGATTATCTTGATTCGAGTCATTAGACTAGTTTATTGTAAAGTATGTAAAAATTCAAGTGTAAGGGGAATGTTCATTCCCTATGATGTATTATTTTGGATGGTAGGGTAAAAGTGTATGCAAAAAAAAAAAAAAAAAAAAAAAAAAAAAAAAAACTACCATCCCATTTCATTCTATGTTTTTTGTTATTTTTGATTTATTAGCTTAAGTCGAGTCTAGTCTTGGCTTAGCAATGCCATATTGTACATGTAATTAACCAAGATTATTAACTCGCCACCAGTAAAGATTTCATGTATCCAACAAAACCGTGTATTCCATATCCCCACACCTAACGTTATAACCTTTTAAAAGACATCTTTGATAGTTTATCCTAAGTGCTTACGCCATGTGGTGGAGGTTTGATCCTTTCACAAGCCTATGGTAATCTATTTTGCTATGACAGGTAGAGAGAGATGTTTTCCATTTCCATATTGTGATATATATACTTTATTACACCCGAGAGATGTGAGTATCTAAACACTATTTGTGAGGTGCTAGTGTATGACCTCCGTGCTTGTCTTTGGCCTTTAGTGGAACGATTATTTGTTGTAATTACTGTTATATTAGTGTTAAATGACCCCTAACCTCAAGTGTAAGGGTATATGATGAGGCGAAAAATGTTCCTTTTGTGATTTTAGGTACTTTTGGAGTGAATTCTGGAAAAGGAAGCATTTTGGACGTTTTTGGAGCATAAAAGTGAAGAAAACGGCAAAGTCTTAATTTTCCGTGCTGGGAACAGTACCTGATGGCGTCACAAGGTTCTACATGACGGCGTCAAAAGTAAAACAAGAGGTGAAGTGGATAAAGTCCGTGACGGTCCATAGAGTTTTACACTAAGGGCATGACGGCGTCACCATAGGCCGTCATGGTCCCATTGCATGTGACGGCCCAAAGTAACTTTGCACTTGACGGCGTCAGATCTGGATCTAGGCAATCCGATATTACTATGGGCGGCGAGTTGATGGCGTCAAACATTTCCTCTTGACGCCGTCACGATGGAAAATCTATATATAGTTTTGCAATTTTTATTCATAAAAAGAGGACAATTAGAGGGATAACTTGGAGAAACCCTAGCACGATTTTTACTGTTCTTTCAAGGGTTTTTACCCTTTGAAACCTTTCATTTTCAATTAAGATAAGTATCCCTTCAATTTAATCAATATGTCTATGTGTTGTTTGAATATATCTTACGCTTGTCTTGAATTTAACATGCTAGGCGAGATCTCTTGTGTGTTTGCATAGATGTAGTGAAACCTAGATGTTGATTATGGGTTGATTGCTTGTTTATAGTTGTTACGGATGAATGATTTCGATGTTAGGCTTAAGAAAACTGGCAGACTTCCATAGGGTAACATGCTTGAACGTCTTAAGAAACATGAACCAATGCGTACTAGGTTTTTATGGTTGTATTTAATGCATGAGCGAATTCTAATGATCCGATGTTAGGATCTTCTTGTAGGCTCGACATAGGAGTGAAGTAGGAGCTTATAGAGTTGGGGAAGTACGTACGCCACCCCACGAATGGTATTAAGGAATATAACCCGTCATCCATGCAACTGTAACAAACTATCAACCTGTAAAAGATATCTAGGGAGTAATGAAATCTAAGTAAACACAATTTTCCCCATTATTGTTCACACCACTAGTTTAATTAGTTTTATTTTTCATTTTTGTTATTTTATTTTGATTGCATCTTTAGTTATTGGGTTAGTTGACTAGCAAATAATTCCGCCCACTCTTCCAATACCTGAGATTTTTACTTGCTTTTCAAAAAATATAAAAATACAAAAAGAATCATCCCTCACCTCTAGACCTAGTTTTTAGGCTTTCTAATCCTAGCGACACTATTCCTGAGTTGAACGATCAATCCCCCGGTACTTGTCACTATACTATACTACAACGATCAGGTACACTGACTGGTGGGGGTTGTAAGCTTCTCGAGATCCCTCGAGAGGTAAAGCCTGGTGCGATTCCCACGTATCAGTATGAAACCCTTGAAAAAGGTCTGAAATTTGACTTAGGGTTTTAGCACAAAAGTTCCTCTGTTGATGAATGAAAAATCCAAAACTATATATAGATTTTGCAATCTGACTGCGTCACCTTTTGGGTCGTGACGCTGTCAAGTCGCCGCCAAAATACTCCTCGGATTTCTTAGATCCACTTCTGACTCCGTCTGGTACAATTTCACTCTGGGCGTCTCTCTTTAACATAATATGTGACGGCCTTGACTATTTATAACGTGACGCCGTCACGTGCAAATCTCCAAATTCCTTTCTGGCGCGTCAAGTGTAAAACAAATAAACACCTTTTGATCAACACGTGACGGCGTCACCTGGTAACTTTTGATGCCGCCAGGTACTGTTTCTAGCTTGGATTCTTGACTTTGTCGTTTTCTTCACTTTATGCTCCAAAAACGTCCAAAATGCTTCATTTTCCAGAATTCTTCTCCAAAGTACCTAAAATGAAAAAAGGAACGATTTGAGGTAGTCTTTGATCATAAAAACACAATTTAGGGCTTAAATAACCCCTTATAAGCGTAAAGAATTTCACCTCATCATGTTCATATATTGTTGGGTCACTGAATTCCCCAAACTTCCTCTAACTAGGATTTGAACAAAAAATAACCTAAGTGTTTAATATCCGTAAACATTATCAAGTCACTAAGTGAACAGTCGCTCGGTGAGTCATCTTCAGGATGCTTGGAATGAGCCTAAGAAGAAAGGTTCTCCATTCAGTGAGGCGGACTCTCAGTGAGTGGTACCTGAGCCAAAGAATAAGGTGATGGATTCAGTGAGTGATGACAATAGCTCACTGAATCCCAATGTATGTCTATGTGTTGTTTGATTATATGTTATGCTTGTCTTCTCTTTAACATGCTAGGCTAGGCTTTCTTTGTGTTTGCTTAGATGTAATGAAACTTAGATATTGATTATTGGTTGGTTATTTTCTTATAATTGTTGTGGGTGAATGATTTCGATGTTAGGCTTAAGAAAACTAGCAGACTTCCAATTGGTAACTTGCTTGAACGTCTTAAGAAACATGATCGGAGGTGTACTATGATAATTTGGTTATATTTAATGCATAGGTAACTACTAATGAGGCCATGTTAGGAGCTAGTTGTTGGCTCGGCATAGGAAGAGGTAGAAGCTTATAGAGTTAGGGAAGATCGTACACGGCCCTACGAATAGTATTAAGGAATATAACCCGTCCTCCATGCAATTGTAACAAACTAATCAACCGGTTAAAGATAGCTAGGGAGTAGTGAAATCTAAGTAAACACATTTTCTCTTATTATTGTTTTCGCCACATTTACTTTAAGTTCATTTTATTTTATTTTGTTTGTATTTGTAGTTATTTGGGTTAGTTGATTAGCAACTAATTCCGCCCACTCCTTCAAAACCCGAGATTTTTACTTGCTTTTCATAAAATATAAAAATACAAAAAGAATCATCCCTCACCTCTAGACATAGTTTAATCGATTTTTAACCCTAGCGAACACTATTCTTTGAGTTGAACGATCAATCTCCCGGTACTTGTAATTATACTATACTACAACGGTCAGGTACACTGCCTGGTGGGGATTGCAAGCTTCTCAAGATCCCTTGAGAGATAAAACCTTTTGCAAGGTTGCAAAACCATGTATCATATCATAAAGAGGAGAAAATGTTAAGTTTGTACAACTAATGCATAGACATTCACAAACCCTTTTCTCCTCTGATGAGGTGAAAAATGAACCACTTTTAGGGGGTCATTTAAGCCCGGAATTGAATTTATTTGATCAAATATTACCCTAAATCGTTCCTTTTGTGATTTTAGGTACTTTGGGAGTGAAATCTAGAAAATGAAGCAATTCGGACATTTTTGGAGCATAAAAGTGAAGAAAACGCCAAAGACTTAATTTTCCATGCTGAGAACAGTGTATGACGGCGTCAAGAGGAAATTCATAACGGCGTCAAGAGTTAATTTGGTGACGACCCAGTACAAACCTGACGGCGTCACAACCAGAGCGTCAAGAGTTAAAATCATGACGGCCTGCATAAGGTGTACACATGATGGCGTCAGACCCAGATCTAGGCAGTCCGAGGAACTATTTGGCGACGAGATGACGGTGTCAGACATTTGTTCTTGACGCCGTCACCTTCCAAACTCGATATATAGTTTTCTATTTTTCATTCATGTTGAGATATAGACCTTGATAGATCTTTTTGAGCACTCTAGAATCGTTAGTAATGTCACTGTAATCAATAACACACTAATAGACAATCTCTGCAACTTGTATTTATAAAGCGGAAACAAAACACAAGCTTGATACTAAGAACTCTTGATCCTCTATGGATCTTTTAATTATCTTCAAAGAATTTTCTAAAACTTATTCAATACATAAACCGTGTGTTCCTTTTATACTCAAGGAACCCTAAACCGTTTCTCAAGAAACGTATACTCTAAAACTTCTAAAAGATATGCATTATCACTTCCTAAATAAACTCATGCATATCCAAACTACATTACATAAAATACGGAAATACTATATCCGCAGAAACTAATAAAGCTGAAACTAGTCTTCAGCAGATATACTACTTCAGCAGAAACCAACTCTTCAGCAGGATCCTTTTAGCAGAAACAGCAGCAGAATTCTTACTTCACAGAATTCCCAACAATCCTCCCCTAATCTTGAATTTGACCTGGTTATGTTCAAGATTCTTGATAGATCTTCAAAATAACATACCAAGAGGATTGTAATAAAATAGCACCAGCAAAGAATTATCTTCAGCAGAATCTCTATGATCAGCGTATACTTGAAAGCTCCATTCTTGGCAGCAACAAATGACCAAATGTACATCAAAACAAATTAGTTTCATACTATTCTCATCACTTCCAGGTGTGTTAACTCCTGTGAGAGGTGAATCATTAAAAATAATGGATTTGATGTCTCTTTACCAATAGCCATCACTACTGGAGTAGCCAAGTGTTCAAAGGTACACTGATAACCACATGATTTTTAGCAAATCATCAGCTATAAACGGATTTGAGATGTCTTTACCTGTAGCCGTTTGCTCAGGACTAGCCAATTATTTTGATGAAAATCATCTTGGTTAACTGATTACCAAATATGGTTTTCCACTGCCTTTACCACAAGCCATATACATGTGGGCTAGCCAATTATTCAGAATCCATAAAGGAAAAATCCATGGTCAATTGACAACCATTTCAACTACTCAGCAATAAAGCATGGGTGAGTTGAAAACCCTATGGTTTTGAGCAAACCATTACAGCTATCAACAGATTTGATGTGTCTTTACCAAAGCTGTACCCTTTGGACTAGCCAACTTTATGATGGAATAGTCAACATCAGGTAAGTTGATAACCAAACCTGCATACAAATACTATACAACAAAATGTTCGTTTTTTTTTTTTATTATTAATAAAACAAATATACAACATAATATCTCTACTCAGATGCTGCTCTGGAAGTCTTAATCCTTTGTTTGAAAACCTTCACCAAAGATTCAGCAAACAATCTTGTATTACCAACTGGATCAGGAGGAATCTCCAACTTCTGTTGTAACATTTTCTCCATCAGAGATACCTTCAGATGATATTTGTTGGTAAGATCCATAATAATCCTCAGACCAGTAGTAGTTTCCAGTACATGAACATAAGGCATAGGATAGAACTTCCAACTCTGAACTTTCCATTTCTTATTGTTCTTCCAGTTATCATAACTGGCACCAGTGGGAGTAGAAGAATCAAACAACACTTGAAGATCACCCAACAAATACAATCCAGAACCTTCAGGAGTATGAGTGGCATAATACTTAATAACCAACTCATATAGAGTGACTAAATCTTGATGATTTACAAGATGAAGAATCTGCTGAAGAAATGTAAAGGATATGGAAGTTTTATTCAATTTGTAAATGGTATTCACTTTACCATCTTTACTTAACTCCCAATTAACCAAAACATCTCTAATTCCTTCTAGCCAATCATCAGATGATCCTTCCCTTATAAATGAAGCATCAGAATCATTCACATTAATGAGACTTTGTTTTGAATGTGATGATCTGATTTTAGCCATTCTCTTTCCTCTTCTTCCAGGAACATAAATAGCATCATGAACTGCTGCTTCAGCAGAATCACCTTCTGCAGCATCATTATCCACTGATGGAGTATCCAATTGTTCATCAGTAGAATCTTGAGAAGATTCAAGTACATCAGAGGCATATTGTTCATCCATAGCCTTCCTGATTTGTTTGTTTTTAGCAACTTGAATTTCAACTTCTCTTGTCTTCAGTTCATGAAATCTGGCAAGCTCAGCCTTTTGTTCAGCTTCTTGTTCCTCAACCAACCTCCTAGCAGTCTCTTCACCCATTCTTTCTTGCTCCAATTGTCTCCTAGTTCTCTTTCTAGTTGGAGGATCTGATGTCATCACTTTTGCTTTACCTTTATCCACATACAATGAAGCAACATGAGGTACATCAGCAGAAATATCAGTTAAAGATACTGTCTCAGTAGCACCAGTATCAGTATTGAGGAGAGGAATAATTTTGGAAGCACCCATTCCATCTTTATCATTCCTAACCTTGATTCTGTTATAAATCTCAACCAGTTTGTTAAATGGAAGTCCCCACACCTTTTGCTTAGACCAAGCAGTGTTAAACAAAGATCTGCTTTGATTTTTCACATAAGTTCTCATATAATCTTGCTGCTGTGCTTGAGTCATAGGTTTCTCTCTTCTAGCTTTAGCTTTCAACTCATCTGCTACCTTCTTTCTCAACTTCATCAATTTTACAATTTCAGAAGGCCAGTCTTGCTTGTCTACCTTTTTACCAATGATTTCTGCAGGTACATTAGGATTATTAAGCATTTGTTGGCCAATTTGTTGCCAATCAGACTCATCAAATTCTTGAACAGCTGCATCCAATTCTCTTTGTATGGCAATAGGCAAAGTAGAAACATATCTTTGATTGACTGACTCATATGTAGCATCAAACTTTTCTTGCTGTTCCTCAGTCATATCAGTATTCATCTTATAATTTTCCCATTGTTGAAGTAGTTCTTCTTGTCCAGCTCTTTCTTCAGCTGTAACAAGCTCATCCAAATCATCAT
Organism: Artemisia argyi; assembly: GCA_030686995.1. Taxonomy (NCBI): domain Eukaryota; kingdom Viridiplantae; phylum Streptophyta; class Magnoliopsida; order Asterales; family Asteraceae; genus Artemisia; species Artemisia argyi. The sequence goes on from CM060677.1 coordinate 104,039,461, forward strand.
CTGTTCCTTCAACAAGATCATCAAGAGGAACATTCACATCTGCCATAGGTTCATCATGTAATTCTTGAACCTCTCTATCAGTAGAAACTTGTGGATTCTCTGATGAATGATGAACAGGAGAATTCAAATATTCTTTCCCTGCTACAAAGTATGTTTCTCCTGATGTATTTCCTTTATCAGCAGATTGATCAGCAGCAACCCTACTTAATGATTATTTCTCCTGAAGTATATCCACAGCTTCAGTCATCAGCACATCATTATCACCACCAGACACTTTTGAAGCTTCTGCAGCTTTCCTTGCCAAATACTGTCTTGTACTTCTTCTTTGAACTAGTATCTTTGGTTTAGATTGAGGTACTGCATCAACTATATGAGGAACAGCATGAGACTGTCTAGCAACTTCAGCTAGAATCTCAAGAGAATCCAAATTTGTCTCCTTTACTACTTCAGTAGAATCCAATCCATCTTTACTTTGCTTAAACTGACTTAGCTGTGTCTCCAAATCTTTAACCCTGCTTTTCAAACTTTGAATTTCATTACCAAGAGTAGTCTTGGTCTCAGCAAGTTCTTTCTGGAGATCTTCAGTCATTTTCATGTACCTGCTAAGGGAATCATATACAAATGTGAGAGTAATAGGGTCCTCTGCTCTACCAGCAGATTGCTCAGTGGTATGTGGAGCTTCATTGAACCCAGCAGGAGAAACAGACTCATGTACAACATTAGGAGAACCTACATTAATTTGCTCTCCCAAAGAACTGGGTGAAGGTAGTCTAGTAAGATCAGGTTCAAAAGTCTATAAGTCATCTTCAAACTCATGAATTTGCTCAGTTGGAGCATCCTGAACTGGTGAGATGGTAGGGCTAGGTGACATTTGTACAGGGGTAGGTGGTGGTAAGTCAGTAGAATCAGGTAAAGGTTCAGCAGTTGTAGCTGGCGCTCCTCCATTACCACTGAAGGATTACCATCAGCAGCAACACCAGAAGATGATGGATTACCATCATCAGCAGCATTAGGAGCAGGCACATTACCAGCATCATCACCCTCAACTACATTAGCATTGCCTTGTGGCAACATTGCTTCCAACAAAGGGTAATGTTCCCCAGTATAATTAGTTTTCATTGAGGCAAACAACTTAGAACCTAGACTTTTAATAGGTATATGGGTTCTATCTTCAGTGGTTATGTCTAAAATTATTTGTAAGAATCTAGGGTACATTAAAAACTTATGCTGTTGCTTATCTATATTTTCTAGCATATTATCAAAAATAAACTTAGAAAAATTATAAGTTTCACCCTTAGAAAGACAAACAATACCACAACCCAATTGCAGAGAGAACTGGTTCCATCCACCACATTTGTTGCTCATACATTGAAGCAGCAGATGCACCAAATACCTCCACTTAGGACAAAATTGATTCTTGTGCCACTTGGATGTATCAGTACTTTGATATCCAGCTTCTCTTAGCCCAGCAAGAATCTCTGCAGTGTTGGAATGATACACACCATTTTCATCATCCAACTGAAGCTTTGCCCTTATCAACCCTTCTGTCACCACATATTCTACACCATCTATTTCAGCTACAATCTCTGTAGCAGATCTCTTAGTAGCAGATGCCCAAAATTGCTTCACCAAGGATTCACACACCAAATTGGGACAATACGTCAAAGCATAATTAATCTTCGACCTTTGTAGAAACTCCACCATCAAATCAAATTCTTCATGTCCCTTCTTTGTTTTCAGAAAAGCATATTTGTTATGGTCGCCCTTCAATTCAAGTTGAGCCATTTGAATGAACTTGTGTGAGATGGTTATGAATTACTCCAGAGAATAATGGGTTTATTTGGAGTGATAGGTGAATAATTTTGATTCGAAAAGATATGCAGAGTGGGTTAAATTTGGAAGTTCCCCAATCGTGGTCAAAATTATCGGAACAACTTATTGACCAAGTCTGACAAAACTTCCAATTTAAAAATTTACCCTTCAGCAGAAATAAAAGTCAAATCTGCTGAAGCATAGTCAACCATCAGCAGAATCAACCAAAGGTAAAAATATCTTCGGTCAATATCTTGGTTTTACTGTGCCACCCAACTCGCATTAAATATCGTAACTCCTAAAATTGGCTTATTTAATCACCCCAGATAACACATCTCATTCATCAATTTTCCCCAAATCATCTTTCAAACCCTAATTTTTTATTAACCCCAATTCTCCATCCAAATTATGTCTTCACACCCAGAAACCTCAGATCCAAATTCCTCTTCTCCATCATCAGAAGAAGATGTACCACCATATCCATGGGGGCTTGATGGTTCTGACTATGAAAGAGCATTGGAGAACCGATGGGATGCACAAGAAAGACACTGGAATGCTCATAGCAAGGGTGAACCAAGCAATGTATCCATTCCTGCTGAGAGAGAGCTTGTCGCTCCCTTCATCTATACCTCTGATGAAGACTCTTCAGAGGAAGAAAATGAAGATCCAACCTTTCTTCCTCCTTCCACACCAGAGAGATCCCAACCAAGATCAAGTAAGAGGGATCCATCTCCCCCAACATTACAAAATTTGGTGTTGAATCTTCCTGCTCCAGGACCTGGTCTTCCACATCAAGAACACATTGGACAGAGCAAGAAGGCTGAGATCATACATAAGGGAAAGGAGAAGCTGAAGTAAATGATTGAGGAATGTAACCATGGAACAAAGTTCTTGAGTATTTTCTTGACTTTGATTCATGAGCATCTTCCCAGTCTTCCTTCTCTTCTTCTTACATTTTCATCTTCAGCTTCATCATTGTACTTGTCATAGCCTCAAGTATTTTGTAATAATTGATAGAAGCTAATAGTACTGAATTAGTGAATTGTTTAGGAATGGTCATTGTATCTCAATTGTAACATTGAATGTAAGCTGTAACTTGTTTCTATGAATGAATGAAAAGATCTTATTTGAATTTATCCATTTTGTAAGACCTTCAGCATGTTTCAATTAATCAGTAGAAACCATGTTCAGCACTTTGACCACATTCCTTTGACTTTAGCTCTTGGTGACATTTATCATGGGACTTTCATTCTTATAACATCTGCAAAACAAACATCAAACAAGCAAATACACCAAAACAACTTGCACAATTGTTAGAGGGTTAGTGTTAAAAACTCAGAAATTATACATCTTATACAAATTATACAAAGTTTACAGTCATCATCCTCCCCTGAGGCATATGCCTCCCCTGAGGCTTATGCCTCCCCTTAAACTTTGCAGTTAAGGGTTTAGCATTCCAATATGGACCACCAAATATTGAAACCTTGGTCCATCAAATGCCTTGGTTAACAAATCTACCACATTTTTATCAGTGTAAATTTTGACCACTTTAACCAAATGTTTCTCATAAGCATCCCTTATAAAGTGATGTCGGATTTCAATATGTTTGCTTCTATTATGAAAAACTGGATTTTTAACAATGCAAATGGTACTTTGATTGTCAATGAAAATTGTAGTATTCATGAAATTATACCCATAATCCAGTAATTGATTCTGAATCCATAGAACCTGTCCACAACAATTGGCAGCAGCAACATACTCTGCTTTAGTAGTAGAGGTAGCAACTATGGTCTGTTTCTTGCATTGCCAAGAAATCAGTCTTCTTCCAAGAAATTGGCAACCTCCAGTTGTGGATCTTCTATCCAAATTGGCACCAGCATAGTCACTATCACTATAAGCTGCTAGCTAAAATGGAGACTCTTTGGGATACCAAAGACCTAAGTGTGGTTGGCCTTTAAGATACTTAAAAATCTTCTTGACAGCATTCATATGAGAGGTAAGTGGAGTGACTTGGTGTCTTGAACATGCACTCACAGCAAATGTAATATCAGGTCTTGAGGCAGTCAAGTACATCAAAGAACCAATCATAGACCTATATAAATGAACATTTACAGGAAGATCAGGAGTAAGATTGTTCTTTGGTTTGGGTGCCTCATATGGAGTAGTGGCAGTCCTGACATTTTCCATAGCAAACTTGGACAACATATCTTTTACATATTTTTCCTGATGTATGAATATACCATCAGATTTCTGCTGAACCTGTAAACCCAAAAAGAAAGTGAGTTCTCCCATGGCACTCATCTGAAATTCACCCTTCATCAGATCCTCAAACTCTCTACACCATGCTTCTTTGGTTGAACCAAAGATAATATCATCCACATACACCTGCACAAGAATAATATCCCTTGAATCTTTCTTGAGGAATAGAGTCTTGTCAATGGCACCTCTTCTGTAGCCATTATTCAGCAGAAATGTGGAGAGTCTAGCATACCAAGCTCTGGGAGCTTGATGAAGTCCATAGAGAGCTTTGACAACTTTGTACACATACTCAGGATGATCAGGGTCTTCAAATCCCTTGGGTTGAGTCACATAAACCTCCTCTTCAATCTCACCATACAAGAAAGCACCTTTAACATCCATCTGATAAACCATAAAGCCCATGTAAGAGGAATAGGCCAAAAATATCCTTATAGCTTCAACTCTGGCCACAGGTGCAAAAACCTCATCATAGTCAATACCTTCCTCTTGTCTAAACCCTTGAGCCACTAGTCTTGCTTTGTTCTTCACCACAATACCCCTGGCATCTCTTTTATTCTTCAGAATCCATTTTGTCCCAATGGCATATTTCCCATTAGGAAGAGGAACTAAAATCCAAACCTGCTGATTCTTAAATTGCAGCATCTCCTCTTGCATTGCCTCAAGCCAACTTGAATCATCCAGTGCTTGAGGAACACTAGTTGGTTCAATCTGAGAAAGAAAGCATGTAAATAAACAATGTTTGAAGTTTGTGTGATTGTTCCTCTTTTGATTGTAGACATAAGAGATAAAAGCTACTTCTCCATATTTTGTATTCTTGACAGTGCTTCTAGTTCGAACAGGGTCTTTAGGATCACCAATAATCTTTGATAGGGGATGAGCATTGTGAATCCTTTTGGTAGCTATAGGTGGAACATCAATGTTGTCATCAATGTTGGTAAGTGTAGGCCCAAACTTAGTATCATATGAAGCTGAGTTAAACAAGCCAGGCTTTGGTTGATAATTCCCAAGATCAGAATGACTTGGAAATCTGGTAAAGGGCTTATCAAAATCTGCAGAGACTTCAGTAGAGATGGGAGAGTGAGCATCTGCAGAATCAGCATCTGTGACCTTATCAGTGGGAATAGGTGTGCCTTCAGCAGTATCCTTGTTTCCACTGACTGCTTGTGCTGACTGATGTAGGATAGCTTCAGTCTCTTGTGTAACCTTGTCATTGAGTTTCTGAGCTTCCTTAGTAGCAGCATGCTCCTGCTTCTGCAATCTTGCAAGATCTTCTGCATAATATGACTCATCATCTTGTTCAGCAGCAGAGTGATTACCTACAAAATGGTTAGGTGGAAAAGATGGTACAACAAAGGTATTCTCTTCTGGCTCAGACTCACATTCTGAGTCATCATCCATGGAACCTGCAGGGTTAGAACTTGAATCTTTGGAACCTGCATCAGGATTAGAAGCATGCCTAGTATAACCCAAATAGTCAGTCAAATAGTCTAGGTCAAAATACCAAGAATGGCCTTGTCCCTGAATATTAGGCTGATCTTCAAGAAATCTCAGATTAAGGGTCTCTTCAATCTTTTTAGCATTCAGATTATAAACCCTATAGGCCTTGCTATGAGCTGAATACCCAACTATATATCCCTCATCAGCTTTCCCATCAAACTTACCCAGTATATCAGCAGTATTCAAAATAGTAACCTTGCATCCAAATGGCTTAAGGTAATGTATGTGAGGAACTTTCCCAGTGAGAAGTTCATAAGGTGTCTTGACATGTAGTCTAGTGATGGAGACCCTGTTCAAGACATGACATGCAGTACTTACTGCTTCAGTCCAAAACATGGTGGGTAGTTTGGAGTCTGCCAGCATTGATCTTGCTGCCTCAATGAGGGTTCTATTTTTCCTTTCAGCAACCCCATTTTGTTGTGGGGTTCTTGGAGTACTATAGTCCCTTCTAATCCCCTTAGACTTACAGAATTCTATGAAGACAACATTTTTGAATTCTGTACCATTGTCACACCTAATTCCTTTAACCTTTTTATTCAGCTGGTTCTCAACTAAGATAATGAATTCTTTCAGAATTGGAGTTGTTTCATCTTTAGTTTTGAGAAAGAATACCCAGCAAAACCTGCTATAATCATCTGTGATAACCAGGCAGAAGTACTTGTGATCAATACTTCTAATGGGAGTTCGACCAAAAAGATCCATGTGTAGCAACTGAAGAGGTTCTGAAATGGTGCTCACATCTTTGACTGCTTTGTAAGAGGCTCTGTGTTGCTTTCCCTTGTTGCAAGTAATACAATTATGTTCATTGGTGAAGAGTTTAGAAGGAAGGCCCTTAACAAGACCAAGTTTGGATAACTTGTTGATGGTCTTGTAATTCACATGTGCCATTCTTCTATGCCATTTATTAGATTCATCCAGGGAAGCTTTGGCTACCAAACATGTTAGATCACCTTCTGGCTTAACATCATTCAGATTGAATATGTATAAGTTGAAGGTTCTAGGAACTCTCAGCAATACAGTTGTGTCTTCTGGGAGTTTGAAGTCCTTGGAAAGTACAAGACACTCATCTTCAGAGAAGAAAACCTTGTGCTTAGTGTCACAAATTTGTGATACTGAGATTAGATTAAAATGCTCCAGTTCCTTTACATAGTAAACATTTTCAAAGTCTAATAAGGGTGTCTTAATGGTTCCTTTCCCTGTAATTTTGCCATCTCCACCACCAAAGGTTACAGTGCCTCCTCCTTCTATGGGCTCAAAGTCATGCATCTTATCCTTGTTTCCAGACATACTTCTAGAGCAACCACTATCAACAATACCAACTTCAGTACTTTTCAAAGGATGTTCCTACAACAACAACAAAATTTACAAAATTAGTACACATTGGAGACTCAAGTCATTGCTGACTTGAGCCTGCCTTGTGGATCATCAGTGATAGGCCATGTAGATGTTTTAGATCCACCATTGTTCTTGGACCTGTAATGCATATTAGGTCCCTTCTTTGTCCAAGAACAACCTGCTGAGGGCTTCACAGCAGTATTCCATTTCCCACCACCATTACACATTGAGTCAAAGTGATTAGGCCAATAACCATTATAAAAGAAAGAACTAGTGGGTCGAACATATGGTCTAGTACTGGTTCTTCTCCATGAAAAATGAGATTCAGCAGAATTAGGTTTCTGCTGATGTGGAACAAAAGATGGTATTTCACTAACATTCTTCAACATTTGCCTAGTTTTTCTTTGACTAACACATGCACCCATTCTTTGCTCATGATATGTACAATCCTTAATCAAGTGATATTTACTTCCACACACAAAACACTTCTTCCTTTTAGAAGATTTATTCAAACCAAAGGAATTTCCATAACATGAAAAAGTATTCAAATCACCATGACAAACATAATTGTTTTTAACAAAGCCAAAAGTATTATTATGCAAAGAATTTAAAAACAAGTCTTCAGTAGAAACTGTCTTGTTATCAGCAGCAACTCTAGAAGGCTTGTGGGGAGTCTTGGGAGATGTCTTTGGTATGGTTTTGGGAGTGGTCTTGGGCACGGTCTTGGGCAGGTCCGACTTCTCACTTGAATCACAGCTAGCAAATGAGGTAGACCCTTCATCAGAAGACTTGTCACTGTTACAACAAGAGACAAAGTCATTAGATTTCACAATAGGGTCTTGCAAGTCAGTTGACTTTTTGCCATATAAATGATGTGATCCATCAAAGTCAACAGGTTTGGACAAGTCTATAGGCATGTGTTCCCCTCTTATAGGTCCAGGTACAGCATTCATTCCTCCTTCCTTAACATATTTAACAGGTGTTTGATAAGCTAAGGCTGGTTCAGGGTCAAAAACACTAGACATATCAGGATAGGTTAGCTCTTCAGGATCTATATATTTCTCATATCCTAATGCCTTTCTAGACCTAACAGATTGGCGACCATCAATTAATTTACTTAAATTAGATGCCCCTTCCTGCCATTTCATACGACCAGCTATCTCTTTATCTAATTTAGCTTGTAACTCTTGTTTTTCTTTTTCTAAATCAGACTTCTCTTTTTCAGTACGTTTTAAGTCTATCTTAGCAACCTCTAAATCACTTTCTAGAACTCTTATTTTTTCATCATATTTAACTTGATTCTTTTGAAACCATACTTTTTGTTTCTCTAAAGTTTTTAAAGCCATTTTATAAGACTCTACTTCAACATAACACTCATTGTATTTTGGTTTCAATTCATCAAATTCTTGTTTAAGCTCATTGTATCTTACACTACATCCAAACACACAGTTGGTTACCTGAGAGATTCCCATCAAGGAGACTTGCTCCTTATTGTCTTCTGAAGGTGTGAATGCCAGCAGATTCACTTGTGAAGAAGTAGAAGCTTCCTCTCCAGCAGGTTCATGATTAGCCCAATCAATTTGGTGATCCAGGGTCACCATAGCCTTTGAAGGTGCAAACTTGTTATTCCCTGCTTCCACTGGATAAGATCCATATCTAACTTCATCTCCAGCCTTTCTTTCCTTGCATTCTCTTGAAAAATGTCCCACTTGACCACAAGTGTAACATTTAACCTTCCTTCTATCAAACCTTGCTGCTTCTCTTCCATTAAAACCAAACTTTATTCCAGACTTGGCTTCAAACCTCTTAATGTTCATTGAGATCATTGCTAGCTCCCACTTCAAGTGCATCTCCTCCATTTCCAATGGATCTACTTGTTCAAAATCCTCATATGCAATAAACTGCTGAGGTTCATATTCAGCCACAAATGAATGAATAAGATCCTCCAACACACTACTTGATTTTGATTTAGGAGCAGATTGATTATAAGTTTGAGAAGATGCTCCTGAGGAATATGAACTTGAGGCTTGATGCACAGGTTTAGTAGAGGCACCAACAAATGCAGAATGAGTGGATGGACGAATGGGACTTCTAACATCAGGCTCAAGTGATTTAAGCCTATTGTAGAGGTCATCAAAAGACATCATGTCCAACCCACCTTTGGTCTTGAGAGCAATACAAACTTGTAACCAAGATGTCAGCAGAGATCTCAGAAATTTAGAATTGCAGTCTTCATTGTCGGGTCTAGCCTTCAACTGATTAAGTTGACTCAATATTCGATGAAACCTGTCATAACCCTTATGAATTCCCTCTTCTTCAGATATCTAAAATTCTTGGAACTTTTGCTTCAGCATAGACTTCTGCAACCTTCTTGATTCCTCATTCCCACCAAATCTTGCTTTTATAGCCATCCAAATGTCCTTGGCATCCTCCATAAAATGGAAGTCACCCATATGGTCATCTGGTATAGCTTGAAGCAAAATTGTTCTGACTTTACTCTCCCTCTGCACAGCCAGAATCTCTTCAGCAGTTTTGGGTCCTACAATAGTAACAACTCCATCAGCATCTGTAACATGCTTCTTCAGACTATTCCCTTTCTTAACAACCTCCCACAGATTCCAATCAATGTTTGTGATCCAGTTCTGCATCTTCATGGACCACAGATGATAATCTTCTGCATTCTTCAAGTATGGAAACTTAGCATTACTGTTGGAGAGGTTGAGTTGTTGAAGAGAAGTGGTGTTAATGTTCTGGGTTGTATCAACATCATCATCCGATCCAGGCATGTTTGGTGATTAGTTTGGATTGTAAAGGTGTAAGATTTATGTTTCTTAGTATGGCAGAGACTCTCTCGAGGCTCTGAGACCACTTGTTGAGATATAGACCTTGATAGATCTTCTTGAGCACTCTAGAATCGTTAGTAATGTTACTGTAATCAATAACACACTAATAGACAATCTTTGCAACTTGTATTTATAAAGCGGAAACAAAACACAAGCTTGATACTAAGAACTCTTGATCCTCTATGGATCTTTTAATTATCTTCAAAGAATTTTCTAAAAGTTATTCAATACATAAACCGTGTGTTCCTTTTATACTCAAGGAACCCTAAACCGTTTCTCAAGAAACGTATACTCTAAAACTTCTAAAAGATATGCATTATCACTTCCTAAATAAACTCATGCATATCCGAACTACATTACATAAAATACGGAAATACTATATCCGTAGAAACTAATAAAGCTAAAACTAGTCTTCAGGAGATACACTGCTTCAGCAGAAACCAACTCTTCAGCAGGATCCTTTCAGCAGAAACAGCAGCAGAATTCTTACTTCACAGAATTCCCAACAATTCATTAGGAGGAACTTGTGTGGAGAAACCCTAGGGCCGAACTTCGTAAACCCTAGCTCGTATTTTATAGTAAATTCAAGGGTTTTCACCCCTTGAATCCTTTCATGTGCTATTGAGATAAGTCTTCTCTTAATTCAATCAATATGTCTATGTGTTGGTTGTCTATATCTCGTGCTTGTCTTGATTTCAACATGCTAGGCTAGATTTATCTTGTGTTTGCTTAGATCTAATGAAACCTAGATGTTAATTATGTGTTGATTACTTGTTTATGGTTGTATTGGATGAATGATTTCAATGTTAGGCTTAAGAAAACTGGCAGATCTCCATTGTGTAACATGCTTGAACGTATTAGGAAACATGAACCGATGTGTACTAGGTTTTATTGGTTGTATTTAATGCATGAGTAAATTCTAATGATCCCATGTTAGGAGCTTCTTAGCCGCCTCGACATAGGAGTGAAGTAGGCACTCATATGATTGGGGAAGTAAGTACGCCACCCCATGAATGGTATTAAGGAATACAATCCCTCATCCACGCAACTATAACAAGTAATTAATGTGTAAAAGATATCTAGGGAGTAGTGAAATCTAAGTAAACACATTTCTCCCATATATTGCTCACAACTTTAGTTTAATTTAGTTTAATTTCATTTCTAGTATTTTATTTTGATTGCATCTTAGTATTGGGTTAGTTGATTAGCAACTAATTCCGCCCAAATCCTTCAAACCCGAGATTTTAATTTGCTTTCTAAAAAATATAAAAATACAAAAAGAATCATCCCTCATCTCTAGACCTAGTCTTTAGGTTTTCTAATCCTAGCGACACTATTCCTAGCTGAACGATCAATCCCCCGGTACTTGTCATTATACTATACTACATCGATCAGGTACACTGCCTGGTGAGGGTTGTAAGCTTCTCAAGATCCCTTGAGAGGTCAAGCCTGGTGCAATCCCTACGCATCAATTTTTTGGCGCCGCAGCACGGGGAATAGTTATTGTCTAGGTTAGAATCTCTTTTTATTAGGTCTACTTGCTAGATTCCTTTCTAGTAGGATTTTATTTTTATTTTTAGGTTCTCTTTAGTCTATCTTAATTCTTCGTGCTTTTGTTCGTAACTCTTTACCACCCGACATCATGGATGATGGGAACATCTTTGAACCCGTCATCCCACCACAACAAAACCCACCACTAGAACCTCTTAGGTCCTGAACCTTAGGAGAGTATTCCCGAACTAGCCACCAAGGCTACCGAAACACCATTGAGCTCACCGGAGCCAATGTGACCCCCTTGCCATCCGACACCATCCGGTTGGTGCAAAGCGGATGTGCATTCCATGGACTTCGTTCCGAAGATCCAAATCAACGTCTCAAGGACTTCCTTAAAATAGTAGATTCCATAGACCTAGATGTTGCAACTATAGAGACAACCCGATTACGCCTATTCCAATTCTCTCTACGTGATAAAGCTAGTCAATGGCTTGAGCGGTTACCCGCGGGATCCATCACCACATGGGATGATCTCACCACTCGTTTCCTTGCTCAATTTTTCCCACTGGGAAGAACTACTAAGCTTAGAAATGACATCTTGATGTTCCAACAACGTCAAAATGAAACTCTCTATGAAGCATGGACTCGTTTCAAGGACTTAATCCAAAAAGTCCCTCATCATGGCATAGATCTTTGGCTCCAAGTCCAAATCTTCTATGACCATATCGATCTCTCCATGAGGCGAGCCATTGACCAATCGGCCGGTGGTAAGCTACGTGATCTAAGTGCGGAACAATCATGGGAACTCATAGAAGATCTTGCTCTCTATGAAAACGAAAGTTGGAATGATCCCCGTGATTTGAACAAAATGGTCAAGGCAATATCTTTGCCTTCGAACAACTCTAGCACTCTCGACCGTAGGATCATGGAACTTGAGGACCAAGTCAAGTTTCTCATGAAATCTTACGAAGCTCCTAAGCCTTCAAGCCAAGTGAACAAAATCACTTCTTCATGCGAATTATGTAGTGGTCCCCATGACACTCGTGATTGTGTGGAACTCCCAGGAATAGCTTTTGTGGACTACGCATCCTCGCGTACCGATGAAGCGGGAGATAAGTGGTACACTTTCAAACCCGAGCCAAACCCTTACGGTGATTCATACAACCCCTCTTGGAAAAATCACCCAAACCTTAGGTGGAAACAAAATCAAGCTAATTCTTCCAATCTGCCTAATCGTTACCAACCAAACGGTCCACCCACCAACCGTACTTTCAACAACAATCCTTCTAACAACTACGGTAGTACCAACAATCTTGAAGGATTGATGTCCAAGTTTATGGCATCTTAAGAAGCTCGCATATCTAAGTTTGAAGCCGATTTCAAACAAAAGCAAAGTGAGATGACCACTAAAATTGACACATTGTTGAAAGTTCTCAATGACCGAGAAATGGGAGCACTCCCAAGCGACACGGTCAAGAATCCGAAACTAAACGTTAATTCCATATCATCAGTTTCGTCACCCACTTCTTGTCCGCAATACTACTCGGTTAAATCTATGAGCACGTGTTTCAAACAAAACCAAATTCATCAAAAGGACCAATCAAGTAAAACACCCGATATAAAACCGGTCAAAAGCATAATTGAAACACCTCCTACGCAAGGCCTTGACGATGAATTCAAGGAGCTTCACCTTGAACGCCCCGTCATTGATGTCTTAGCTCATGCTCCCTACTATAGTGCCCTCCTAGAAAAATATGAGAAGTTTAAACTAGGTAAAAATGGGACCGCCTTTGTCCAAAACAAGTTGCCTAAAAAGCTTGATGATCCGGGTATATTTGTTTTGCCTTGTAAGATAGGAAGATCCGAAGCTTTCGACACATTAGCCGATTTAGGGTCAAGCCTCAACTTGATTCCCTTATCCTTATTCACCACTCTTAAGCTAGGAAAGTTAGAGGAGACGGAGGTATTGATAGGTCTAGCGGATGGAAGTATTGCCCACCCGGTTGGAATGATTAAGGATGTAGTTGTTCACGTAGGGAAGTTAACTATCTTAGCGGATTTTCACGTCCTAGACATGGTTAGTGACACTACATGCCCATTGTTGGTAGGAAGAGGATTTTTAGCAACCGCTAGCGCCATGATAGATTGTAAGGAGTCTAAGATAGCGGTAGGTGAAGGCGACACTTGGTCGGTATACGATGTTAAGAAGCATAGTTATGATTGTGATGATGAACCGACACCACATTGGGTAGAGATTAATAGGAGATCATCTAGATATGGACCTTGGATAGAAAGGAACTTTATAGGACCTCAACGCCCATTCTATCTAGAAAAAGATTTTATTGATAAGACACATTCGGTGGAACAACTCATAGCTAGAGATGAAGAGCTAGATCCTTTTGAGGACCCCTTAGTTTTTAGGAAGAAGATTGAGTTCTTAAGCGTAATGCCTATTAATATAGAGATGAATAAGTGGAAAAGAGAGGGAGATAAGTGTAAATGGAGGTGGGACAAGCCACCTAAAGAAGGTGACGGATCATGGCATATGAAGATGACTTTGTATGATCCGGATGGAGAGAAGTTTGAAAGGTCATACCGTACTTAGAAAACCGATAGGAAGTTAAAGTCTAAGTTTGATCCCAAAGATGTACTCAATGAGGAACTCACCCGTGTCACGTAGTAACCCATGACCTTGAGTCTAGCTACAAGACTTGTAAATAAAGAAAAGTGCTTCTTGGGAGGCAACCCATGTTTTGTGTGATTTTTAATTTTGTTTGTTTGTTATTTGCTTCCGTATGCATGCTTTATTTTTATTGTTGGTAGATCATGTTTCTAAACTAAATAGTGGAAATACTTTATTTTGTTGTTTTGGCCCAGTCTTAACTTCATGCAAAGGTATTTTTGCAAAAAGATAAGTGTAAGGGGAAACCCCAAATATGTTTTTAAGAAACAAAACCGATCATGATTCTCCACAATATTAAGTGAACATGTATATTCGTATTTGTTAGAGTCAAATGCTTGTATCGAGTCATAGTGATGTTTTGCAGGATTTTCCAGGAAGTAGGACCAAGTTTTTCCAGAAATTTTCCGAAAACTTAACATAAGAATTTCTGCAGGTCACTTCTGACGGCGTCACGAGTTTACTCTTGACGGTGTCACGTGTAAAAATCTGGAAATTTTAACAGTTTTGTTTTTCTAACGGAGTTTTAAAGTTGTTGTTGAATTATTAGTTTTATAATCTCCAGGAAATCTGCAAACATCATTCCACAAGCATTATATCTTACTTTGTTTTCTAGGATTTAGTAACATATGTAGATTGCCGCCAATTTTATGCGAGGTTGCCTTGTCTATTTTCTCAGGATTTACAGGTTATGTATGACAAGAAGATGATTATTATTCTGGAAGGGAAGCTTTGATTGTTCATTTTCTTGGAGGAAGATCTAACCTGGCCACCTTATTATCCATACCGAGTGAATCAGGGGAGTATTTGATTTCATCCTTTTTACTTATTTCACTTTTACATTCTTTACTTGAACATTGAGGACAATGTTCATCCTAAGTGTAAGGGGAGGGTAAAATGATGATACCTTACAAATACACTTTCGCTCGAGTTTGTTTGTTTAATAGTAGATGTGTAATAAAACTATGAGAAATACTTGTTAGTGCAATTTTAGCGCCAAATTTAAAATTTTTTACAACATTTAGGAGTGAAACTTTAGCCTTAGCAAGCGTCTCAGGGATAGGAGATTGTATGACTAGCACATAACCGTATCATTCAGAAAAATTTTCCACCCAAATATGTGAGGTTCGCCTTTAGATTTGATAGGAAAAGCATTTACTATTAGTGCTTATGAGTGTACCGGTAGCATTTAGATTCTAGAACTTACGTTAGTGATGCATCCCAAGACCGCTAGTGAGACTACATTCGTGTAGTAGGATTTACTACATGATAAGAGGCATTAGGATCACCCTTGTGTTAAACTCGTATCATAATTACTTGACCATTTAAGTCATATTACTTGGCTAGTTAAGTCAATTAATTTTTCCCACACCATTAGCGTTGTACTCATTTTTAGTACACGAAACCCCTAGTACACCCCTCCGAGCCTATCTTTTCGTTTCTAACTTTAAGCATTTTACTTAAAGGAAGAATTTGTTACACCCCACTTAAATGTACACCCAAATCGCCTTAGCCTTCCGTGTATGCACTCATCTTATGCTTGTCTTCTCTTTAACATGCTAGGCTAGGCTTTCTTTGTGTTTGCTTAGATGTAATGAAACTTAGATATTGATTATCGGTTGGTTGTTTGCTTATAATTGTTGTGGTGAATGATTTCGATGTTAGGCTTAAGAAAACTGGCAGACTTCCAATTGGTAACTTGCTTGAACGTCTTAAGAAACATGATCGGAGGTGTACTATGATAATTTGGTTATGTTTAATGCATAGGTAACTACTAATGAGGCCATGTTAGGAGCTAGTTGTCGGCTCGACATAGGAAGAGGTAGAAGCTTATAGAGTTAGGGAAGATCGTACACGGCCCTACAAATAGTATTAAGGAATATAACCCGTCCTCCATGCAATTGTAACAAACTAATCAACCGGTTAAAGATAGCTAGGGAGTAGTGAAATCTAAGTAAACACATTTTCTCTTATTATTGTTTTCACCACATTTACTTTAAGTTCATTTTATTTTATTTTGTTTGCATTTGTAGTTATTTGGGTTAGTTGATTAGCAACTGATTCCGCCCACTCCTTCAAAACCCGATATTTTTACTTGCTTTTCATAAAATATAAAAATACAAAAAGAATCATCCCTCACCTCTAGACCTAGTTTAATCGAGTTTTAACCCTAGCGAACACTATTCTTTGAGTTGAACGATCAATCTCCCGGTACTTGTCATTATACTATACTACAACGGTCAGGTACACTGCCTGGTGGGGATTGGAAGCTTCTCAAGATCCCTTGAGAGGTAAAACCTTTTGCAAGGTTGCAAAACCACGTATTATATCATAAAGAGGAGAAAATGTTAAGTTTGTACAACTAATGCTTAGACATTCACAAACCCTTTTCTCCTCTGATGAGGCGAAAAATGAACCACTTTTAGGGGGTCATTTAAGCCCGGAATTGAATTTATTTGATCAAATATTACCCTAAATTGTTCCTTTTGTGATTTTAGGTACTTTGGGAGTGAAATCTGGTAAAGGAAGCAATTCGGACGTTTTTGGAGCATAAAAGTGAAGAAAACGCCAAAGACTTAATTTTCCATGCTGAGAATAGTGTATGACGGCGTCAAGAGGAAATTCATGACGGCGTCAAGAGTTAATTTGGTGACGACCCAGTACAAACCTGACGGCGTCACAACAAGAGCGTCAAGAGTTAAAATCATGACGGCCTGCATAAGGTGTACACATGACGGCGTCAGACCCAGATCTAGGCAGTCCGAGGAACTATTTGGCGGCGAGATGATGGCGTCAGACATTTGTTCTTGACGCCTTCACCTTCCAAGCTCTATATATAGTTTTCTATTTTTCATTCATTAGGAGGAACTTGTGTGGAGAAACCCTAGGGCCGAACTTTGTGAACCCTAGCTCGTATTTTACAGTAAATTCAAGGGTTTTCACCCCTTGAATCCTTTCATGTGCTATTGAGATAAGTCTTCTCTTAATTCAATCAATATGTCTATGTGTTGGTTGTCTATATCTCATGCTTGTCTTGATTTCAACATGCTAGGCTAGATTTATCCTGTGTTTGCTTAGATCTAATGAAACCTAGATGTTAATTATGTGTTAATTACTTATTTATGGTTGTATTGGATGAATGATTTCAATGTTAGGCTTAAGAAAACTGGCAGATCTCCATTGTGTAACATGCTTGAACGTCTTAGGAAACATGAACCGATGTGTACTAGGTTTTATTGGTTGTATTTAATGCATGAGTAAATTCTAATGATCCCATGTTAGGAGCTTCTTAGCCGGCTCGACATAGGAGTGAAGTAGGCACTCATAGGATTGGGGAAGTAAGTACGCCACCCCATGAATGGTATTAGGGAATACAATCCGTCATCCACGCAACTATAACAAGTAATTAACGTGTAAAAGATATCTAGGGAGTAGTGAAATCTAAGTAAACACATTTCTCCCATATATTGCTCACAACTTTAGTTTAATTTAGTTTAATTTCATTTCTAGTATTTTATTTTGATTGCATCTTAGTATTGGGTTAGTTGATTAGCAACTAAATCCGCCCAAATCCTTCAAACCCGAGATTTTAATTTGCTTTCTAAAAAATATAAAAATACAAAAAGAATCATCCCTCATCTCTAGACCTAGTCTTTAGGTTTTCTAATCCTAGCGACACTATTCCTAGCTGGAACAATCAATCCCCCGGTACTTGTCATTATACTATACTACATCGATCAGGTACACTGCATGGTGGGGGTTGTAAGCTTCTCAAGATCCCTTGAGAGGTAAAGCCTGGTGCAATCCTCCAAATAACACACTTGTACATGAGATAGCTCAATTGTACCATAGTTGTTACTTAAGCTTAGCTTGACTTTATTGAGGAGATTTACCATACTTGTCATTCAATCCCAAGTGTTATTTCGCAAACACTTTGGTGTAATTCTTTTATTAACTTCTGATAAGAATTAAACGTTGAAAAATATCTTATCTTTTATCTTTACGTTTTACGTTTACTTATTGTTAATCAATTGTATCTTTGTTTGCGCCATGGAACTTGGTTAGTTTAATTCCATAGTTAGCATTAACCAAGTAAAAAGGACCAACAAGTGGTATCAGAGCTTCTGATTTGTAAAACTTACAAAATTTTCAAACTAAAGGGTGCTCAAAGTTTTTAAAATCAAGATCCTACCATGGCTGATATTGATGTGCCCCAACTTGTCGATAAAAAGGGTGGAAACTATACTGCTATTGCACCTAGACTTGAAGTTGGTAAATTTAACAAGTGGAAAAAGCACATGCTTTGCTACTTGGTTGGGATGGACCCTTATTACATTAAGCTTATTAATGATGGTGCGTATGTCCCTAAAACTGCCCAAGGTTTAATCAAACCTGAAGCCCAGTAGACCCCAAATGAGAGAAGGGTGGTCAACTGATTGATGCGAAACTGCCAACCTAAATTGACCAAAGGATGGTCAGCTAGGTCAAACTGCCTAAAATCAATCTCCGCAGAATATAGGGTTTCCCCGGGTCGTTATGTCCCGACGAGGTGTGAATTGTTATCAAACGGATCTGTGATCGGGTGAATTTGGACAAGAAAGGGTTTGTGATTGATTATACTAAGGAATCTACAAAGAAATAGCTTAAACAAGCTATATAGATGATTACATGAAAGTTAGATACCTAAAAACGTGTACGTTCAGATTAAATTTACGCGAACGTACAAAATAAAACGCGAGTTTTAAAGAAATAAAATACTTACAGATATGAAAATTACATTTTTACAATCCAAATAATAAAAGAAAATTTTTAGAAAATTAAAATTAATTTTTACACTATTATATTAATTATTATTAATTAAATACTATTTTCTAATTACTTATTAATTATTTAAATTATCCTAAATTATAACTAATTATGAAATTACATTAAAAATATGAAAAATAAATTTGGAAAAGTCTAAAATATTATAAAACTAATTTTCAAATTGAAAATATATTTTTCCTACTTTTTTAATAATTACTAATAATTAGAAACTAATTTAAACTATTTAAAAATATACTAAATAATAAGAAAATGTAAAATAAGCCTAGAAAAATAAAATTAAAACTTAGAAAAATCTAAAGTAATATAAAACTAATTTTAAAACAGAAAATATATTTTTAAGAATTTTTAAATAATTATTGTTAATTATTAACTAATTATTAATTAATAAAAAATAATATTAATTATTAAAAATACTACATTAAAAGAGAAAAATATGAAAAAATTACTAAAATTATTTTAAGATATAAGGAACCTAAGAAAAATATAAAATTACTAATTGCTTGAGGAAAATAAGCTAATAAGCAATAAGCTTCCTAAATAGAAGCTATCACTTCTTGAAAATTTGTCTTTTTTGGATTTTCTTTTTACAAAACTGCTTAAATACTAAAAACAAACATCTTTAAAAAAGTAAGTTTGGCCAGAAGCTTATAAATAAGCTATTGCAATCCCAAATGCTTAACAGATGGGTGTATAAGCTTATTAGGACTTATGAATACCTGAAAAAGCTTGTGATAAGCTGCCAACTGAGATATAAGCTAAAAACATATATGTAACAACTTAAAACAAACCAAATGGCGCAGATAAGCAATAGCAATAAGCTAAGGAAGGCCAATAAGCACTTGGCCTAACACTGAGTCTGAAACAGGTTCAAATGGGCAACTTGCAGGTCCTGTGGGGCCCACTAGGAACTTAGGGAGTCCAAAGTAAAAGCCATTCCAATAAGCTTAGCTTATGAGCTTTCTAAAAAGCTAAGGCTCATTAACTGGGACCCACAGGTGAGGTCAGGGGGTATGGAACTATGGTACAAAAGCTGAGCATTCTCAGCATATATGTAAATGGAACAAAGTAAAGGGGCATAGCAGCCCTAGCAAATAAGCTGAAAAACTCAAAATAAGCACTTAGGCCTAAACACTAGCTTATTGGCTTTCTGAAAAACCAAAAACCAGGGGGTGGGGCCCACTAGGGAAAAAGTTAAGGCTACTTGAAAATGGGTGTTTTGCCAAGATCTTTGGAGAAGGGCAACACCTTGCCCTGCAGGTCTGTTTGAGTCACCAAAACAAGCTCTTAAAAAATTCACAAAATTAAGCACAATGTAGTTTTCTGAAGATTAGCTGGTAGAGTACAATATGTAAAAAGTTCAAGGCTTAAATCCTAACACAAAAATCAGGAAAATTCCCTGAATATTTGGATTTCTGCACAAATGTAATTTTTGACTTTTTATGTAAACTTGAACTTTGACTATATTTAACTTAGATTCCTAATTTAATGACTAATTAAGATATAATAACATGTAATAAAGTTAAATTAGGCTAAATATTTCACTACAAGCTAAATTGAGGGTTTAAGGGCCTCAAATCCCTTACAGTTAACTGTGAGGGAACCTAAACTTATGATTTTGACTATATGGTCACTTGAGACCAAAGTTTATGGTGAATTACCCTAAGCTAGACCTAAACTATCATACTGAAGTACTAATCAACAACAATAAAAACCATGAGCTATTTAGACCAGGTTATCCCAAACACCCTATAATATAAGCAGTTACACTATGATACTAAGCTAAATTCCAAATAAGCTACCCACAAGTTCTAAACTAACTTTGAATAAGCAGAATGAGATAAGATAACTACAATTTATAACTAATAAACTTATATAAAAAGAAATGCATAAAAATTAAAATGGTCACTTACTTGCAAACAAGGATTCATGCACAGAAAAGGAACTAGGGTGTGAGATATGCTCAGGAAAACTATCAAGAAGTTTCCTGAGCTTATCAGGAGGTCTTTGTAGCTTATGAGAGCTTGTCACCTCAGCTTGCTACCCTTTCTTCTTATTTTTATTTTTAGTATTATTTTCTTTTTATGATTAGTAATCCACTAAACTAAATGACCTACAAACTTCCAAAGGCTTACAACTAAGCTTCTGTGAGCTTAATTTCACCTAAACAACAACCATTTCCAGGATCTTAAGACACAATGAGGTTTTTTTCTTTTTGAGTAAAAACAAGCATAAATTGAAACTGCAAATAAGAACTTGAATTAAAAACGTTAATTAAGACAAAATCACATTACAAAGGTTTAAATAAACTTACTTTATCTAAAATTACAACTACAATGGGGATTACATTAAAAATTACCTAAACTACAATTAAACTAAAAACTACCCCTCTTTCTCTCTGACTTCTCCTTTCTTTATAATTGAAGTTTTGGGTCCCACAATGACTTTCCCACCATTCTTTGGCCATTGGATGATATCAATTCAATCCCAACCTTTGATTTATGATTTGGCGGGAAAAAGGGAAGATTGGAATTCTGAGTGGAGTTGGTGTTGGTAGATGGGATTATTAATGAGGGGGAGTAGGAGGGGATATGAGAGGTGTATTAATGAAGGGTTGGTGAAGTTGGTGGAGTTTGGAGAGGAGGGGGGAGACAAGTTTCAGGAAAACGGGGGAAAGGGGAGGTGAACAGTGGTGAGGGTGTTGGTTTCACCTGGGTTGACTAGGGGTAATATATTAAACGGGGTTGTGGGCTTTTGGTGGGATGGGCTTGGGCTTGGTGTTGTGTTTGGATTGGTTTTGGTTTATGATATTAAAGGTCCGGATTGGCTAAGAGTTATCACAAGGACCATTTTTGTAATTTGCCAAAACCTGAGGGACTGAAAATGCCATCCTTCCATAGTATTCCAAGGGACTAGTTATGCCAAGTACCAATACTCCAAGAACCATTTTTGTCATTTTCCATTTTTCAAAATTCCTAGGGACCAAAACTGTCAAAAGTGAAACTCCAGGGACCGAAAGTGTAAATTCTCAAAACTTTTTACCCAAGGACTATTTTTGATAAATTTTGACTTTTAAAGGACTTGGGTTGATTTTTCTTGCAAAATAAATGCTCAGGGACTAGTTTTGTCAACTTTTGAAAGTTTGGGGACTGAAACTGCCAATTTTGCAAACTTTGTACGTTTTTCATTTGTTTTTACTCTTTTTGCATCTAGAACATATAAAACACAATTTTGAAATATTTTCAGTATTTTGATGCATTACTGAGTGTTTTTGTATGTTTTGCAGTTCAGATTTGACCAAAAATGATGAGTGTTTGAGCACTCATCAATCCCCCACACTAAAATATTGTTAGTCCCTAGCAATAAACTGTTTTAAGAACTTAATGGATTTTAATCTCTTTACCAAAAGCCATTACTTCTGGAGTAGCCAGATGTATCAGTTCAAGTTAGAACTATGGTCCGCTTGATAACCATGTGATTTTGAGCAAACCACCAGCTGTCAACGGATTTGATTTGTCTTTACCAAAAGCCGTTTGCTTCTGGACTAGCCAACTCTTGATGGACAAAGTCAACATCTTGGTGAGCTGATTACCAATTATGGTTTTTCCACTGCCTTTACCACAAGCCATAATCTTGCAGGCTAGCCAACTCATTCACTTTTTAGGATATGGCGAGTTGAGATACCATACAATTTTGGGCAAATTGCAAGCCGTAAACGGATTTGATATATCTTTACCAAGAGCCGTTTGCTCCTGGATTAGCCAATCCTTTTGTCGTTTAGACATGGCGTACTGATAACCACAAAGATTTTGAAGCACAAGTGAAAAAAAATTAAAATTTTTGAAATTTTGGCCAAAACAAGGGTACTAGATAGTAAAATGTGATATAATTCGCTAGAATACCCCCCCCCCCCCCCCCCACACACACACACTTAGAATGAATATTGTCCTCAATATTCAAAGTCCCGGCTATTATGCCGACTCTTTGAACGTAAAAGGGCAACATTACAATCTAAATGTGGAAACACCATTTTGTTTTTCACTTTTGTAACCATAGTAGGGGTAATACCCCCACACTTAGGGTGAAAACCCTATAAGCATGCTACTGTTTTTGTTTACCGAGTCGCTAGCTTGACTCGACCCCGAATTCATTTGTCTTTGGGGAAGCATGATGGGGAAGAAACAATCTCCATCGGACTTTCATTCAAAATGTTTGGACAAGCATATGAAGCACGTGAAAGTTCCACACCAATGAGATAAGTACCCGGCTTAAAATAGTATAAACTATAAGCGGTGATGCCGAGGTCAAATACAATGTCTTCATTCCCGAAAGAGTGAAGAATAGGAGAAGTCACCCGGTACGTGAAGAAGGGAAGAAAGATCGTGATGACAATCAAGATAGAGTCATCATCATCAGAAAGAGAATCCATAATTGGTGTATCATGAATCTCATCATTTAAGGTCGTATGATCTAGACATATTATGGGTGGGAGGGTTGGGATTTTGATATCAATCAAATTCTCAAGGTTGAGAATATTTCCCTCCGAAAAACAAAGATCATTTTTGTCTAGATTCAAGTAAAAGTTATCATACTCCGGTGGAGATATGATATGAGTGAGTTCACAGGAGAACTCCTCAAAGGTGAATGAATCATATTCGGGGAGAGAAATTTGAGAATGAGAAGTGGTACTGCCACTAATCTTCTCTCCCATATGATCAAAAGTAAAGGCTTCAAACTCCGGAATACGATCATCGGAGACAGTGTCACTATCCTTTATGGGGATAAGAGATGAAATAGGTTTCTTTTTGAAAGCCTCGATTTTAGAAATGAGGAGATCGACATTTAATAATGTTGCACGAAGTGCTTCATCCTTGATTTCAGTGTCAATCAAATCATTCTCTTCTTCTAAGCTAACTAGCTCAGAAGTTAATTCTTCCATAAAAACGATGTCTCCACAAGATAACGAATTGTCATCAGTAGAATTAGAGAACATCTCAACATGATCAGTTGGGAAGATAAGAGGAGGAGGGATATCACACAAATGATCAAAAATTCCCTGTGACTATCTTGGTACTGGGACAAGGTTCTCAACACTAGACTTTATGAATGCGTCCGATTCCTTTTTAGGATCAGTGTCAAGATGCTCGTCCCCCATGCTCAGAGAGTGAGTGTGAACCTCGGGTGTGATAACAGTAGGTTGAGATGAAATCTCAACTGATGGAATTTCATCTGATGAATCTTTATAAAATCCAAGGATATCAAGGGTATCTTCATCATCACTTTCATCAGGAATGAAACGAAATCGAGAGCTGGATCTGGCTGCTTTTTCTTTTGCAATTGATTCCCTAATGGATCTTTCATAAGCATCTTGGGAATTTATTTTAGCAGCATGTTCTTCAGCTAACAATTCTTCCATCGATTTTTGATTTGGATTATCTGGGGTATGTGTGATTCCTTTCAAATCTTTCACTAAATCCAAAAGATCAAGGAGAAGACTTTGAGGAATTGGCTGAGGTGAAGGTGGATCATAATACGATGTGTCAAAATTGTTACAAGGAAATGGATTCCTTGTTTGACAATCGGAGCTGAAGTGTGGACCTCCACAGTAATCACAACAGTAAAACTGATGTGGCTGTGAGTCGTATGTGCTAGAGGTATAATCGTTATCAGGAAATTGCTCATACACAAGCGTGTTTCCCGATTGACAATCAGAACTATAGTGTGAACCACCACAGTACTCACAACAGTAAAACTGCTGAGTCTCATGGTGTGGTAGCTGATGGAATAAATCAGTCGTGTCATGGTAGGAATAGGGATCTTGGTTATAGACAGACCCGTTTCCTGACTCTACCATACCACAACTGGGGCAGTTACCACCATTATGAGGATTACCACACCATTGACAAATCAGAAAGTGTGGATGAGACATAGAAAGAATCAAAAGGTTTGGGAGGGTAAGGAATGAAGAATCAAAAGGGTATGAGGGTAAAGATGAATATTTTTTGTTTTTTGGAAAGACATTTTATACAAATGATAAAGAAAATCTTTTTGGGTTTTCTGTGTTCGTTGAAAACTGAGTTTAAAATGTTTTCGTGAACTGTTTTGTTTTTATATGATAATAAGAAGATAATATGAACAAGGGTGGTAAATATACAATGGATGTATATCCAGGTTCACCAATACGCAAAACCGTTTAGAATAGCGCGCACACCTCCCCGGCAACGGCGCCAAATTTTGATTGATGCGAAACTGTCAACCTAAATTGACCAAAGGATGGTCAGCTAGGTCAAACTGCCTAGAATCAATCTCCGCAGAATATAGGGTTTCCCTGGGTAGTTATGTCCCGACGAGCTGTGAATTGTTATCAGACGGATCTGTGATCGGGTGAATTTGGACAAGAAAGGGTTTGTGATTGATTATACTAAGAAATCTACAAAGAAATAGCTTAAACAAGCTATATAGATGATTACGTGAAAGTTAGATACCTAAAAACGTTTAATAACTAAAAACGTGTACGTTCAGATTAAATTTACGCGAACGTACAAAATAAAACGCGAGTTTTAAAGAAATAAAATACTTACAGATATGAAAATTACATTTTTACAATCCTAATAATAAAAGAAAATTTTTAGAAAATTAAAATTAATTTTTACACTATTATATTAATTATTATTAATTAAATACTATTTTCTAATTACTTATTAATTATTTAAATTATCCTAAATTATAACTAATTATGAAATTACACTAAAAATATGAAAACTAAATTTGGAAAAGTCTAAAATATTGTAAAACTAATTTTCAAATTGAAAATATATTTTTCCTACTTTTTTTAATAATTAAAAACTAATTTAAACTATTTAAAAATATACTAAATAATAAGAAAATGTAAAATAAGCCTAGAAAACTAAAATTAAAACTTAGAAAAATCTAACGAAATATAAAACTAATTTTAAAACAGAAAATATATTTTTAAGACTTTTTAAATAATTATTGTTAATTATTAACTAATTATTAATTAATAAAAACTAATATTAATGATTAAAAATACTAAATGAAAAGACAAAAATATGAAAAAATTACTGAAATTATTTTAAGATATAAGGAACCTCAGAAAAATATAAAATTACTAAGTGCTTAAGGAAAATAAGCTAATAAGCAATAAGCTTCTTAAATAGAAGCTATCACTTCTTAAAAATTTGTCTTTTTTGGATTTTCTTTTTACAAAACTGCTTAAATACTAAAAACAAACATCTTTAAAAAAGGAAGTTTGGCCAGAAGCTTATAAATAAGCTAATGCAATCCCAAATGCTTAACAGATGGGTGTATAAGCTTATTAGGACTTATGAATACCTGAAAATGCTTGTCATAAGCTGCCAACTGAGATATAAGCTAAAACATATATGTAACAACTTAAAACAAACCAAATGGCACAGATAAGCAATAGCAATAAGCTAAGGAAGGCCAATAAGCACTTGGCCTAACACTGAGTCTGAAACAGGTTCAAATGGGCAACTTGTAGGTCCTGTGGGGCCCACTAGGAACTTAGGGAGTCCAAAGTAAAAGCCATTCCAATAAGCTTAGCTTATGAGATTTCTAAAAAGCTAAGGCTCATTAACTGGGACCCACAGGTGAGGTCAGGGGGGGGTATGGAACTATGGTACAAAAGCTGAGCATTCTCAGCATATATGTAAATAGGACAAAGTAAAGGGGCATAGCAGCCCTAGCAAATAAGCCGAAAAACTCAAAATAAGCACTTGGGCCTAAACACTAGCTTATTGGCTTTCTGAAAAACCAAAAACCAGGGGGTGGGGCCCACTAGGGAAAAAGTTAAGGCTACTTGAAAATGGGTGTTTTGCCAAGATCTGTGGAGCAGGGCAACACCCTGCCCTGCAGGTCTGTTTGAGTCACCAAAATAAGCTCTTAAAAAATTCACAAAATTAAGCACAATGTAGATTTCTGAAGATTAGCTGGCAGAGTACAATATGTAAAAAGTTCAAGTCTTAAATCCTAACACAAAAATCAGGAAAATTCCCTGAATATTTGGATTTCTGCACAAATGTAATTTTTGACTTTTTATGTAAACTTGAACTTTGACTATATTTAACTTAGATTCCTAATTTAATGACTAATTAAGATATAATAACATGTAATAAAGTTAAATTAGGCTAAATATTACACTACAAGCTAAATTGAGGGTTTAAGGGCCTCAAATCCCTCACAGTTAACTGTGAGGGAATCTAAACTTATGATTTTGACTATATGGTCACTTGAGACCAAAGTTTATGGTGAATTACCCTAACCTAGACCTAAACTATCATACTAAAGCACTAATCAACAACAATAAAAACCATGAGCTATTTGGACCAGGTTATCCCAAACACCCGATAATATAAGCAGTTACACTATGATACTAAGCTAAATTCCAAATAAGCTACCCACAAGTTCTAAACTAACTTTGAATAAGCAGAATGAGATAAGATAACTACAAGTTATAACTAATAAACTTATATAAAAAGAAATGCATAAAAATTAAAATGGTCACTTACTTGCAAACAAGGATTCATGCACAGAAAAGGAACTAGGGTGAGAGATATGCTCAGGAAAACTATCAAGAAGTTTCCTGAGCTTATCAGGAGGTCTTTGTAGCTTATGAGAGCTTGTCACCTCAGCTTGCTACCCTTTCTTCTTATTTTTTATTTTTAGTATTATTTTCTTTTTATGATTAGTAATCCACTAAACTAAATGACCTACAAACTTCCAAAGGCTTACAATTAAGATTCTGTGAGCTTAATTTCACCTAAACAACAACCATTTCCAGGATCTTAAGACACAATGAGGTTTTTTTCTTTTTGAGTAAAAACAAGCATAAATTGAAACTGCAAATAAGAACTTGAATTAAAAACGTTAATTAAGTCAAAATCACATTACAAAGGTTTAAATAAACTTACTTTATCTAAAATTACAACTACAATGGGGATTACATTAAAAATTACCTAAACTACAATTAAACTAAAAACTACCCCTCTTTCTCTCTGACTTCTCCTTTCTTTATAATTGAAGTTTTGGGTCCAGTGGGTCCCACAATGACTTTCCCACCATTCTTTGGCCATTGGATGATATCAATTCAATCCCAACCTTTGATTTATGATTTGGCGGGAAAAAGGGAAGATTGCAATTCTGAGTGGAGTTGGTGTTTGTAGATGGGATTATTAATGAGGGGGAGTAGGAGGGGACATGAGAGGTGTATTAATGAAGGGTTGGTGAGGTTGGTGGAGTTTGGAGAGGAGGGGGAGACAAGTTTCAGGAAAACGGGGGAAAGGGGAGGTGAACGGTGGTGAGGGTGTTGGTTTCACCTGGGTTGACAACGGGTAATATATTAAACGGGGTTGTGGGCTTTTGGTGGGATGGGCTTGGGCTTGGTGTTGTGTTTGGACTGGTTTTGGTTTATGATATTAAAGGTCCGGATTGGCTAAGAGTTATCACAAGGACCATTTTTGTAATTTGCCAAAACCTGAGGGACTGAAAATGCCGTCCTTCCATAGTGTTCCAAGGGACTAGTTATGCCAAGTAACAATACTCCAAGAACCATTTTTGCCATTTTCCATTTTTCAAAATTCCTAGGGACCAAAACTGTCAAAAGTGAAACTCCAGGGACCAGAAGTGTAAATTCTCAAAACTTTTTACCCAAGGACTATTTTTGATAAATTTTGACTTTTAAAGGAATTGGGTTGATTTTTCTTGCAAAATAAATGCTCAGGGACTAGTTTTGTCAATTTTTGAAAGTTGGGAGACTGAAACTGCCAATTTTGCAAACTTTGTACGTTTTTCCTTTGTTTTTACTCTTTTTGCATCTAGAACAAATAAAACAAAATTTTGAAATATTTTTAGTATTTTGATGCATTACTGAGTGTTTTTGTAAGTTTTGCAGTTCAGATTTGACCAAAAATGATGCGTGTTTGAGCACTCATCATCAACCAAGACCAACGCCTGAACAGCATCATTATATATTGTCTTCCTGGCGATATAATGGAATCAGTCATCAATTCTCCAACTCAAGCAGACATGAACTCACTTGGTTCACAGCTATGAAGGTCCCTTGGATACCAAGGAACTTGAGTACAATACTTTCAGGGACAAAGAATCTGAAAGTCTCTCAGAGACCTACACCCGGTATAAGACCCTTCTCAATGAACTGACCAATGATGTTGTTAACCTATGTAAGCATGAAATCAATGTTAGCTTTGTCAACAGTCTTCCTAAGAAGTGGTTAAACTTCTCTCAAGGTCTTAGAAATGCCAATCATATTCAGAATCTTGAGCTCCCTGAGATTTATGGGAAGTTTGTCTATGAGGACAACTTAATCACCAGGAGATACCCTAGTAAAGCTCAAGAGACCAAAAAGGCCCTGACAATCTCACCCATATCTACTACTTTCTATTCTAATGGTCTTGTGTAGGATTTTCAAGATGGTCCTGATGATGAGGTTGATGAAAGAACCAGTGAGGAGTACCTAAATGATTTACAAAATGAATTTCATGAAAGACACTTCTTGCAAACTCAAAAAGGTTTATTAAAAGGAACAAAGATTTTTCAAATTCAAAAGCAAATGACAACTCTAAATGTTTCAACTGTGGTAAAAAGGGTCCTTTTGCAAAAGACTGTTTCTCTAAACAACCTCAGTACCATCTTATAAATTCTCAGGAAACAACTCTTTCTCAGGAACCAGCAAGTTTCAACCAAAAATGCTTCAATCTAGTCAGTCTTTTCAAAACAAGTCTGTAAAATTTCCTCAAAAAGATTTTGAAGCCAAATATAGAAAGGCCAAGGGCAAACTTGCTCTTCTTGAGTCAGCTCCTTATGTCCCTCAGTCTCCACAAGTTACCAAATCTTCTCATCAGAAAAATAAGGGACTTGTTGCTGAAACCTTGATTGGGATGAGGAAGAAGTGTCCTCTGAGGATGAACAAGTTCATGTCAGTGGCCTGATGGCGCTCTCAGAAGATAAAAAGCTGGTTGTGGGAAAGAACCATTCAAGGAATGGAGAGTAGGTGAGCATCACCATGAGAAAGGTAAACAGCTTACTTTCTATGGATGATGATTCTGATTGGAAATCTTACTTAGATTATATAAACGTTGATCTTAAGTATGTTGAAGAGCAGAGATTAAAATTGTTTTCAAAATATAACAAATTAAGTTTTGAGTTAAATCAGTGTAGAGATGGGCTTCTTGCTTTAAAACAAGCCAAGCTTGAAAACATTACATTTGAAATTCAAAACTCTGAACTTGTAAAACAAAATCAAGGTATTCAGGAAGAACTTAAGAAAGAAAAAGTTGTTATATTTAGCTGGACTCAAAAGAACCCAAAACTCTTTGACTCAGTGAGTCTCACACCCAGTACCAAAAAGGTTGCACTGGGAGAAAGCAAACTTACTGAAGTCTCAAGGGAGAATAAACATGTAACAGCCTTTCTATCAGCTGGCATACTCTCTAGCAAGGAACTAAATCCAAAACCCGGTGATTGGATTGAAAGAGTCAATCCTGATAGTAAAATGCCAAATTTTAACACTGGAAGGATCTTGGTGCCTGAAAGTCAGGCCATTAAGGAAATGCTAGCAGTCAATGATGAACTCAGTCACACTGAGTCCATCAATGAGTCTGAGTCTGATTCCCAATCCCCACTCCCTCCACTGAAACAACTTCAGGGAGCCGCACCTAGTTCAGATCTTACCCCATCTGTCTATCAACCACATTCTCCCAAGGAGAAATCAGGTTTAGGGAGAACTATCCTGAAGAGACCTACCTCTGTACCCACTGAAACCCACATACCTTTAGTCTCCACTAAAGTGAAACCTGACAGTATTGACTCAAAATATGATCAGTTAGCTGAACTTGTCACGAAGCTTAGTGAAAAGTTGGAATCAACTGAAAAATCCTCTTCTAATGATAAAGAACCAACTTCAGCTTCCGTAGGCACCACCAAACCAAAATCTACAAACAAACCCCTGAAGAGATGTGAAGTATGCAATTACACAAATCATGCCACTGATGATTGTTATAGAATCTTGTTCTGCATGGTATGCAAACAAGAAGATCACAGAACTTCTGACCACTTATCCTACACCACTTTCTTGAAGGCTCAAGCAAACTACAAAGCTTAGGCTCACAAATATGCCTCAGGATCAAAGCAAACCTTGAAACAAAAGGCTAAGACTTTCAAACCCTGTACTCAGTGTGGATTCAATGACCATCACCCTGTTGATTGTCTTATGTATCCCTATTGTGATATTTGTGGAGACCCTTCCCATGATGCATCAGGACATGACAATGTCATTCAGGCTAGAAGAGGACTAATAACGAACTCATCTCAGTCAACTGGGTCCTCTTCAAGGATCAAATGCAAGATGTGTGGAAGCTCTATTCACTCCACCACTGACCATGAGTCCATTAACAATTTTAAAAGGTCCATTAGACCTAAGCCCACTAAGAAGTGGGTCAACAAGCAAAACTAACCCAGTTTGCTGGCATCTTGATAGTGGATGCTCAAGAAGTATGACTGGTGTGAAGCATTATCTACACAAATATATGGAAGAACCAGGACCCAAGGTGGTATTTTGTTGATCCCAGTTGAGCAAACGATCTTATAGCAGTTTACTTGAGTTATAACTTAAGCAATAACGCGAAATATTAAAGCTTAACTTAAAAAGAACAGTTTATAAACTTTCAACACTTCAATATATTAGCAATATACGAGCACTCTACAATGCTAGGGTTTACAACCTTGAAGTGAATCGACTTAACAATGAATACTTATCTATTCTAACCCTACAACCTCCTTTTATAGACTAAGGAATCCTAGTCGGTTTACAATGACTTTCTCTACAAGATAACATCTTTTCTAAACATTTAGAATATACACAATATCTATTCCATAATTATCTAACCGTGTGTACAATCTTATCTCTTAAGCAGCAGAGTCTTGTAATTCTTCAGCAGTAGAATCAGCTAGCAGTAGTTTGTTTACACTAGCAGCAGAGTCCAAGTTCAGCAGCAGTTTGACACTTAGAGAAATTCTGAGAAGCAGAATCCTAAAACCCAATAATCCTCCCCTAAACTTAATATTTACTTCTAAATCATTAAGTTTCTTCAAAGCTTGAATTTGTACCGAGAGGATGCTTCCAAACACTTACTTCTTTTGAAAGCTCTTTCTAGTACTTGGGTCCAAAATTTTATCATACTTCTGTGTCAACTTGTAGGCTTGATGATCAGACAAGTAATGTCTTTGGCACTTGAGAACTCCAAGTTTAAGCGTCAGTTTAAGTATATCCTTATTCTTGTTCAAACCAGGATAATCCTTTTCCCCTAACAAGTACACAGTGACCCTACCAGCGCTTAACTCATGAACTCCACAAGATTGATATAAAAACCATTTATGTACCTTGATGAATCCCATTTAATACCATTCTCTATCAGTATGCTAAGGGTCAAACATAATCCTTAAGCTGCGATAAACTACCTTCTCATAAGTAAATAAAACATCACCAGTCTCATTCATTTGCTTCTCATTATACTTCTTATTGTATAACCTCCACATAGCAACTACATCATCTCTATCCATCTTGTCAAACATTTGTGAAAGTCCAATAAATCCTTGAACTTCATAATTTGATCTCATGAATTCCCAATAACCTTGACTTCCATCTCTTATTCTGAAAGTATATGAGACAATTGGATGCTTAGCAGCTAAGGGATTTACCTTGATGACTCCTGGCTCTTCAATTTCAGACCAAGTAGCAAGAGTCATCTCCTGCTCTTTCTCATCTGCATTTTCCTCTAATTTCTCAGATTCACTACTGCTTTCATCAATGATTTTTCTCTTCTTCCTAGCAAAGTTCTTGTGTGTAACACCCTTCCTTTTAACACTTTGACTAGGAGAAATTACATTTTCTACAACATCAGGCTTTTCAATAGTCTTTTCCTGCTTCACTTGCTCTGCTTCAATGACTTTCTCAGATGTCACTCTTTTATTCATATGAGCAATGTGTTCTTCATCTCTTTTGAACCAATAGGAAAGAAGGTATTTATTTCTCTTTTAACTTGTTGATACAACTTGAAAACTTCTTCATCTGTTTTGTGCTTCAATTGTACCAGCTTCCATCCCTTCATGTTTTTGAGATATCGCTCATATTCTATCCTTTGTTGTAATGGAGTTGGTCCTCTGAGAATTTTCTTCTTCTTTCTAATAACAGCAGCTTCCTTCTTTTTCTTTGCTGTAAATTCCTTCATCCAAGTCCTGACATGAAATTCAGGAACTTTTTGTTCTTCAATCTTTACTAACTTGGACAATTCAATATCAGCATCTATCCTTATCTTTTCTTCCTCCCATTCCTCATACCTCTTCTTATCCTTAGCTTCCTTTTCAGCTTTTTGTCTTTGTTGTTCAAGCAGTTGTTGTTCAAGCATGTCCTCCTTTTCTTGTTCCTCCCTTGCAACAGCGGTATCATGCTCAATCTGCTTCTCTTTAGGCCAATGTACAAAAGGAATCTGTGTAAAATCTGTCTCTTCATCATCTGAGTCTAGCATAGGTTCTTCAACAACCTTGCCTTTTCCCTTGTCAGCAGTAGAAGATGATGAAATTATCTTTCTCTTTAGAGCAGCGGGTTCTCTTATCACTAATCCTTTCACAAGTGGTCTTGGTAATTGAGATGTTATGGTTGATTTTGATTGTTGTGATTATGGTTGACTTAGTTGTGATGATTGTTGTGATGGTTGAGGTTGTAATTCAAATTGAACTTCTGATGTTTTCTTGCTAAGCAAAACCATAGCCTCAGCAGCAGAATCATCTTCATTCAAAAGTTTTGAACTGGCAGCAGAACCTTGATCAGCAGCAGAGTCTTTTTCATTGACAGCAGAATCCTTAGCCTTGTCAGCAGAATCCACGTTCTTGACACTAGCATCATCTTAAATAGCAGAACTCTGAATTTTAGAACAGAATCACTTAGACCTTTTAAAGCTTCACCCATCAACCCTGTAGCCTTTACTAATTGCTCAGGCCCCAAAGCCTTAAGCTTTTCCACCACACTTGTTGAACCAAGATCAGGCCCAATCTAGGATATGATAACAATGATTGAATATGCACAGCAGAATAATAAAAACACAATCGAAGTTATGAACAAGGTTTTACTAATAAAACAATGATCCTCTATGGATCTCTATTTCTTCCTCTCAAAATGTTTTTCCTGGAGTTGTGTTTTTCTCTCAAGAAGCGTGTCTAAAATAAAATCCTATATGTTCCTTTTATACACAAGCAACCCTAATATAATAATAAATAAAAATATCAATGCATATCACTACCTAAAATAGCTCATGCATATCCTAACAAACATATACTAAAGACACGGATTCATTATATCCGTAGAAATAAGTCTTCAGCAGGAACACTATGTCAGAAGAAACCATCTATAGCTTCAGCAGAATCCTGTCAGTAGAACTTCATCAGTAGGAACTTCTAAAATTCCCAACAATCCTCCCCTAATATTGAATTTGACTTGGTTAAATTCAAGATTCTAGTTAGATGAGTAACTTCCAAAGCATGAGGATTGACTTGAACACTTGCAGCAAATTAAAGTAACCAGCAGCAACAAAGACCCTATGTCAATAGCAACCAGTAACCATCTGTGAAGACCAAGATGCTAGTAGCAGCTTGAACCTATCAGCAGCAACCAGAACCAGCAGCAATATGAGTAGATTTGATAAGCCTTTACCAAGTAGCTACTCACTCTTGGGCTAGCTAGTCCTTTGGTGGAATCATGACATCACCCTGGTGAACTATAGTTACCAGTTCAACACTTAGAACGTGAATCATCGGTGTGTTGAAATACCCTAATGATTTCTGGCAAATCATCACAGCCATAAACGGATTTGATATGTCTTTACCTGTAGTCGTTTGCTCAGGACTAGCCAATCCTTTGGTTACCCAACAGGGCAGCAACCATGGTGAATTGATGACCATTTCAACTCTCAGCAATGAAGCATGGGTGAGTTGAGTACCCTATGGTTTTGAGCAAACCATTACAGCTATCAACGGAATTGATGTGTCTTTACCAAAAACCATTTGCTTTTGGGCTAGCCAACTCTTGGATGGAATGCAGTCATCATCATGGTGAGTTGATTACCATTTATGGTTTTCCGCAGCCTTTACCACAAGCCATGATCTTGTGGGCTAGCCAACTCTTGTGTCAGTAAGACATGGTGAGTTGATAACCATGTGTTGTGTGATAATTAACCAAACACCAAAACCTGCAACAAAAACTATACAAATATATATTAGTTTTTTTTTTATATCGAATATAAGAAAGAAAGAAAAAAATATGAAATATATAAAATATACCATCAATCAGCAGTAGGAACCAAAGAAAAATGTAGTGCCAACAGAAACACTAAGCCTCCCCTTAGGCTTATGAGGATCCAACAGCTGCAAAAATGGTTAGAATACAAAGAATACAACAATAAGCCTCCCCTTAGGCTTATGCCTCCCCTCAATCAGTGCACCTGACAAAGACTATTGTTCTTGGGTACCCAGAATGAACCTTTACTTTTAGTTTTCCAAGAACAACCTGTTGAGGGCTTAACACCAGTATCCCATCTTGTCCCCCCTCCCATATACATTGGGTCATAATAGCCAGGCCAATAACCATTCTGAAAGTAAGTGCTAGTAAGTATGTAGAATGGTCTAGCAACATGTCTTTTCCAATGAGCTGAAAAAGATCTACCAGCAGAAACTGGCTTATTAGCATAAACTTTTACATGTGCTTGTGGGACAAATGGAGGAATACTAGCAACACTATTCCATTTGGGTTTAGAGGTCTGTTGTCCATAGGAAACACCCATCCTATTCTCATGATAATCACAGTCTTTAATGAGATGAGACTTACTATCACATACAAAACAAGTTTTCTTCTTAAAAGACTTATCCTTAACACAACTTTGTTTATTACATACAAACTTATCAGAAACAGAACTAGAAACAAAATTGTGTTTAACAGAATAAGTCGCTGTTTTTTGTTTTGGGTTCATTATCAGCTACTTTGTACTTGGGTGTGGTCTTGAGTGACTGCCTAGGTGAGTCAGACTTTTCACTTGAATCACAACTGGTATATGTAGTAGTTGGTCAGAGGACTTGTCACTGTCAGAACAAGAGACAAAGTCAGTATATTTAGACTCAGGGTCTGGCAAGTCACTTGACTTTTTACCATAAAGATGGTGTGATCCATAAAAGTCAACAGTTATGGAAAGGTCAGTAGGCATGTGTTCTCCTCTAATAGGTCTAGCTACAGCATGTAAATTACCTTCTTTTACATAATTAGCTAATCCTGCTGGTGTAGATTTACCTAGGTCATCCCTAGCTTCTAAACCAACATACTTCTTAAAACCTAAACCTATTCCAGAGTTAACATCCTGACTACCATAGATTAAGCTAGCTAGATTATCACTTGATATTAACCATTGTTTATGTCTAGCTACCTCTTCATCTAGTTTTTCTTTAAGCACTAGATTTTCTGAAACAACATCAACTTTCTCTTTCTCAATACGCCTTAAATCAATCTTAGAAAATTCTAAATCACTTTCTAACACTCTTATTTTCTCTTCATATTTAAGCTAATTCTTTTGAAACCATACTTTTTGTATTTCTAAAGTTTTTAAAGCCTTTTTATAAGCCTCAACTTCTACATAACATTCATTATATTTAGGTTTCAATTCATCATAAGCTTCCTTAAGTTCATTATACCTTTCACTACAACCAAAGACACAATTATGTACCTGAGAAGGGAGTCCCATCAGTGCAAATTCTTCAGTCTTGGATATAGTGCAAGCTTCCTTTCTCATCTTCTTGGATTCAGCCTTTCCACTATACCTTGCTTTGATTGCATTCCATATATCACTTGCCTCATCCATATAATGGAAATCTGCTACATGATCAGCAGGAATAGATTTAAGCAAGGTAGTTCTTGCCTTTGATTCCCTTTGTACAACAATGTGTTCATCAGCAGTCGTTGGAGGAAGAATAATGACATTTCCATCTTGATCTCTTCTATGCCTTTTCAAGTTGTTGCCATTTTGAATCACCTTCCAAATATTCATATCATTTTTCATGATCCAGTGTTCCATCTTCTTAGCCCAGACCGCATACTCATCATTCATCAAATAAGAAAACATTACATCATCCCTTTCATTGTTAGATTCTGCCATTTTTTTTAACAGTAGTAACCGAGCAGCAGTATCGAAGTGTGGCAGCAGGAAAAGAATGATTAGCAGTAATGAAATAGTGTAGCAGCAGTAAGCGACATATCAATAGCCCAAAATAAAACAATCTTTGTGATAACACGTGATAAGAAAACGAGATGCACTTGCACTTGAAAACGACAAACCAAACTCACCGTCCCACTTTATTGATGTACCAATCAGATCAAAGACCCTTGATAATACTAGTACTTAACAAACAGTAGCAGCTATGCGACATAACGATTTCTTTATGGATCAATCAATGAGCAGTACACGACAATCTTTTAATAATTAAAGAGATCAGCAGCAATACCTCATTAATGATTAAATAAAAATTAACCTTAATAACCAATGAACCCCACTTGCAATTCACTCACCCAATTAATAACTTGCGCAAGACGATACCAATAATAATTGTTTTAGTACGACGTTGATAACATCAGATTGTTAGTCAACAATTCAGCCCCTTTAACTGAATAATTATTCAAACCAAGCAATCCACTGACCAATAAATCGTTCCCCACAAATGAGATCTATGAATTTAATAGCCACGATAAATCTTTGCACAAGATGAGAGCAACAGTAGCAACCTTTTATTTAGAATAGACCACCGATCAAATAAATGCTTATCAAAATCAAGAATTTCTTTTGTATATCCTATGCACGTGATATCCAGCCTCACACAATCAATGACCAATTAAAGAAATCAAACAGTACCTCGTTTTAATATGATTTACAAACTGTCTTTAACCTATGAATCTATGATCATTATCATACCATCATTGGACAAGATGACAAGAGCCTTAATTCAACTACCAATTAGATCACAATAATGAGGTACGAGATTTATAATTCAAATGTGTATCAATACACCATTAATGAACCGACCCATTATCTTGAATTGTACGAGAGTACTTTAATAACATCAGCCAAAATATTAAAATTCATGTACTGACAAACACAAAATTCAATGCAGTACGACAAACTTTTTCAAACAGAATAATCCGATATTATTAAAAATAACGAATACCTCAAAAACCTTTTTCAAATCTGCTTTGTTCGACAAACCTTGAAACCCTAGATCTCACGAGCCCCTCGCTCTGATGCCAATTGTTGAACCAAGATCAAGCCCAATCTAGGATATGATAACAATGATTGAATATGCACAGCGGAATAATAAAAACACAATCAAAGTTATGAACAAGGTTTTACAAATAAAACAATGATCCTCTATGGATCTCTATTGCTTCCTTTCAAAATGTTTTTCCTGGAGTTGTGTTTTTCTCTCAAGAAGCGTGTCTAAAATAAAATCCTATATGTTCCTTTTATACACAAGGAACCCTAATACAATAATAAATAAAAATATCAATGCATATCACTACCTAAAATAGCTCATGCATATCCTAACAAACAAATACTAAAGATAAGGATTCATTATATCCGTAGAAATAAGTCTTCAGCAGGAACACTATGTCAGTAGAAACCATCTATAGCTTCAGCAGAATCCTGTCAGTAGAACTTCATCAGTAGGAACTTCTAAAATTTCCAACAACACTCTCTTGAACACAAACCAACTCCTCCATCACTGCTTCATTACCTTGTTTATCAGTAACTACAAATCCATCCATATCCTGAGGACTTTCAATCTCCATATCCTCACTCATAACAGCACATTTTAGAACTTCCTCTGAAACCTTACCTGTGTCGAGTTCAGTATCCAACCAAGCAGCATCATTATTAACTACATTAGCCTCCCCTGAACCCATTGCCTCATTCCTCCCCTATTTGGAAGCATCCTCTTCCAAATGAGTAGAATGTTCAGGAGAACTAACTACCTGAGATGTGCTCACTTTCTTTAATCGTTTGAAGGAGGTTGAAGATCTTGATTTCCTTAAAGTTTCCACCTTCTTCTACAGCTTGGTAATTGATGTGTGCTTATTCACACATCATTTTTAGGCCTTAAATCAGACCAAGTAAACCAAATACTAACCAAATATGCCAAGAGAATGTGTGTTTTTGTATTTGTGTATGTGCAGGTACGGATACGTGAAAAATGGACAAAAACAAAGCCAAAACCGACAAAACGAGCACGAGAATGGAAAAAGGTCAAAAGCCGGAGCTGGGGAAGCTTAATGATCAAAATAAGCTCAAAAAGTCAAAAGAAGTCCTCAGAGATTCATAAAGTTTCAAGATTAGTCCCTGGTCAATGTTTGGAGATATTGGCAACTTTAGTCCCTGTACTTCCAAATAATTACAAAAGTAGTCCTTTGAAGATATTTTTAAGAAAAGTCAAAGTCAACTCCTCATCTTTCAAGAATTGTCAAGAAATGTCCTTGGATTGTACTTTGGAAAAATGTCAAGTTCAGTCCCTAAGTTTTCAGAATTATACAACATTGGTCCTTGTTTTATTTTACTAGTCCTAAACTATTATATAAACCGGATCCATTATTAATCCAAAAATCACAATCCCAAGCCCAAAAATAACACAAACCCAACTCCCTTAATCCCCTTGTACTCGGCCTACTCACTACCCAAGTCAAATGACCCGGTCAACACACCCTTTAATACTAATAATCCCCAAAACAAATTTACCCGCCCCCCAATTTACCCCAAACCCATAAACAAGAACCCTAATTCACTATTCACATGCAATAAATACAATTTTACTACAATTAAGGGTATTGTGGTCAAAATACAAGTGCTTCTAGAAGACCCTGACATGGCAGGCCTGCCATGTCAGTGATCCGTTTGAACAAACGCGTTAAATGATTGGGTAATCATTGATCCAAGGGCTATGGTTGATTGGAAACATCTGGAACTTGATCAAGGGCTGAGATAGGCTTGAAGAAACACAAGGAGCACACGGATTGGTGACTTGGCATTCTTAGCATCCTCATCTCACACGGCTATAAAAAGCCCCTTCTCATTCACAGATGAGAGAGTAGTTTTTGTGTAGGTTTTCATTATAAAAGTTGTTTAGTTTTCTGTTTTCAAGCTTATTGTATTTCCTTTTCAAGTATTGTACTGAGTTTTTAGTATTAATATAATTAAGTTTTCATTACAGATTATTGTCTTAAATTTCTTCTTAGTTTAATCTCAATTGTTTACTTTCTATTAGTTTAAATCAATAGTTATAGTTTGTTTAAATATTTCATTTAAATTTCTGTCTCACTTATATTGAAAATCCAAAAAAAATAGAAAATCAGA
The DNA here is from genome assembly GCA_030686995.1 of Artemisia argyi. NCBI lineage: Eukaryota > Viridiplantae > Streptophyta > Magnoliopsida > Asterales > Asteraceae > Artemisia > Artemisia argyi. The sequence continues at coordinate 104,079,693 of CM060677.1, forward strand.
AAAAATATAAAAATTATTTCAATTCTCAATTTAAGCTTCAACAAGTTATTTTCTGTGTTAACTAAGCTCATTTAAGCTCTCTCATAGCTTACTGTGGGTTTATTTAGTTTTAATTCTCAAAATCATAAAAAGTCAACAAAAGTCAGACCATAGCTTATTGTAATAAGCCAGCTTATTCAGGGAGTAAGGCAGCCAAAAAGGAGTCCATTTGGCCTGTCATAAAGACAGGCAAGCATAGTGAACCCCCTCTGTTGAGCTGAGGGGTATTTGTTTTATAAGTTTCATTTATTTTTATTTAATTCTGCATCAGTAGTTTAGCTCTTTTAATATTGCTTATTCTATCTTAGTTTGATAATTTTAGCTTATTCTTAGTTTATTCTCATTTAGATCTAAGTTTGAGGTTATTTGGTTGCTTTTGTTTCATCATTCTGTCATACCATTTGGATCTGTGTGACTGTGGTTAGTTGTTGTTTTAGATCTGATATATTGGTTCATATTAGCATAATTAATCATAGTCTATACTGAATTGGTGGATTGGAATTGATTTGAGGACTAACTGATACATATAAGATCATTACTGTCACTTTCAAGGGTGTTTAGAATAGTAAGGTTTGCTGGTCTTGTTGTTGTTTCAGAGGGTATTGTTGGTGTAGACATCAAACTTAGGTTGCATTAAGGCTTAGTCAAGCATAAAAACAATTGCTCATTTCATAAAAAGTCAAATCAATTTGTTTCATTATTATTAGTCATAACAGTTAGTAATTTAGGTTGCATAATCATAATATTAGTTGCATAAGTTGTATTTGTAGCTTAATTTACTCATACATTAGATTAGTACCCCATTTACAGTTAAATTTAAGTAATCAAAATTCATATTTGTCAAAGCTTCTGTCAAATTAAAAAGTCAAAAATAGTTGAACTCAGGTTTTTGGACAAAACTTTGTGACCCTTTTTAGGGTTCACTTTTGGTTGGAAATACATTTTATTTGCTGTTTTGTAGAGATTAGCAGTCAGTAAAAAAAATTCAAAAAGAAAATTTTAGTTTGGGTCTTATTTGCTTATTGGTAAACAGGTATGAAGTGGACTGTTGGAAGCAAATATTCCCTTGTGCATCAACTTTCATCTTTCTAGGCAACATTTAGAGTAGTATATTGGATCTAGATTCAGTTCTCTTGGTTAATTTGAGTTATCAGTTGGTTAATAGATCATTTGCCCCCATTAGCTCTTAGTATTCAGCTTATTAGTACTGCTTATTTAGCCTATTAAGTTGAGTTGATCAAGCTAGTTTTCTGTTTTCACAGTTTAGGCCTGCAATTGTGATTTAATTGTTCAATTCTGAGTTTTATTGTTCATTTGAGTTCATTTGTACCTCTAGTTACTGTTTTTATTGAGATTGTGTCATTGGCTTACTCTTCTTAGCTTTTGCTTATTCCACTTAAGTGCTTATTGAATCTGTTTCAGCCTTATCTGTGTTTCTAAGCTTCAATTGGTCTCATTATTGCTTATTTAAGCTTATTTGAGTCATAAAATACATTGGGTCAAAGTTTGGTTAAGTTTTGGACAAAGTGCTTATCAATAAGCACTTCAACATAAGCTGTTTTAAGCATTTAAGCACTTCCTAAGCTTATTTTTCAATTTTTAAATTTTTCCTAGAATTAGAATAATATTTTAGATTTTCCTGAATTTTTCATATTTTTCTGAGTTCATTTGCTATTTTTCTTATTTAATTTTAGTTTTTAATACTTTTTAAATACCAAAAATTCCAAAAAAATCAGAAAAAGCCTAAATAATCCAAAAAGTTTTTTAGAAATTAGTACACCCCTCCGAGCCTATCTTTTGTTTCTAACTTTAAGCATCTTACTTAAAGGAAGAATTTATTACAACCCACTTAAATGTACACCCAAATCGCCTTAGCCTTCCGTGTTTGCACTCATCTTTAGTGCATTATTGTTATTTGTTTAAACCCTTAGTTAATTATCTAATTGATTACATGGTTGCTAAGTCGAGTCATATCTTGTACATACTATTTTGGGACTCATGGGACTCATGGGTAAAGTACTTATGTTATGGAGTAATGGGGAAGAACATCATACATTACCCCCATATGTGCGTTAATCTTAAAAGTACTCCAAATGTTTTGATTATCTTGATTCGAGTCATTAGATTAGTTTATTGTAAAGTGTGTAAAAATTCAAGTGTAAGGGGAATGTACATTCCCTATGATGTATTATTTTGGATGGTAGGGTAAGAGTGTATGCAAAAAAAAAAAAAAAAAAAAAAAAAAAAAAAAAAAAAAAAAAAATCGAAAAATTAAGAAAAAGAAAAAGAGAAAAAAACATACGGACTACCATCCCGTTTCATTCTATGTTTATTTTATGTTTTTGTTATTTTTGATTTATTAGCTTAAGTCGAGTCTAGTCTTGGCTTAGCAACGACATATTGTACATATAATTAACCAAGATGATTAACTCGCCACCAGTAAATATTGCATTTATCCAACAAAACCGTGTATTCCATATCCCTACACCTAACGTTATAACCCTTTGAAAGACCTCTTTGATAGTTTATCCTAGGTTCTTACGCCAAGTGGTGGAGGTTTAATCCTTTCCCAAGCCTATCGTAGATTCTATAGACCTTGATGTTACAACTAGAGAGTCAACCCGATTACGCCTATTATAATTCTCTCTACGTGATCAAGCTAGTCAATGGCTTGAACGTTTACCCGCGGGATCCATCACCTCATGGAATGATCTCACCACTCGTTTCCTTGCTCAATTTTTCCCACCGGGGAGAACTACCAAGCTTAGAAATGATATCTTGATGTTCCAACAATGTCAAGGTGAAACTCTATATGAAGCATGGACTCGTTTCAAGGACTTACTCCAAAAAGTCCCTCATCATGGCATTGATCTTTGGCTCCAAGTCCAAATCTTCTATGACCATATCGATCTCTCCACAAGACGAACCATTGACCAATCGGCCGGTGGTAAGCTACGTGATCTTAGTGCGGAAGAATCATGTGAACTCATAGAAGATCTTGCTCTCTATGACAACGAAAGTTGGAACGATCCCCGTGATTTGAACAAAACGGTCAAGGCAATATCTTTGCCTTCGAACAATTCTAGCACTCTCGATAGTAGGATCATGGAACTTCAAGACCAAGTCAAGTTTCTCATGAAATCCTACAAAGCTCCTAAGCCTTCAAGCCAAGTGAACAAAATCACTTCATCATGTAAATTATGTAATGGCCCTCATGAAACTCATAACTGCATGGAGCTTCCAAAACATGCTTTTAAGGAATTCACATCGTCACGCGTTGATAAAACAAAGGATAGAGAGCTCGCCACTAATCGAGGTCCTCGAAACTTTGATGAGGCCTATCAGGCATGGAAGGATAAACCAAATTTCAGAGGATACCAAACTCGGAGCGTATCCTTCAATGATTCTCCTCCACTCGAATGGTCCAAGCATTTTCCATCACAAAGCACTCCTAGGCAAAGCTATGAAGATGCCTTGCGAAAGTTCATTCTCTCTCAAGAGTTATAGCTTTCCACGCTCGAGACCAGATTTAGACAACAGCAAGCCGATATGAATGACAAGATTTGTAATCTGTTAACTGCTATTAAAGAGCACGCTGTTAATAAACCGATTCAGGCTGAAGAGGTCAAATCTGTCACCGTCATGAATCAGCCAACCTCTCCTGTGAAAATAAAAAGTCCTAGTAAACTCTTTAAACATCTGTCACCAAAGGTAAAGGACGTTAGGGACCATGTTAACCCCCTAGGACAAATCCATTTTGTGAATACTATCACCACAATATCTGCTCCTACACCTGACTAGAGCCAACAACCAACTAGAAAAAAGAGTCATGAAGTTAAGGATGAAACCTCAGAGTTAGACCATGAATTGGCCAAGAGCCTTGCCAACTCATTTGAGGACTCCGTCACACAAGAGTCAGGCGAATTGGATGAAGCGAAAGAGAGATCAAAAGGGCCCACGATGAATCCAGCAATTTCAGTTAATCTATTATAGAGGAACTCGAGGAAAATATGGTGGATATTACTATAGGGAGTAGTGATAGGGTTAAGGGAAGCGACTCTGAAGTTTTTAAGATTTCCTGCACTACTAGGAAGAAGCTCATAACCAATACTCACATAGATCCTAACCTCCCTATCAATGTAATCCCCCTATCCCTGTACAACGAAGCCTTCCCTGAACGTATCTCGTGTGAAAGAATCGATAACGCCGGGATAATAAAGAAGTTATCAGTTATGATTGGAGGATTCATCTATAGCATTGATCTCACCGTAGTCGATGACATAGACTCTGTCACTAATCTAACATTAACCAACCTCGTCCTCGGGAAACCATTTGTCAATGAATCGAGAATGAACCTGGATAAGAAGGATGGTAGTGCATTATTCACCAATGGCGTCAGGAAGGTGATGTTTCGGAAGGGTAATGAGGAGGTGTATAAGTATCGTCCGTCACTAGATGGGAATATATATGGATCACAGGATGGGAGACTGATGAGTGCTTAATCACTCATCCTTTTTAGGCCTTATTTCAGACCAAAAACACCAAATACTAACAAAAAATGCCAAGAGAATGCATGTTTTTGTATTTGTGTATGTGCAGGTACGGATATGAGAAAAAATGAACGCAAACGAAGCAAAACCGACAAAAACGAGCACGAGAATGGAAAGTGTCAAAAGCCGGAGCCGGGGAAGTCAAACGGTCAAAGTCCAAGCTCAAAAAGTAAAATTCAACCTCAGAGATTCTTAAAGTTACAAGAAAGGTCCCTAGATAAAGTTTGAGAGAAATGGCGAATTTAGTCCCTCAAGTTTCAGATAATTACAAAAGTGGTCCTTTGAAGAATTATTCGAAGAAAAGTCCAAAAAAGATCCTCATGAATCAAAGAATGTCAACATAAGCCCTTGGAAAATATTTTGGATGAAAGGCAGAATTGGTCCCTCAATTTTCTGAATTGTACAAAAATGGTCCTTGTTTGAAATCACTAATCCTAAACTAATATCTACAAACCGGATTCACCAAGTCCAATATAAATCCCACCAAGCCCACAAAACCCAAACCAACTCTTAGGCCCATTTCCCTTAATAATTATACCCGATCCAATCCCTACTTCCACCCGGTCAAACCCCACTTTAAACCGGTCAAACATTATTTTAATAAAAACATATAAACACCCCCAATTCCCTCATTTACCCACCCCTAAAATAATTTTTACCCAGAAACCTTTCCCTCCTATGAATCCTAATTCTACCCTCACACCAAATTTACCTCGTACCTCAATAATTACCCAATTGATTGGAATTTCTAGAAGGTCAGAATAAGTCAGAGCATGTCATTCATGGACACGTGGGCCAATCACATCACACACGGAGGATCAATCAACTCAATCATTCAATCAAAGGGCTGATATTGATGGGATGAATCTGGAAGCATGATCAATGGCTCAGAAAGGACTCAAGGAAACACAGAGGCACACGGATAGATGACCTGGCATTCTCCTCAGCTCAGCTATATAAGCTCAACCCCTCACCTCATGTATTTTGTCCAATTTTTCATGTATTTAGAAGGATTTAGACCATTTTTTACTTTTGTCATTTTTACTTCTTGTCATTTAAAATCAAGTTTTATTGTAACTTTTTCATTTCCAAGCATTGTACTCATTTTCGGATCAATATAATTCAGTTTCAGCTTATTGTTTTCCTTTTCTCTTTTAAAGTTTCAATTATTTGCTTTCTATTTAGTATAATTAGTAGTTTATAGTTGCTTTTAAACCATCATTTAAATTTATGCTGTACTTATATTAAAAATCCAAAAAAAAAATAGAAAATCAGAAAATAAAAAAAAAAAAATATGGTTTAAGTCTTGTTTAAAGTTTCAAATCAGGTGGTTTTTGCTTATTGATAACTCACATTAGCTAACTAATAGCTTTGTGAGCATCATCTGTTCTTATTTCTCAAAAAGCATAAAAGTCAAGGAAAGTCAACTTAGCTTATTTACAATAAGTTTCAGCTTATTTTGGATTATAAGGCAGCCATAAGAAGTCCATTGGCCTGTCTAAGAGACAGGCAAGCATAGTGAAACCCCCTCTGTTGAGCTGAGGGGGTATTGGTTTTGTAAGTTTCACTCATTTTTAATTCAGCTTTGCAATAGTAGCTATTAGTAGTTTAGCTCAATTCATTACTGCTTATTTCTAATTGATTTCTTAGTATTCTAGTTTGTGTTAGCTTGTTTTACTCTTACATTTGAGAATTGCTTTTGTTAGTTGTTACTGTTGCATTGACTGTCCATCTTTTGATCCCTTTGTTTGAGTTGTTTCTGAGTTTATTAGCCTTAGATCTGTGTTTATCTGTATTGGATTGGTGTTATTGGATTACCTAGTAACTTTAGTCTTGTTTGTTAGGATTACATCTGGAATGGATCTGTGGTGAAAGTTTTATTGCTACTATTTCATTGTTTATCTGTGGATTCTGAGTTTGTGCGGCTTCTGATTATAGACTTAAGTTTTATGGTTCAGTGTCTTTTGGATCTCATATTAGTAACTTAGGTTTGAATTTGGATTAAGTAAAAATCAGATCTATAGTGGTTACTTGAATAAGCTGATTGGTTCAGGGGTGTTTGGATTAGGGTAGGGTACTGTGTAATTGAAGGTTCCTTGATTCTCTTTTGATTTAGGTAGATTACATTAGGTATAAGCAGGGCATAAATAGTATAAAACACACAGGTTTAATTGATAGAAGTCAAGTTCAAAACTATTTGCATTTCTGTGTTCATAAGCTGAGTAAGGAATCTGAGATCATTGCATTTTGATAGCAGTAGGGTACATTTAGGATAATTACATCATAACTTGGTTTAAAATAACACTTAGGTTCAAATTTACTCAATAAAATTTCATTTTGGTCAAAGTTTAGATGTAACTGAATTGTCACTAAAAAGTATAATGTCACATGCCTGCAGTTTCAATACCATCTGATCTTGTGCACTTTTAGGTTATCTAAGTAGTTTGTGGGTGTTATTTTCTGTGGATTTAGAATCTCAGCTGTACCAAGTAAGTTTTTGACCCATAAGTTTGCACTGATTAGCTTAATAACACTACTTATTGCCTTGTCTTATTGAGTGTTTTGAGCCGAGTTCCTGTTTTCATCATTTAGGCCTGTTATTGTTTTTAGTTGATCATAACCTGAGATTCATTGTTCATTATAGTTGATTTACACCTTAAGTTTATTTTCTCATTGAGTTTTGCCCACAGCTTATCTGTTTGCGTAATTGCTTATTTACATATTGCTTATTTGAATCTGTTTGAGCCTATATCTGTATCTATGAGCTTCATTGGGCATTACAACTTTTCATTTAAGCTTATTTAAGGGTAAAAATGCATCTCGTAAAAGTTTGGTCAACTTTTGGTCAAAGGGCTTATAAATAAGCACTTCATTTAAACAGTTATGAGCTTTACAGCACTTCTCTTGCTTATTTTTCTTTCAAATTTTTTTTCCAATCATATTTTAATATTTTAGAATTTCTGTAATTTTTTCAAATTTTTCTGAGTCCATTTACTATTTTTCTTATTTTATTTTCATTTTTATTCAATTTTAAATACATTTTAATTACTAGAAAATTAAAAAAAAAATCTAAAAAAGCCAAGAAAAATCCAAAAATATTTTATAAAATAATTTTCATTTATTTTAGAATTTTAGAAATTTATTTTGCATTTTTCCCATTTATTTTGAATTTATTTTGAATTTTTAATTAGTTTTAATACTTTTTAATTACTAAAAATTATACAAAAAGCCAAAAAAAAATAGTTTTTAGTTTTAAAATTACTTTTTAGTTATTTTATAATTTTCAAAATTTAATTTTAATTTTTCTCACTTTATTTGTATTTTCTTTTAATTTTTAATTAGTAAAAATAGTTTTTAATTCATAAAAAATAAATAAAAAGTCAAAAAAATAATTTTCTTTTACTTAAAATTTTCTTTTATCATTTTTAACTTTTCAAAATTATTTCCAAGTCCGTAGGAGTAGCGTAGCTTAAAAGTCGCGTTTTATTTCGTACGTTAACGTTTATTTACGTTTTAGCTTACGTTTTCGATTCTACGTTACGTTTCTAGTTGCCTTATTTGATTTACGTGCTTAGTTGATTATTTGTGTTTCATTTACTATTTCATTAGTATAATCTCATCAAATCACTTTTTACCGTTTTCACGACACGTTTCACAAATCGGGAATTCGAAATTCCATTCACACCTTCGTTGGGACACGACCCGGGGAAATACTTTCCTAAGCATTTCTTCGGTAAAATAAACACTATACTATAAAAAGACTTTATTAAAAATGGCGCCGCTGCCGGGGAAGGTTGAAGTGAATTTTTCGTTTTCGTTTTTCGAAATTGTGTTTTGAAAACCTTCCTTGTATATATTTTCTATAAAAACCAAAAAAATTGAAAAATCAAAAACACTTTTCCTAAAGTGTTTTCAAAAATACCAAAAAAAATAATAAAGTTACAGCCTCGTCTCGACCGAAAGGAAGAGTGTTGTAAACCAAATATGCTTCTTAATATAACAACGCGTGAAATTAGTTGCTAATCGGATTACTTTGGATTCTACGACCGAATAAGCGGAAAATACGGAAGCTTTGACATTAAATTGCAAGCTGAAGAGAGATCCATTCTTCTTTCCCGTTCCGTCGCGAGTAGATTTAAAGGAAACTGTTTACGATTAACGTAACGTTTGAAAAAAAAAAACAAAAGAAAATAAAAGTTTTAAGTTCTTGAATTTTGTTTTCCAAAAATAAAAATACAAAAAGATTTTCCTTTTCCATTTCGATTTTCCTTTTATTTGATTTCATGAAAATTAGAAACTAAAAATAATCTTCTTATCCTCTTATTATTTGATTCTTCTTCTTTAACCCTCTAAACCGATAATTCTTATGGATCCGACTTGTTTTAATTGTGGAAATTCCTCCGGAGAAGGAGTACTTTGTGAATGGTGTTTTTGCAAAGAATGTGGGTTTACTCGTGGATTTTGTATGTGTTATGCTTTGAAAGCTGAACCCACATTCACATCTGATTATAATCCGAACTTTTCCAATTATTATCACAACGATTTCAACTCGTATGAGCAAGTTCCATACTTCAATAATGAATCGTTTCAAAATGCACCGATTTCACAACAAAACGGTTGTGAGTATTGTGGAGGTTCACATTTTAGCACCGATTGTCCAACAAGGAAACCGTTTCCTTATGACAATAATTATCACGACCAACCTCCACAATACAACACGATTCTCACGGTTCAGAGTGAAATCATGACTGCTCAAAATAACCTTACCGAGTTATTAGATCTTTTTAAAGAAGTAACTCGTGTGAAAGAACAATTTAACACCATTAAGAGTGACGAAAATGAGCTTCATGAAGAAGAAAATCCTACGATTAATCCCACTCCGTCTTGTGAACCTTTAAATGTTGAAGATTGTTCTATGACATTTCTCGACTACGATTTCTTTAAACGTAAGGCTTTGAAAATAAAAATGGAACAATTTTACGTCTCATCAAAAATTGCAAAAATTCGTATTGATTATGATGAACCATCGGTTCCTATTCCCTCTCCGGTGAGGGAAATGGAACGAGAAACCAAGGTGACAAAGGACTCGGTACTTTCCACTGACAATGGAAGTGCTAAATACGTCCAACCTACGGTTGTCCAAGAATCAATTGTTCCTAATCCGTCAAGATTTGATCCAAACCTTTCTCGATTTACGGTCAAGAGTTCGTCAAGCAAACGTGTTGAGCTTAAAACGGTGTTTAGAAAAAACGACTTACCTAATCTTCACGAACAAGAACCGGAGACCATAACGGAAATGGTGGAAATTCCTAGCTCTGAGAGCACACCACTTGTCCCACCTCCAGATTCTTCAAGATGTTTTTCGAGACTTGAATCAATTACTACCGACTCTTCTCATCATTCTCTCACACCGGGTGAGGGAAGTGATCCCGTTTTGGAAAAAGACAATACTTTTCTTGATAACAATGATTCTATTTCGACTGAGATTTTTACGCCGTCAGATCCTTTGGAGCCCGAGCTCCAGGATTCTTTACCCGATTTTGAGAAATATGTTTTTGATACGGCTGAAGAAATTGAGTCATCTCCGATTGAAAATTCGATTGATCCTGATGAGATTTTCTCCGATTCTGACAATGAAGATGCTATATCTTGTGGAGACATCGAATATGTGGACGAATTACCATCTGAGCTCGTCAGCTTAGAAGAAGAGAATGATGAAGAAGTTGAAACGGAAATCCAAGATGAAGCTCTTCGTGAAAAATTATTTGACATTAATCTTCTCATTTCTAAGATCGAGGCGTTGAAAGATCCTCCGACTTCTTTTAGTGATTTCTTACCCGAGCTTGAAATTTTTCGATTTGAAGAGACGAGTAGTGGCAGTCCCACTATTCATGCTTATATCTCTCTTCCGAATTATGAGCGTTTTGATTTTGATATTGATTCTGTGCTTATTTCCGATAATCCATCACGTGACTCTCTTTTAGAGGATGTCGATCCATTTCTTGCTGCGGATGACTTGATACCACCGGGTATTGAGAATGATGAGAATAACGTTCAAAGAAATATTATTTTTGATTTACCTTCTTCTCGTCCACCGGCAAAACCACCCGGTGTAGATTTTGAGTCAGATACGAATGACGATATTTTTGGAGTGGTGGACGAGATTTCTGATTATGATAATCCTGTGCTTGATATTTTACCCACCCAACGCACCCGTTATTCAGAAATCGACTTTGCTTTTATCATCTGGGTGTTTCAACCATACTTTTCTTATCCTCTCATTTCTTCACTTTTCCACTCCACCGGGAGTGAGGACACCATATTTGATCCCGGCATTTCCATTGCCAAGTGGTCGTTTTATCTGCTCTCCCCAAGGACGAATTAATTCGGGGATCGAGTCAAGCTAATGTGACTCGGTGAACAAAAACAAGCGCTTCGTGGGAGGCACCCCATGCTTATCCATTTTCATTTTTTATATTTTCTATTTTCTTTAAATAACGTGACGTGAGGGGGGCGACCCTTTTCCAAACTCGTGTTTTCGTGGTTGTTGTTTATGAATGTTCAGGAATTTCCCCGAAGTTTGAGGACTCTCGTGCTCGTGGTTTATCGTTCTGTCCACTCGAGTCTCATCCTTCGCTGCTCTTTCGGAAATTCACCATATCCAAAATCTTATCGACTAACGTTTATCTCTTGGCATACTTAATAAACGGCCTTAGATTTTACATAGGATTACCCGTACCCTTAAAACATTGAGGACAATGTTTCACTTTAGTCTGGGGGTGAATCTTCGATTCGATTTGACCTGTACCATCGTCTGAGCTGTTTAACTTACGCAACTCCGTTTTCCACCAAACATTTTAATTTTTATCACCGCTTTATAATCAAAAAAAATAATAATAAATAAAAAATAAATAAATATAAATATGATATGATAATAAGATTTGACACCTTGTTTTGACTTTCCTACCGGCGAGAGTAGAAATAAATGTTCCGACTTGACCGGGCGTGTTGAGCCCTAGTTCGTCTCCCTTAACCTAAATAATCAAAAGATTATGGCTAAGCATCCGCGGATCTCATTATTTGGGATTTTAAATTTGCGGAGATCGAGGAATGATAGAGTTTATTTAGAAGTTTCGTGCTATACACGGATCGCATTATTGGGATTTAAAAAAACCCACGAGAGGTACTTGTGGCCTCCTTGTTCCCATCAGAAACGTCACCCATATATAATAGATGTTCTAGGTTAATTAGTGGTATTTTGGTTTGAATAATATTTAGTTCTTTGTTTTCTTAAGAGAATTTTTGCTTTAGAAGTTGGGTACATATCAAGGAACATCAAAAATAAGAGCAAAAAGTGAAAAAATCAAAAGTCAAAAGTTGATTATCTATGTGGTTTTGGAGCTACCCGATAAGCTTCCATTGATGTTAAGAAAAAAGTCAAGAAAGAAAAAAGTGAAAAATATGAAAAGAGTGAAAAAGAAAAAAAATGAAAGTTGAAGTATTGTCGAATAAGAGCTAAGTATGTATAAATAAGTTGTTGGCGCGTGAGATGCATGTGATAAGTGATTAGTAATCAGTCACATGAGGTGCACGTGATTGTACTCCGCAACTTATATCTTTGATATTGTATGTACCCCAAATTCCTTGATGTGGACCGAATTTCTATTGCAGTAGTTCTTAAGAGAAAATGAATAACTACTTATCGTTTTAACTTAGGTATCACTATCGGACTAACAAATATCGAAACGAGAAAATATGAAGCAATTCATTTCTCACAAATTAAAATCTTTAGATACAAAACTTAGGACCTGGGGACAAGAGGTAATACACAAGTAACTTTTGTGGGCAGTGTTAGCATCTAACTTCTGATAAACAATGATCTCGATTTTACGCTTAGTTTGGGAGCTTGTGAAAAATCAAGGATGACGATTTTTATCCGTACGGTCTCTTCTCTGTGAGAAGTGTTTCTACTCGTTGACCCTGAAAGTTATCAACAGATAAGAATTGATAATGAAAGTCAAGGCAAACCGTCACATATAAAAATGAAAAAGTACAAAAATAGTAGTTGTAGTTGTTATTCACAAAAATCGGAAAACGGAGCGTTTTTTAGAATAAATGATTTTACTATCTCTTTTGAACATCATTGCTACTTTACAACGTCAGTAAAGAGAGGTTTTGAAATTATTTATCTCTTAAGCGTGAGGTGATGACATTGCGTGAGGGCACGGCAATACCTTAGTCTGGAGGATTTTGATGAGTGCTTAATCACTCATCCTTTTTAGGCCTTATTTCAGACCAAAAACACCAAATACTAACAAAAAATGCCAAGAGAATGCATGTTTTTGTATTTGTGTATGTGCAGGTACGGATATGAGAAAAAATGAACGCAAACGAAGCAAAACCGACAAAAACGAGCACGAGAATGGAAAGTGTCAAAAGCCGGAGCCGGGGAAGTCAAACGGTCAAAGTCCAAGCTCAAAAAGTAAAATTCAACCTCAGAGATTCTTAAAGTTACAAGAAAGGTCCCTAGATAAAGTTTGAGAGAAATGGCGAATTTAGTCCCTCAAGTTTCAGATAATTACAAAAGTGGTCCTTTGAAGAATTATTCGAAGAAAAGTCCAAAAAAGATCCTCATGAATCAAAGAATGTCAACATAAGCCCTTGGAAAATATTTTGGATGAAAGGCAGAATTGGTCCCTCAATTTTCTGAATTGTACAAAAATGGTCCTTGTTTGAAATCACTAATCCTAAACTAATATCTACAAACCGGATTCACCAAGTCCAATATAAATCCCACCAAGCCCACAAAACCCAAACCAACTCTTAGGCCCATTTCCCTTAATAATTATACCCGATCCAATCCCTACTTCCACCCGGTCAAACCCCACTTTAAACCGGTCAAACATTATTTTAATAAAAACATATAAACACCCCCAATTCCCTCATTTACCCACCCCTAAAATAATTTTTACCCAGAAACCTTTCCCTCCTATGAATCCTAATTCTACCCTCACACCAAATTTACCTCGTACCTCAATAATTACCCAATTGATTGGAATTTCTAGAAGGTCAGAATAAGTCAGAGCATGTCATTCATGGACACGTGGGCCAATCACATCACACACGGAGGATCAATCAACTCAATCATTCAATCAAAGGGCTGATATTGATGGGATGAATCTGGAAGCATGATCAATGGCTCAGAAAGGACTCAAGGAAACACAGAGGCACACGGATAGATGACCTGGCATTCTCCTCAGCTCAGCTATATAAGCTCAACCCCTCACCTCATGTATTTTGTCCAATTTTTCATGTATTTAGAAGGATTTAGACCATTTTTTACTTTTGTCATTTTTACTTCTTGTCATTTAAAATCAAGTTTTATTGTAACTTTTTCATTTCCAAGCATTGTACTCATTTTCGGATCAATATAATTCAGTTTCAGCTTATTGTTTTCCTTTTCTCTTTTAAAGTTTCAATTATTTGCTTTCTATTTAGTATAATTAGTAGTTTATAGTTGCTTTTAAACCATCATTTAAATTTATGCTGTACTTATATTAAAAATCCAAAAAAAAAATAGAAAATCAGAAAATAAAAAAAAAATATGGTTTAAGTCTTGTTTAAAGTTTCAAATCAGGTGGTTTTTGCTTATTGATAACTCACATTAGCTAACTAATAGCTTTGTGAGCATCATCTGTTCTTATTTCTCAAAAAGCATAAAAGTCAAGGAAAGTCAACTTAGCTTATTTACAATAAGTTTCAGCTTATTTTGGATTATAAGGCAGCCATAAGAAGTCCATTGGCCTGTCTAAGAGACAGGCAAGCATAGTGAAACCCCCTCTGTTGAGCTGAGGGGGTATTGGTTTTGTAAGTTTCACTCATTTTTAATTCAGCTTTGCAATAGTAGCTATTAGTAGTTTAGCTCAATTCATTACTGCTTATTTCTAATTGATTTCTTAGTATTCTAGTTTGTGTTAGCTTGTTTTACTCTTACATTTGAGAATTGCTTTTGTTAGTTGTTACTGTTGCATTGACTGTCCATCTTTTGATCCCTTTGTTTGAGTTGTTTCTGAGTTTATTAGCCTTAGATCTGTGTTTATCTGTATTGGATTGGTGTTATTGGATTACCTAGTAACTTTAGTCTTGTTTGTTAGGATTACATCTGGAATGGATCTGTGGTGAAAGTTTTATTGCTACTATTTCATTGTTTATCTGTGGATTCTGAGTTTGTGCGGCTTCTGATTATAGACTTAAGTTTTATGGTTCAGTGTCTTTTGGATCTCATATTAGTAACTTAGGTTTGAATTTGGATTAAGTAAAAATCAGATCTATAGTGGTTACTTGAATAAGCTGATTGGTTCAGGGGTGTTTGGATTAGGGTAGGGTACTGTGTAATTGAAGGTTCCTTGATTCTCTTTTGATTTAGGTAGATTACATTAGGTATAAGCAGGGCATAAATAGTATAAAACACACAGGTTTAATTGATAGAAGTCAAGTTCAAAACTATTTGCATTTCTGTGTTCATAAGCTGAGTAAGGAATCTGAGATCATTGCATTTTGATAGCAGTAGGGTACATTTAGGATAATTACATCATAACTTGGTTTAAAATAACACTTAGGTTCAAATTTACTCAATAAAATTTCATTTTGGTCAAAGTTTAGATGTAACTGAATTGTCACTAAAAAGTATAATGTCACATGCCTGCAGTTTCAATACCATCTGATCTTGTGCACTTTTAGGTTATCTAAGTAGTTTGTGGGTGTTATTTTCTGTGGATTTAGAATCTCAGCTGTACCAAGTAAGTTTTTGACCCATAAGTTTGCACTGATTAGCTTAATAACACTACTTATTGCCTTGTCTTATTGAGTGTTTTGAGCCGAGTTCCTGTTTTCATCATTTAGGCCTGTTATTGTTTTTAGTTGATCATAACCTGAGATTCATTGTTCATTATAGTTGATTTACACCTTAAGTTTATTTTCTCATTGAGTTTGGCCCACAGCTTATCTGTTTGCGTAATTGCTTATTTACATATTGCTTATTTGAATTTGTTTGAGCCTATATCTGTATCTATGAGCTTCATTGGGCATTACAACTTTTCATTTAAGCTTATTTAAGGGTAAAAATGCATCTCGTAAAAATTTGGTCAAGTTTTGGTCAAAGGGCTTATAAATAAGAACTTCATTTTAAGCAGTTATGAGCTTTACAGCACTTCTCTTGCTTATTTTTCTTTCAAATTTTTTTTCCAATCATATTTTAATATTTTAGAATTTCTGTAATTTTTTCAAATTTTTCTGAGTCCATTTACTATTTTTCTTATTTTATTTTCATTTTTATTCAATTTTAAATACATTTTAATTACTAGAAAATCAAAAAAAAAAAATCTGAAAAAGCCAAGAAAAATCCAAAAATATTTTATAAAATTATTTTCATTTATTTTAGAATTTTAGAAATTTATTTTGCATTTTTCCCATTTATTTTGAATTTTTAATTAGTTTTAATACTTTTTAATTCCTAAAAATTATACAAAAAGCCAAAAAAAATAGTCTTTAGTTTTAAAATTACTTTTTAGTTATTTTATAATTTTCAAAATTTAATTTTCATTTTTCTCACTTTATTTGTATTTTCTTTTAATTTTTAATTAGTAAAAATAGTTTTTAATTCATAAAAAATAAATAAAAAGTCAAAAAAATATTTTTCTTTTCCTCAAAATTTTCTTTTATCATTTTTAACTTTTCAAAATTATTTCCAAGTCCGTAGGAGTAGCGTAGCTTAAAAGTCGCGTTTTATTTCGTACGTTAACGTTTATTTACGTTTTCGATTCTACGTTACGTTTCTAGTTTTCTTATTTGATTTACGTGCTTAGTTGATTATTTGTGTTTCATTTACTATTTCATTAGTATAATCTCATCAAATCACTTTTTACCGTTTTCACGACACGTTTCACAAATCTGGAATTTGAAATTCCATTCACACCTTCGTTGGGACACGACCTGGGGAAATACTTTCCTAAGCATTTCTTCGGTAAAATAAACACTATACTACAAAAAGACTTTATTAGAGACCGGAGAGGATAAAGCGGCGTGATCCGAATAACCTAAAAATCCCTTGTATGATCGGTCACAAGTATTTTGATAATGTCTACATCAACGTGTTCCTACCTAAGAATTTTATGTCCCTGTTCTATTATAACAATATTTGCAGATGGGGAATGATTTATAAAGGAGAAAATGTTGTTGGTAGAGATCATGAAATCCAAGTATTCATAGGAAATATGGCATTCACAATGGACTTTACGATCGTGGACAACACTGAGGACTATGTCGACCCAAGGTTGTCACAGGTTGTTTTCGGAGCGCCCTTTTGTGAAATCACTAACTTAATGGTTGACGACCGGAATGGAATCATGACCTTAACTGATGGAATTAGGAGGGTGTCATACCAAACGCCATACAAGAGGAAAGACCTCAAAGGGATTGATTGTAACGGGCTTGATAAGCTAGGTTCTCAACTTGTCTTATGTGATGAAGATGTTCGGAGATGATGTAGAAACACTCCTGATTTATCATGTGGATTCTTTAAGGATGTTAGTAAACTTGGAGCTAAGTATCGGAAAGATTTTTTTGAGTTTGAAGACCCAAAATACCTGCACTATGAAAGTGATCCCGAGATTGGAGATGACCTAGAGAATGAGACCAACGATGAGGTCACGTAATTGCCCATGACCTTGAGTCTAGCTACAAGACTCATAAAATAAAGAAAAGTGCTTCTTAGGAGGCAACCCATGTTTTGTGTAATTTTTATTTGTTTGATTGTTATTTGTTTCCGTATGCATGCTTTATTTTTATTGTTGGTAGATCATGTTTCAAAACTAAAATTGTGAAAATGCTTTATTTTGTCGTTTAACTTCGTCTTAACTTCATATAAAGGTATTTTGCAAAAGATAATGTCACACCCCCAATTTACCTTACTTGCAGCGGAATGGAATACCTGGGGGTGTTTGTCATAGCATCACAGTTACAGTTACATTGAACGACCTAAAGTGTCGTTTGGAAAATACTTCATTTGATCATTGAAATAATCCAGAGTTTACAATATGAGGTCCCCAAAAGGTGTTGCAAGTTTATGAAAAACAAGTCATACTAGATCAAACGTTTACATAAGTGCATGAATTAAAAATGAGACGCGTCGACTCCGCGACTCCATGAAGGTCCAAATGCATGTCACATGAGCTACTTTGATAACCTGAAATACATTGCTAAAATGTCAACACGAATGTTGGTGAATTCCATAGGTTTATAAAATGTAATGTTGTACGGCCACCACAAGTAAAAGTGCAAGATAAAAATCAAGTAAAATAGTACAATAGACCTTAAGCTCATGACCCCGAAGCTAGACTGTTGAAATTATATGCCACTCCTAAATGTTTTACCAGAACACTCCCAAAATGTCAGACATGAAATGCATCCGCTTACTGTTGGTAATAACTACCACCGATGGAGGCGTCACCCTCAATAGATCTATACACTCACTCTCGCTTAATCGGCAAATTAACGGTCCATGATAATAAATAGGGGACTTTAACAGGTTGGTAAGGCAACTTAAGCAATGTACATATGTTTTGGTACTTGGGCTCGTACTAAAATAATTGATGCAATGTATTCCCCCGTGGGATTTGAAATCAAAATATTGTATTGAAAACGGGGCTATGAAAACTCACCTGATATGATGGTATCATGAACATGTAATGAGCTGAAAAACAAGGCGCGCACACTAGCCGCAACCTAATATGAATGATGAACGATCTACTTTAGATCATGAAATGATGTTATGAATGTCCATGCACATGTTTCCTATACCACTCTACTCTTTGAAAAATACTTGTTGTTATCAAAAATATACATTTTCCAAGACTTAGGAAAATAAGGCAACTAGAAAAATAAAACTAGTTGAAATGTATATATATATATATATATATATATATATATATATATATATATATATATATATATATCGTATGTATCAATGTTAGTGTTGAAATCCCCGGTTTGAAATCCTTGATATAACGCCTTGTAGTGATAAAAATATACTTGTAATCACTAATACTTCATTAGTTATGAATTTGGGTACTTGGTATTATTTCTAGAAATCTAGAGTTACTACGTAGTGTTAATATTATTTTTCCAAAAGCTGTCAAAAATAATATAAGTTTTGCCGACATTGAAACGTGAATATCTTTGTCGTTATAAGTCCGTTTTACTTGTTCTTTATATCCACGGTTACATCTTAGTATGTAGTAATATATTTTGAAAAGCTTGGCTCCTCCGGGTTACGTCTAAAGCCTCTTTTTGTCCGACGAAAAACGTCCAACAGCATGTATTTTCAGAAAATATACTTTTCGTCAATAAACTTGCAAAAATCATAACTTCTTCGTTATAAACTCTTTTTAATCCGTTCTTTCGCCTACGGATTCGTTTTTGAAAGTATTTTCTAAAAATTTTTCCAAAGTTTACTTTATGTTTACTGATTTTCCTGGGTTTACAAAAATGGGACAGAATATTTATATACTTGTTACAAACCCATTTTTCATGTTCAAAACTAGTTTCAACCTCAACCAAAACTCTTGCAAACTCCACAAAGCTATACTAATCCTACCATACACCTTCTTAGGGTGCCATGGGTTCCTAATGATCACTAAACAAGTTAATTTAACAAAGGAGTACCTAAAACAAATTCTAGGGTTTGTATGTTCAAAAAGTCTACAAAAATAAAGTGGTATAGCTAGCTTGTGCATGAAATTAAGCATGAAAACCATAAGATACAAGTGTTAATTAGATGAAAACATGAAAATAAATTTGATAACTCACGTTGAAATAATAGGTGATTAGATGATGAGAAACCTTGTGTTACTTGTGTTTTTGTTGTAAGATTCTTGATTAGAATGATAAAAGGAACAACTTTGTAGCTTTAAACTTTGAAAGATCATCACTTGATCATGGATCTTGGTTGTGTCGTGGGTATGGAGAAGAGAAAGAGATAGGAGAGCACTTTTTGATTCTAAAATTTTGCAAGAAAAATGTGTTTTTAGTTCTTAGATATTTAGGTAAATTTATATTGTATTATACTAGCACATAATTGTTTAAGGTTAAGAAATAAAAGTCATGTGGTCTAGGGGTGTTTGTATGGCTGGTTTTACATGAGAAAAAGAGAAGCAAAGTCGGTTTTGATCACTTAGAAAATGTAGTGTATTATTAGTTGTAGTTTAGTGTAAGTATTAGTTATAATCGGGTACCGGGTTTGCTAGAAATAAATATTAACGAAGTTAACCGGGACTTAAAAAAGTCATAAAAATGTTAAAAATATGAGGTACAAGTACTGAGTGTTCGGGTGATTATTGTTTAGTTTTCACGAAAACCGTCGTAATAATTATAAACTCATGTTATAAATAAAATAAATTTCCAAAATACTGGGTAAATGAATATAATAACTTTTATGATGATATAATGGATATAAAAATATGTCGGGACCATTGTGGGAATATTTAGATATATTCGTCGTGTTTATAAACCGGGTGTTAACGTTTATTTATAAATAATTATAAGGAAAACGTTAAATGTATCAAATATATAAATTTGAAAATCCTAAGAGTGGTATAACATGAAAATGCGGTTACGCGAATTTTAATACCCGTATGCAATGTCCTTACTGATAATGAAATGAATTCGCACCTAAACAAATACGGTTACGCGAATTTTAATACCCGTAAACTAAATTTACGATGAAATGAGTAATGCAAGTGAATAGTGAAAACTTTTCCGGTAATGAATAGTGTTCAGTGAATAGTAAAATTCTCAAATGTTTCTCAGAATATCAAATTGACCTCGAAAATGATGAATAGTAAAACGATAAATAGTGTTTTGATGAATAGTATTTGATGAATAATGTTTTTCCAAAGTTTGGGAAATGACCTGAAATGGTGAGTTGTGACAGATAAGTGTTAAGGGAAACCCCAAATTTGTTTTTAAGAACGAAATTGATCATGATTCTCCAGAATATTAAATGGACATGTGTATTAGTATTTGTTAGAGTCAAATGCTTGTATCGAGTCATAATGATGTTTTGCAGGATTTTCCAGGAAGTAGGACATAAGTTTTTCCAGAAATTTTCCGGAAACTTAACGTAAAGATTTCTGCAGGTCACTTCTGACGGCGTCAGGAATTAATTCTTGACGGCGTCATGTGTAAAATTCTGGAAATTTTGCTAGTTTTGTTTTTCTAACGGAGTCTTAAAGTTTTTGTTAATTCTTTAGTTTTATAAACTCCAGGAAATCTGCAAACATTCATTCCACAAGCATTATATCTTTCATTGTTTTCTAGGACTTGTTAGTATATATAGATTGCCACCGATTTTACGCGAGGTTGCCTTGTTTGTTTTCTCAGGTTTAACAGGTTATATATGACAAGAAGATGATTTATTTTTCTGGAAGGGAAGCTTTGAATGTTCATTTTCTTGGAGGAAGATCTAACCTTGTTACCACACTATCCACACCGAACGAATCAGGGGAGTATTTGATTTCATTTTTTTTACCTATTTCACTTTTACATTCTTTAATTGAACATTGGGGACAATGTTCATCCTAAGTGTAAGGGGAGGGTAAATGATGATACCTTATAGGATACACTTGCACTTGAGTTTGTTTGTTTGATGGTAAGTGTGTAATAAAACTAAGAGAAATACTTGTTAGTGTAATTTTAGCGTCAAATTTAAAATTTTTTACAACATTTAGGAGTGAAACTTTAGCCTTAGCAAACGTCTCATGGATAGGAGTTGTATGACTAGCACAAAACCGTACTATTCAGAAAAATTTTCCACCCAAATATGTGAGGTTCGCCTTTAGATTTGATAGGAAAAGCATTCATTATTAGTGCTTATGAGTGTACCGGTAGCATTTAGATTCTAGAACTTGCGTTAGTGATGCATCCCAAGACCGCTAGTGAGACTACAATCGTGTAGTAGGATTTACTACATGATAAGAGGTATTAGGATCACCCTTGTCTTAAACCCGTATCATAATTACTTGACCATTTAAGTCATATTACTTGGCTAGTAAAGTCAACTAATTTTTCCTACACCTTAGCGTTGTAATCATTTTTAGTACACGAAACCCCTAGTACACCCCTCCGAGCCTATCTTTTCGTTTCTAACTTGAAACATCTTACTTAAAGGAAGAATTTGTTACAACCCACTTAAATGTACACCCAAATCGCCTTAGCCTTCCGTGTATGCACTCATCTTTAGTGCATTATTGTTATTTGTTTAAACCCTTAGTTAATTATCTAATTGATTACATGGTTGCTAAGTCGAGTCATATCTTGTTCATATTGTTTTGGGACGATTGGGACTCATGGGTAAAGTACTTATGTTATGGAGTAATGGGGAAGAACATCATACATTACCCCCATATGTGCATTAATCTTAAAAGTACTCCAAGTGTTTTGATTATCTTGATTCGAGTCATTAGATTAGTTTATCGTAAAGTGTGTAAAAATTCAAGTGTAAGGGGAATGTACATTCCCTATGATGTATTATTTTCGATGGTAACGTAAGAGTGTATGCGTAAAAAAAAAAAAAAAAAAAAAAAAAAAAAAAAAAAAAAAAAAAAAAACCGAAAAATCGGAAAATTAAGAAAAAGAAAAAAAATAGAAAATGAAAAAGAGAAAAAACATACGGACTGCCATCCCGTTTTATTCTATGCTTATTTTATGTTTTTGTTATTTTTGATTTATTAGCTTAAGTCGAGTCTAGTCTTGGCTTAGCAACGCCATATTGTACATGTAATTAACCAAGATGATTAACTCGCCACCAGTAAATATTGCCTTTATCCAAAAAAACCGTGTATTCCATATCCCTACACCTAACGTTATAACCCTTTGAAAGACCTCTTTGATAGTTTATCCTAGGTGCTTACGCCAAGTGGTGGAGGTTTGATCCTTTCCTAAGCCTATGGTAATCTATTTTGCTATGACAGGTAGTGAGAGATGTTTTCCATTTCCTTATTGTGATATACACTTTATTACACCCGAGAGATGTGAGTATCTAAACACTATTTGTGAGGTGCTAGTGTATGACCTCTGTGCTTGTCTTTGGTCTTTAGTGGAATGATTATTTGTTGTAATTACTTTTATATTAGTGTTAAATGACCCATAACTTGTATTTTGATTAGAATAAAAGCGCATTTGCTTGAGGACAAGCAAATCTCAAGTGTAAGGGTATTTGATGAGGCGAAAAATGAACCGTTTTTAGGGGGTCATTTTAGCCCGGATTCGAATTTATCTGATCAAATATTGCCCTAAATCGTTCCTTTTGTCATTTTAGGTACTTTTGGAGTGAAATCTGGAAAAGGAAGCATTTTGGTCGTTTTTGGAGCATAAAAGTGAAGAAAACGGCAAAGTCTTAATTTTCCTTGCTGGGAACAGTACCTCACGGCGTCACAAGTTTCTTAATGACGGCGTCAAGATCAATACAAGAGGTGGAAGTGGATGGTGCACATGACGATCCAGAAAGTTTTGTACTAAGGAGATGACGGCGTCACCATAGGCCGTCATGGTCCAAATGTTAGTGACGGCCCAGAACAACTTTACACATGACGGCGTCAAAAGTGGATCTAGGCAATCCGATTTCATTATGGGCGGCGAGTTGACGGCGTCAGAATTTCCTTCTTGACGTCGTCACCCTGTAAAATCTATATATAGTTTTGCAATTTTCATTCATTAGAGTGTAACTTTTAGGGTGCGACTTTGGAGAAAAACCCTAGTCCGATTTTCACAGCTTTTTCAAGGGTTTTTACCCTTTGAAACCTCTTATGTTCAATTGAGATAAGTACTCTTTCAATTCAATCAATATGTCTATGTGTTGCTTGAATATATCTTACACTTGTCTTCAATTTAACATGCTTGGCTAGATCTCTTGTGTGTTTGCTTAGATGTAGTGAAACCTATATGTTAATTATGGGTTGATTGTTTGTTTATAGTTGTTACGGATGATTGTATTCGATTTTAGGCTTAAGAAAACTGGCAGACTTCCATTGGTAACATGCTTGAACGTCTTAAGAAACATGATCAGAGGTGTACTATGATTTTTGGTTGTATTTAATGCGTAGGATAATTCTAATGATCCCATGTTAAGAGCTTCTAACGGCTCGACATAGGAGTGAAGTATGCTCCTATAGAGTTAGGGAATATTGTACACGGCCCTACGACTAGTATTAAGGAATACGACCCGTCATCCATGCAATTGTAACAAATTATCAACCTGTAAAAGATATCTAGGGAGTAATGAAACCTAAGTAAACACAACTTTCCCTATCATTGTTTACACCACATTAGTTTAATTATATTTATTTTTTATTTTGATTGCATCTTAGTTATATTGGGTTAGTTGACTAGCAACTAATTCCGCCCACCCTTCCAAAAACCGAGATTTTATTTGCTTTTATAAAATATAAAAATACAAAAAGAATCATCCCTCACATGTAGACCTAGTTTTTAGGCTTTCTAATCCTAGCAACACTATTCCTGAGTTGAACGATCAATCCCCCGGTACTTGTCACTATACTATACTACAACGATCAGGTACACTGCCTGATGGGGGTTGTAAGTTTCTCGAGATCCCTTGAGAGGTAAAGCCTGGTGCGATTCCCACGTATCAGTCTACTATCGCAATCATGATTCACAACCGTCCTTTAAACCATCCTCGCTATGTTATTATACATTTTAGAACACATAGGGTTCTTAAAAAACCAAATTTGACCAAACAATTTAGCTGTGTGATTAGCTTGTACTTACACTCTTGATTTACAAACTACAAGCTGCTCCATAAAGTATGTAAAACACATGCTCAAAGTGTAGATTAAAAGGTAACAAGTAAGAAAAGTGAGTTGGTGAGATAAGATATGTCTTGTCCTTCTTACATAGAACATTCTTAACAAAGATTCTTCTTTCTCGTGTCTACGTTTTTGTTACGATCGTGATATCTAGTACACAATACGTTTTTGTTACGATCCTTATATGTAGTACACAATGTTTGTGTTTATAATTCGAGTAAATTGCAAAATCCACTTGGTACTCCTCTAGAAACAAATTGTCATCCATTTCTTTGAACAATTGGCTTCGAAACCCCTTAGAAGTTTCTATTTTGTAATCCTTTTTCTAGCTCCTTGCTAGTTTAATGTATTTCTGATGTTCTAAAAAACAAAAAACAAAACAATATGACAGAAATACCCTAACTGGGTAAATCTGGTTATTTTAGTTTCAAATTCAAAAAAACAATGACGTGAACTAGTTTTAAGTATTATCATAGGTGGACCTTAGTTGTTCCGTGAATCACATGAAATTTCTCCCGTAATGTAAAATAAAATAAAGAAGTCTTAATTTTTCTTACATAAGGAAAGTACCCCTCACGCAGAGGCGTTATCGAAGATGGACAAGGTGGGCGGTCGCTCATGGCTCCCAAGTTAAGAGGCCTAAAATTTTACCCTAGTGTATAATTATATACATATATACGCATCAATAAAGCCACTTTGAGAAAATATATAACTATTTGTCAGACATACTTTTTAGCGTACATCTTGATAACCATACCAGATGGTATTTAGAGTAAAGGGCACCATAACCGCAGGTTAAATTTTACCCACTGTCACGTTAGCGCCATATCAATTTTAACCTTTTCACCTTTAACTAAAAAAAAACACCCCTTATGGCCTTATCATAACTCAACTTTAACCCGAGGTTAGGGGGGGGGGGGGGGGTAAAGGGTTTTTTTTTTTTTTTTTTTTTTTTTAATTCAACTTATTAGCCTTTAACGTGAGGTTAAAGGGTTAACCTGCCACATTAACGAGACTTTAACCAAGGGGGTGGTGTGGTTAACGAGCCTTTAACAAGCAAAGGTGAAAGTTTAACCACCTCAAATGGTTATGACATCGAATGCTCTTATGCTTATCATATTGGCACTTAACGAGGTTAAAAGAGGGGGGGGGGGGGGGGGGGTGTAAAGTGATTTTTTATTTTTATTTTCTTTTAATTCAACTTATTAGCCTTTAACGCGAGGTTAAAGGGTTAACTTGCCACGTTAACGAAACTTTTACCAAGGGGGCGGTGTGGTTAACGAGGCTTTAACAAGCAAAGGTAAAAGTTTTTTTTTTTTTTTTTTTTTTTTTTTTTTTTTTTTTTTTTTTTTTTTTTTTTCAACTTATTAGCCTTTAACGTGAGGTTAAAGGGTTAACATGCCACATTAACGAGACTTTAACCAAGGGGTGGTGTGGTTAACGAGCCTTTAACAAGCAAAGGTGAAAGTTTAACCACCTCAAATGGTTATGACATCGAATGCTCTTATGCTTATCATATTGGCACTTAACGAGGTTAAAAGGGGGGGGGGGGGGTGTAAAGTGATTTTTTATTTTTATTTTCTTTTAATTCAACTTATTAGCCTTTAACGCGAGGTTAAAGGGTTAACTTGTCACGTTAACGAAACTTTTACCAAGGGGGCGGTGTGGTTAACGAGGCTTTAACAAGCAAAGGTAAAAGTTTTTTTTTTTTTTTTTTTTTTTTTAATTCAACTTATTAGCCTTTAACGTGAGGTTAAAGGGTTAACATGCCACATTAACGAGACTTTAACCAAGGGGGTGGTGTGGTTAACGAGCCTTTAACAAGCAAAGGTGAAAGTTTAACCACCTCAAATGGTTATGACATTGAATGCTCTTATGCTTATCATATTGGCACTTAACGAGGTTAAGAGGGGGGGGTTGTAAAGTGATTTTTTATTTTTATTTTCTTTTAATTCAACTTATAATTAGCCTTTAACGCGAGGTTAAAGAGTTAACTTGCCACGTTAACGAAACTTTTACCAAGGGGGCGGTGTGGTTAACGAGGCTTTAACAAGCAAAGGTAAAAGTTTAACCAAGTCAAATGGTTATGACATCGAATGCTCTTATACTTATCATATTGGCACTTATATGCGTTAAATTAACTATAAGGATTTGATTGAAAATGTGCATAAAGTGCTTTAAGGATAACGTTTTTTATATGGTTAATTTGAGCGTTATCTTATAAACTGATGACACATTTTATATAACATTAACCTTTGACAGCCTCAGTTTAAGTTCTCGTCCACGACCTTCGAAAATTCGAAGACGGCCCTGCCCTCAAGCGTGGGAGGGTAACTTGGTTATGCCCTGTCTATACACAATATATATAAAAACTTGTATGTATCATGGACCTAGAAGCTAGTTCCATGCATATATACTGTTTTCTTAATTACTTCCATCGTGAAGAAGACTCCATATATCAGGAGTCAGCTGCCTCTAATTTTGACATCGAAATTTTGGTCTTCTCTATGAAGGCTCTTCACATTCTTCTCGCATGTAAGAAGATGACCTCGTCTTTGATTTTTTACTTTTCTAACATTTTGTAATTGATGCATTTATAGCAACAAGTTTTCTCTAATGCAATGATCTTCTGGATTAATCAAACCATCTTCTAACTTATCTTCCAAATAGTTGAGACACCTTGTAATTCTAATATCACCTCATAGTGTTTATCTCAATTTTTTTATGGAAAATTTCATATATATTGTGTTTAAACATCAAAATGTCATATACCTAAAATACAATACAGTTAAAACATGTTTTAGTAAATGTGTCTTTTTGATGTTTAAGTTGAATGACTTTTTTATTCACTTCTCAATTGCCTAAGTTTTATGCTTTCCCTGAGCTTTTTTCTTGTTTATTTATAGCACAGTGCCACACTGCCACAGTATTAGCAGGTCCATTGTAATTTGTAAAGCCCAGGGTAGTAAAATGGATTCAAATTCAATACATTCAGCCCAATGATCAAAGTAGTTTTGGTCCGAAATTTGTCGGTTCAACTTTGAAATTGATGGGAGCGATTATGGGAACAGTTGTGGTTATTTTTTTACCAGAAATATTTAACTAATGTGTGTAAGTACGTATTAAATAACTGCAGTAAAGTTTCATTTAATAATAGAAAGAGCATAATTTCACAGAAAATGTTACTCTGAAACAATTAATTAGCTACCAAAAAGTCAACTTGACCTTGTTCAAACTTGAATTCACACAAAATATGGGAAAAATACAAAAATACGTATTCATATAACATTAAGGGCACGTTTGGTAGGGTGAAATTCAGAGAAATGAAATGAAGCGCAGAAATCAAATTCATAGAAATGAATTCCACATAAATTCAGTAAAAATTATTGTGTTTGATAACACCAGAGAATTGACTTAAGAAATCAATAAAAATTATTATTATTATTATTATTATTATTATTATTATTATTATTATTATTATTATTATTATTTTTTTTATCAACCAACACTTTTATTAACAATAAATAGGATTTTACAAGAAATTGGTGGGGAGCCGAGAAACCAACTGGGCCCCCACACCTCTAGCAATAGCAAATCCAATCCTATTAAAAATATGAACGGCAGTCCGCGCCCCAATGTCTTGAGTCGTAGAGAAACGTCGAATACGCTTTAGAAGAGTAACCGCATCTTTCTCAAGTTCTCCAAAAGAGGAGAAAGAGAAGGGGAGAAACCCATATTCGATATCCACACATTTGGCCTCATACTTGACACGTTTACGTTGTGCAGCTTCAATAACCGCACGACCTGGCATAAAATCAATCATACCAGATTGTGTCAAAGGTGACGACCCCGTAAGATCAACACAAACATCAAGCCCACTATCCCAGGAGTAAAGTAATATATCAGCTAGGCGCAAAGATCTATCCCTATCACCATAAAGCCCAATATCCACCTCCTTACGAGCTGAAATTCCGGACCGAGAGCATATATCAACAAGAACATCACGCACAATATTATGCCGATGTTTAATGCCAACAATACCCGCACAAGAAACAGCATGATCCCCATAAATATCTCCAGTAAAAACACGGGAACAAGCTGAACACGGTACCTGAACAGTGAAAAGAGGAACACCCAGCCGATAACACAACACACAACGGTAAGTCCAGGCATTCATAGTTTGACCCAATCCAGATATAGGAGCCACCCTGAGCCAATCTGAAGTATGATCTTCCTTTAGAGAGTTCCATAACGCCATCTGTCGAGGAGAAAGATGGAATGTAGATTCAACAGTCTGGGTAACCCGATCGAAATATATATCTGCCAATTTCTTCATGAGTTTGGGGGCAGCGACCTCGCTTAGGTTACTCAAAATGTCAATATCCATATCCATATTAAAAGTACATAAAGCATCATCAAAGTACATAAAGCATCATTAAAAGTACATAAAGTATCATTTTATATATAAGTTGTCATGGTAGCATACATTTTGTTAGCATGATACGTATTTAAAATAGTTTATGTACATGTAATCTTTTAATATGTATTTTTTACGTAATATTTTTTGTTTATTTATTTTGGTATTGACTCTATCATTTTTTATTGGAACTAACTAATATTAATACATTAGGCTAAGTTATAACTATTTCTTATGATAGTCAACAATACACGTGCGATGCACATGTGCTGTATAGAAGTTTCAATAAATTTAAAACATGTGCGACGCACATGGGCTATATAGAAGTTTTCATAGCGTAATATTCGGCATTTATTTTCGTCATTTTATATTTAAGTTTTCATGGTGTCACATATTTGTTAAGCTTTATACATACTTAGAATACTTTATTGAGTTGCACATGGGCTATATATAAGTTTTTATATCGTAATTTTCAGAACTTATTTTCATCATTATATATCTAAGTTGTGAGGGTATCACATTTCTAAGCATGACACACATTTAAAATAGTTTATTGACATTAAAAGAGTATATGCGAAGAGATTTTTTTCAAGATGTTACATTGAAAAGAGTCTCTTCACATGTAATTTTTTAATATGTATAAGTTACATAAATTATTTTAAATATGAAGCGACTACATTAATATTGGAGACCTTTTATATTCATCCACGTGCAATGCACACAGGTTTGGACTACATCAGGACCCATGTGATGTACACAGGTTGGATCTAATTGTTTTTTCGTAATGTTCGGGACTAATTTTCGGTTCATGTTTGAAACTCTCTTTTTTTTGTGAAAGACGGACTTCGTTGTTCAAATAAATTACATTATTAAAAGCGAACTATAAAATAAATTTCATGTTTAACAAAACTATAAAAACATAAAACATTAAAGTGATTAGTATATTCAAGAGTATAAATTATAATTCGTATAATAAATTATAATTTTTATGGTAAAATATTGCATGTTTAATTTGCAACGTACTATTAATATGAATCCTAAGTGTTTATCTATATTGACACCGGTAGCCGTGGCGTTGTTCTTGTTGTTGTTGTCTTTGTCATTGTTATTCATTGGCATTTTGCATGTTTTGTTCTTGATATAATTTTCGTGACTTGTCGATCTCTTTCTTTAATGTGAAGAGGTTTTTTGCAAAATGTTATATTTAAATGAGGCTTTTCATATGTAATCTTTTAATGTGAGTAAGCTACATAAATTATTTTTTAATAAATGCATTATTACAACATTTTTCCATAAATTATAATATCGAATTTGGAGCATTCATTAGTAACTCATTCTAAGTATTTACAGTATGACGACATGAATCACTTGATCTCAAACTCAAATGAATAATGCTTACCTCGTGATAGGTGTAGGATAACATTTGAAATACAATTTTCTTCTCTTTTATATACTTCTCCGATTTAGAAGATTCTCATTGTTATGATGATAGTGTGAAGATATTTTTATTATATACTACCACTTGCAATATGTAACATTGACATAATTTGCACAGTCATATCAAATATCAAAGTCACACAATATCCCAAGACGTTTAATTAAGAAAGTGACATTAACACAACGCAAGACAAAAAACTACATTAAGAGCAAAAATATTAAAATGCACCAACAAAGTGTAGTAATAATTATTGACTAAAAATTGAATGTTCGTCACATTATTTTCAATAAACTTACTTGCTAACGAATTAGCTCGTTTATAGGTATTACATGAAGTAAAATATTGTATGTTTAATTTGTAACGTATTATTAATATGAATGCTAAGTATTCATCCCACCAGTAGCCGTGGCATTGATCTTCTTGTTGTTCTTGTTCTTGTTGTTGTTGTTGTTGTTGTTCATTGGTCTTTTACATGTTTTGTTCTTGACACAATTTTTGTGATTTCCCGATCTCTTTCTTTAATGCTTCTTGATGCGCTACAAAAAAATATATATATAGTTGATCATTAGTAACTTAAATACAGTTAATCAATATATTGCATTTTCGATCAAAGTAAAAATATTCGTGCATGTTCCACTTAATTGATAAGACAACGATGTGTAGGATCTCTTAAACCATTAAAGAAGATGATTTTACTACCAAATCTCCTAAGCTACAATCTTTATGTCCTACATTGTTACACACAAAAAACACACGTGAAATTTACGTAAAATAATATAAATCAATATGCTAAATAAGTAAGACGATATGATGCTTACTTTACCACAATAATAAGTTGTAGCCCAATATGCATGTGGTGTAGAGGAAGTTGTGGTTTGTTGTGTGTGATTTTTGACACATTATATAGTTGATAAAATATTTGTAACTCATGGACGGGAAGGTAAAAAGACTCACCACTAATTTGTGTGTTTAATTTATGCATTCATGACATTTTTTGTTAGTATTCTTTGAGGTTTAGAGATGACTTGAAACATGTTGTACCGTACAAACTTTTATGCACCATTCCTATGTACTAACCCTTATGCATGACTATTAAATCAACGTACTAACACATGAAGCTTCCACATTTCACTTTCAATTCATGAAATATTTATTGTGAGCATTTTGCATTTATAAAACAACTTAAGCTTTTAGTATATAAGATTAAACACGTCTATTTTGTTTGTGTAAGCTATTCTTAAATTACCAAATCAAATCCTTTTCATCTCGAATATAATTTCGAATCAAAATCGATGAATGCGATCTAATGTGATTATATTATAAACACAATTCGATGAATATAACAAATAAGTTTGAATTTGTTTGCTTGCTACATACGAATAAGTTGCGAATAAGTTAAATAGTACTTTCTGATTGAAATCAGCTAAATCTACTAATTAAAAGATACGTGGGTCTGATTACTCTTAGCAATAATAATAATAATAATAATAATAATAATAATAATAATACTGTAATAATAAACTTAATTTTGGCTTTCTAACATACATTACAACCAGTTTTTCCTTCCCCTCGATCTCCTTATTTATATGTTGGAATTTCTCCATAAGCAACCTCTGTTTTGTTCTTAAAGACGTTGAAAATAACGAAACGAGTTTTTCGTAAGTTTAAGTAGCGGAGCTGAATCGTTGTCATCCGATGCACTGGTGAATTGGGCTACTTTTGTGAAGATGGGAGGACATATTTATATGTTCTTTTGTTTTTGCAGCTGGCACCAAAGAAAGTTGTTGGAGTTTGTTTCTATAAATCTGAGTTGAGCTAAATATGTTATCAATAGGGAATATGGTCTCCACAAACATTTCATTTTCTTACGATATTATTTGTTGCGACATTGATTTTCAAAATGATTTTAATTGTACCATCAACTTGTTTGTATATAAATTGTATGAAATTTTTTGTGTTATTAGTGTATACAATATGTATAAAAACACATGTATTTTTCATATTAAAGGTGTTTTAAAAATAACATTTATTAGGTAGTTATGATTATAGCAGTTTTTTTTTTCTTAATTATATAATATTACATTGTATTTTAAATATGTATACAAAAGGTGCTTTAAAATAGGGTTGAGCAACAGGTTAAACGCGACTCGAACCGAAAATTGAATAACGGTAAAACGTGAACCAAGAACTGAAATGAGTAAAAGCTATCGAAACCGAAACCGAACCTAATAAGGTCGGTTCGGTTCGGCTCGGCTCTGGTCGGTTTAGCTAATTCGAACCGAATAAGTGTGTTTTGACCCAAACCGAATTCGAACCCGAACCCGAACCGTATAAAACAGCTATACTTATTAAAATTTGTAACGATAAGTAAGTGTATTGATTTAATATTTTAGACTTTCATTTTAAAATGTCTCAAATAATTTATAATATAGTATAGATAGCATATACAAATTACATAGATTCTTCGTATGCATCATATTTCTACAATACATATATAAGAATACGTTATTCTAACCAACATAAGTTTGCCGAGCGATATATCAAGGTATACTTGAAGAGTTGAAGTGTTGTTTAACAAATTAATGAAGTTCAGTTGATGCCTTGATGGTTCAGATATAGTGGTTTAAGACTTTTTTAGTATAGAGATCTAAAGTTTAAACTCTACAAACAGTGACTTGGGGGGTTAGTTTTCGGTTGCCTTCCCTATCGTAAACGTTTCTTTTAAGGCCTGGAAATGGAGAAGTGTATGTGAAACAGGAATAGTTTTATCTCAACTCCCTTTTTTCGTGAGAAGCTGCAGCTGAACATTATCTGAGGTGCGGTCTTTAATAAGAAGTGTTGCGTCAGGTTCAAAATAAACTCGGGTTAAAGTTGTTCGTGAAACAATTCTTTTATTTATTTTTATTTTTTATTTTATTATTATTTTTTTCCTTGTAAACTATGGGGTTGATAGTAGGGCTGTAAACGAACCGGACGAATACGAACGGAGCTTTGTTCATATTCGTTCATTTAATTTTAACCGAACAAATAAACGGACACGGACGCTTAAACGGACAAATTTTCTTGTTCATGTTCGTTTATTAAGAAAATGAATTATTCGTGTTCGTTTATATTCGTTCATTAAGACATTAAACGAACGCTAAACGAACATAAACGATCGAACATAAATGAAAATAGATAAACAAACATAAACTTTATTGAATTCTTCACAATATATTGTTTTATAAGTGTTGTTTTGTTTAAAAAAACCAATTTTTAAAATTATAAAATAAAAAGATATGATATACGAATATAAAAAGATATTATAAAATAAAATTTGTCGGTTCAACTTTGAAATTGATGGGAGCGATTATGGGAACAGTTGTGGTTATTTTTTTACCAGAAATATTTAACTAATGTGTGTAAGTACGTATTAAATAACTGCAGTAAAGTTTCATTTAATAATAGAAAGAGCATAATTTCACAGAAAATGTTACTCTGAAACAATTAATTAGCTACTAAAAAGTCAACTTGACCTTGTTCAAACTTGAATTCACACAAAATATGGGAAAAATACAAAAATACGTATTCATATAACATTAAGGGCACGTTTGGTAGGGTGAAATTCAGATAAATGAAATGAAGCGCAGAAATCAAATTCATAGAAATGAATTCCACATAAATTCAGTAAAAATTATTGTGTTTGATAACACCAGAGAATTGACTTAAGAAATCAATAAAAATTATTATTATTATTATTATTATTATTATTATTGTTATTATTATTATTATTATTATTATTATTATTATTATTTTATTATTATTATTATTATTATTATTATTTTATTTTTATTTTTTTTTTAATCAACCAACACTTTTATTAACAATAAATAGGATTTCACAAGAAATTGGTGGGGAGCCGAGAAACCAACTGGGCCCCCACACCTCTAGCAATAGCAAATCCAATCCTATTAAAAATATGAACGGCAGTCCGCGCCCCAATGTCTTGAGTCGTAGAGAAACGTCGAATACGCTTTAGAAGAGTAACCGCATCTTTCTCAAGTTCTCCAAAAGAGGAGAAAGAGAAGGGGAGAAACCCATATTCGATATCCACACATTTGGCCTCATACTTGACACGTTTACGTTGTGCAGCTTCAATAACCGCACGACCTGGCATAAAATCAATCATACCAGATTGTGTCAAAGGTGACGACCCCGTAAGATCAACACAAACATCAAGCCCACTATCCCAGGAGTAAAGTAATATATCAGCTAGGCGCAAAGATCTATCCCTATCACCATAAAGCCCAATATCCACCTCCTTACGAGCTGAAATTCCGGACCGAGAGCATATATCAACAAGAACATCACGCACAATATTATGCCGATGTTTAATGCCAACAATACCCGCACAAGAAACAGCATGATCCCCATAAATATCTCCAGTAAAAACACGGGAACAAGCTGAACACGGTACCTGAACAGTGAAAAGAGGAACACCCAGCCGATAACACAACACACAACGGTAAGTCCAGGCATTCATAGTTTGACCCAATCCAGATATAGGAGCCACCCTGAGCCAATCTGAAGTATGATCTTCCTTTAGAGAGTTCCATAACGCCATCTGTCGAGGAGAAAGATGGAATGTAGATTCAACAGTCTGGGTAACCCGATCGAAATATATATCTGCCAATTTCTTCATGAGTTTGGGGGCAGCGACCTCGCTTAGGTTACTCAAAATGTCAATATCCATATCCATATTAAAAGTACATAAAGCATCATCAAAGGAGGGACCCGCAGTTGCAATACCAGAACTATGGAGAAGCTTAGTCTGTAAGCTAGCAGATTGAAGTCGAGACGCAAGAAAAGCATATTTCAAGACATCTCCTGCAGAATAAACACCAAGCCCCCCAAAGGCAAAGGGAAGGGTGGCGAGTCTCCACTGCCAATCACCAAAACCAGGCCCAGAACCAGTGACAATACGTTCCAATGAAGAACGAAGTGCCGCATCAAAAGAAACCTGAGCACACTCAAAGACCCTGGGAGAACATGTGCGCATCGAAAAATACAACTTAGAAATACCTGCACATGCACGGAGTAGCAACAACTCACATTGAGGGTCATTAAGTTTAGCAACAGCATCCATAAGATCAATAGTTTTAGCCACCCTTTTCAAAACCAGCCTACTACCAAACTCAAAATCAACACTAACAGGCCCACCCAATAATTTAACACCATGTAAGAGGTGAGAAATATTGGGAGGGAACACACCCGCATATCTGCTTCTAGGGTCTTCCTTTGGCCAAAAGACCTCAGTTTTATCAACGTTAAGGTGTAAGCCACGACTAGGTCCATCCATCATAATCAACTCTAAAACCTTACCCACAACCAAAGTATCTCCAATAACAGTGCCATCATCTAGATACCAAGCTTGAAAAGAAAGGTTAAAAGAGTCTCTAATCTTACATGCCAGGGGATGTAACACTAAGGCAAAAAGAAGAGGCCCAAGCGGATCACCTTGTTGCACACCTTGATGAGACCAAAGAGTATACTCACCATAATATAATCTGGCGGGGCTAGAGTAACAGAATTCCACCCATTGTGAAATAGCCGAAAAATGAAGCCGAACCTTACGTAACATAACAGCCCGATCAACCATGTTGAAGGCGTTTTTAAAATCAACCAACAACATAGAAAGACCAACATCACCCCCCCCCCCCCCCCCCCCCCCCCCCGATCCTCAACCAAACGATTCACTGCATGAAGAATAGCCTCCCCTCCTCCCGAAACCCCAACACTAAATTGTAAATCATCTAAATAACCGTCTGAAGAATGACCAATCATGGACGCACAAACCTTGGAAACTAACCGCCTCCAAACAGTCCCAACAGCAATGGGACGGATACCCCCACCTGGTTTGACTAAGGGTGTGAGAGGAGCACTAGCAATGTACTCACCCAACTCCCTCAGGCATTTACCAGCAAGGAAAAGGTTCACCACTTGGGTGATAGATGCGATCAATTCATCAGAAGTAGCCACAGCCGCACCATTTAAACAATCCAAAAGGTGTTGAGCGCGTAAACCATCTCGCCCACAAGAAGTACCACGCGGAAAACTCTTAATCATGTCAAGAACCGTAGCAGTAGATGCAGTAAGGTGATGATGATCAATAGGTATATCAGGCAAAAGAGGAGCAGACTGGAAAGGGTGCTTAGCTTTTAAGTCCTCAAGAGTAGAAACATCATAAGGTGCAATACCAGAAGACGAAAGAACTCTGACCGCAGCAGTATAATGACCATCACAAATCTTCCTTTTACATTGCTTGACATTGCGATCACCCAAATCCGAACTGACATCATCAATATTAGACCAAACAGGTGAGGGTTCGGCTAAAACATCACGCACAATCTGTATACTACCACTAGGAGTGCCCCACGCCCGAATAGCATTAACAATATATATTCTTCCTGGCGTTAGCGCTTATTGGCCGACCTACATTCTTGATTACTCCTCGGGCAAAAGGTTTTAAGGAGACAAAGGGGCAAGACCAACAAACCAACCCAACAAGAAATGTCATCAGGAGCGCAGATTACCTTGTCAAGAGCTCCTTTCAAAACACGAGAGAACTCCAAACGACATTTAGGAGGGATGGACTTGACAGTACGCAGCCCCTTAGAGAATAAAGAATCAAGAAGAGGTAAATCGAAACCACCAAGCTCGTCCAAAACCAAATCCTCAACAACACCACCATGAGAAGGAACCTGTGGTTTGGTGAGATCATGCAACACGAACCGAACAACACCATCACCACAATCAGGAGGTGACACAAAATCAGCCCCCCCCCCCCACCATGTCGACACCGAGCCCGAAAAGTATGCGTTTTGAAACAACCACCACACAACCACAATCCCATACGCTTAAGAGTAACCTCAGCCCTTTAAAAAACAACCAAATCCGACACAAGAGCATGTCTAGTGATAGCCAGTGCATCCCCATTGAAGTGTCGATCGCGGAGATGTGTGATCAAATAATTCTTGGTAAGCCCATTTCCGCCCCCATCGCGACACCCACTAAGACCCGCAAAGGGGCAATGGAATTTCACAATAGGCATAATAAATAAAACCACTATAGCAACAAAATACCAACCAAAGAGCAAACTGTAAAAAAATACACCACTGTAGCAGCACACAACAACCACTGTAGCAGATTTGTAGCAACAAAGTACCAACCAAACTGAGAAGCAAGCCGTAAGGGAATCGTAGTAAGACAAAATCCAGGCTGTGTAGAAGTAACCACACGGATCAAAAAGAATCTCGAAACAAAAACCCCTACAATAGCAAAATAACAGCAGGTCTAGCAAACAATGAAGCAACAAACCATACCAAACTTTTTCTTAAACCTAACCAATGGATGCCAGTGAACTCAAACAACCACTGATGTAAGCGAACCCAAAACAACCACTGAAAAAAGCAGAATCCAACCAGACAGTTGCAGCGCCACTACAACTATAACCTAGACTATAAAAGCAGAATCCATCGAGAAAGGGAATCCACAATCCAAACTAATAAAACTCCACGTTTTGAAGAAACAAAACGATCCCAACGACCAAATAGAAACAGGTTTCGAAAAGAAACCCTAGAAAAGAGAACGAACCAAACAAAACCCTAAGAAAATAAAATTGTGGCAGTAGGCTCGAACATGAACCCTAGAACAATCGAAAACCAACCTGTATTATTATTATTATTATTATTATTATTATTATTATTATTATTATTATTATTATTATTATTATTATTATTATTTATTTATTATTATTTATTATTATTATTTATTATTATTATTATTTTCCACTCAAAAATTGTTTTTCAATGTAGAGAATTGGTTTCCACTCATGAAGTAAAGGAATTCATTTCCTTAAATTTATACATAAACTAAACACCTTAGGAATTGCAAATCTTTATTTTTTTATTTCACTGACTACCAACCAAGGGAAATGAATTCATTTCTATTTCTTTGAGCTGATTTCCCCCAACCAAACATGCCCTAAGTTAGTTTTAAATTTATTTTTGTGTACTTGCTCCAAAATATCACATAATTAGATTTTCAGAAAATTACAAATTAATGAATGGATAAATACTACAGTGTGCGGTACTTGTTTATCTTGGTTGGTTTGGTGGTGCAAAGAAGAACACACTTTTTTTATATTATTTGTGAGTGTCCTTGAGATATATTTGTATTTAACTAGGATTGTAAGCCGCGCGTTATCGCGGGAGTCAGATTTTAAATGTGGTGCCGTTCCAAAAAAAACAAAAAAACAAAAAAAAAAAATCTGTAGCTATAGTAGTACTGTAGCAAATTATTATTTTAATGAAGTTACTGTTCACCCCTCACAAAAGCACTGTAGCGAAGGGTGAACAGTAACCCCACGCTAAATGTATATATGTATAATAACTTATTTTAAATATTTAGTTAGCTGGTCAGTACTACGCCTATTGCTGATAGTGAGTTATGTGATACGCTAGAAAGTTGATGTAACGCTGAGGTGGAGGTGATGACTGCTGTATTCAAGTTTCAATCTATCGTCTGTAAATAATGACTGTTGTTAAAAGAAATAGCAGTGTACCCGCGCGTTGCAGCGGCGGGTACCCTGAAATATAATTTTTCAATGGAATTAATAAAAATGTCACGGGATGTCATTCCGACACCTAAATTTGCTTGGTCACAGCTTTATGTATCGAGTCGAGTTTTATTGGGTCGAGTCTTGATCACAGGTTCATGTCTAGGTTAAGATGGAGGGTTGTACATTGTGTTTAAATGATTGCAATGTTGGGTGCAGTGGTGTTTTTAATGCTATTAATGTAGAATGGGGGTTGTACATTGTGTTTAAATGATTGTAATATTGGGTGTAGGGATATTTTTAATGCTATTAATGTAGAATGAGGATTGTACATTGTGTTTAAATGATTGTAATATTGGGTGTAGGGGTGTTTTTAATGCTATTAATGTAGAATGAGGCTTGTACATTGTGTTTAAATGATTGTAATATTGGATGTAGAGGTGTTTTTAATGCTATTAATGTAGAATGAGGGTTGTACATTGTGTTTAAATAATTGTAATATTGGGTGTAGGGGTGTTTTTAATGCTATTAATGTAGAATTCTAAGGAAAATGGTCTGAATTTCGATTCGTGCTAATTTTTGTTGTACACAATGCTTTGGTTGTTGTAATTATAAAAATTGCTTGCTTTAAAGTGTTGCAAACCAGGCATCATTTTGTGTACATCTGAATTTTTTGAAGAGAGAGTCCTTCTTTCATTATAAGTAGTATAGATGAATAGTGATTTTTTGTTTCAAATTCATTATTAGAAGATACCAAAATTATAACAGTACTATACATCAAATATTCACTATATTATATCACAAGAAAGATGGTTTGACCTCAAAAAGTTGCCTGTGCAGTTAAATAGAATATTATTTTTGAAACATAAAAGTCCAATGGTTATACAAATAAAACTTTCTTGAGCATGTCTGTTCACTTCAGGATTATATTACTACATTTACAAACTACAACGGTATTTCAAAAGACAAAATCTGAGTACTAAGGATACAAGTTACAACCCTTAATAACTGATTATACTTACATAATTCAAATCATTAAACAAAAGGATAAATTAAACTACGTTAATCTAAACTATAATTATTCGAACAATTACTACTAGTTAGATTATATAGTACGAAAATAAAAGCTTACAAATAAAAAAAAGATAATAGAAGCACAAAAAAGAGCATTGTGCTTGACTAGCTAAACCAAATCCGAAAATAGCACCTCCCAAATGTCAATAAAAACATCAAAAATCACCCTATGATGTTCTTCAGAATTTAAAGAAATAAAACACTCCAACAAATCTTCAAGTTCTTGTGGTCCAAATATATTTTTTTCCACAATCATTTCCACCATTGAAACCCTGAAATCTTCATATGGATTGCTCGATTTCTTGACCACTGCAAAACTATCTTCTACAAGCTTCCCACTCTTCTCTGTTCCTTTGTCACTAACACTACTGAATCTTTTCGACTTCCGAAAAGCTCTCTTTTTGCGAAAAGAAGCAGAAGAGTCTGAGGAAAAAGAACGCGACGAAAACAAAGTTGTTTCATCGTCGCTTTCGTTTTCCTCATCACTACTACGCCAGTCGTAGTAGTAATTATCTGATGTGAAACTTTCCATTTTTTTAGGTTTTCTATAATGGGGCTTCTTTCTTGTCAATTTTTTTGGTCCTTGATAGACCATATTTGCTGGAAATTTGGTGTTTTTTACGATATAGCACTCGGGTTTAGAGAATGAGTTGGGTTTTGGCGAGAAAAGATCTATGAGTTGACGATGATGATGGTTTTCAGGGAAGAAAAAAGGTTGATGAGATACGTCCGAGATGTTTTTTGAGTGGCATGATTGGAACATATTTGAGAGTTTTTGCTTTAAACGTGTTTCCATGTCTTTGAGCGAGAGTTGTGATCGTAAGTAAAATGACGAGGGGGGGGGGGGGGGGGGGGGGGGGGGGGGCTATAAATATTTGAAGTGATAAAACTAAGCTGCTAAGTGAAGCTTTCAAAATAAGCCTTCGATACTTATAGGGAAAGTTGCATAAGCATGTTGCTAAAAAAATAAAGAAAAAATAAATAAATAATCAATATTCCTAGATTACCATGTCATTGGTTACTTTAATATACGAGTCATTCAGACCGGGCGATGCCCCGGGCTGTATATGATGGTATTATATATTTAAATTGTTATTGTTCAACACTAATTTTTGTTATTTTGATCATGGATCCGTCATTTATTTTCGTCATTTTATATTCAGAACGTATTTTTGTCATTTTATATATAAGTTGTCATGGTAGCATACATTTTGTTAGCATGATACGTATTTAAAATAGTTTATGTACATGTAATCTTTTAATATGTATTTTTTACGTAATATTTTTTGTTTATTTATTTTGGTATTGACTCTATCATTTTTTATTAGAACTAACTAATATTAATACATTAGGCTAAGTTATAACTATTTCTTATGATAGTCAACAATACACGTGCGATGCACATGTGCTGTATAGAAGTTTCAATAAATTTAAAACATGTGCGACGCACATGGGCTATATAGAAGTTTTCATAGCGTAATATTCGGCATTTATTTTCGTCATTTTATATTTAAGTTTTCATGGTGTCACATATTTGTTAAGCTTTATACGTACTTAGAATACTTTATTGAGTTGCACATGGGCTATATATAAGTTTTTATATCGTAATTTTCAGAACTTATTTTCATCATTATATATCTAAGTTGTGAGGGTATCACATTTCTAAGCATGACACACATTTAAAATAGTTTATTGACATTAAAAGAGTATATGCGAAGAGATTTTTTTCAAGATGTTACATTGAAAAGAGTCTCTTCACATGTAATTTTTTAATATGTATAAGTTACATAAATTATTTTAAATATGAAGCGACTACATTAATATTGGAGACCTTTTATATTCATCCACGTGCAATGCACACAGGTTTGGACTACATCAGGACCCATGTGATGTACACAGGTTGGATCTAATTGTTTTTTCGTAATGTTCGGGACTAATTTTCGGTTCATGTTTGAAACTCTCTTTTTTTTGTGAAAGACGGACTTCGTTGTTCAAATAAATTACATTATTAAAAGCGAACTATAAAATAAATTTCATGTTTAACAAAACTATAAAAACATAAAACATTAAAGTGATTAGTATATTCAAGAGTATAAATTATAATTCGTATAATAAATTATAATTTTTATGGTAAAATATTGCATGTTTAATTTGCAACGTACTATTAATATGAATCCTAAGTGTTTATCTATATTGGCACCGGTAGCCGTGGCGTTGTTCTTGTTGTTGTTGTCTTTGTCATTGTTGTTCATTGGCATTTTGCATGTTTTGTTCTTGATATAATTTTCGTGACTTATCGATCTCTTTCTTTAATGTGAAGAGGTTTTTTGCAAAATGTTATATTTAAATGAGGCTTTTCATATGTAATCTTTTAATGTGAGTAAGCTACATAAATTATTTTTTAATAAATGCATTATTACAACATTTTTTCATAAATTATAATATCGAATTTGGAGCATTCATTAGTAACTCATTCTAAGTATTTACAGTATGACGACATAAATCACTTGATCTCAAACTCAAATGAATAATGCTTACCTCGTGATAGGTGTAGGATAACATTTGAAATACAATTTTCTTCTCTTTTATATACTTCTCCGATTTAGAAGATTCTCATTGTTATGATGATAGTGTGAAGATATTTTTATTATATACTACCACTTGCAATATGTAACATTGACATAATTTGCACAGTCATATCAAATATCAAAGTCACGCAATATCCCAAGACGTTTAATTAAGAAAGTGATATTAACACAACGCAAGACAAAAAACTACATTAAGAGCAAAAATATTAAAATGCACCAACAAAGTGTAGTAATAATTATTGACTAAAAATTGAATGTTCGTCACATTATTTTCAATAAACTTACTTGCTAACGAATTAGCTCGTTTATAGGTATTACATGAAGTAAAATATTGTATGTTTAATTTGTAACGTATTATTAATATGAATGCTAAGTATTCATCCCACCAGTAGCCGTGGCATTGATCTTCTTGTTGTTCTTGTTCTTGTTGTTGTTGTTGTTGTTGTCCATTGGTCTTTTACATGTTTTGTTCTTGACACAATTTTTGTGATTTCTCGATCTCTTTCTTTAATGCTTCTTGATGCGCTACAAAAAAAAATATATATAGTTGATCATTAGTAACTTAAATACAGTTAATCAATATATTGCATTTTCGATCAAAGTAAAAATATTGATCATGGATCCGTCATTTATTTTCGTCATTTTATATTCAGAACGTATTTTTGTCATTTTATATATAAGTTGTCATGGTAGCATACATTTTGTTAGCATGATACGTATTTAAAATAGTTTATGTACATGTAATCTTTTAATATGTATTTTTTACGTAATATTTTTTGTTTATTTATTTTGGTATTGACTCTATCATTTTTTATTAGAACTAACTAATATTAATACATTAGGCTAAGTTATAACTATTTCTTATGATAGTCAACAATACACGTGCGATGCACATGTGCTGTATAGAAGTTTCAATAAATTTAAAACATGTGCGACGCACATGGGCTATATAGAAGTTTTCATAGCGTAATATTCGGCATTTATTTTCGTCATTTTATATTTAAGTTTTCATGGTGTCACATATTTGTTAAGCTTTATACGTACTTAGAATACTTTATTGAGTTGCACATGGGCTATATATAAGTTTTTATATCGTAATTTTCAGAACTTATTTTCATCATTATATATCTAAGTTGTGAGGGTATCACATTTCTAAGCATGACACACATTTAAAATAGTTTATTGACATTAAAAGAGTATATGCGAAGAGATTTTTTTCAAGATGTTACATTGAAAAGAGTCTCTTCACATGTAATTTTTTAATATGTATAAGTTACATAAATTATTTTAAATATGAAGCGACTACATTAATATTGGAGACCTTTTATATTCATCCACGTGCAATGCACACAGGTTTGGACTACATCAGGACCCATGTGATGTACACAGGTTGGATCTAATTGTTTTTTCGTAATGTTCGGGACTAATTTTCGGTTCATGTTTGAAACTCTCTTTTTTTTGTGAAAGACGGACTTCGTTGTTCAAATAAATTACATTATTAAAAGCGAACTATAAAATAAATTTCATGTTTAACAAAACTATAAAAACATAAAACATTAAAGTGATTAGTATATTCAAGAGTATAAATTATAATTCGTATAATAAATTATAATTTTTATGGTAAAATATTGCATGTTTAATTTGCAACGTACTATTAATATGAATCCTAAGTGTTTATCTATATTGGCACCTGTAGCCGTGGCGTTGTTCTTGTTGTTGTTGTCTTTGTCATTGTTGTTCATTGGCATTTTGCATGTTTTGTTCTTGATATAATTTTCGTGACTTATCGATCTCTTTCTTTAATGTGAAGAGGTTTTTTGCAAAATGTTATATTTAAATGAGGCTTTTCATATGTAATCTTTTAATGTGAGTAAGCTACATAAATTATTTTTTAATAAATGCATTATTACAACATTTTTTCATAAATTATAATATCGAATTTGGAGCATTCATTAGTAACTCATTCTAAGTATTTACAGTATGACGACATAAATCACTTGATCTCAAACTCAAATGAATAATGCTTACCTCGTGATAGGTGTAGGATAACATTTGAAATACAATTTTCTTCTCTTTTATATACTTCTCCGATTTAGAAGATTCTCATTGTTATGATGATAGTGTGAAGATATTTTTATTATATACTACCACTTGCAATATGTAACATTGACATAAT
The DNA here is from genome assembly GCA_030686995.1 of Artemisia argyi. Classification (NCBI taxonomy): domain Eukaryota; kingdom Viridiplantae; phylum Streptophyta; class Magnoliopsida; order Asterales; family Asteraceae; genus Artemisia; species Artemisia argyi. The sequence continues at coordinate 104,124,451 of CM060677.1, forward strand.
TTGCACAGTCATATCAAATATCAAAGTCACGCAATATCCCAAGACGTTTAATTAAGAAAGTGATATTAACACAACGCAAGACAAAAAACTACATTAAGAGCAAAAATATTAAAATGCACCAACAAAGTGTAGTAATAATTATTGACTAAAAATTGAATGTTCGTCACATTATTTTCAATAAACTTACTTGCTAACGAATTAGCTCGTTTATAGGTATTACATGAAGTAAAATATTGTATGTTTAATTTGTAACGTATTATTAATATGAATGCTAAGTATTCATCCCACCAGTAGCCGTGGCATTGATCTTCTTGTTGTTCTTGTTCTTGTTGTTGTTGTTGTTGTCCATTGGTCTTTTACATGTTTTGTTCTTGACACAATTTTTGTGATTTCTCGATCTCTTTCTTTAATGCTTCTTGATGCGCTACAAAAAAAAATATATATAGTTGATCATTAGTAACTTAAATACAGTTAATCAATATATTGCATTTTCGATCAAAGTAAAAATATTCGTGCATGTTCCACTTAATTGATAAGACAACGATGTGTAGGATCTCTTAAACCATTAAAGAAGATGATTTTACTACCAAATCTCCTAAGCTACAATCTTTATGTCCTACATTGTTACACACAAAAAACACACGTGAAATTTACGTAAAATAATATAAATCAATATGCTAAATAAGTAAGACGATATGATGCTTACTTTACCACAATAATAAGTTGTAGCCCAATATGCATGTGGTGTAGAGGAAGTTGTGGTTTGTTGTGTGTGATTTTTGACACATTATATAGTTGATAAAATATTTGTAACTCATGGACGGGAAGGTAAAAAGACTCACCACTAATTTGTGTGTTTAATTTATGCATTCATGACATTTTTTGTTAGTATTCTTTGAGGTTTAGAGATGACTTGAAACATGTTGTACCGTACAAACTTTTATGCACCATTCCTATGTACTAACCCTTATGCATGACTATTAAATCAACGTACTAACACATGAAGCTTCCACATTTCACTTTCAATTCATGAAACATTTATTGTGAGCATTTTGCATTTATAAAACAACTTAAGCTTTTAGTATATAAGATTAAACACGTCTATTTTGTTTGTGTAAGCTATTCTTAAATTACCAAATCAAATCCTTTTCATCTCGAATATAATTTCGAATCAAAATCGATGAATGCGATCTAATGTGATTATATTATAAACACAATTCGATGAATATAACAAATAAGTTTGAATTTGTTTGCTTGCTACATACGAATAAGTTGCGAATAAGTTAAATAGTACTTTCTGATTGAAATCAGCTAAATCTACTAATTAAAAGATACGTGGGTCTAGGGGTGGAAACGAGCCGAGCCGAGCCCGAGCCTGCCAGAGCTCGAGCTCGGCTCGTTTAAGTTTTAAAGGGCTCGAGCTCGAGCTCGGCTCGTTTCGAGCTTTAAATATTAAGCTCGAGCTCGGCTCGTTGTATATTATATAGGCTCGGGCTCGGCTCGAGCTCGGCTCGTTTATACGATTTGACCATAAAAATTTAAAGCTTGGCTCGAGCTCGAGCTCGGCTCGTAATATATTTTTATTGAGCTCGTTAATAAGCTCGAGCTCGGCTCATACATATATATGTAATATTTAAAATATCATAATTTCATTTAGGCTTGTTTAGGCTCGCGAGCCCAAACGAGCTTTGTATATAAAGCTCGGGCTCGAGCTCGATTAATAAACGAGCTGCAACTTAGGCTCGAGCTCGGGCTCGAGCTCGTTTAGGCTCGGCTCGCTCGAGCTTTTTACCGATCCGATCCCGAGCTTTTTACGAGCGGCTCGGCTCATTTCCACCCCTACGTGGGTCTGATTACTCTTAGCAATAATAATAATAATAATAATAATAATAATAATAATAATAATAATAATAATACTGTAATAATAAACTTAATTTTGGCTTTCTAACATACATTACAACCACTTTTTCCTTCCCCTCGATCTCCTTATTTATATGTTGGAATTTCTCCATAAGCAACCTCCGTTTTGTTCTTAAAGACGTTGAAAATAACGAAACGAGTTTTTCGTAAGTTTAAGTAGCGGAGCTGAATCGTTGTCATCCGATGCACTGGTGAATTGGGCTACTTTTGTGAAGATGGGAGGACATATTTATATGTTCTTTTGTTTTTGCAGCTGGCACCAAAGAAAGTTGTTGGAGTTTGTTTCTATAAATCTGAGTTGAGCTAAATATGTTATCAATAGGGAATATGGTCTCCACAAACATTTCATTTTCTTACGATATTATTTGTTGCGACATTGATTTTCAAAATGATTTTAATTGTACCATCAACTTGTTTGTATATAAATTGTATGAAATTTTTTGTGTTATTAGTGTATACAATATGTATAAAAACACATGTATTTTTCATATTAAAGGTGTTTTAAAAATAACATTTATTAGGTAGTTATGATTATAGCAGTTTTTTTTTTCTTAATTATATAATATTACATTGTATTTTAAATATGTATACAAAAGGTGCTTTAAAATAGGGTTGAGCAACAGGTTAAACGCGACTCGAACCGAAAATTGAATAACGGTAAAACGTGAACCAAGAACTGAAATGAGTAAAAGCTATCGAAACTGAAACCGAACCTAATAAGGTCGGTTCGGTTAGGCTCGGCTCTGGTCGGTTTAGCTAATTCGAACCGAATAAGTGTGTTTTGACCCAAACCGAATTCGAACCCGAACCCGAACCGTATAAAACAGCTATACTTATTAAAATTTGTAACGATAAGTAAGTGTATTGATTTAATATTTTAGACTTTCATTTTAAAATGTCTCAAATAATTTATAATGTAGTATAGATAGCATATACAAATTACATAGATTCTTCGTATGCATCATATTTCTACAATACATATATAAGAATACGTTATTCTAACCAACATAAGTTTGCCGAGCGATATATCAAGGTATACTTGAAGAGTTGAAGTGTTGTTTAACAAATTAATGAAGTTCAGTTGATGCCTTGATGGTTCAGATATAGTGGTTTAAGACTTTTTTAGTATAGAGATCTAAAGTTTAAACTCTACAAACAGTGACTTGGGGGGTTAGTTTTCGGTTGCCTTCCCTATCGTAAACGTTTCTTTTAAGGCCTGGAAATGGAGAAGTGTATGTGAAACAGGAATAGTTTTATCTCAACTCCCTTTTTTCGTGAGAAGCTGCAGCTGAACATTATCTGAGGTGCGGTCTTTAATAAGAAGTGTTGCGTCAGGTTCAAAATAAACTCGGGTTAAAGTTGTTCGTGAAACAATTCTTTTATTTATTTTTATTTTTTATTTTATTATTATTTTTTTCCTTGTAAACTATGGGTTGATAGTAGGGCTGTAAACGAACCGGACGAATACGAACGGAGCTTTGTTCATATTCGTTCATTTAATTTTAACCGAACAAATAAACGGACACGGACGCTTAAACGGACAAATTTTCTTGTTCATGTTCGTTTATTAAGAAAATGAATTATTCGTGTTCGTTTATATTCGTTCATTAAGACATTAAACGAACGCTAAACGAACATAAACGATCGAACATAAATGAAAATAGATAAACAAACATAAACTTTATTGAATTCTTCACAATATATTGTTTTATAAGTGTTGTTTTGTTTAAAAAAACCAATTTTTAAAATTATAAAATAAAAAGATATGATATACGAATATAAATAGATAAATAAACATAAACGAACATTAACGAACGTCTAATTGAACGTTCACGAAAATAAATGAACGAACGAGACTTTTGTTCATGTTCGTTCATTTAACTAAACGAACGTAAAATATTGTTCATGTTCGTTCATTTAATAAACGAACGAACATAAACGAACTTTTTACCGAACGGTTCATGAAATGTTCACTGAACGTTCAGTTCGTTTACAGCCCTAGTTGATAGGTTCAAATATATCTGTGTATGACAATGACATACGTAGGTGTGTGTTTAGCCCCATGTAGTTTAAAGATGACGTTAAAAATATACTATTGTAACAACTATTATAACAACGACATACGGAGTAGTATCTAAATGATCTAGCTTAACTTTAACAAACATTTGTAACAAAAAGTTATACTATATCGTTAACATTCTTTTTTATAAATTTTGGAGCCCTAAATATAAAACGAGATGTACATTTTGAAACCTATAAAAATTTAATGCTTACGTGCGGAAGCACACCCTACACACTGTACACGGCTCATATTGCAGCATTTTCACATCTTCTTGTTTAATTATCTAGCTTGTGATGGAGTACGTTGCTTTCTAATCACGTTACACGTACTAACTTCATGCGCTTCACTCCTTTTCTGGGTTCACTCGGGACTTGGGAGGTGACTCTTTGTATTAAACTCACCATTGCTAGATGTGCAACTTTTTTGTTGGAGGTATTTAAAAGGATATATTAAATGATTAAAGATTTTAATGGTGGAAGACAAGGATCAATTGTCATCTTTTCCATGTTTTATTCCAGTGGAATTAAAACCTAATAAATCTTTTCAAAACTTTCTAATTAAGTATATCCAAAATTTTAAATGCATGCAAGTCAATATGCGTCAACTTACTTTAGTAAAAGAATTCCCCCCGTGATGTTTTCATTACCAAATTAGAACAAAAGAAAAAAGCGAACAATCTTTTTCACCAAATGCTCAATGCACAAGTCAAACGTAACGTTTTCATTACCAAATTATTTTCACAAACCACATGTCATTAATTTATAAACGAATATTGAATATAAAAAAATCCACTAAGCAGAAGTTATAGATCCATGTGGTATTTAAACTTCACTTTCGATAAAGCATTATGTTTTATAAGTTTTCTTTATATAAACTTAAGTTATGGCTTGATGTGTTGACATCACAAACGTAGTTACTAATGTATCAGTGGTATTACAATATCCAAAATTCAAAACTTAAGTTTTAGTTTACGACCAACCCCCATTTTCCTAATAAAACATATGTCCAATTCATAAAATACCTTATGAAGTTATCTGGGTTAACCAAACTTCAAATGACATTTTTCAAACATAATTTTTATCCTTTTTTTTTTTTTTTTTTTCTTTTTTTTTTTTTTTTTTTCTTTTTTTGGTATATGTCTGATATAGAAATGATTTGCAACATGTATTTATCAGAAATTGCGTAATAGTTTTCACAACTAAATTGACGAAATTATGCTAAATTTTCCAATAACCAAAAAAATTAAATATTACTACGTAAATTTTCTTACACATCATGAAACACGGGCAAGTACATTTTCGCTACAATTTTACGCTAAGGACCTAAACATCTGCTCACAATTCGTGGTATACGATTAGGTAATATACTCTAATGTGACTTTTGATCTCTCTCACACAAAATTGTTAAGAAAAGAAAAACGCAAAATAAATTTTACTAAATCTCAATCTTGTCCATATTTCTTTACCAGAATGTTGTTCGACTCTTTTACTATCTCATCTAAATCATCCCTTTCTAATTAAACTATCGTCATCATACCATCTCTAGGCATCATTATCACAAGTTTCTGTCTTGGATGATGAAAAAGAGGATCTTTCAAGTGTTAGAAGCTTCCAACAAGATAAAAACATATCAAAAAACCCTACCAAATGGCTACAAGACAACTAGAATTAAGATGGGTTGGCTTTCCAATTTCAAATGACCTCAGATCCAAAATCCAAACACATAACAACACACCCATACCCATTTGACATTGATTTCTTAACACCCCACCCCATCCCATGCCATTTTTTGTTGGGATTAATCTAGAGATATTGATTTCTTAAAAGTTAAACCTTTAAGTGCTACAAAGACTAAATTTTCGGGTACAAAGTTATATCAACACTTGACGAACTTAAAATGTATTCGGTTACAAGTTAACAATTAATTGAATCCAACAATTTCATCTTATGGCTCATATGTATATGTCCTAATCTTAGTCATAAGTTGTCTAAATTTATTTTTACTAGATTAATACTCGCGCAAAGTGACGGTGTATAGCGGCAAATAGTTATACTTGTAAAATAGTGATTATGGTTCAACCCTTGATACAAAGCGTGTGTTTTTTAAATACAAAGCGTGTCTTTTTAAAATTAATATACTATAATGTGTGTTTTTGAAAAGTTGTCAAATTTAGAATTGATCAAGTTTAAGATGTATTAAGGGGTACTGAACTGTAATTTATGCAAGCTACATTAATTTAAGTTTCAAGATTTTAAGAATGCACACATACTCTTTATAAGTAGTAAAGATAACTGAACATATATGTGATGTATAAATTTACCTTTTTATGTAAAATATATATAATCAAATGTACGTACTCAGCTTTCATCATTATTCACACACCATGCACGCATGTCACTTATTTTTCAAGTGTATATATTGCAGTTAATGCTAGTGTTATTGAAACGATTTAGTTCCTGCATTGTTTACGATACTCGTATGATTTAGCAACAAGTTGAATTTGAACGATTTACTTTGATCCAAGATGTATCAATACGAGTAAGTAATAAGACATATCGTTTTCTTACTAGTATATGATCAATGCGTGCTATAGCAAGAGAGAAAGAAGTGATAATGTTGTAACTCTATATTTGCACCATCTAAAGATTTCATATTGAATTGGCCCATGCATAGTGATTTTAAGCATACGTTCCATTATTTCAATTCCATCGTTGTTTTATAAGTTTTCATCTACCGTCTTCTACGTACTCCTGTGCATTGATGTTTTGACATAATAACGGAACACGTAGGTTTTCAAAGATAAGTTGCATTAGTTTTTTAACGAAAAACGCGACAAATCTTACCCACAAAAAAGTTCTGCATTTAAAATTCTTACTCTTGGTTTTCAAAGATAAATTCAAAAGTTTCAAATTTTAAAGATTTAAAAAATAATATACGCCTTTTATATGTAGTAAAGATATCAATTGCCTAGAACTTACTAGGGTGAATTACATGTAATCGATTCTACCGTTGCTTTGAGCGACCAGCAGTATTAATTTTATGAATGAAACTATATACATATAAGAGTAAGAAAAACTCATAAATAAAATTATTTTAGTTTTGTAGGGTACTCGAGAAAGGTATTGTGTTGAGTATATTTTAACCGATAGTGTACGTATATATTGGTTTTGCACTAAAAAACAACCACCTTCTCTGGGCCAAGAACTTTTCATGACAATTACCAACCACCTTTTTGGTTTCCTTTTCCTATGCAAATCTATGGAAAGGACTTTATTTTTTAATCATTATCACTTTTCAAATGATAAAATTTACAAACGTTTCCAAATGAATAAAAACAACACTTGAATGAGGCAGTGTAATTTATCACTTACATGTTTGTTCTCTAGTATATAAATAAAAAGTGTGACAAGTCAATGAAAGAAAATTTAAGCAAACAAAGGTAAATAGGAGGGCTGAAATTGTGTTTTCAGGATAAAATTGTAGCTAGGGACCAATTGTTGTCCTAGTTACTTCCTATTTCTGGGCTCCTTCACATGTTTGTCCTGCAACCAAGGACACACAATCTCTTTGTTATAAACTGTATCGTCACAATATGTTATGTAAAAACTATTCAAATTAGGTAAAAATGAACAAAAAAATGTTCATTTTATAAGAAGATGTCTATTTGAAAGGTGCATGTCTAGTGTTTTCTTGACCCTCAGACATTAGACTTATTAAGTTAAAAACAACGAATTATATTCCTTTTATACTGTAGCTTAGAAATCAAACATCGTGTTCAACTTGTTATTAAACGGTATTAGGTTCATCCGGTCCCTTTAGGTTTCTAAGGTTTTATTATGTATCAATATTATAGTTTTATAAATAATGGATCATATATAACGATAAAGGGAAAATGATCCCTGCTGCAAACATAAAAAAAAAAGTTATCTGATGTTGTATTATAGCAAAAGGGTGATTTGTATATACTTCAAAATCTTTTGAAGGATAAAAACTGTAAATATTAAAATAAAAAATAAATAAAATCTCTCATAAGAATATACTTCGTAGGTTTTAACAACAGGAAAATTATCTGATGTTGTATTATGGCAAAAGGTTTTAATATTTGAATATTTAAGGCGTTAAAATCTCTCATAAGAACGGTGGTAGTGGCCAGCGGCATGGCCATACCGTCGGTGAACGAAGCCGCCACCTCGGCGGTATGGCCAGCGGCATGGCTCCAACGGCAAAAAATGATTCCGCGGCTTGGATATTTGGTAATTGAAAAGTAACCGTTGGGGAGTTATTTTAGTTTGGAGATATGAAAAAGACATGGTTGCCACTAAAAAGGGGTTGGGAGATATGAATGAGTTGAAATGAGGTGGAATGATATTATTGGTGGATTTGAGAGGTATGGATGATTTCGGAAGGATGACCTCTTAAATTAAAAGATTGTGATAATGGGAAGTTTGGAAGAACATAAAATGTCAAAAGGTACTATTTCATACATATTCTGCGAATCATTAGTATCGTACCTAATGCATCATGGATAGGACCATCAAGTACTAACCTAATTCGGGTGCCAATCATGAAAAAAAGATAAGGAAGATCTTCAATCCATCAAATCTCTTTTGACATTTTACAAGTTCTAATCCCTTCCTATCCACAAGCTTATTGTGAGGTAGTGAAAAAATATCAAATAAATTGATTCAGTAAAATTCTAAAAATAAATATAACATTTCAATGCTCAATACTCGATTGCAGAAAATTATAAAGTTAGTGCAAACTTCATAAAAATGAAAATGTTAGTCATGTAACTGTGAATTTGTGATTGTTCTTGCAAATGTTTATTAGCTACGGAGTAGTATTTTGTTTAAGGGGGTGTCACACCTCAATAAAGTACAACTGTACAAGAGTAGCAAAAAAAAAAAAAAAAAAAAAAAAAAAAAAAAAAAAAAAAAAAGTGAAATCGAAAAATCGGAGATGGACCTGGAGGTGTTTGGTTTGACAGTACAAGAATGAAGGTATGACTTTCATTCCCAATACAATTGTTTGGTTAGTGAGTTTTAGCATTGAGAATGAGTATCAAACCCACAAAATCAAGCATTTTCGAAACCCACCAAAAGAAATAGGTTTACACACCCTGCTAGTGTTATAACATCTCAAATTTTACGGTGTAGTTCAACCTCAGATTCCATATTGGGAGGTATAAATCTTATTTGTATTCCAAATAGGCATTTGTTGGTCGAGGCTATAAATCAAAATGAATTTGAGAAAACTAGTTTCCGTCACAAGGCTGTTGGTCCTAATGTCGAGTTTAAAGAAAACAAATTAAGGTCGTGATAGCCATCAATGTCATGTGTATGGATTAAGCTTCCATTCAAGCGCTTTATCGTGTTTTTGAGTCTATTGTTTATTAATTTCACATACCTTGTAAGTTGACCCTTTTGTTCCCCTTGCTAGTTTCTTGTTAGCTTGCAGTTTATATATTCATTACCGTACTTACCGATTAAACTATAAAAGATTGCATACAGAATTACATTGTGGAGTGTGTTTGGATGTTCATTTTCTAACATATCTGTTGTTAGTGTTAGGGTCAAGGGTTAGTAATCGGTGATTTAAGTTAGTTTGATGTAGTGTCATGTTAGTATCAGTGATGCACGTTATTAGTTTGATGCAGTGTCATGTAAGTTTCGATGTAATTCTAGCTTCTTGTTTTTTTCTTTATTATTATTATTATTATTATTATTATTATTATTATTATTATTATTATTATTATTTAATCATCACTTTATTGAAAAACAAATAGGATTTTACAAGAAATTAGTGGGGAGCCGAGATACCAACTGAGCCCCCACACCTCTAGCTACAGCATAATATATGTTGCCGAGATACCAAATAGGATTTTATTATTATTATTATTATTATTATTATTATTATTATTATCTATATAATATATATGTTGCCTTTCGAAAAAAATGTTTTGAAATGTTGAGGTGTATATATATATATATATATATATATATATATATATATATATATATATATATATATATATATATATATATATATATATATATAGGAAAAACATAGCTACATTACAAATGTAGCCAATTGGCTACATTCCCTTTGAAAAAAGTTTTAATAATGTACAGTTTAGTCCCTGCAGTAATTTCCTGACACATATTTTCCCCCTGTCCCCACCCTTTTTTTCAAAGGAAATGTAGCCAATTGGCTACATTGTATTGTAGCTATATATATATTGTGGAAATGTTTGGAACTATTTACACTTTACACCATAAGTCCATAAAACCAAGTACGACAATTCAAATTACATACTATGTTGAAGTGGCCACGCCAACCTTTTGAAAAGGAGGGTTTTACCTAGTTTTAGTTTGTGTGACAGTGGGTTCAAACCCTGTGGATTAGTCGGCCAAAAAGCCGGAAAACATGGTTACCCAAAAAAAATTACATACTATGTAGCGGTGTTATATAGGTGGATCATGGACGGCTGCTGATCATGTATCACCATGGCCTATGTGACGCCTATGGTAGTTTTTAACAGATGTAATGGTTCAAATCTGATTTGGCTTTCTGTTGTAAAAGCATTTGCATAACATCTTTTGCTGTCTAAACATTGATGATACACAACAGTTCTAAGTTGTAAAATACTATACTTGTTCGAAAAAATTCTAACAATACTAATTCACTATAATAGTATATTTTGTGCACATCTGTTGCTACTAGTTTAAAGAGAATATCAGAAGATGCATTAAGTGACGCACGGAGGATTACTGCAGAATCTTCAAATTTCTAACTTCAAATATAAGTTAAAACACTATTAATCAAACTACAAACAAATAAGAAAGGGTATTGCAAAATGGCTACTAGCTTTAACTTAAATTTTTACTTAACATTACAATTGATAATACTAAAAACAAGTTAATTTTTTTACTTAACATTACAATTGTTACATAATATTAAAAACAATAATCCTTGTAATTTGACAAGACTGCCGAAAATACAAATATGAACGTGATATCTATTCCCTAAAATGATATAAACTTTAAGTTATTCACATTATACAGTATGTATAAACAGCCAGTGTTCAATTAGTGCAAATTAGAACTATCAACAAACTGAAGAGTATCAGATGCAACTTGTGTAACGAAATTGACCGTCGTCCCAAAAAAGAGTTCCCAGAACCAGAGATCCAATGCAAGAACAGATGAAAATATAAGCAATGCAAGAGTTTGATACCGGTTTAATGGCCAACCTGAGATTTCTGCTAGTTTCTTCAAGAAAGGTAGAGAATTGCTATTTAGATTTCGGTTCTTGATTGACCAAGCTGTTACCCATTGAACCTGAGAAGGAACAAGATCAAATTCGTCTTTTAACCTTCTTCCCAAGTCTGGCATGTGCCCTCCACCATATAGTATGGCAATTTTGTTATGGCCTTTGTTGATTGCTCTTTCGAGTGCTTCTGTTGCAGCCCTGTTCCGCTCACCTATAATGACTGATTTCTCCTCTACATCTGTCGTTGTTACCTGTGTGAAGCTGAACATTAAGATAACAACTCAGTTAATATAAGAAATAATATTTCCATATAATGCAATCCTTGCATTAGAGGAATTTAAAATGTTCCATGAATCTTGAGATATTTGTATTCTATGGAAGCAATATAATTTCACTACCTCATCCTCAAAAATAAATAGATAGTATTTGTTTCGGGTCCTCAATATCGGTCCTTTCATTTTTTTAGTAAATTAGAGGGGCGGATAACGGGTTGAAGTGGAATAATTTAGCTTGACCCGAAACAATTTATGCGCTGATCTTTTACATATAAGTAGTGTCAAATATTACTACAAAACTATATATTATAATTAGTAATAATCTAACTTTCTGAATAAAATGATTTTATCATTAGAAATACACTTTGGACCACTCTTTCAGCATGCTTGGCGGGTTGTGTCTACAACTGTTTATCAGTTTACCTGCTTGACCCTTACCTGAGACAAAAAAAACCCGAATCAACCCATTCATAAGGGTCGAAATTTGGGACCTCTAATCTATATCAAATGATATTCTTTAGGTGTTATTTTCGTAAAATAAGTGCCAAGTCAACATGACATTTTCAATGGGAGACTGCTACAGATATTAGATTTGACTGCATATTATGTACTTACGCATAAAATTGAACAGATCCCAAAGTCAATAGAAAAACAGATTTTTGTAAAATGCAAAGGTTTGCTCTTTGTAATGTGCCCCTGCAACCCTTTTTCTCTAAATGTTAGAAGATAGAACAACTATCTATTCTAATGGTAATGATTAAGGTTATTAAGACCTTTTTTATATATGCCACTATGGCGGATAAATAAATTTGTAACTCTTAGTCAGCAGTCTCAGCACTAACATTACTAGAAGGTTAAACATTGCAATTTAATGAAACATCAAACTGTGAACCAGCAAAGAAACTGGACTTACTCGGTTGTTAATCTTTTTGCCAGAAAGACCTTCATTGCAGCACCAAAATCAAGCCTGGCTAATGCCTCTAGTTCTGGATAATCAACTGGTTCATTACCCACATCCGCACAAAGACTGCTAATGAAAAAAAGCCCAACAAGAGGCATAGGTAGCACACGGGAAGCCCATAATAGTTTAGACCTCCATGGACCAAGTTCTTCAGGAATTGAAGTAGCTTGTATTAATGCTTTTGTTGATCTTAGAGTCATGTCTCTTGCAAATGTAAAAAAGCTTTCGCCTTTTTCCATCTAGATCAGATGAAAGAACAAAGAGTGTTAAGTTCTTCTCCTAGTATAACAAATCAAAAAGCCTAATTTTAGGAACAATGATCTTTATAATTTAGGAACAAAAAGCTTAACAAAGAGTGTTAAGCTTTCGCCTTTTTCCAATCACTAATTTTAGGAATAATGATCTGTATAATTTAGGGATTTTACACTTACTTTTGTTATAAAAAAAAATAAATAAAATATATATATATATATATATATATATATATATATATATATATATATATATATATATATATATATATATATAATAAATAATAGGTGTGGCAATTTTGAACCATATATATATATGAGTGGGCCAATTTGGCTTGTGTTATATCTCAAACATGTCATCTCAAAAGCTTAAGCTTAAAGGGAAATAGGTTAAAAGTCACCTAAAGTCAATTTTGAATGCACACAGCCATCTACATCGTTTATTACATAACATTACATTGTTGTTTCAATTGTGATCATAATGAACAGTAGCACCAAAAATGTATTATGTGTTCACCGTTGACAGATAAACATTTAAAAATGGACAAGAAAGTGTTAATGGGTCAACCGGACCAGGGCACCCCCAGTTACCCAACCCATCCATCTTGCCACACCCAACAAACAAGATCAAGTGAAAAAAATAAAGAGGCTATCACCTGAAGTTTTTTGAAGGTTTCAAAGTCAAGATCAGCATGGTACCAATTATCCGGCTCGTAGTCAAGACAATCTAATTGGAAATCAAGCATGAGAATGCTAGCCATCTGGCGTTGTATAAACCCTATGATATTAAAACCCCGTGACTGTGTCTTTTTAGCGAGTTTTCTAACTTCAGCAGGGTTTCGTCGGTTTTCTAAACTTTCCCTGCTAGTCACCATTTCATAAAGCACACAATCATACGACTCGAGTTCCTTTTGTAAGGTTGCAAAGTACCTGTTCAAGGATTCTATCATATTAACTAGCATATCTTACTCATTTTTAACATTTGTATTTAGTTGTTTAGAAATAGTGTCAAATATAAGCAATTAAAATGCAAATCACTTCATATATATTTATACATGTTAACCGTTCGCATTCAATTAGTGATGCAACATGGAACCTTAAGGGATTAACATCGGAAATGGTTAAACATATAATATTAAAATCTTTGAGTAACTGCTTATCTGTTGGTTAAGGTTAGCATAATTAGCAAAATACCAATTAATGAACTTGTCATTTCGATATTTATATGCATCTAGCTATTGCTAACATTGAAGGTGATATTCACTTATAGATAGTTTCGTGTTCATTAATGGTTAAACTTGTTGCTATAGAAAGCTTAACCATAGCCCTAGCAAACTCACTTAACTATATAATTAGTACGGTTAATGTCAAAGAATTAGAGGTGGCAAATGAGTCGAGTCGGGTCAGTTTGGGTCATGGGTCGAACGGCTCATAGGTCAAATGGGTCATTGTTTAATAGTGGGTCAAATGGGTCATGGGTCAAACAGGTTGGGTCTGGTCGACCCACTATATTTCTTTCCTCAAGAACTTTGCCATTTTTGTCCTTTTTATTAAAAAATAAATTAACATAATATTGTGAACCATTTTATATTCGTATACTTCAGGTAGTCTACCAACCAAGAGTTGTTATAGATTTTCTCAATTTAAAATAATTATTTATACAAATGAAAAGAAACAGATATTTAACAAATCATAAATAATAATTTATAAATCTAACCATTCACTCTCTATAGCTTATACCTCTGTCAACAATGACGGCATCTTCTCCTGATTCTCAGCAAGAAAAAAAGTAATTAAATCAAATTGTAAAGCTTCCTTTAATCTCGACCCATTGCTAACCCATACAACCCGTACCTAAACTCCCTCAAGTCTACATACGGAACCAATCAACCTGTTTCTCTACCAATGGGTGACCCAACTTGACCCATAAAGTTTGAAATTGGCACCCATATCAACCTTTTTTTGTTGGACTGGGTTGTGATTGCCACCTCTACAAAGAATAGCAATGTACTTAGGTTGCTGATCCTTGATAGAAATTTTAGTCAATAATGTCCCAACTGAAAAAAAATACTTTTATGAATTGAGATAATCTGGTAATAGTGGCTCTCATGTTGACACAGGTACTAACGTTTCAAACGCATTTGAAGTTCTGAGCAGATGGAGAATGAAGATGGTACCAACATTGGGGACGTAAGTAAATCTTCGGATGAGGAGGTGGTCAAGCCTGTATAAACTGTTGTAGTAAATGTGAAACTAATGCAGTGGATCACCAAAAGAAGAAGGATAAAGGGATTGTAGGATGGTTTCTTGTAGCAGGCAATGTAGCTTCACACACATGCGCTTGTGAGGATGATTTTTATGATGAGGAAAGTGATGGTGAGGAGCTGACTGGCAGACTTCTGCTATGATATGGGAATTAGGATTGGAGGTTCCCTGCCGGATGATGGCATCAGCTTTGATCTTTATCTAGGAGTAAGTCTTGATAGCTTAGTTGACTTGTTTATGTAGTTTGTTGCCTACTTGCCTCTTAAGGCTGAAATGTGGAATTCATCCACATTCGTTGTATAAACTGTTTTTGCAGGTTACACCGGGCTCTTCTTGACCCTTTACCCAACAAAAAAAATGTGGTAATAGGATCATGTCTTGTCATGTTTGTAGTTTGTGCTACAATTTTTAATAACCACGTGATTTATCACCAAACGAGTCCAATTTAAAAAAAAAAAAAAAAAAAAAAAAAAAAAAAAAAAAGGTAAAATTACCAAACCAGCCAGTTTCAAACAAGTATAATAAAAAAACTAGCGTATATTTTTCAATGAGGTGGCTTGCCACGTATCTTTTAGCTATACGGGATGCCACTAGCGTCTTCTCTAAATGGTCAATATAAGCCAACTATGGAGGTATTTCAAGATTGCTTTTCTGAAACTGCTTATATGGCGAAAAATAAGCAATGTGACTAGCTTATTCTCCAAATTTTCAATATAAGCCAATCATGGGGATTTTTTTTTTATTTTTTTTAAATAAACAACAATCATGGGGATGCTTGTACCTGCTTATCTCAAACTGCTTAAAAATAAAGGTTACTCAATTCAAGGAAGTCATTTCTTGTGAGTTATGCAAATAAGCAGTTCCATTCAAATTACACTGATTATATAATAAGCAATCTGAGCCACCAAACGGCCTAGTGGTAAGGCCTCTAACCTCCTCACAAGAGGTTTAGGTTCAAACCTCCCTAGGTATACATTTGTTGACAACCAGGGAAAGGGACGGAAACGGTCACGAGAATACCTCGGAGACTGACCCTCCCCGGGTATCCTGAACAGGAAAACCTCGCTCGTTTACGTTGAAGTATCTAAGCCATGGGTATGACGGTCATTTAACTATTTAAGCCGATTATATGGAAAATGGAAGGTATGATAAGATATATGCAGAAGATAAAATTACTAAAAAAACATAAATTAAAGTTGAAGAAAACATACTCTTTATCTGCAATGTGAATGGTGGAAACCAAATCAACCTACAAAACCAAAACCAATATTATATTTCCTTAAAATCCAAACAAAAGGAATTCAACATAAATTAATAAAAATATAAAAAAATGACCTGAAGAAAAGGTTTAATTATAGACCAAGGAAACCTCTTCTTATAACTAACAACAGCAGTTTGCAACTCAGCAGATTCACCTTTTTTAAACCTCATGTAATCAGCTATTGAATTGTTTTCTAAGAATCTTTCAGGGGGTCCCACATCTTCTTCAATGGAAAAAGATTGGCTTATTCTTGGTACTGAACACAATTTAACAAGATTATTATTATTGTTATTGGTAAATCTAAACTTTTTGCGGTTGAAATTGTGAATATAGGGGGAATCGAATGTTGTTTTTGAAGAAGATAATATGGAGACCATAGCTTAGCTGATGATGTTCAGCCACTTCTGGGTATGTGACTTGTGAGTGTGATAAAAGACGACGATGGGTTACTACCACCACAATAAATTTATGTTTTTATTTCAACATAACTTGGAATAACATATCTTTGGGAAAATGACAAATTTAACTGTTTTATTTATTTATTTATTTATTTATTTATTTATTACGGATTATTATTATTATTATTATTATTATTATTATTATTATTATTATTATTATTATTATGTATACTACATAAGGAAAAATGATTAAAGAGTAAAATTGGAAAAATGAAAAGTCAACTAACGTGAAATGTTTGAAAAATCTTATTAAAGGAAATTATTAAATGCAATTAATACTCTTATTAAAATACCTTATTACTTAAAAGTACAATGATTTATTCACATTGTACAACGAATTAAAAACATATCTACCA
Organism: Artemisia argyi; assembly: GCA_030686995.1. Classification (NCBI taxonomy): domain Eukaryota; kingdom Viridiplantae; phylum Streptophyta; class Magnoliopsida; order Asterales; family Asteraceae; genus Artemisia; species Artemisia argyi. The sequence goes on from CM060677.1 coordinate 104,141,532, forward strand.
AATTAAATACAACCAATTAAAACAGTTAACACAAATTACAAACCGGGTTGACCCAGGACGCTTCAAACCCGACGGGTTGAACCGGTTTAATTTGACCCGTTTTCGACCCAACCTAGCAAGTTGACCCGGTTTAAATCGACAAATTTTTTGACCGGAACGGTTCAACTGGTTGAACCACCCGGGTCGAACCGGGTTTCATGACATTATGTTTAATTCCCAAATCTTCAAACTTTTATTATTTTTCATTTATAACTTATAAACTTTTTTTTATCAATAAACTATTTATCGCTATAAAATCTCGTTGTTATGCACGGGTACTCGTCTAGTTTTATGAAAGTTAAAATTTATTTCAAATCACTCCTCAACGTAGTGGTCAGCAAAAAAGTTTACATCTCACGAAAAGTTTGCAACAGATTTTAAAGAAATATCTGCCATATGATGTGCAACAGAATTACATGTGCGACGAACTCAAGAGAACTGCAAATCGAGTCGGGAGGCCCGATCGCTTATATCGGCTACTATTAAACCCAAGACCCATGGATGGATGGACTCTGATGAAGAAAGAGTTATAGCATCTGTTGTATCTGATTTGTAGTTGCAAATATGTACATATATCTCCCTTAAGTTTTAATAATGATAAATATGTATATTGTGAAATTTTTAAAATCGTTAGCGATAGCTCAAAATGAAAACAAACAAAAGGCAGCCGTCCAACACGCAGGACTCACGCGCCAACATACGAGACCAGCGCGCCAGACACTGTCTTTGCGCTCTTAGTTTTTCGAAGCCAACCTTCTTCAACACGACAACATTTGTTTTTTCAATACAGGTTCATACATAATACTTAAGATGTTTTGTAATATCATAAATGGTTTAGGACTTAGAGAGATTGTATCAGAATGTCTTGTCCCGTTTTATAAAACTCAACTCACAACCTATTATAAAACCCAACTCAAAACATTTTATAAAAAATTTTAACACTTGGATGTTTATTTTCATAAAATGATCAAATGAATGTAAACAAATGAGTATAATATTAATTATGACTTGACTAATTGCTAAATAAGTTTAATCACTTTTGAGCAAATAAGTTAAGCTCACTTTAAGTATTTAGTTAAAACAATTTCTCTTGTTAGTTAATGATTTACTAAACTTGTATAGCATTTAACATAGTTGAATCAATGTAATTAGTTATAGTATAAGTTAATGTGGAATTAAAAACATTATAATATTTGAATTATTTGAATTTAAATTTTAAAATTTGAATTTCAAACTAAAAACCCATTTGCAATGCTTGATCTCTTGGACAAGCCAAAGAGACATCTTTTCCCTTTTTACAATAGGTGGTCTTGTGATTAAAAAGGTGTTTCCCTCTTTTTTCTAAGCAAAGCCCTTGTTAATACAAATATCGCCTAAAAACGTTATTTATATTTTACAATCTTTGCTAAGTTTTGTTAACGACAAAATGTAAACTTTAGTTTCTAAGTAAATCATAATCTTAGTTTTAAAGACTTGCATAACTAGACATTTGTACATTTTACATTTCATAAAATACAACACTTTTTATTTCTTAAAATAGAAATGTCACATCACATTTATGGCAAGTTTTGTCAATATACATTTATGGAAAGAAAGTGTGTTTGACTAACCATGTTTGCTTGCACAAGTTTTGTGTTTGACTAGGTGTAAAGAGATGTGACATTATTTGGTTTGCAAGATTTATTGCAAAACCAACTGCAAGCCTGGCGGAACCCTGGGGGTACACGGGCGGAACCCATCTGAGGGTTCCGCCGTATCCGCCAGACCTGCAGAAGGTTTTTCTATAAATACTAAGCCACAAGTTTGATTTTTGGCTTATCACTCTACATCATATTTTCACACACATTCATTCATTCTTTCATCTAACCCTTTAACATCTCATATGTGAAGTTTCTTTTTGTAGCAAAGAGATTCACGAGTTCATAAAAGTTACAAGTATTCAACACAACGTTGCAAGACTTGTTAGCTTAGCATTGTGTAGACTTGTGTAGTTTACGCTTCTTTGATTGTGTATTTTTAGTAGTGATCGGTTAGTATTTTAGTCCTCAAAATACAAAGTGTGACGGGAGTTGTTGTACTGTTGGGTTTGAAACTGCTGCTAAGTGAAACTGTTGCTATGAATGAAACTACTGCTAGTGGTAATGATTCTGCTGCTGATGTCAAAGTGCTGCTAAGGTTAAATATTGCTGACAGAATCTACTGCTGAAGGGATAAGGATGTATACGACTTAGATAATTATAGAATAGATTGTGTAAATATTATATACGTCTAGAATATTCTTATCGTGTAGAGAAAGGTATTGTAAACCTAGTAGGATTCCTTGGTCTATAAAAGGAGGATCCTAGGGTTAGTTTATGTAAGTATTATTATTCACTTCAAGGTTGTAAAACCCTAGCATTGTCGAGTGCTCGTATTAATAATATTGAAGTGTTGAAAGAGAATCATTATTCTTCTTAAGTTAAGCTTTTATATTCCGGATATTTGCTTAAGTGTTTAATCAAGTTAACTTCTATACAAGATCGTTTAAGCTCAACTGGGATCAACAAGTGGTATCAGAGCTTGTGATCTAGAAGTTATTATCAAGAAGATTTTGTTTCTTAAAAGTTTGCTGTTCCAAATCTATTGCTAAGATGGGTGATGAAACTCATATGGTGACTGCTTTAAGGGTGCCCATGCTAAATCCTTCTGAGTATGAGCTATGGAAGAGAAGAATCAGATAGTACATTCGCATGATTGATTTCAACATGTTTTCTTTCTCAGATAGAACCCAAGAATACCTACAAAGCCCTACAAGAGGCAAGTTGGCTAGAAGCAATGCAAGATGAGCTTTTACAATTCAAGCTGCAAGAAGTTTGGACTTCTTGATAAGAGATTAGGGGTGGATGGACGAAGACCTAGCTAACTATCACTTAAAGGAGATACATTGTAGTACTCAGTGTCACACGAAGAAAGTCGTTGTGGATAATTTCAAGAGATTTAGAGATTTGTTTCAGCAACACCAAATTCTCTATATCGTTCTTCAATCAACAATAGTGCAAGCTTAAGTAACGAGTTTGGGATATTTTACTTTGGTTTCAAGTTTGGTATATCAAGTTTTCTTCACAAGTGATCATTACATAGAGACTACAGAATTGAAGATTCAAGAAGATGGTAAACATATTGGTTTCAGGGGAAGCTTATTGATTAAATGTTTAACCATCTACATGCACCACTCGAAGGGAAGTTTATATTGCTTACATTCCCTATTTGTTGATAACAAAAAGGGGAAGAAATTTTAGAGTGGCATGGCATGGCTTAAGGGGAAGACATAATTGTTTCATTCATGGTGAGATTTAATTATCTCAATTTCTCTACTTCGTCTAGGGAAGTTCGTACAAGATTTGTGTGTGTTTTGTCATCATCAAATAGGGGAAGATTGTTGGGTCTATTAGATTTGATGATACAAAACAAGAAAGAATGAAACAATAGGGACTTAATATGACAAGAAGAAATTCTACAAAAGTTGTAGAAGGACTTGCTTGCAAAAGAAGATTATATTTTAGTCCTTCGTAGTATTCTTTTAACCCTAATTCTGTGTTATATAAATAGAATACAGGGAATAGGTTTTATTAAGTCTTCCATAATGTAGTCGATTACTAAAGATGTGTGTGTGAACAAAAATCCTATGTGTGTATACCATCTTCAAATCTGCCATAATTAAATCCATGTAATGACCGATATCGAGTAACACTAGCAGTACCAATAAATATATCTCTATCACAAACACCAGTACAATCAACTTAATCTTGACGCGTAGCAGCAGAAACAATAATACCGAGCATCAGAAAATCAAACGCAGCAGCAATAGAAAAATAAATGCATAAGTAGAAACTACAACGTAGCAGTAGAATCATCATAGCTGTACACTTACGAATCCAATGAGCGGCTTTATCCAAGGTCAGCAGCAGAATAAAATAGTTACAGTAACGTTGACCAACCAATCCCAATCAACATAGTACGAAGTTGTCCCATAAACTCTTGCACCAACCCATTTAATTATATTCAATAACGATTTGAATTTAGTACACGACAACCTATTATTCAATCAACACATCGATTCATTAACTAATCGAGAAAACGACAAACTTCAACAAATAAGAATTACCGCCCCATTAAAATATTCAATACGAGGTTAATGCAATCTATTCTTCACTTTGAGTCTTCCACCGACCCACGATCTATCTCATCCAATTAATGAAGAATATTGTGACCCATGATGATTAAATAATATATCCATAAACCCACGTATCACCAATAACTAAACAGCAGTATCAGCAATATAATATATAGTTTCCATCGAGACAGACCAATTAAATGCATTGTGATACGAGGTTAAAATAATCTTACCTCACTTTTCCTTTTGCAAAAAGTCGTCAGACCAGCCTCCACACAAACAAGTCAATTTCACCGTCCCATGTTTAATAAACCCCACTGACTCCCATCACACACCCAATTTTTCTGCATCTGCTACACAACCCAAAATACACTATAACCGTAGGAAAACCAAAAAGAACACTAATCTACCTCAGGATAGTGTTAGTATGGCTGTACCAGATGAGGCTGTCCTAGTTGATGGAGGGGACATGTTGGTGAGGGCTGTCACTACTGCTTCTAGCTTAGCAGCAGAGCAGGATAGTGATAACATAAATAAGACCCAAACCAAGGCAACATCTAGAGATGATGATTCTTCTGAATCAAATTCTCAGGATGGCAACCCTAGCCAAATGGCAAATACAGGGGGCTTAGATGATCAAACTAGGTTTGCTACTGAGTTTATGTCCCAAGATTCACCTCTCGGACCAGGTTACACAGGTCGAAGTGATGAGGACAGGCCAGTGACCAATGAATTGACGGAAAATCTTGTACATGATGACAATGTCCATGATTCACCTCTCGGACCAGGTAACACAGGTCGAAGTGATGAGACTACTATGCAACTCATTCAGGAATTGACGGTTACTTGTACCAATTTGGGGTTGAAGTGTACTACTTTGGAAGATAAGGTTCTTACTCTGTCTACAGTGGTTACAAGTCAAGGAAAGATAATCACAACATTGAAGAAACAGATTAAGAAATTGAAGAAATCAAAAACTTCAACCTCATTGAAAAGGCTAAAGAAGGTGGGCACTTCTCAAGTTATTAGTTCACCTGAACTTCTACTCATTTGGAGGAGGATGATGCTTCCAAACAGGGGAGGAATGAAGATGCAATGGGTTCAGGGGAGGCAAATTTGAAGAAGGTTGAAAGTGCTCAGGTTATGAATAAAGAGATGGCTTCAGGGGAGGTTCCAGTAATTGGAGACATGGATGTGGAAAGTCCTGAAGATGCTGACCATTTTGTGGTTGCTGATCAATCAGGGAATGAGGTGGTTATGGAACAAGTGATTGTTACTCAAGAAAAGGTGGTGGAAAAACTCAATACTTTGGAGCCTGAGCAATTAGTGAAGGCAACAGGGGTAATGGGTGAAGCTTTAAAGACTTTGGGGAATTCAATGGTGAAAGAACTTGAAAATGCTGCTATTGCTGACAAGACTAATGTCTCTACTGCTGCTCATGATTCTGCTGCTAAAGATCTTGCTGATCCTGCTGCTAGTGAAAAAGTGACTTCTGCTGATGCACAAGACTCTGCTGCTGGGTCTAGTGATAATGTTGCTGCTGAAGCAATGGTTTTGCTAAGTAAGAAGACTTCAGAAGTTCTATGTGAATCATCTTCAAAACATATACCACTACCAACACCATCACTACCACAACAACCTACAATAACAACTACATCATTTACACCAAGTGTACCTCTAAAAGGAGTTGTCATTAGAGAACCTGTTGCTCAACCAAAGAAGATAGTATCTTCATCTACTGACAAAGGAAAGGGCAAGCAAGTTGCAGAATCTCAATGGATGTATAAGGGATTTGACTACTCTGTACTACCTTTTAATCTATGGCCTAAGGAATTACAGATTAAACATGACTCAGCTATTGCTTTGAAAGAACAAGAGATGATTAATCAAGAAGATCTACAGCTGGCTCAGAAAGAAAAGGAAAAGATTGAAAAGGAGACAGAAGATTTAAAGAGATATGATGAATGGTTGGATGAGAAGATAAGAATAGAGGCTGATATTGAACTTAACAAGATGATCAAGATTGAGGATAATGAAAATCAAACTTTTGATGTGAAATCTTGGATAAGTAAGTTTACAGCTAAGAAAAAGAAAGAAGATATTGCTGCTAGAAAGAATAAAAAGGTACTTAGAGGTCCAACTCCACTACAAAAGAGAAAAGAGTATGAAAGATATCTGAAGAATATGAAAGGATGGAAATTGGTGCATTTAAAACCTAAGTCTGATCAAGAGGTTTATGATTTGAATCAAGTGGCTAAAAAACAAACACCTTCTTGTACGAACTTCCCTAGACGAAGTAGAAAAGTTGAGATAATTAAATCTCGTCATGAATGAAACAATCTTGTCTTCCCCTTAATCCATGCCATACCACTGGAGCAAATACTTCATCATAATCAAGGCCTTCTTGTTGTGTGTATCCCTGTGCTACTAACCTTGCCTTATTCCTTATGACAATTCCTCTCTCATCTCTTTTGCATCTGAAAACCCATTTAGTACCAATCACTCTTTTTCCATTTGGCAGCTCAACCAAAGTCCAAACTTCTTGCAGCTTGAATTGTAAAAGCTCATCTTGCATTGCTTCTAGCCAACTTGCTTCTTGTAGGGCTTTGTAGGTATTCTTGGGTTCTATCTGAGAAAGAAAACATGCAAAAAGGCAATTCTGAAGATCTTTATGACTATTTCTTTGATGCAGAGATCTGGCAAAGAAACTTTGATGTTGAAGATCTTTCAGTGCTTTAGTCATCTGCCTAGTTTGAATAGATGATTGCGGATCACTTAAAATTTGGTCTTTGGGATGATCCTTGTGTACTCTTGTGGTAGTTGTGGGACTAACAGGAATATTAAGTTCCAAATTAGTAATGTCAGCATCAGCTCCAAATAACTTACCATCAAGTGCATCATCATCTGTGTCATAGTAAATATTCTCAAGAGGAGGCATATTAGGATCATCAGGATATATAGTATCATCAATAGATCTACCCTGAGTGTCCAAACTAGGAAACATTGAAGTAGTAGTAGAGTTAGTAGGCTTATCAGCAGAATTTGTTGGAGCAGTAGTTGCATCTTTTGGCCTAGCAGTAGAGTCTTCTGAGTCAGCAGCAGAGTCTTCTGGCTTTGTAGGAGAGACATCAACAACTACTTTGGGAACCCCATTAGTTTCTTTTTCTGCTTCAATAGGTATTTCAATACCTTCTTTAGTTTCCTTAGGTTTCTCTTGAGTAACAACATCTTCTTTAGGACTTAGATCAGTCTGAAAGGGTAGTAAAGTAGGACCAACCTTTAGTTTCTCAACCAAAACAAATTCTTCTTGTGGTTTGTCAACACTGGCAATAACTGGTACATAATTCATTGTTTTCGTAAGCATATCAACATTAAACAGCCATTCTGGCCCTTTTCCTTCAGGATTAGATGTGTTCTCAGAAAACTTGATATGCAAATTCTCCTCTACATGTTTGGTTCTCTTGTTGTATACCCTGAAAGCTTTACTAATCATAGAGTAACCAACCAAATTTCCTTCATCAACTTTTTCATCAGATTTGCCTAGCTGATCCTTAGTGTTCAAAATTGTAACAGGACATCCAAATGGTTTGAGAAAATCAATCATTGGCTTCTTTCCATGAAATAACTCATATGGAGTCTTATTATGAGGCTTGACTACCTTACTTCTGTTCTGCACAAAGCATGCAGTGTTCACAGCTTCAGCCCAAAAAGGTATAGGTAGTTTTGAATCAGATAACATTGTTCTTGCAGCCTCAATAAGTGTCCTGTTTCTTCTTTCTGCAACACCATTCTGTTGTGGAGTTCTTGCTACACTATACTGTCTAAGAATTCCTTTCCCCACACAGAATTGATTCATAACATTGTTCTTGAACTCAGTACCATTGTCACATCTGATTATCTTCACCTTGTGATTGTGCAGGTTTTCAACTCTTGTAATGAATGCCTTGAGTATTTCTGGAGTTTTATCTTTAGTGGCTAGAAAGAATACCCAAGTAAACCTGCTAAAGTCATCAGTGACAACAAGACAATATGACTTCTTGTTCAAGCTTTTTACAAATACAGGCCTAAATAAATCAATGTGTAGTAAGTGTTGGCTCAGTATTTGTGTTCACAGTCTTCGACTTGAATGAAACTCTATGTTGTTTACCCTTTTGACAGGCAACACAAGTTTCACAATTCTCAAAAGTCTTTGTAGGCATTCCTCTGACAAGGTTTCCTTTTACCAATTTGTTCATGGTCTTGTAGTTCAGATGTCCCAATCTCCTATGCCATAATTTGGACTCATCAACAGTGGCCTTTGCAATTAGACAAGTCAAAGCCCTCTTAGGAACAATGTTCTTAATATGGTCACTGTATATATTCTCATTTCTAGGGACCTTCAAAAGCACAGATTTGTCATCTGGCAACTGATAGTCAGGAGAAAGGATCATACACTCAGTGTCTATAAAAAGAACAAAGTTCTTTTTGTCACACATTTGTGAAACACTAAAAAGGTTAAACTTAAGTCCTTTCACAAGAAACACCTTCTCAAAGTCCAAATTTCCAGTTCTTAGAGTTCCTCTTCCAACAATCTTTCCACCTTTTGGATCATTCCCAAAAGCAACATAACCACCATCAAAAGCCTCAAAGTCTTCAAGTTGAGACTCATCTCCTGTCATGTGTCCAGAACATCCACTGTCAACAATAACCATATCCTTAAGCTCATCCAGTAGATTGACCTGCACATGAAAAGTAAAGACATTAGTTCCTCTTGACGACCCAAGCCATTACTGACTTGGATCTGCCCTGTGCATCAACATAATTAAATTTCTTTAAATCACTTGATGCACTACTATTCTTGGAAACAGAATTTGAATTAGTAGTTTTTGGTTTCCAAGTCCAGCAAGCTGAGGCCTTAACAGAATAAAAGTGATTACCAACAACTGTATTTGTTAAAACTTTTGGCCCAGAAGTAGAAAGTTTTGTACTAGCAGCAGGTTGCTTACTAGCAGCAGAATGCTTACTAGCAGTAGAGCCAGTAGAATAACCAGTTGTGGTTTTGAAAACACCATTTGATTTAGCAGCATAAATAGATCTAGTTGCACCAGATCTTAATAAAACAGCTCTTGGAACCATATTCCTATTAGGATGTGGGTGAGTTAGCTAGGTCTTTCTTCGTGTAGTATTGGATACACACAACAAGAAGGCCTTGATTATGATGAAGTATTTGCTCCAGTGGCAAGAATAGAAGCAATTAGATTATTCTTGGCTTATGCTTCATACAAAGATTTTGCAGCGTATCAAATGGATGTAAAGAGTGCTTTTTTGTATGGGATCATTACAGAAGAAGTTTATGTATCTCAGCCACCAGGCTTTGAAGACCCTGATCATCCTGATAAAGTTTACAAGGTAAATAGAGCAATGTATGGTTTACATCAAGCTCCTAGAGCTTGGTATGACACTTTGTCAACATACTTGCTTGAGTCTGGGTTCAGTAGAGGAAAGATTGATAAAACTCTGTTTCTCAAAAGACAAAAGGATGACATTTTGCTGGTTCAAATCTATGTTGATGACATCATCTTTGGGTCTACAAATAAAGCTATGTGTGTTAGTTTTGAGAAGCTTATGAAGGACAAGTTTGCTATGAGTTCTATGGGAGAACTCACCTTCTTCTTAGGTCTGCAAGTCACACAGAAAGATAAAGGTATATTTATCAGTCAGGATAAGTATGTCAATGATATTTTGAAGAAGTTTGGATTTGAAGATGCTAAGCCTGCCAAGACTACCATGGAAACCAACAAACCATTGCTGAAAGATGAATATGGAAAGGAAGTGGATATTCACTTGTACAGGTCTATGATTGGCTCATTGATGTATCTCACAGCATCAAGGCCTGATATCATGTTTGCTGTGTGTGCCTGTGCAAGATTTCAAGTGTGTCCCAAGGAATCACATCTCAATGCAGTGAAGAGAATTTTTAGATATCTGAGACATCAACCTAAATTGGGCCTTTGGTATCCTAAGGATTCACCTTTTGATTTGGTTTCATATTCAGATAGTGACTATGCTGGAGCTTCTTTGGATAGAAAGTCTACTACAAGGGGTTGTCAATTTCTAGGAAGCAGATTGGTGTCATCGCAATGCAAGAAGCAAACAGTGGTGGCTAATTCTACAACTGATGCTGAGTATGTGGCTGCTTCAAGTTGTTGTGGACAAGTTCTATAGATGCAGAATCAATTATTGGATTATGGGTACAATTTCATGAATACCAAAATTCATATTGACAACAACAGCACACTTTGCATAATTAAAAATCATGTTTTTCATTCTAAAACAAAACATATTGAGATAAGACATCACTTTATCAGGGATTGCTATGAAAAGAAGTTGATCCAAATTGTTAAAGTTCATACTGATAACAATGTTGCTGATCTTCTCACTAAACATTTTGATGTGGGGAGGTTTCAATTTTTAATTGCAAACATTGGTATGATAAATCTTTGAAAAACTTCTCTCTTTGTTTTTGTAAAAGTCTGTAAAGGTATTGTGCTGCTTGTTACTCTGCTGCTTATCTTAAAGCATAAGTTTGTGATGAAATGTACTATGCTGTTGTTTCTAACTCTACTGCTAGTACATATACTTGTTTGTTTTGTGGTGTTTGGTCTAACATTTTGCAGGTACACGAATGGTGTTAGTTGATGATTTGCAAGGAATTAACACAAGAAAGTAAACATTTTTCATTCATCACTAACAGAGTACATTAGATCAAATATCAAAAGAAAACACCAAAAGATGGAATCAAAAGACTATCATCTACAACTACATCACTTCCTAGGGCATGGAAGCCTAAGAACAATCTTTCTCTCCTTAGGAAGAGGAGGGTTTGTCTTCTTTGTCTTGGTGGATGTCTTTGGTCTTTGCCTTGATGATTGTGGCCTCTCAGGAGTGGAAGGTGGTTCATTTGGAGGCTCATCCTCATCTAATGAAGTGTAGATGAAAGGGGAAACAAGCTCCCTTGGAGATGGTTACCTGACAGGGATCCAAGCTGGGTCTTCTGATGATTCTGAAGAGGATGGAGACTTGGGGGACATCACAGCTTTACCCCTGGAAGTGCTTGGGGTTTGATTCAAATGAAGAAGATCTTTGAAAACAGGGAGATCATGCTTTCTCTTTTTGGCTTGCTCTTTGGTTCTACAACCATTATGAGGAGGACGGAAGGGAGGCACATATGTTTCAAAAGGGGATTCATCTTCAGATGATGAATCGGATGAGATATTGATGATTTCTGGTGTTGATTTCATGATTATTTGATTTGATTTGGGTGAATTGAAGTTTTGATTTGGTTGATTGGCGTTTTGATTGCGATTAGGGTTTGATTGTGGTGAATTAGGGAAAAGATTTAGTCAGTTTTTATAGGGATTACGGAGTATAAAGCGCATTCAATGCTAAGGATCTTTGACTTTTTGACCAAGCTGTTTAGTCAACTCTGCTGCTGGATAATTACACTCTGCTGCTAGTTATATAACTCTGCTGCTAGTGATATCGGGCTGCTATGGTTGTAAATGTGAGGGTGGGATGTGTAACTTCTATCAATCACTTTAAAACCTAATTGATCTTCATTATTGGTTTTCTCACGTTTCAAATTGAAGTTATCACAAACCCTAACACTCAATAATTCTCAAAGTCAATTATTCCCACTTTCTCAAAACCCTAATTCATGGATATTGCACGTACCTGGGCTGAGCAACACAATAGTGTGGCTGTTTTGGATGAAGAGTTGGTTCCTGAAGAGCTCACAGACATGGTTAAATTTTTGAATGCTACTTCTCTTAGGTATGCACTCACTGTGAATCCTACTATATATGTTTCCTACATCAAACAGTTTTGGCTTACTGCTAAAGTCAAATCTATGAATGGGGAAAAATATGTCAGTGCTTTAGTAGATAGGCAAAAGGTTCGTATCACTGAATCATCTATAAGGGAATCTCTTCTCTTAAATGATGAAACAGAGACTACTTGCCTTGCTAATTCTGCTATTTTTGCTGGTTTAAAAACTTTGGGGTATGAGGGCAAGCATAACAACTTAAAATTTCAAAAAGCTCTCCTTTGTCCTCAATACAAGTTTTTGGTACACCTTCTCCTTCATTGTTTGAGTGCTAAAACTTCTGGGTGGCATGAGTTTAGTACTACTATTGCTTCTGCAATAGTATGCTTAAGCACAGGTCAACCATTTAATTTTTCAAATATGATTTTGGAGGGGATTGCTAAAAGTGTAAAAGAGTCTGGTTCTTATTTTCTCTATCCAAGATTTCTCCAGCTCTTTATTGTTGACCAACTTACTGATTTTAGATCCCATGCTGGTTATTATGAAGCTCCAAGATTGATTTCAAAAACTTTCACTTTCTTGGTTAAGCATGGAAAGAGTTTTTCAGGCACACATACAAATCTTACACCATATATGGTGCAACTTGTGCAAAATAATCAGGGTGAAGGATCAGGAAATCCCACTGACTCCCATCACACACCCAATTTTTCTGCATCTGCTACACAACCCAAAATACACTATAACCGTAGGAAAACCAAAAAGAACACTAATCTACCTCAGGATAGTGTTAGTATGGCTGTACCAGATGAGGCTGTCCTAGTTGATAGAGGGGACATGTTGGTGAGGGCTGTCACTACTGCTTCTAGCTTAGCAGCAGAGCAGGATAGTGATAACATAAATAAGACTCAAACCAAGGCAACATCTAGAGATGATGATTCTTCTGAATCAAATTCTCAGGATGGCAACCCTAGCCAAATGGCAAATACAGGGGGCTTAGATGATCAAACTAGGTTTGATACTGAGTTTATGTCCCAAGATTCACCTCTCGGACCAGGTTACACAGGTCGAAGTGATGAGGACAGGCCAGTGACCAATGAATTGACGGAAAATCTTGTACATGATGACAATGTCCATGATTCACCTCTCGGACCAGGTAACACAGGTCGAAGTGATGAGACTACTATGCAACTCATTCAGGAATTGACGGTTACTTGTACCAATTTGGGGTTGAAGTGTACTACTTTGGAAGATAAGGTTCTTACTCTGTCTACAGTGGTTACAAGTCAAGGAAAGATAATCACAACATTGAAGAAACAAATTAAGAAATTGAAGAAATCAAAAACTTCAACCTCATTGAAAAGGCTAAAGAAGGTGGGCACTTCTCAAGTTATTAGTTCACCTGAACTTTCTACTCATTTGGAGGAGGATGATGCTTCCAAACAGGGGAGGAATGAAGATGCAATGGGTTCAGGGGAGGCAAATTTGAAGAAGGTTGAAAGTGCTCAGGTTATGAATGAAGAGATGGCTTCAGGGGAGGTTCCAGTGATTGGAGACATGGATGTGGAAAGTCCTGAAGATGCTGAGCATTTTGTGGTTGCTAATCAATCAGGGAATGAGGTGGTTATGGAACAAGTGATTGTAACTCAAGAAAAGGTGGTGGAAAAACTCAAGACTTTGGAGCCTGAGCAATTAGTGAAGGCAACAGGGGTAATGGGTGAAGCTTTAAAGACTTTGGGGAATTCAATGGTGAAAGAACTTGAAAATGCTGCTATTGCTGACAAGACTAATGTCTCTACTGCTGCTCATGATTCTGCTGCTAAGGATCTTGCTGATCCTGCTGCTAGTGAAAAAGTGACTTCTGCTGATGCACAAGACTCTGCTGCTGGGTCTAGTGATAATGCTGCTGCTGAAGCAATGGTTTTGCTAAGTAAGAAGACTTCAGAAGTTCTATGTGAATCATCTTCAAAACATATACCACTACCAACACCATCACTACCACAACAACCTACAATAACAACTACATCATTTACACCAAGTGTACCTCTAAAAGGAGTTGTCATTAGAGAACCTGCTGCTCAACCAAAGAAGATAGTATCTTCATCTACTGACAAAGGAAAGGGCAAGCAAGTTGCAGAATCTCAATGGATGTATAAGGGATTTGACTACTCTGTACTACCTTTTAATCTATGGCCTAAGGAATTACAGATTAAACATGACTCAGCTATTGCTTTGAAAGAACAAGAGATAATTAATCAAGAAGATCTACAGTTGGCTCAGAAAGAAAAGGAAAAGATTGAAAAGGAGACAGAAGATTTAAGGAGATATGATGAATGGTTGGATGAGAAGATAAGAATAGAGGCTGATATTGAACTTAACAAGATGATCAAGATTGAGGATAATGAAAATCAAACTTTTGATGTGAAATCTTGGATAAGTAAGTTTACAGCTAAGAAAAAGAAAGAAGATACTGCTGCTAGAAAGAATAAAAAGGTACTTAGAGGTCCAACTCCACTACAAAAGAGAAAAGAGTATGAAAGATATCTGAAGAATATGAAAGGATGGAAATTGGTGCATTTAAAACCTAAGTCTGATCAAGAAGTTTATGATTTGTATCAAGTGGCTAAAAGACAAACAGATACTTTTTATCCTATGGGTTGTGCTGAAGACTTGGAATTTATTGCTCAGATGAATAAGAAGTTGGTACCTGAAAAAGTGGTTGAAGCAGAGTATGTTCAAGAAGCTGATGTTGTTAAGCAGTTTGATGATGCAGTTAAAACTACTTCTTCTGTGCAAAGTGGTAAAAGAAAAGGTATAGTTCATAAATCAATTGCAAAGAAGAAAAGGAAAACAGGGGAAGAAAGCAGTTCTATGCCAGAAGGAGATGAGTTCAAGAATGATTGTGATCATATTCCTCCTGAGCATTTAAAAGAACAATTGAAGGTTTACACTATGGTTGGCAAGATGGAAGATCCTGAAGTAATTGATGCCAAACCAATAGGAGTCAAATATCCTATTATCAAAGTAACTACAGGTTATGATACTGACATTGGAGCATTTCATGATGTTGAGAGATCTGGTGGAAAGACTCACAGGTTTCTTAGATTTCAACAGATGTTATACTACTTTGATAGAGAGGATGTTGATGACTTGTGGAAGTTATACAAGGCAAAGTTTGGAGCAAAGAAGTTTGATGGTAAAAAATATGAGATAGAACAAATTGATCATATCATAACTATGACTGATAATGTTCTATGGAGAGCTCTAAAACTTATGTATGAACCTTCATTGGATGATTCTGAATGGACAGAGATAGTAGAATACAAAGTAAGAAAATGGAGACTCTTTCAAGATTCTGGAGTTCATGTGCTAGAAATTGGACCAATTACTTTGTATATGCTAGCTGAAATGGATTACCCAGTGATAAGATACTGGAATATTGTCAATCAGATGATTAATGGTGATAAATCACTTAAGTTGCAGAAAGACTATGATTCTGATGATCAAGCATTCAATTTGCTGTCAAAGTATAAGAAGATATTTGATCAACTGAATTCTCAAGGTTTGAAGTGTTTGAAAGCATCCTCCTAGTGATTAACTGTGCTTAGAAGAAACTTATTTATTTAGAAATAAATAATAAGTTTAGGGGAGGATTGTTGGGTTTGAAACTGCTGCTAAGTGAAACTGCTGCTATGAATGAAACTACTGCTAGTGGTAATGATTCTGCTACTGATGTCAAAGTGCTGCTAAGGTTAAATATTGCTGACAGAATCTACTGCTGAGGGGATAAGGATGTATACGACTTAGATAATTATAGAATAGACTGTGTAAATATTATATACGTCTAGAATATTCTTATCATGTAGAGAAAGGTATTGTAAACCTAGTAGGATTCCTTGGTCTATAAAAGGAGGATCCTAGGGTTAGTTTATGTAAGTATTATTATTCACTTCAAGGTTGTAAAACCCTAGCATTGTCGAGTGCTCGTATTAATAATATTGAAGTGTTGAAAGAGAATCATTATTCTTCTTAAGTTAAGCTTTTATATTCCGCATATTTGCTTAAGTGTTTAATCAAGTTAACTTCTATACAAGATCGTTTAAGCTCAACTAGGATCAACAAGTGGTATCAGAGCTTGTGATCTAGAAGTTATTATCAAGAAGATTTTGTTTCTTAAAAGTTTGCTGTTCCAAATCTATTGCTAAGATGGGTGATGAAACTCATATGGTGACTGCTTCAAGGGTGCCTATGCTAAATCCTTCTGAGTATGAGCTATGGAAGAGAAGAATCAGACAGTACATTCGCATGATTGATTTCAACATGTGGAATGTGATTGTTAATGGTGATTCTGTACCTGAGAAGAGTGCTGATGGTAAGGAGATACCAATTAAGTCTGCTGAAGCCAACACAGTAAGGAAGATGGAAATCAAAGCACATAGTGACGGCAATTCCTTAGAGCACTCCATCCGAAGTGGAGAGCAAAAGTGACAGCAATTGAAGAATCCAAAGATCTTTCAAGCATGTCACTTGACGAGCTAATTGTGAACCTCAAAGTTCATGAAATGGTAATGGAAAAAGATTCGGAATTAGTTAGAGGCAAGAAAGAAAAAGTTAAGTCCATTGCCTTGAAAGCTAGAGTCCAATCAAGTGATGATGAAGAATCCACTTCGGATAGTGATGATGAGGAATATGCTATGGCCGTTAGAGACTTCAAGAAGTTCTTTCGTAGACGAGGGAAGTTTGTAAGACAACCTAAAGATGACAAGAAAACCTTCCGAAAAGATCGTGATGATAGGAAAGGAAAGGTTGAAAGGAAATGCTATAGGTGTGGAGACACAAGTCATCTAGTAGGAGAATGTCCAAAACCACCCAAGAGCAAGCCTCAACAAGCTTTTGTGGGTTGTGCTTGGAGTGACTATGATGGAGATGACGATGAGCCAACGAATGATGATATTGCTCTCATGGCTCACGACTCAAATGAGGTACTCTCCGACTCATCTTACTCCTCTATTGATGATGACACCTTACAAAAAGAATATAACAAACTTTGTGAATTGAGCTTGAAAATCATAAACAAAAATAAGTTTTTGAAAACTAAAAAGGAGTTTTTAGAAAATGAAGTTTATGAGCTAAAAGAAAAAGCTAAGAGATTAGAAAAGAATAAAGGTATTGACACATCTTGCAAATCATGTGAAGAGCTTAAACTCGAAATTGAGAAACTTAAAATTACTCAAAATGATCAATAAAACAAACCACAAAGTTTAAGAAGTTCGATAAGAGCATTTCTTGTGCGGATGAAATTATGAAACTTCAAAAGTCACCATTTGATAAAACAGGACTAGGTTTCATGAAATTAGAAACTTCAAAGGATCAAACGAAACAAGAAAAGAATGCACAAGATACTAACAAAACTGCTACACCAGCCCGCGGAACAGACGGAACCCAATTCAGGGTTCCGCCCGTTGAACCCAAAGGTTTCGCCAAGTCTGCTGCAGCAGTAACACCATCCACATCGGATCGTTCAAAATTTGTTAAAATTACATATAAAAATGGAACAAAACCTGCCTTTAAAACTGGAGTAGGACTTAGTAAAAATGAATTTAGAGCTAAGACTACTCAACCAAGGCCTAAGACTCCAATTCCCAAACGCCCCTTTCCAAAGAACAACTTCAACACACGACCAAACTACCAACATGTATGGAACCAAAACACTCCTGGACATTACCAAGCTCCAAATTACATGTCATGGAACCCTTATGTTCTACTTTCATACTTGGAACAAGTTAATGGTATGCTTAACCAAAATGGACCCATGAGAAAAGCCTCTTCACTACTTATCACAAATGTGATGGAGGTAATGTTACGTTTGGTAGTAAAGCTAAGAGCAAAATCATCGGAAAAAGGTACAATCTCTCATGACTCCCTTTTTATAGATGATGTAGCTCATGTTGATAACTTGGGTTTTAATCTTCTTAGTATTAGTCAACTTTGTCGTAATAAGTATAATGTCCTTTTTAGTGAAAACGGAAGTAAAATACTTAAAGATGGCATAACCATAGCCAAAGGTGTTCTTAAGAACAACGTATACGTCATGAAGATGGATCCAACATCTAGAGACAAACTTTGTCTTACTTCATTAGATGAATCTTCAACTTTATGGCATAGACGTTTAGGACATGCTAACATGAGACTAATTCAAAACCTCTCCTCCAAAGACTTAGTTCGAAACCTACCTAAGTTGAAATATGACCAACACTTTTGTGATGCTTGCAAAGTCGGTAAACAAGTCCATAGTAGCCATAAGGCTAAAAACTTGGTTTCTACATCTAGGTGTCTAGAACTTTTGCATATGGATTTATTTGGTCCATCCGCTATATAAAGTTATGGAGGTAACTTCTACACTTTGGTCATAGTTGATGATTACTCAAGATATACTTGGACAAAATTTTTGAAAAGTAAAAATGAAGCTTTTGATAAATTTGAGATTCTAAGTAAGAAAATTCAAAATCAAGTAGCGTCTAATATTGTGTCTATTAGAACGGATCACGGTCGTGAATTTGATAATGAATTTCAATTTGGAAACTTTTGTGATATTAATGGTATTACTCATAACTTTTCGGCTCCACGTACCCCTCAATCTAATGTTGTAGTAGAACGGAAAAACCAGACATTGCAAGAGATGAGTAGAACAATGCTTAATGAACAAAACATTCCACAAAAGTTTTGGTGTAATGTCGTTGACACATCAACGTACATTTTAAATCGAGTCTTAATTAGACCATTTTTGAATAAAACTCCTTATGAACTATATAAAGGTAAAAAGCCTACATTAGGATACTTTAGAGTGTTTGGGAGTAAATGTTTCATTCTTAACACCAAGGATTATCTCACCAAATTTGACCCAAAGTCTTATAATGGTGTATTTCTTGGATATTCACAAAATAGTAAAGCTTACATTATTTTGAACAAAGAAACCTTAAGAGTCGAGGAATCATTGAACGTAACATTTGATGAGAGTCCACCTCCCTATAAGACATCACCTTTGGTAGATGATGACTTAGTTGAAAGCCAAGCAACAGAAAGTCAAGAGATCTTAGGTAATGACAAGGAAGATGAACTATTAAACAAAGAACTTGTCAATGTCAAAGAATCTAAAAGTCATCCATTAGATGGTGTCATAGGCAACATTAACGAAAGAACTCTAAGATCAAAAGTTCAAAATGAAAGCAACTACTTTTGTTTCGTGTCAACCATTGAACCGAAAAACATTAATGAAGCCATTAAAGATGAGTCTTGGGTAATTGCAATGCAAGAAGAGTTAAACCAATTTGTTAGGAATGATGTATGGACATTAGTTCCTCAACCAAAGAGTCAAACTATAATTGGAACAAAATGGGTCTTTCGTAATAAAATGGATGAAAATGGAATTGTGTCTAGAAACAAAGCTAGGCTAGTTGCACAAGGATATAATCAACAAGAAGGTATTGACTACGATGAAACTTTTACTCTGGTTGCTAGGCTTGAGTCAATTAGAATCTTACTTGCATATGCATGTGCACACAATTTTAAACACTTTCAAATGGACGTCAAAAGTGCATTTCTAAACGGAGTCATAAATGAAGAAGTGTATGTTGCTCAACCACCGGGCTTCATTGATTTTGAAAAACCAAATCATGTTTACAAACTTAAAAAGGCTCTTTACGGACTTAAGCAAGCTCCAAAAGCATGGTATGATCGACTTAAAACCTTCCTAGTTGACCATAAGTATACCATGGGCTTAGTTGATAATACTCTCTTCACTAAGAAGAAAGATTCACATATTATCATAGTCTAAATCTATGTTGATGACATTATATTCGGATCAACTTGTCAAGAATTATGTGTGGATTTCTCAAAAATCATGCATGACGAGTTTGAAATGAGTATGATGGGAGAACTCAACTTTTTCCTAGGACTCCAAATTAAACAACTAGAAGATGGTATCTTCTTTAACCAATTTAAATATATTAAGGACATGCTTAAGAAATTTGGATTAGAAGATTCGAAACCAATCAAAACACCCATGTCCATGGAAACTAAACTCACCAAGGATGAGGAAAGTGAATCCGTAGATAGCACTAAATATAGAGGTATTATTGGAAGTCTACTTTACCTAACGGCTAGTAGACCCGACATTATGTTTAGTGTTTGTCTATGTGCTCGTTTTCAAGAAGATCCTAAGACAACTCATCTCGAAGCCATTAAAAGGATTTTTAGGTATATTAAGGGCACTACACATTTAGGTTTTTGGTATCCCAAAGGAACGGGAATAGACACCATAGTGTATGCCGACTCGGATCATGCCGGTGACTATGTTGATAGAAAAAGCACAAGTGATATTTGTACTTTTGTTGGACATTGTCTCACCTCATGGTTCGCTAAGAAGCAAACGGCTCTTGCTATCTCAACAACGGAAGCCGAGTACGTTTCGGCCGGAAAGGCATGTCAACAAGCTCTTTGGATGAAGCAAGTTCTTGTCGACTACGGAATTCAACTTAACGACATCACAATTCTTTGTGACAACAAAGGTGCTATTGATCTTAGCAAAAACCCGGTTCAACATGCTCGTACCAAACATATTGAAATCCGTCATCATTTCCTTCGTGACAACGTTCAAAAAGGAAATATCTCAATTGAGAAAGTTTCTTCCGAAGACAACATAGCCGACATTCTCACAAAACCCCTTAAACGTGAACCTTTTAATCTTCTTAGGCTAGGCTTAGGACTCATGGAACCTACGTTGTAATTCTAGACATTAGACAAAAATCACAAAAATCAAAACAAATCCATAACTCTTTTTCTCAGCAGGGTCGGCGAAACCCTCAGCCACAACGGACGGAACCCAAGTTTTGGTTCCGCCGTATCCACCGACCTGCAGAACCATTTTTTTGTTTATATTAAACCAAACACCCATTATCTCATACCACCACTTCCAAACTGCTACTATTCACTTTACCATTCATCCATACCTACGATTTCTTGGTCTTCCTTTCACTCACATTGCAAATCAATCATCATTGTAAGTATTCTAAACTTGATTACAATCCTGATCTGAGTCTAGGAATTCTATTTTTGCACAAAAACAAAAACTTGGGGTTATGCATTAACTTGAGAAACTCATGCATGAAATTAGGTGTTTAACAAAACTAATCATATTCCCCATAGTTAGGAATTGCATTATTACTAAGTGTAAACATGTTTGCTAAAACACCCCATGTCAAATTCTTCCAAAAATTTCTCACAAATAGGACAAATATTTTTTCGTCTCACATTGTGAATACAAAATCAAAACGTTATGTTTAAAACATCACTTGCATAATGTCTCTTGAATGCTAAAGGGAATACATAACCAATATGTATTTTCGGGTACATTCAAATGAAGCTACATTGAACTAGGAGCGCTTGGGTTATCTTTTGTTTTATAACAAAACTTGCATTATAAAACGTTTTTGAAGCATCAAAATGGGTCAAGATAACCGCACCTCCACATTGTTTTCATATAGGCACACACTAGAACACCCACATTATAATAGTCGTTTACTTAGACTAAAATGTGAAATTTTGTTTTTCTAGGAATCATCATGCCTCCTCTAACCCACTACGACCACAAGGATACCATTAAGTACCTACCAAAATACCACAAAACCAAAGGCCTTACCCCAACTCAAGTCAATGTTTTCAAAACCTTAGAAAAACATTATGTCCATGAGGGTAGAACCATTGACCCGTCCTTCCTAGAAGGCACAAACCTCTACACGGAATTTGCCACAATCAACTTTGAGTGTCTTTTAGAAATCGACGAGCCTATTTGTCCTAGGTTCATTCTAGAATTCTATGCATCCGTCACTCTCTCCACGGATGAGTATGGTCGCATGTCTATCAACTTTAGGGCTAGTGGTCATCAATACTCCTTCACTCTTGAGGAGTTTGCTCAAATCATAGGTGTCCCAAACCGTGGTACTTGCATCTACTCCGACTTGCACTCCCTCTCAACTCTTGACACACTCCATGACCGCATCCATCCCTATGACACCCCTCTTGTGTCAAAAGATGTACTTCGTGACCACCTCTTTGTTAGGACAACCAACACTAGGAGAACCCGTTCGGGAAATGAGGTCGATAAGGACCCATATGGAATGGAAATGAATGAACTCAAGCCCCAATTCAAGAAATGGGAGGAAGTCCTTAGAGCGAATGTCATTAGCACCATAGGAAACCGAGACCATATAAATCTTTGCCTTTGCTACATGCTCTACTCTTTTTCCGTTAGGCAACCCTTCAACCTTGCCTACTACATGGCCAAGAGAATGGCCGACATTCCCGTGCATGGCTCAACGACTATGCCGTATGGAATGCTCTTGACCCGTATCTTTAGGTTCATCTCTCCCATTCCACCAACTCCAAACGGTCTTCGTCTTGACTACTCTCTCATTCCACACACCTTTGTCCCACTTAGTGATAAGAGAGTTTACAAAGCCCAAGGAAAACGTCCTCATCCTCCTACCTCCTCATCATCTTCCTCAATGAGTGAAGATGACACTTTGCCCAACTCTAGACTCCCACCTCTAGAATACCTCTCACAACTTCTGGATATTCCAAATGAGTCGGCGGAGTTCAAGCAAACAAAGGGGATGTTTAAGAATCTTGGAAGATTCCTTGGAAAGCTCAAGAACAAGATTGACTGTCAATGAGTGCGGGTGTGTAGGAGTGTTTGGCACTAGGTGCTATTTGAACAATTTGGTCTTTTAAACAATGTTGGTCATGTATTTGTGTGTTGGTACAATTTGTGATACTACTTGGAACATGTATTAACTTACTATGATGCAGGTGGACAACGTTTGGCACGTTGTCAAATTTTCATGATTATGAATTTTTCACTAAGTATAGTGAAATTCGCTAGCCCCCAGTCAAAGTCCTATGGTATGCGTGTTTACATGTCCATTTTTTGCATTGCCTAACCAGATATGCATTATATTTTTTATTTTAGGAGTTTTCGAAAAATCTGAAAATCATCTCGCGGGTCAAAATCGCGGACTGTATAGTTTTTCAGGTCTGGCGGATCTAGCGGCACCCTATAATGGGTTCCGCCAGTGTAATTTCTGGGCAACCCAGAAATGGCCCAACGGACCAGACGGAACCCTCATACAGGTTCCGCCTGTGTATTCTGAAGGTTCCGCCAGATTTCCTGCAGAATATTTTTTTTTTAGTTTTCAACATTTCAACATCCAATCAACAAAATACACTCCTTTTAGATAGAAACCAATTTCCTACAATTTGTTTAGCACAATAGGGTACTTCTCATTCCTTATAACTCAAACAAAACCATTTCCCGCCAAATTTCAAAAATAGCCATAACCACCTTAAGGAACCTTCACACATAAAGGAAGGAACCCTTCCAAAGGTTCCTTGAAATCCCTGAGACATATCCTTCAACAAATTTGCCAAAACCACTAAGCATTTAGTGCAAATCTTGTCTTCTTACTTCACCATTTTCATTGGATTGACTTCCATGATATGACAACCCACAATTAGTCTTCCAAATCATTAGGAACCTCCATTTTTGTATGGCCTAACATCACATCCAAACACTCCTTCCCACACTCCTTCATCACTATAAATTGAACCATCATAAAACACTATCAAATCACACCTTCCTCATCACAATTTCTGATCTTTAAACCATTTTAACCATGACTAAGTCAACTATCACCTCTCAACCATCAAGACCCGTTCGGAAAACCGCCCGGATTAGTGTCAAACCACTTTGGTCTAACCAATCCATCAACCTAAGCTCATCATCCTCGGATGAATTCACCTCACCTATCAAAAATGAATATTTTCTAAACCTTGCATCTCCATCTCCATCACCCAATGAACCCAATGAGCTCACTCCACCACCAACTAAATCACCCATTGACCCAACTCCACCAAGTGCTCCAACCCAACTATCCAAAACTCCATCACCATCACCATTACCTAAACTTGAACCTATGGAATTATTTGGGTCTCCTCTAACATCACCACATCCTTTTGTCCAAGATCTCAATGATCTTCCACCAAGACCAACACAACCACCACCTTTTGTAAATGAAACACCAAGGTCAATTCTTGACCAAAATGAGCATTTTAACCACAACCAACCACCACAACAAGAATACCACCAACCCAAACCATTGTTGTTTCACCCTATCTACCATGACATCCATGGTCCTCTTTATGGAGAACCAAATTTTGAAAACCATGATCACCCAACTCCACCACATTCTCAAGCCAAAACCTTTGAGTCTTTCTTTCCTTCCTATGAGGAAATCCAAAGCATGGTCGAGAATCACCTCCATCAAGCAATGGAATTTCAAACCACCTTGCTTGACTCTATACCAAACCCATCCTCCAACCAAGAACTAAATACCAACCAACCCTAAAACCAAGAAACCAAAACCAACCCATTTCCACCCACTTATCCCCATGTTTGCTCACATTGTGAGCAAATGGGTGAAAGCATCAAATTGTTGCTTCACCAATTTCAAGACGAAACCCGTTTTGCATTCCAACACGTCATAGAACGTTTGGATGCTCTTTCCCACCCAAACAAATCCTAGACAACCTTTGGAGGCCTTTTGCCCCATTTAGGAAAGTAGGATTTGATTTTTTATATTTCTTGGTTATTTTTCATTTTAGAAGTAGTAGGATCTTTTTCATTTCTTGTCTTTGACTTTTACAAGTCAAATTTTACTTGGAATGATATCTTTTTCTACTTACTTACTTGCATTGTTGGTTGATCATTTTTAAGTTGTCATTGTGGTTGCAATGTGTGTGGTAACTACAAGCTTCATTATATATATCACCAACTAACCAATTTTTTTGTAGGATCAAAATCCATGTTTCCCATCTTGGCACTCCTTTTAGGGGGAGTATCGACCAAGGGGGAGCACGTGCATTATTCCGCTTCGCTACTCTACTTTTTGTTTCGACAAAAAGGGGGAGAAATATATTAAACCTTTAAACTTAACATGATTTTCATCACTTAAGTAAAACAAGTTTAATATAATTTTTTTAAGTCTTAAACACTAAGATTTTGTGAGTTACTTAAAAACAAAGTTTATGTTTTGTCATCAACAAAAAGGGGGAGATTGTTAATACAAATATCGCCTAAAAACGTTATTTATATTTTACGATCTTTGCTAAGTTTTGTTAACGACAAAATGTAAACTTTAGTTTCTAAGTAAATCATAATCTTAGTTTTAAAGACTTGCATAACTAGACATTTGCTACATTTTACATTTCATAAAACACACCACTTTTTATTTCTTAAAATAGAAATGTCACATCACATTTATGGCAAGTTTTGTCAATATACATTTATGGAAAGAAAGTGTGTTTGACTAACCATGTTTGCTTGCACAAGTTTTGTGTTTGACTAGGTGTAATGAGATGTGATATTGTTTGGTTTGCAAGATTTATTGCAAAACCAACTGCAAGCCTGGCGGAACCCTGGGGGTACACGGGCGGAACCCATCTGAGGGTTCCGCCGTATCCGCCAGACCTGCAGAAGGTTTTGCTATAAATACTAAGCCACAAGTTTGATTTTTGGCTTATCACTCTACATCAATTTTCACACACATTCATTCATTCTTTCATCTAACCCTTTAACATCTCATATGTGAAGTTTCTTTTTGTAGCAAAGAGATTCACGAGTTCATAAAAGTTACAAGTATTCAACACAGCGTTGCAAGACTTGTTAGCTTAGCATTGTGTAGACTTGTGTAGTTTACGCTTCTTTGATTGTGTATTTTCAGTAGTGATCGGTTAGTATTTTAGTCCTCAAAATACAAAGTGTGACGGGAGTTGTTGTACCCTTGTAAAAGAACTAACGGGAGTGGTTGTACCCTTGTAAAAGAACTCGACATCTAGCTTAGTGTCGGTAAACGTGTATAAGTGACGTGTAAGGTTTTCTCCGTCGGTGAAAGGAGCTTGTTGACTAGTGAAAGAAACTCTCGAGTTGGATACTCGGGGCGTGGACGTAGGGCAAGGAAAAAGAGTCCTTGTAGCCGAACCACGATAAATACTCGTGTTGTGGTTTGATCATTTCTTTCTTTCTACTTGCATGTTATATATTGTGTTTGTGTATATATCTTTGATCAAACGGAAAGTTTCAAAAGATAATTAAACAAGTTAAAAAGATTTTAAACGGTAAACTATTCAACCCCCCTTCTAGTTTTCCACATCCCTTTTACCTCCGTAGATCTTTTGGCTAATTAGTTAGTCTTGCCTAACACTTCTTGGGGCTCTGAAACACTCTTTGGAAACTACTATGCAAGAGAAGAACTCATAAGAACCTAATCCACTCTTTTGTGTTGTTTATAGTTTTCTTATCCTTCTATCTTCTTTTAGTCTTCTAGTTGTCTTGTAAACATAATAATTAAACTCTCATCTTAATTTGTAACTAAGGGGGCGCTTGGTTGAAATGAGGCAATGGGCAATGATAATGATAATGCAAAGGAATGCAATGGGGTAAATTTTCATTACCTCCAAATTGTTGAGGAATGGTGGATTACCCACTATGGGGTAATGGGTGATTGCATTCCTTCTAACCAACCATCATTATTAATTACCTTTCCCATTTCTTAGTACCAATAACCTCCAACCAAGCATGCCCTAAGTGTCAAGTCTTACTCCGGGTGCGGAGAAGCAAGGTGTAAAGTCTTGTATTGGGTGCGTTCAAGCAAGGGTTTGGGACTTTCTTTTGTGGAACTGTTTGTAATAGTATGGCGAGTTCCCAAGGTCTTTGTGGGTGGTTCCAGGTGTGGACTCCATTAGGTGCTAGCTTGGGTCTAGGTGTTGATTGGTGAAAGCTAAAGTGTACGGTTTATCCACCACAAGTATTTGGTACTAGTGAATAGCATAGGTGTTGCGAATTAGAAGCTGGACGTAAGGATGATCTAAACTCCTCATCCCAAACTAGTATAAATCGATGTGTTTGTTTTCTATTCCTCTAACTCTTTCATTTCATTATTCACTTACACACGATATACATTGCTTAATTGTTTACACACACTTGCATGCAAACTTGATTATTACCTTATTTAAACTTACCTACGGTTCTACATGATTCAATAATTCTCACCAACCCAACCATTTGTCATGGCAAGGTTTACACACAGTTCGTATTGCTAGCTACTCTGTTGGTGCAATTGATGGTCAAAGTTTATTTTATATTTTAATGATGACAAAAATATTTTTGTAATACATAAGATAATGAATGATAGCCAGAAACCAGAACACACAATAATTAAACATATAAATTACTTTACTAATATGTAATTTTTAGTTCAATGAACTTAGACATTTTTTTATTTTATTTTTTTCATTCAAACCATTATCCAATGAGCAACCAATAGACAAATCTATAAGGATTTTTTTTTTTTTTTTTTTTTTTTTTTTTTTTTTTTTTTTAACAAAACCCATAAAGAATTAATGCGGCACATCACCTTAATAAATATTATCCAAAATATATAAACATAAAACAAATTTAATGATTGTATTTTTATTTATTTATTTATTGAACAAAGCTTAATGATAGTATGCTAAAGAGTAAAAGAAACAGCTTAAAAAGAGTGCACTTGCTTGAAGCAATCATATACGCCACATTGAAACAACGACACGAGAATCTTTTACTTTTTATTCGTGTTGTAAAAATAACTATCAACCATCTTTTCTTGAAGGATCCTCAAGAGCCGATGACTTATCACTAACATATAAAGTTCTAAGATATGGATAAGTTTATAAAACATGTTTGAGGTTTTTAGGAGGTAAAAGTTTACTAGCGAATTTGAGATTGTAAGATGATAGTTAATTAAAGTTTCAACATAAATAATAGATGGCTCATTTTAATCACTCTGTTGAATTTTTTTAATTCCTTTTATGTTGGCACTATATAGTCCAAAATCACTAGTTCATTGCATCCTTGCATAAATTTTACATGCAATTCTAATTTGAGAACAACACAAAAAAAGTATGAGAAAATCAACAAGTGTTAACGTGTCCACTTTCGTAAACCAAACCCTTGCCTACCCTATAAGACAAAACCCGATCCTAACCTAAATAAATCACTGGACCACAAACCCATATGATATACGCTTTTCTTGGTTTGTAACCCATATCTGTCTAGCTATAAAATCTTCCTTGATACGACTATTATAGAAAAATGGCACCAAAACATTGACAATAATACATGGAGAAAGTCTTTTGTTGAATTTTTCTTAACTTATTTGCATCACTGTAACAACTTAAGGCTTCTAGCAATATATATTGCTTACAAGTTACAACTTACAAACCAAGAAATTATGTCTTCTAGAGTCTCGCATCCTGTGGTTACTAGAATACGTACGATTATTTTTCTTAGTATACGTAAACTAAGCAATTCTTACAATTTTTATAATCAACACAAGAAATGACTCAGAAACCAAAAAAAAAAAAAGACCTTGAGACTCACAAAATGACTCGAGACTCACAATTTGTAGCATAAAAATTATTGCTAATATATTCCCATTGAGGATATCTTGGCTACAATTATTGTAGTCAAGATGGCTACAATCTTTACCAAAATTACAAAAAAATAATTCAGGACCCACAAAAATGATTCAGGGACCCACCAGAAAATTCAGGGACCCACAAATTATAACATAAAAATGTAAGGAGTTGGCTACAAAAAATTGTAGCTAATATATTCCCATTTGCATTAATTATTTAGAGCTATTTTTTCATCCTCAAAAACCCATTAGAAAAAAAAAAAAATAAATAAATAAATAATAATAATAATAATGAACACATCACCAATTGTACCAAGCAATCTTAGAAAAACCCATTAAGACAAGTTTACCCTCAAATAAGCAAATGGTGTCAAAACCTTGGCGCCATGCGCAAGGGCATTTTGGTAACACAAAAAAAGAAAAAGCCTAGATCCTTAACCAAAGTAATCACCAAGATGATCATCTTCATGTAACGTGTGGTCATCACACTCTCCTAACTTCTTTTAATAAAACTTCAAAAACCCAAATGTAATTTACTTCATTTTTAAAAAATGACTAGTGTAGCTAAGTTGCCGACAGTTCCGGGTGAGTGTCACCGGAGAACTGTCGGATGGACGCCGGTGCAAGTTGGTTTCTGCCGGAGATCATCAGTGCAAGTTTCTAGACGTGGGTTGTGTGTGCAACCATGTAGATCATTTAAAAAAGATGATGATGAAAAAGTTGATGTTAAAAGTAGTGATAGTAAGTTATTAGGAGATGTGAAATCCTGGTTTTTTTCCAAGGATAATTCGATGGAAAAGTTGGAAGAGAATTTGTCTAAGGTTAGTTATGTTAATTATTGAATTTTTTGGATTTCTGTGGTGATAATATATTTGTTTTCGTAGATTGTTTGTAGAGCTAGTAGACTAGAAAATCTTCCTGTTGTCCATTTGGCCGAAATCATCGCTATTGCAAACTATGGGCATGAAACATCTTTGAGAGGAAAAAGTGATCTCGATGGATGGTTTTCGCTTGACTTTTAGCTAGGATGAAACATCTTTTGCAGTAGGGATGGTTTCTGCCAAATTGGGGAAACTGTTAGATAGTGAAAACTGTATTGATACGATATTTATAATGGAATTACATCTAGAGACCCAAAACCACAATCGGACTTCGGCCATATTTATTGCCTAATAGAAACCACATGGATAATGAATTTTTTTATGTTGATTTTATACTCACATGGGCATAGCTTGCTAGAATAATGACAACATGGCTGAATTTGGTCAACACTCTCCTAGAACTAGTGATTTCCAATAACCATACCAGTTTTGGTGTTCTTGTTCATTTATATTACCTCAATATGATAAAATCGTTAATTCATGAATATATTTATGCGTGTTGATTTCATGAATAATGGTTAGCTGGCAAACAAAGAATGTCTAATGGTTTAGAGTGAAATACTCGATCAAAATGGTACCCCACAAATACACACTCAAATGGTTCAATAGGAGAAACGGTTTAATGATATGTTATTTGCTGTCTTTTTTCACTCTATCTCTTTGAAAATGTGTAGATTGCTCTTCACTTAGGGAGATATTTTGTGACCATGATGAGCACTGGCGTTATTTTGACAGTTGGATTCAATTTGTCAGGTTAGTATAAGAGTCAAATGAATCTTGTTTTAAACAAGTTTCAGATATATGTTTAGAAGACAATCTTATTAACAATTGGTTTCGTATGAAGGTGGAGATGGTCAAATGAATGATTTGATATGGTATAGTTGGGTTGGAGGCATTATAATTGGAACCATGATTGGTTCAAATATGGTCTTAGATGAAGTTAGCCGTGCTGGTCCAAGAAATGTGGTCATAACCGGAAGGTATTCAGCTCTTTAGATGCCTCTTATTGATGGAATCTTGACACTTTGATTTATATTGCGTTTTAAGTTTCATTAATATCATGCTGAAATAGTGGAAATGATTATGACAAAAAGCGTAAAATTTTACTTTACAAAATGATTTAAAACACTTTGACATCCTGTGAAAACTGAGAAGTTTTCCATTATGGGATTGGGGTAGATCTAAAAGGGCTTTAGCCTAAGGGTATGCCCCTGCATACCTAATTATGGTTTGTAATAGTAGTGCATACGCTGATTAAAAACCTTGTACTAGCCAATGGTGGATGTCCTTGTAGTTAAGAATTTATGGTGTGAGATGTTCGCCAACCAAGGGGTTGTGCGTTCAAGTCCCATCAGGGACAATTGTGGTGAATTTATATTGTATATGGTGATCAGCTTGTTATACTTTGCTTCTCCAAGAAAAAAAACCCTACTACTCCTATACCTATTGCTAGTACCAAAAAATTGAAGATTTTGGCTTATGAACATGGTAAAAACTTTGTATTAGCCAACGGTGGATGTCCCGGAAGATTCCCTTATCATTGTCAATGGGGGTTTTTCTAAGCCTAATAATTAAATAAAAATGATTTCTTACCCTAACGGGTATGCCCAATCAACAGTGACAATGCAATTCTCAAAAGACAGAATTAATAATTGATAACTTGCTCATACTTAAGAATATATTGTACAATTCGCTTATGTTAATGCCTATTTTCTTGAAACAGCACTAGAGGACTTGGAAAAGCTCTTGCTCGGGAGTTTTTACTATCAGGGGATCGAGTGGTTATTGCTTCAAGAGGGTAAATTTCAAAGCCAAGAGTTCTAAATCATCAAGTATATATGAAAAGCTTATTGCATGGACATGTTAAATTGTTAATTGATACTTGCCATGTCCCTTTCTTGTTGTTTCCCACGAACAGCAAAGAATCTGTTGACATGACAATCAAAGAGCTCGAGGAAAATTTACAAGTAGGATTAACCAATACAATGACTTCATCAACGAAAAAACTAGCTTATGCAAAAGTGGTAGGCACGTCATGTGATGTTTGTGACCCCAATGATGTGCGGAAACTGGCTAACTTTGCTGTTGAAGAACTTGGTTCTGTTGACATTTGGGTGAGCAGTTAAAGTTTACATTTGAAATGGAAATTTTGACTTAAATGGGCTGATTTGGGATATATTTATATCTCTAGTGCGCCAAGTGGGTAAAGTTAATAAATAATTAAACTAGACACGGGTCAAATGTTACTATCTAGTTCAGTCACGTTAATAATTTGTGTTGTCAGGTCGCCACCACCTGACCCAAACAGTTTGACCCCTACGAGAAAATGACCCATTTGACTTCAATCCTCATACTAACCTGTTTTGACCCGTTAACAAACCCACATGTCATCCATTTTGCCACCTCTACTATAAGTTATCACTGGTGACACATAGTTTATGTAACTTTCCCTAATGCTATTTTTTTTGGGCTCAAATGCATGCACAGATAAACAATGCCGGGACAAACAAAGGTTTCAGACCATTGTTGCAGTTTAGTGATGAAGATATACAGCAGGTTTGTTCCTTCTTATTTTTGTATTTCCTCTGGCTCTGGAACTTGATGTCATTTTATAAACAGTTGTTGTTACTTTTTATAATGGAAGTTATTCTTTTCATTTTGGGTATGATTAGATTGTCTCTACAAATTTGGTCGGATCTATACTTTGCACACGTGAAGCAATGCGTATCATGGGTAACCAGCATAGAGGAGGTCATATTTTCAACATGGATGGTGCTGGCTCAGGTGGATCGAGTACCCCTTTGACTGCTGTGTAAGCTCTTTTTCTAACCATTTTCTTGACGCTTTATCTCCATTTTCAAAATTCAAAATGAAGTTCTTATTCATTTAACTCATGGTGGTGCTTCTTCTTTTTCTTTTCTTTTCTTTTTCTTTCTTTTTCTTTTTCTTTTTTTCTTCTTCTTTTTTTTTTTTTTTTTTTTTTTTTTTTTTTGGGCGATGATGGTTGCTGTGTTTGATCTTTTTTTTTGTTTACCACAGTTATGGATCAACAAAGTGTGGTCTAAGACAACTTCAATCGTCGCTATTCAAAGAATGCAAAAAGTCTAATGTTGGCGTTCATACGGCGTCTCCAGGCATGGTTCTGACCGACTTGCTGTTGAGGTATATGAATCTCAAGCTCTTAGAGTGTGTTTCTCATACATGTGGAAAAATTGGTGGGTTGGGTAACTGGTCATAAAGGGTTTATTGACTTATGCAGTTTGTCTGGCCTCTATCTTCCCGGTATTCCTTAGAAAAAGACAATTTTAGTATGTCTGAACAAGGGCCAAGCAATGGTGGTTAACAAACAAAAGCTTTTTTGCCAGTTAAAAATATATGTTGTATAAATACTTAATTCACTAATTGTGATTACAAAACATTACAGTTAGCGACTTGGGAGTCTTTATGAATTGAACTTTGGGAACCTTCCACTCGTTTGACCCGTTCCCTTTAGTTAGAATTCTGATATGAACCATTTGAGAAAATCAAGGCCCAAATCAACCCGTCCTTAAGCAAATGAGTCGAAATCTATCTCATTTGACTGAGTACTATGAAGTATGAAATAATAAAAAGCTTAATTTATATTGGGACGCAGTGGATCAAGTATTCAGAACAAGCAAATGTTTAACATAATCTGTGAGCTACCCGAGACAGTTGCTAGAACTTTAGTCCCACGGATGCGGGTTGTAAAAGGAAGTGGTAAAGCGATTAATTACTTGACCCCTCCAAGAATTTTACTTGCTTTGGTCACGGCCTGGTTAAGACGAAAGAGATGGTTCGATGATGAGGTAAATCAGTAATCTTAAACTTAGTCATAATAGTTCAAATTGTGTCTTTAGCACCATTTACTAATTGATTTTACTCGATAAAGTTTAAACCTGAAATAATCTATGATACATATCTTGATGGGTCGCAAGAAAAATCTTATAATATGTTCATTATGCAGGGACGAGCATTATATGCTGCAGAAGCAGATAGAATAAGAAACTGGGCAGAGAGTCGTACTCGTTTTTCCTTCACAGACGCCATTGAAATGTACACAGAAAACACTTGGGTGTCCGTGTTTTCACTATCAGTTGTTTGTGCATTCATCATACTCTCTAGTCAAACCGGCCATGCATCACCGGGCACTTAAAAATCCCTTGCATATTCTTGAACTTGTGAATGAAACACAGCATTATAGGTCCTGCTCCATTTACCACTAAATTTCTGTAGAAGCAGATTGGAAGTAAACACTTGGCATTCAAACAACTATGCTTTGTGGATATATTAACTCGTATGTGGTCTATATAGTCGATAAGGCTGTGTGGATCTTGTAACTACATTTAGCTATAGGCACTGAAAGAACATACAAAATCTATATTGGCATCCTTGATGTACTTAAAACTGTAAATTTTGGGAGTTAGTAATGCAGTAAAACACATTATTGACTTGGTTCATGTTGTGATATAACTTTGATTATGCGTTTAGAGATGCCAAACTTGGACTTATTTGCTTGTGAACAATGGCAAATCCAGGACTAAAAGAAGTGAGCAGGTAACGCGGCAGGTGTTTTTGTGTTAAGTCTTGTGAGAATAAAAAAGATCACAATGTGAAGCTTTTTTTTAAACGTTTTGTAGAATATAACATTCCTAAATTTTGTTTATCATAATTTGCAAATAGTCACATAATGGCTTATTTTTGTTTCTGGTTCATCCTTATTCATTGATTTATTTACGTTGAACATCAATATTTTTAGAGTATTGCGTGAAAATGGTTCTTGTTAATAATTTTGTTTATCATAATTTCCAAATAGTCACATAATCACAATCTCTACTCTTTATAATTATTTACATACATAATAACTCGTGCTTTCATTTGGATATTTAAAATCCCGTACATATGCAAGTTGTATTTTCAAAACAACATATATGTTGTATTTTTTTAAATATAAAGTTTAGGGGAGTATAAAGTCTAAGTGAGTATTTGTTTATTTTTTAGAGTTACGGAGTATTAAAAACAATGGAAACTTATAAATTTATACTTAACTCTATATAATTTATTTAAAATTCAATTACCCCTTCTTTTTTAAGTTTTTATTTTTACAAATTTGATACTTATATTTTTATGTCTTTTTTTTTTCTCCGCTAAATTTCTCTAGCAAATCTATCAAAGTTTAACAATTTTTTTTTTCAATTTTGATTTTCAATTGTCCAATAAGAACCTCAATTTTGCTATGTGTCAAAATAGAACAAACTGATTGGCCAAATTTTTTTTCTCGATAAGATTGTTTTAGCAATTAGCAATATTTTCGAAATGATGTAATTTTTTCATTGTATAAAAGATTTTCGTAAGTGTAATAATAATATTTCTATCATTGTATCTTTATCTTTCATATACTCTTGTCATTCCTTACCCACATTGTAAGTAACATAATATAAATTAAATTCTTTCTAAAATTAAAGTCAAATTGAGAACATGACTAGATTGAAGATGCTCCGACATAAATCTGTGATATGTTAATCGTAAAGCACATCATTTCGTCTTTTTTTTTCCTTAAAAAACCCGAAGAGACTAAATTAAAACAAACAAACAAAGGCACACATTAGTTGTATGAAAAACATTTGATTTGATAAATGACTTGTAAAACACACTTTCATAGGAATAAAACAAACTTGCAAGAACATAAAGGTAGAAAAAAAAAAGAAAAAAAAGAAAAAGAAAGAAAAGAAAAAGAATTTGCTCTCAATTTCATGGATTGATTTGCAAGCGGAGTATCACATGCCTTATTTTTTTCTTACTATAAGTAATAGCATATGAGCTCTACGACCACCATATCTTAAAACATACACATATAACTATAATAATGAAGGTCTTAGAACATGAGCATCCACTGGAGCTCGTTGATTTGCAGCCGCCAGAGATTGTAGATGAATGGGAAGAAGAATCTGATGACGATGACGATGACTTGATTAATGAAGATGAGTTTCGACGTCCATGTAACCGGTGCCACCAAGACATCACTGTGTACCACAGGTACTACTATAAATGTACTTTAGGTTCATGTAATTTCTTGCTTCACAAATTCTGTGCAGAGTTACCGCCAATGTTAAACCACTCATCTCACACGCATACTCTTCACCAACGTCACGGATATGGGAGTTGGGCATGCGAGTATTGTCAAAGACAACACAAGAATGATGAAGTATATTATTCATGTGACGAATATTGTTATTACTATATTGATGTAAACTGTGTCATAGATGTTGAAAAAAAGAGCATCGATCACCCAAGCCACCCACACAAGCTGATTTGTACTATCTCTACACCCATTTTGTGTCATTGTAAGGCTTGTGGGAGAGAGCATAAAGGGGTATTCTATTATTGTACCACTTGTTACTTCACCATACACAGTGATTGTGCTTTCCTACCAAAAAAACTGTTAATTCAGAACACAACAAATGATGCTTTCTACCATCCTCATCCACTCACCATTTCATATTCCTTCCCAACACCAGACCAAAGAGCTAAATATCACCCAAGATGCAGAGTATGTGATAATGATTTTTGCTACAAGAGTACTCTTTGGATTTACAAATGCGAGAAATGTATGTACTATGCCCATGTGGATTGTGCGACATCAAGAAGAGAACCATTCATGTCCATCTTGTCTAGTACTGGTAAGTTATTCTATGATTTCTGCAAGTAACTTGATTAGTATTCCTTATTAACTATCTAGCAATTGAACGTTTTTTCATATAAGATATAATAGGCGTGCATGTTATTCCATTTTCAGGTTCTGGTATACTCCGTAAAAACTATGAGGATGCAGACTATCCTGATCTTCTCCATTTACCATTCCGAGATCAGAGTAACAACATTCTGAAACATTTATTTTTCAAAAACAATGGACCTAGAACCTTTGAAATGGATGAGGTAAACCTACAACATATCAAACATCAACACCAGGTAATTTTAGTTGATACACAATGCATTGATAGTAAAGTAGGTGTGGAAAAATATAAACCGAACGATTCTTTTGATGAAAAATCAAAGATTACAAACCCAGAAACAATATATGTTCTCAAACAGTACAACAAAAGCTTGATCTCAATCAAGGATTAACAACCAGAGTATTTAGTATGAGTGGTATTTTCTGGATGCCTTTCACAAATGAGAGAGTAGATGATATATAGAGATCAAAGATATGATAAGTCATTTTCTTGAGAGAAACCAAGAAAACGGCTAATGAAGTCAGCTTCAATGAGACAACCCAAACGGGAGTATATCTTCCAAGAATAACAAAAAGGTCCTTGAGATAATAGCAAAAGAGACCCATCCATCTTTTATTACTTAAGCAACAACCACACAACTTTGAGCCAAGGTCCAATATCATCCTTCAATGTCCAACAAACTTCAAGAGGATCCAAAAGGGATTATAACTGAAAATACAAACATATCAAGTTAGTCCTTGTGGTTAGTACCAGATATCAAATGAGTCCTTTTTTCCAACATCCCCCCTTCATCTGATATCTGGTACAGGTCTATTAAGCCTAGTTTTTTAACCAACTCTTTATGTTGTAATGTATCCAACCCCTTAGTAAGGATATCTGCAATTTGATTTGCAGAATCCACCTTAACAGTTTTAATCACACCTTTTAGAATTTTTTTCCTAACAAATTGTAAATCAATTTCAAGGTGTTTAGTTCTTTCATGGAAAACTGGGTTGGCTGCAATCTTGATTGCAGAATTGCTGTCACAGTGAAGTGAGACAGGAAGGAAGTTTTCAAGTTTTAAATCCTTTAAAATCCAAATTACTTCACTGGTGACTGAAGCAAGAGCTCTATACTCTGCTTCAGTTGAGGATTTAGAAAGAGTAGATTGTTTCTTGCTTTTCCAAGAAACAAGATTGTTGTTCAAGAAAACACACTGACCAGTTACATATCTCCTGGTAACAATACATTTTGCCCAATCAGCATCAGAAAAAGCTTCAAGAGACATACCTGATCCTTTATTAATCTGAATACCCATACCTGGAGAACCTTTGAGATATTTCAATTGGCTTAAACAATGAACAACATAAGAGATATCAGGTCTGGTATTTGTTAGGTAAATCAGTTTGCCCATGAGCTTTTGATAATCAGTGATATTATCAAGAGCTGGATCATTATCAGTAGGCTCATTAGTTAAAACAAGTTTAGATTGCAAGGGTGTTTTAGCAGGTTTGCATGCAAGCATGCCATACTCAGATAACAAATCAAGGCAATATTTTCTTTGGTTTAAACAAATACCACCTTCAATATCATTAACTTCTATCCCAAGAAAGTATTTCAACTTTCCTAAATCCTTAATCATGAATTTAGAATTGAGAAAAGCTTTGAACTTTTCAATCTCAGTAACACTATTGCCAGTGATAATAATATCATCAACATAAACCAATAAAGCAAGATACACACCATTATCAGATTTGGTAAAGAGGGAGTAGTCAGATTTACTTTGACTAAAACCGTTTTCAATGAGAGTAGCAGTTAATTTAGCATTCCATTGCCTAGGAGCTTGTTTTAAACCGTACAAAGACTTCTTAAGTCTACAAACTCTAGTGTCATCTTTAGGAAAATAACCCTCAATCAATTTCATATAAACAGTTTCCTCTAAGTCACCATATAAAAAGGCATTATTAACATCAAGCTGAAAAACAGGCCAACTATTATGAACAGCAACAACAAGTAAACATCTAATGGTGACCATTTTTACCACAGGAGAGAAGGTTTCATCAAAGTCAACCCCTTCCTTTTGATTACAGCCTTTGACAACAAGTCTAGCTTTATATCTATCAACTTCCCCATTAGATTTAAACTTTATTTTCCAAACCCACTTATTTCCTATGGCTTTCCTGCCAGGAGGTAACTCAGTGATCTCATAAGTATCATTTTTATTTAAAGCTTCCATTTCATCATTCATTGCATCAATCCAGTAGGGAGATTTAGAAGCTTCAAGGAAAGATTTTGGCTCACTAAGTTTGTTAAGTTGAGTAGTAAAACAACGATTTTCAGAGTTTAATTTTGAGTAGTTAACATATTTTTCAAGCCCATATTTGACTTTAGAGTCAACAACAAAATCATTATAATTTTTTGGAAAAACCGAGGATCTAGAAGACCTTCTCAAAGGTACTTCTTCCTGAGCATTTAGATTTGAATCTTGATTCAAATTACCCTCAGAATTGTTGTTTTCTTCAAGTGTAGCAACCACCTCATCCTCATCAGCAAAAACATTATCACTGTTTTGTTTAGTGATAGAAATTCTGCCAGATGGAGGAGAGCAGTTGCCTTCACTCTGTGATTTAAAATCACTATTCAGGCTACTCTCATCATCATAGGGTATCTCAGGATATTCCAAGTCAAAAAAGTTTAAGTCTTGAAAAATATTTTCAGAGGTAGCATCAGCATTATCAGTGTTAGATCCTTTAAAAGGAAACACATTTTCATAGAATTGAACATCCCTAGAGAATATGAATTGATGCTTATCAAGACTATATAACTTATAACCTTTTTTAACATTAGAATATCCTATCATAACACATTTTTCAGATCTGCTACTCATTTTATCGGAATCATTTAAGATAGTAGCAAAACACAAACAACCAAACACTCTCAAGTGATCAAGAACAAGTTTCTCATTATATATCAAGTCATAAGGAGATTTTCCTTTAAGCATAGATGAGGGAAGTCTGTTAATAAGATAAGTAGCAGTTAGAACACATTCAGACCACATTTTCAAAGGAATTCCCCCTGAAACATAAGGGATCTAGCAACATTCAACAGATGCCTATGTTTCCTTTCAGCAATGCCATTTTGCTGTGGAGTATAAGCACAAGAGGTCTGATGGGTGATCCCTTTATCAACACAACGTTTGTTAACAGTTTGATTTACAAATTCAGTTCCATTATCACTTCTAAAAGCCTTAATTCTTTTGTTGAACTGATTTTCAATCTGATTGTGAAACATATTAATATAATAAGGAACTTCATCCTTGGTTTTAATGAGATACACCCAAACAGCTCTAGTGTAATCATCCACAATAGTCAAGAAATACTTGTATCCTTCAGAACTAGGAACCTTATATGGCCCCCAAAGATCTAAGTGAACCAGGTCACCTAAAGCACTAGTGATATGGTCACTCAGTGGTTTTCTGGTTTGTTTGGCTCTATGACAAATTTCACAAGCCACAGGTTTTTGTTTAGAGTCAAATTTCAAAGTATCTCTTAAGATACTTAGGACTGGTTCTGCAGGATGACCAAGCTTGCAGTGCCAGTCATGTTGAGATAAGCAAGCAATAATTCTACTATTCACAAAATCAGATTGAGTACCTTGATCATTGAAATAATATAAACCATCACACTGGTTACCAGTCCCCAGAACCTTTAGCTGATTCAAATCCTGATTCAAAAAATAGCATTTACTCTCATCAAAAGCAACCAGGACTTTGTTATCTTTAGCAAGCTTATGAACAGAGATCAAAGTAATGCAGTATTCAGGAATAACCAACACATCAAAGAGAGTTAAAGAATTGGATAATATGAGATTTCCAATCTTTGAAATAAAGGCTTCAGTCCCATTGGGATGTCCCACCTTTATTTTAAGATGGGAAATGTCAAGGACATTAACCAATTCTTTATCTGAGTATGTCATATGTTGGTTGGCACCAGAATCAACTACTTTACTATTAAAAATCATTTTAGAATGAGCATTATTATTAGAACAGAAAAACTTGGTAAAGTTTTGATTGAAAACCTTATTATGATTAAACACAGTACCTGCCATATTGGCCTGCACACTCTTTCCAGTTATGGAATTTTCTTTGATGAGAGAAATGAGAGTAGAAAGTTGCTCATCAGTAAAACCAGAGGAAGAATTTTGTTATTCTGAGGATGAACCGGAACCAGAAGCAACGGAGTTATTGTTAGAAAATTTTTTGTTGTTCTGAGATCTGAAATTGTTACCCTTTTTCCCAAAATTTGGAGAATACCCAATCAACTTAAAGCATTTTTCTTTTGTGTGACCATTAAAGCCACAATGTTTACAAACAAGAATAGAACCAGACCCAGCAGTTCTTCTAAAGTCAGAACCCCTATTAAGGTTTGCAGAAAAATTGGTCTGATTAGTAGGAGCATTACTAGGTTGGTCAACAATTTTGGAGGAAAAAACAGAGTTATGGGCCCTGCTAGAACTTCCAGCAACAACATTTCTGTGAGATTCCTCACTAGAGATGATAGCATAGGTACCTTTCACATCAGGCAAAGGGTCCCTAGATAAGATATTGCTCCTAATTTGCATGTAAGCATTATCTAGCCCCATTAGAAATTGCATAAGTTTCATCATTTGGTTATGCCTTTTAAAATCATCAGCAGCATGACAAGTACACCTAGGAAGTTTAACCATAGCATCAAATTGCTTCCACAAAGTACTTAGTTTGTTAAAGTATTCAGAAACACTAGTACCATTTTGAGATAGAGAGTTTATCTTATGATGCAGGTTAAAGGTCACAGACCCATCAACTCTATCAAATGTATCTTTTAACTCATTCCAAACATCACTAGCTTTTTTTGAAAAAAATTGATCAAGAAACAATTCTTCTGAGATGGAATTTAAGATCCAGCCCAACACAACAGCATTAACTCTGTCCCATTGTCTACCCAACACTTCATCAGTATAAGATCTCCTACATGTACCATCAATAAATCCAGTTTTGTTTTTTCCTTCAAGGGCTAAAAGCATAGCACATGACCAAACATTATAATTTTCTGTTCCTTTAAGTTTAATTGAAACAACAGTTAAAGAAGCAGAGTCATTAGGCTGAAGATGTAAAGGGTGACTTAAGTCCAGTTTACTAATTAAAGTGGTATTATTATCAAATATTACATTATCAGGTTCAACCTCTTCATCAGTATTACCATGAACGAACATGATTCAGATAACAAAGCAAGCACACAAGATAGGGAAGAGAAGGAAGTTCCCAGGTTTTCCTTGCCACTAGAGTGGTAGGTCAAGGGCGCAAGCAAGCACAACAGCAGAAAGAAAAAACAACAATAATGCAAACAAATAATCAGATAAACAACAAAAGTCACCACCACCACAAAAAAAAACAACCTCCAGCAACCCAAACTCCTACTCCCCGTCACTAAACAGAAGAAAAAAAATAACTAAGGAAGAAGGGTGTGAGAGGTGTTACAGAGCACTCAATAATCAGCAGCGGAAGAATAGCCCTACTACACCCTAGATTCACTTAGTCTAGGGATATAGCAGAGAACCAGTACAAGCCCAATCACAGGATCAAACCTTAATTTTTTTTTTTTTTTGAAATTAGAGCAAACCCAGTTAACCACCTCCAATCGATAGATCAACACCACCAGGATGGAAGAACCACACTTAATTAGCACCAGGGACCTTTGAGAATCAAAAGCCCCAAATTTTATGAAACCCTAATTTTTCAGAAATTGGGCGTTTTATTAAAAAAAAAACCTTTAGATCTGAGCAATTACTAATCAGATCTTTCAAAAAACCCAAGTTTTATGAAACCCTAGAAATTTTTAAATCGATATTCAGAGCAAGTTTATGCAAC
Organism: Artemisia argyi; assembly: GCA_030686995.1. Taxonomy (NCBI): domain Eukaryota; kingdom Viridiplantae; phylum Streptophyta; class Magnoliopsida; order Asterales; family Asteraceae; genus Artemisia; species Artemisia argyi. Next base: position 104,183,610 of record CM060677.1, read on the forward strand.
CTGGCTCTGATACCATGTGGAAAAATATAAACCGAACGATTCTATTGATGAAAAATCAAAGATTACAAACCCAGAAACAATATATGTTCTCAAACAGTACAACAAAAGCTTGATCACAATCAAGGATTAACAACCAGAGTATTTAGTATGAGTGGTATTTTCTGGATGCCTTTCACAAATGAGAGAGTAGATGATATATAGAGATCAAAGATATGATAAGTCATTTTCTTGAGAGAAACCAAGAAAACCGCTAATGAAGTCAGCTTCAATGAGACAACCCAAACGGGAGTATATCTTCCAAGAATAGCAAAAAGGTCCTTGAGATAATAGCAAAAGAGACCCATCCATCTTTTATTACTTAAGCAATAGCCACACAACTTTGAGCCAAGGTCCAATATCATCCTTCAATGTCCAACAAACTTCAAGAGGATCCAAAAGGGATTATAACTGAAAATACAAACATATCAAGTTAGTCCTTGTGGTTAGTACCAGATATCAAATGAGTCCTTTTTTGCAACAGTAGGGTCAACCTCTTCAAAGATAAATTCATTCATGTTACATAACCCAATGAAAAGGATCGAACTACTATGCAATGGATGTGTAAGACCAATCACGGAAATGCCATTTTACAAGTGTTCCAGTGAAGAAGATGAGAGTTGCAACTTTGCTCTTCATGAATGGTGCACTCAGCTGCCAACATCAATAGAGAACCACCCAAGTCACCCGCAACATACCCTTATTCTCCTGCCAAATATCCCCCATAAGTTTTTCAGCGTATTTCGTTGTGAAGTTTGTCATTTATATTGCAACGGATTTGCTTATGGTTGTGACAATTGTGATTACTATGTTGATGTTAGTTGTGGGTTTATTCCTGAAAAAATCACACACCAAGCACACCCAAGACACCTTCTTTCAAGAGTTAAACATGACGAGATATGTCGTATGTGTCGCACATATATGTCTAAGGATTGTTTTTCATACAGTTGCAGCATTTGTGACAATATCTTTATACATCCCGAGTGTGCTTTGTTATTGCCTGGGACAATACGGCACAAGTACGACAAACATCCCATGATCTTAAGTTACTTCCCAATTGAGAACCACAAGGGTGGATACTTTTGTGAAATATGTGAGGAAGAATTGGATCCTCATTGTTCTTTCTATCACTGTCACAAGTGTGCTCGATCAGTGCATTCTGCTTGTGCTCCGTTAATACTCCGGTGTGAAACAGATACCCATTCCTTGTACGGTTACAACATCTACTTGTTTGTGAATGTGAAGTTTGGGAACATTCATAAGACTCCCGATCACCCACATCCTCTCTTATTTACTCAAGGGATAGCGAGTGATGGTAAATGCAGTATGTGTGGTGACGAATTGCGGTACAACATGATCTTTAAGTGTCCCGAATGTAAGTATGCTATTCATTACGAATGTTGTAAGAATTTGAACAGCTCATGAAGCTTATATACATTAGACTGTCAACTGTGGACAGGATTTCATACCTGATCGATTGAATATATGTGTGCATGTTCAATTCCAGTGATTCAAAAAAAATTGTATCTTTTTATTTCATTCACTTAGAAAAAAGTATCACTTGACATTCATCTTTTTTTATGATTAGAGTGCACACGGTGCAAAGGCTTATTACACCCTGTTATTGTGATAACAGCAGTTCTTTTGTGGGTTTTTTCTTTGAACTACGCTTAGGTCAATGCTTTGCACATGTTAAAGGTTAGTCTATATAATGATATAGAGGTCAATGCATTGCATCAATCACCTTTTAAGGATAATATATGCATATCCCACTGCTTAAGTATGAAAGGTTTTACTAAGACCAGCTTATAAGTATCAATTTGATATTTTTATGCAAGTTGTGAAAGAAGAAAAAAACCTTCCAGAAATCTTTTACAAGCACAAAATGGTCATGACTTGACTAGTTGTAAAATAACAAATCATCTTTACAGGGATGACCAATTTAACGGGATTTTTATCATTTCTATATATATATATATATATATATATATATATATATATATATATATATATATTTTTGTATGTGTGTGTGTGTGTGTCAAAAGGTGAAAATATCTTAATATGAGGAATTCAAACTTTACAAACAGCAAGCTATACAGGAAGATGGACATGCCCAAACAACCTTTTAAGCTGCTAAAACAGAATACAAACAAATACTAACAATATTCCTAAAACAAACCATGAGATACATTCACCTATATACAATATGATTTATGGACTTTTGCCATCAAGTCCTGTCCACCATGGAAAAACCACCTTTTTTTTTACTACATTTCCAACATCAGTACTAAATACAGATACTAGAGGAGCATAACATCCTCCCTCTAATATCTATACTAACACAGAAGAGGCATCATCAAAAACAGGTGTAAACTCCTGCTCTCAAAGGGTTCAAAGACAGCATTACATTTCCTTTTAAACAAGTACAAAAGAGACAAGCTTGTAGCTACATCCTCACAAACATGCTCCTTTATACTAACTTAGCAGGCATCATATGCTGAATGAATGGACCTTTAAGAACACCCTATGACCAACTTATGGCTAGGACCAAGTAGGCTCATCTTTCACGCACTCACTATTCCTAACCTCATAAGTTGGCCATTTCCATACTCAACCATCAAGATATACACCGGTATCCATATCAGAACATTACAATTATACTAGCTCAATCTGCCATCATTCTTTTGAGATACATCTAAGCCCTTTGAATGTAATAATAAATCAGCAGCCATTTCCATGATAATCACCTGACTGCTTTTCAACAATTGAACCTCAGATATTCATTCAGAGAAGCAATATACCCAATAAACCAAACAGGAAACCTACTTTATGACAGTTACTAATCAGTCATTCAGAAAGCCACATCAAGTTCATGAAAGAGCTGTCCCCTTGAACCCACTCAGTATGAACTTGGAAGACTTCTGAAAACTGACTTTCCCTGCCAAGGTACAAGGCCATGTGTTTGTACATCCTTATCCCAAACACCCCTTCTACCTCCACTATTTCATTAACAAAACTTTGGGGTTACCCCCCATTGAAATTGATACTTAGCTGAGGTTTAAATATTAAGTGGCCTATAAAGAGGAAAGGATATAGCTATAAAACTGATACTTAGATACATTGTCACAAAAAAATAACTAGGAAATTTCTCAATTTGTATACTGAATGTATAGAAAAGTCAAAAACGTTCAGATATAATGCAGGGATCAAAAGTGGGGATGGATGAGATTGAGATGTCATAAATGGGAAAATGACATGTTAAGATGTTATAATATAACATGATGTATATGAAGAGTAATCAAATAAATTTATATTTTTCATGATAACACCGATGACGGATGAATAGATACCTGTTTATAGTAAGCACTTTTAGACTTTTAGTTGATCTAGTTAAACTGTAGGCAAAATATATATCATGATCACTGAACTTGTATAGTTTCTTCACTTACATACAAGTATAGCTATACAAGCAACTTCTTTGGTGAGTAATACACTCTTTAGTTTTCAGGGTCAAATCTGGGCTCGATAGCATTGTCTTGCAGCATAGGAGTTGTTTCAGTTCAACTTGATGCTGATGCTTCCTTATAACGAGCACCATTGTCTTCTTTAGCTTTTCCCCACAACACAGCATAAAATCCTAACGATATAATTATTCCCCCAACAACACTCCATCAAAGTTATACTTCATTGTCACTGAAAATGCTCGATTGTGATAGTACCACGTTATAAGCACAATTTATGTTAAGTTTGAAGCGAATTTAAAGAAAAAAAAAAAAAAAAAAAAAAAAAAAAAAAAAAAAAAAGGACCTTCCAAGATGGAGAGAATCTCCAAGGAATATAACACCCATCACAACTACAAACACAATTGCAAATGGCTACGGACACAGGTCCTTTCAACCGCAGAGCCCATATATGAGTAAGACCATTAGAACACTTTGAAAGGAAAATCTAAAGTTAGAAGGGTACTGTATACAAATACAAATTCGTTAGTTTAAGTTTCTTACCATGTAAAATATAGAAGCCAACATCATATCAGGTTTAGTTTCCAAGCATCTTAATCTCTCACCATAATTACCCCTGCAAACGCAGCTACAATCAACCCACTTAATCCAAATACAAAAACCACCATTAATTCATGATCTGTGCCTGCAGAGTCACTGAAACTACCTTGGGGGTGTTTGGGATTGCATATATTTGCTTTTTTACTTATGGTTTATAAGCACTTACATATTAGCAGTTTAGCACCACCAAATGTGCTTATATTATCAAGAGTAAATTACACCATTCGTCCTTGTGGTTTGCGTTGACTGCAGCCTTTCGTCCTTTGACCGAAAAAATTGCACCGTTTGTCCTTAAGTGGCAAACGTTATCCGCCGTTAGTCCCTTCCACTAACGACACTCACTAACACTCGTTAATGGACCACACATGATATTCACATGAGGGTATTTTTGTACTTTGCACTTGTTTTTCTATTAAGATCTGAAACACTTTTAACACACATTGATCATATCTCTCTCTTAATTCCACTTCTCTATCAACACTATATATCTTCATTACCAGGGGCGAAGCTTCATAGGCGCCGGGGGGCGCCCGACCCCCCGAAATTTTTTTTTGCGATGTAGGGGGTATATAGTTTTCGTGTAGAAAAATTTCGGTATATTCGGTTTCGACCCCCCAAAAATTTCGGTATACCTGAAATATAGCCTTAGGAAAAAAAAAATTTAGATCCCGACCCCCACTTACAAAATCCAAGCTTCGCCACTGTTCATTACCATTAATCAAACCCCATGAACTTCAAAAGGCAATCTATAATTCGAGAACATATAATCAAAACTCACAACACACCAACACCCATATTCACACAACCGAGCCATTTGTTAGTCTAATCAATGATTCAAATTACGATTCTCTTTTTGAACCGATTCCTTTCCAGAAAACAATCCTCTTCTTTCCAGGTGGTCCACACAACTTCACGATTCATTTCCAGAAAATCACCACCACTATGTTGTGGCTGGAAGACGGTTATGCCGGAGATGGTTGGCGGCCGTTTGACGGTGTGAGTTTGGGAGCTTTACAACTAGGCATCGTGTGGTGTTTTTCCATGAGTTAACTTTTGAGATCTGCAGATATTTATTTGAAAAGAATTGGGGTAGGTAAAAATGTAATTTTTTTGAAGCTCAAAAAGTTGGAGAAAATAATAGATGAAATGGGTTTGCTTAGATGGTGATTTTCGGTACACTAATTGATCAATGAAAGGGGATTGTATTTTTGTAAATTCTATTTTTGTGATCTTAGGTTCTGGAAATGCCAATGATCAGAAACAAGAACACCATCATTGATTGTAATGGGAAGATGATAAATAATGAGGATGATGGTGATGGTGATGGTGGCGGCGCCGACAGCGGACTTACATGGTGGGTGGCAGCCGATATGGGCTGTGGTGATGGCGGAGGAGTGGTGGGTTTCTAATATATGAGTTTTGGGTTATTGTGTATACTAATGAATAAAATTAATTTTAATTTTTGTATAGACTTTTGATAAAATAGTGATGATAAGATTATTGTGATGAAGATGATGACCAATCTGTGATGGTGTGGATGAAAGTTTGGGAAGAAAGGAGTTGTGGGGAAGAGAATAAGAGAAAAATCTGGGTTTGTGGTGGAAGTGGAAAAAAAGACTTAAATTACTATTTTGGCCCTCATGTGAATATCATGTGTGGTCCATTAAGTGTTAGTGAGTGTCGTTAGTGGGAGGGACTAACAGCGGATAACGTTTGCCACTTAAGGACAAATGGTGCAATTTTTTCGGTCAAAGGACGAAAGGTTGTGGTCAACGCAAACCACAAGGACGAACGGTGTAATTTACTCTATTATCAAAATACTAGAAAGGTGCCCGCGCGATGCGGGGGCGGATTGTTGGGGTAAAGAGGAGGGAGGTGGGGTGGTGGAAAGTGGTTGTTGGGGTGGTTATAAATTGTTGGGGGTGGTTGTTGAGGTGGTTATAAATTGTTGGGGTGGTTGTTGAAGTGGTTATAAATTGTTGAGGGTGATTGTTAGGGGTGGTTGTTTCTATAATTAGTAAGTAAAAGTCTCAATTTTTAAGCCTTTCTAATTATAGAATAGTCCCAAATACATTATATAGTAGTATAGATAAGCAAATAAGTCAATAAACACTTAACAATCTGAACAGTTCAAAAGTACTTTTTGCACATAATATATGCAAGCCCAGACACCCCCTTGAAAGTTACCTAAATGTGCTAGCATTTGAGAATGTGCATTTTTGCTACCTGGGAAACCAAAACGAATGACAGTAGAAAATTCTGACTTGCAAACAAATCCAACAATGAAATACATAAGTAGTGAACGCATATGAATTAATGTCTTGTGAAGTGGCTGACTTGAATAATGTGTTACCGCCAACTATGATACACTCAATCAACACAACCGAGGAAAATGGTAATATATTTGCATAGCATATTCTACTTGCATAATGATATGTATCAGTTAGTTCTTCCAGAAATCAAGATTGAAATGAAGGAAGAACAATCCAAATAACAGGTGATCAAGAAAAAAATTTCGAATTAGATGAACAAAGGGATTTGTTATCGATAGATGTAGGTTTATTACAAGAAGGAAGATGATTAAGAATGCATAGCTAACTGGAATGAGTAACTAATGGTGTAAATCAGTTTGTGTCCTGTTCTTGCTTGTTTGACTTTCAATTATGATTCATATCAATGCCTTCCCCTTCAAATATTACTTGTCCTCAAGTAATCACAATCAAGCATCCATATCAAAGGAAGGAAATCTAGCAGCTAAGTCTTCATATAACTCCCATGTAGCATCTGTCACAGTACCATTAACCTATTGTACCAACATAAACAGTTGTTGCATTGCCTCTTTTAGCCAACTTTCTGTCCAAAAAATAGCAAGGGGTTCTACTGCTACTACTCCATCTGCATTGAACTTGGGCAAAATAGCTGGTGAACTAGGTGGACTGCCCTTAGAGCTCTAGGTGCAGATGGAATTTGCAAGCTCGCCGTCCGAGTTGGCATAGACAACGGCGAGCCGTTGCTCGCCGCCACACCAATAGACCCTCGCCGTTGCTCGCCGATGGTCACCTCCCCGTGGCCACGACGAAGGTAAAATCTGACAACCCAGCAGCTTTAATGATTTGTAAACATTGTATCAAGTTTAAAATACAAACGTTCGTCCCTTTTTTTTTTTTTTTTTTTTTTTTAACCCCCTAAAACCATTATATACTATCCCTATATATATTACATATTTCACACATTTCATTCCAAAAAACCCAAAACATTTCATTCCAAAGCAAAAACAATGAGTGAATCATCTTATTCCGAAGTTAGTGACTTTGAAGAGCTACATGAGCTAGAGCTGATTATACAAGAGTTCGAAAACGAGCAAGAGTTGCAAAATCAAGCAGCCGGTCCTTCACATCGCCGTACATACATTCGGCGTAAACGTGATGTTGCTGAAGCACGTCTACGGGCCGACTATTTTGGTGATCAACCAAAATATCTAGAAGACAATTTTCGACGTCGTTACCGTATGAGCCGTAAACTATTCTTAGAAATAGTCGAAGGTATTGAAACATATATTGACACTCATGATCCTCTTCCTGCTCATTTTGATTTCTTTAGACAACGACCCAATGCTGCGGGTGTAATGAGTTTTAGTGTGATTATGAAATGCACATGTGCCCTACGCCAATTGGAGTACGGGATATCACCTGATTCATTAGATGAGTATTTACAAATAGGTGAACACTGTGCACGTGATTGTCTAGATTTTTTTACTATGTGCATAATCCATTTGTTTGGGAAGGAGTTTTTAAGAAAACCAACTGAGGACGACGTTCGTAACTTATACCACGCACATAGCATGGTTCATAAGATTCCGGGAATGTTGGGAAGCATCGATTGTATGCACTGGGAATGGAAGAATTGCCCAAAAGAATGGCAAGGGCAATTTCACAGAGGTGATAAAAAATATCCAACTATAATGCTTGAAGTTGTTGCGTCTTATGATTTGTGGATTTGGCATGCGTTTTTTGGTGTGGCAGGTGCGAATAACGATCTGACCGTTTTATATAATTCTCCTTTATTCGACGACCTGATTGACGATATTGACCCTCAAGTTCCGTTTGAAGTACACGGACGTACATTTAAAAATGGGTATTATCTAGCAGATGGAATTTACCCACAGTGGGCATCGTTTGTCAAGTCATTTACTGTTGCAAACAACCCAAAACACGCCGCATGGAAAGTGAAACAAGAAAGTGCGCGAAAAGATATCGAAAGAGCTTTTGGTGTCCTACAAGGACGTTGGCATATTATTGTCCAACCGACGCGTGCATATACTGTGGGCAAGTTACGGAGAATCATGTACTCGTGCATCATAATGCATAACATGATTTTGAAAAATCAACATTTTCATATATCCGACGCTGCCGAAATATATATTCCGCCGACACCAAATATCCAACAGTCATGGGTCGAACGTTGCGCAACGCAAAGAAGAAAAACCAAAGAACTACATGATAAACGCACACACTCAAGGCTTCAACTATGTCTCATCGAGCATATTTGGCAACAACAACAATGGGAAGAATTTCAACGAAATAATAATAATTAGGTTCGGTTTTTAGTGTCGTATGTGTTGTATTTTTTTTCCCGTATCGTATTTTTTTTTTTCTTTTCCGTATTGTAACTTTTTAATTTGATGAAATAAAATTAGCATGTTTTTTTATTTTTTAGTATTTGTGAAATTAATTTAATTTATTTAAAAAAATGAATAAAAAAAAATAAGTGTGTAAGAGGTGGGGCCCTAATGGGGAAGTTGAGGTTTGTTGTTTGGTGAGGGGGGTTTGTTGTGGTTAGTTGAAGTTGAGGTGTTTTGGTGATGTGGCATGGGTGGGGCCCGAATGAAGAGCCTAACCTCAACTTTGCACCTTGGTGCTCTTATGCAACTTCAATTGGGACACATGAAACGTGGATCTGAGCATCTACTGGCAACTCCAGTTTATAAGCTACCTTTCCCACCCTTTGTATCACCTTAAAAGGGCCAAAGTACTTAGGAGATAACTTGTGGTGTTTCTCTTTACTTATGGTGGATTGTCTGTAAGGGTGCAACTTAAGATAAACCCAAGTGTCCACTGCAAACTCTATGTCTGTTCTGTGCTTATCAGCCATAGTCTTCATTTTGTTTTGTGCCCTCTTCAAATGAAACTTTAGCAACTGAATTGCATCTTCTCTAGCAGACAATGATCTGTCAACTGCCTCAACTCTGCTATCCCCATGTGTGTAAGTAATATGTGTTGGTGGTGAGTGGTGACTACCCATATACTACTTGGTAAGGAGTTGTATTAATGGCAGTATAGGCAGTATTGTACCCGCTAGTGATATCCAATTGAACTACTTTCTAGGCTTGTCTCCACTCATACATTTTTCTAGTTTCAAACTTTATATAACTTTACGCTTACATAGTTAAATGGGGGAAAGTGTCATGTAGCTAGTAACCAACAGAGTCACTCAAAAACAAAATTTCCATCTATAACAACCACTCAAACTCTCAATATTGTTACACAAAAGTCACTCAAACATTTTTCAACTGCAAAAACAACTCAAATCGGATACTGTTTTACTAACTATTAGTATATAGACGACATTCACAAGATTTTTCTAGGCACATAAACTGATAAACATATATATTTAATGAATCATATGGCCTTAAACAGTTTGATTGCACAGATTTCAATTTCAGATTATACTTCTGATCGAGCTTACATGTTGATATTGGTTCAGTTGTTCTACTGTGCATTGTGTCATTTACTCTTTCCTAGTCGTTTGAAATTTCTAGAACTTGTCAGTACAACAGCTTCATCTACACATTCAAACCATGCTCATAGCTTTGTATACTTCAACTTCTATGCTTATTTAAGCTTCAATGAGCTATGTGTAAAAGATCAATGAAATAAAGAATTTTTTTAGTGTAATAAACATCAGCATTGGGCTAACCTTAGACTCCCAGTTATGTCTATGTAAACAAAAAAATTTAGTTCGCTTGGATCAGCTATTGTTCCAAAATTCAACTTATAGAGCTAACGTTTAGCATTAGAAACTCTGAAACCTCACACCGGCCACTAGTTATGCACATAACATTTTCTGGAACGAAAGAGTACCAGTGAGCGTGTAGCCTAGCGGGTATTCAAGTGGCCTTCAAATCAAACCAAGAGTTGAGGGTTCAAGTCTCAATGTGGACAATATGTCATTTAATGAGTGTTGAGTTAAGATTTGCATATATCTCTGTCAGTAAATAAAGAATTATATTTGAACCTAAAGATTTTGATGCTTATGGACAACATTTTCTCAATCTAATATACAACATAATGGGGCGGGGTGTGGGAGAAGGAGAGGTTGATTTGAACACTTTTGAAAATCAAGGGGTTTACTTAACTCAAACACAGGGTTCAGATGGGGGACATAGGGACTGAAAAGGGGTTCGCAATCCACCTCTCTTTCTTTGGTTAGATATTTTTGGCTTCTTTTCATAAAAAAATATTATTCTGATCCCAGGTTTTGGGCCATTATCCATTGCAATCTTGGTAATATTCATCATTTGGCCCATATAAATTAGCAATTATTTTGCACACGGTTTTATAATACTCCTTTGAAACTTTGTCAAGATGTTCCCCACACTTCAAAACTTATTGGTGTTTGTTAGGGGCAAAGCCAAAAGATTTCTCGAATGAATTACTAAAAGTTCTTATACAAAATCAGGGGTTCATAACTAATATTATACCACTCTTACACTAAAAGTTATACTAACAGTACAGACAAAAAAAAAGTAATTTGGTTGAGTCAATTGATCCAGAGAAGTCTCTGTCCCTTGTGCTAGTATAGCGCAAAATGTGCCGCGACACTTGGCTATGAATGAGCGTTACACGGCTCGGGGTGCTTGTGAACGATCGAAGAATCATATCATTGTCAATGTTGGTTGTCATAGTCATAACCAATCTACATCGAATACTTGATGCCAATATAGTAGTGAGTTTAGACAATCAATTGCTTATCATGGGGGTCCATAGATAACGTATAATTAATTCACGATTATCTGTTTAATATGACCAAAAAGAAAATTTTGACTTGGCTTAGCGGTGGCTACAATAGTTGACCGAATCCTCGGTCAATATTTTACATACACATATTATGCCACAAACGGATTTAAAACCGGCCCATGTGAATTTGTTTCTTCTTCTTCATTTGATATATGATGTAGTAGTAACGTTAAGAGCAGAAAATAAAGGTCACATATATAAAAGATAAAATAAAGATACTAGGAGAGCAGAATAAAACAAGATAAGGAATTGAGGTGAGGATATTAGAATTTTATTATTAGGGGCCACAAAGAGAAATATCTTAAGTCATAAAAAACGAATTGCGTGGTGTCGTTAAAAGGATGCCAATGAGACAAGATACGACGAAAGTGATGTTACTTTTCTTCATTCATCGTGCATAAATATTTATTTTTCTGTATTTGAGTTGCATCCATTTGTTCTCCAACTTAATGTTGTCGTGGTTTTTTATCGTTAACTATAGACCCATTCTCATTGTGGGCCAATTTGTGACGCATGTTTTTTTAATATTTCGAATAGTGAATCTAGAACTTTGAATAACTTTTATGAAACCACGTATACAAAAATTTCACCAAAAAGAACTCTCACCTAAATTCCTTTACCACTTTATTATTTCTTTTGGGCAAAAGTCAATAACATTGAAACATTTTCAACGTAGTAGAAGAAAGAAAATGATACATACAACTAGGCACTAGCTTAGATTTATGCATCAACTAAATGAGAAAACATCACTTGACTTCGTATCTAAGAAGAAGAAAAAATGATGATCCTACGAAGATAAAAAGAAATCCTTACTATGGAGTAACAAAAATTGAATTCTAGCAAGTTTTTGATTCCCAAATATGAAACTGTGCTTCATTACATAATTTCTTACCAGTACTTGGCTCGAATTTATTTGGTAGTGTTGATTTTTTTGCACTAAGATTATCTATAGCCAGTTGTTTGCTTAAAACCTTTCAATACTTCACAAGGTTAAAACAAACCTATTCTTCACCACTTAAATCACTAAAGTTTATGTACACCAAAAACTCTATAAATTAATATTCATGTCAAAACTTAAATTTATTAATTAAAAGAGTTATTATTTAATCGATATTAATTTATCAATAAATTAATAAATCAAGATCTGGAAAACAGAAATATTTATGAATCGAGTCTTAATTTATCGAGTTTCTACTGTATGGAACTAATTCAAAATTCGGTAAAAGTCTATTGGACCAATCACCCTAAGAGCATGTGTAACGTAACTCCTAAGTTAAAACTTAACTCAACTCTTGACTTTCAACCCCGGTAACATAACTCACCTATAACTCACCTTAACTCACCTCCACCTCAATTATTTTCAATTTCAACCCCAAATTTTAATAAATACTTTATTTATTTAAAACATAACATTAACTCAAACACAACATTTATTTAAAACATAACATTAATTCAAACACAACATTACATTACAAAATTAAAAAATAAATAAATAATAAATAAATAAACGCTACTAAAAAAAGTGTGAAATAAATAAAACACAACATCACATAATTCTTCATCCTTGACGCGGAGGCAACCCAAGTTTCTTGGCGATTTTATCTTTTTCCATATTAACAAACGCCACCCAATGTGGATCTTTGCCGGTAGCGTCGAGTATCAAAAATTCTATCTCCTTCAACCTTTGTTGTGTGGCTTGGTTATCCGTGGTCGCCTGATACGCCCTACTCGCCTCTTCACGTTTTGACCGGTACTCTTCGCGCATCATCTCCGCGAAATTAAACGAAGAAAATGAAGCACCGGTGCTAGCCATGCCTCCGGTGCTTGTCGTTGCCTCAGATTTTTATTTCTTGGAAGCCCGCTTTTTGCCAATGGGCCGTGGTTCTACGTCATGACCAAACAAAGCCTCGTTTGTTTGGCTTGGGACGTCGCCGGTTAAATCAACCACTTCCGGCGCGTCCCATTTTCGATGTTTACGCAACACCTTCCAAGCGTCTTCATTCACGAACGTCGGGTTTTCTTGACGATAGAGTTGGTGAGCACGTGTTAGGATATCCACTTCATTTTCCCCACTTTTTTGCTCGCGTTGCGCCCGTTTGTAAAAAGCGTTGAACTTCATGCAATCACGGTTCAACATTTTCCACTTAGATTGTAGCATATCTTTGTTGCGCTCTTTTGGACTTATTCTATTGAACTCGACTCTTATACGTTGCCATAACGTATCCTTAGTTTGTGAACTCCCCAACGTCGAATCCTCTGAATATGCAACCCAACACTCCGCAAGCAACTTTTCCTCACTTGGCGTCCAACGTTCCACCTTCGCTTTTTCAGTATTTGCAGGCTCGGCTTCTACAGGTTCTTTGGATCTTTTTGACTTACGCTTAATACGGCCTTTTGGTTTAACGGGAGAAGTAGGTGTTTCCGGAACTTCATATGTTTCGGTTTGGGAGTGTTGAGAGAATTGAAGATTTTGGAAATTTGAATTTAAGTCAGTTTGTTGACTTTCGTGCCAATATTGCATGGCTTGATGTTGTTCGTAAGCTTCTTGACTCGACAAACCGAAATCGTTTGAGTTACCCCACATCGGTGTTGACGAACCCTCGTTTGGATTTGAGGAAGAACCTGCGTATGGGTTATTCCAACCTCCACCGAGAAGATTCGTAAACGAGTTGTTGTTGTTGCCGCCCGACATTTTTTTTTGTGCGAATAGAAGTGTATTGTAGATGAAAAGAGTAGTGAAAGTGTGAAAAAATATTGTGTGGGTGAAAGGGTATTTATAGTTGTAATAAAATGGGTTTGGAATTATTTTTTTATTTTTTATTTTTTTTTACTTACTATCCGTTACAAATGGTAACAAAAGATAGGGGGTGTAAATGATTTTTTTTTTTTTTAAACACGCTACAAAAACTAGCCGTTGGGCTTTTTTTTTATTTACTTTTTTTTTTAAATTTTTTAGAACCGTGCATGTTAACGCACGTTAAGGGCTTGCCCACACCATTTAACGCACCTCTTGCCTTTGGATAGCGGTAAGTTAGCGCACTGCGTTAAGGTGGTGTGTTAACATTTAACTTGGGCACCAAAGTCACGTTACCGATGAGTCCGATTTGATCGATTCGGCCGATTTTTGACAGATTTGTGACCGATTCGGCCAATTTTTGACTGATTAATGACTGATTTTAGCCTAGACCGATTTTTACACCGATTTTCAAAATTCTAAAAGATACAAGGCTAATTACCGATTAATCGGCCGATTTTTGCATCATTGAGCTTAGGAGTGAAAAGCCTACACAGATTGAGATATATCCAAACCATTTCTAAAAGAACAAGATTTTTACTTTTATGTATTTATGTACATGATTTTCTAATGTGTCTAATAGGTATATGTATGTAGATTTGTTGCTATCCTTGCTTATCTTAAAAAACAGGACACTGCAATCCAACCAATATATAGATTATTTTATGGTAAATCTTGGTAGAAAATGAATGTTTAGAAAAATTGTCACCGTCTTGATCTTGATGGTTCTCTTTTATAACTTAAGTCTTAAACCCATGTTTGTCTTTCACTTAGAGCAACACCCATATACCAACTCTAAATTTGACTTTTATAAGATAATCTGTGAATAATGCTAATTAATCATTGCATCATAAAAAATAAACTGAAACATTGAATAATACCCTTGTTCTCTGCAAAAACGACTACATTTCATGATTGGATATGCAATTATTGTTTTTTCTTAAAAAAATTTCTAAGGGGGCGTTTAGTTCAAAAGTTTCAAATTGTGCTATTTAAAATTTTAAAAAAATGATAATGCTTTTTATATGGAGGGAATTATAAATGACCCACATTTACCTCAATTAATACTAAAAAATGAAATGAAATTTCGTGAGCCCATTACTTTATTGTTAACCAAACAAGAAAGTTGAACCATTTTAATTTCAAATTCTACCAATTTCCTTGAAATTGCCCCAACCAAACACCCTCTAAGTATACTCAAACATCTAACATGAGGGGAAAAAAATTGCATATAATTAATTTAAGTTTAACGGAAATTAAAATATAAGCCTATAAAATTGATAGTTAGAGCTTATATAAGATATCTAAACGTTGTGATGTACCACCAATTTTCTATTTGGGAGACCTGCATATATATCTACTAAAACTCAAAAATTTGCATATTTCTTCAACATATAAGTTTTCAATGCATGATGTACAATAAAAATTAAGCATGTTTTGGGTATATATTCAAATATGCAAGTTTTTGTGAGTATATATGCAATTGCCCCTTTCTATTTAGACGTGATTCTTGTTTTGTAATGCTTGTTACACATGTATTCGATAGATGACCATCTTTTTGGTATCGACATCTTTTATATGATAAAAGAATTACATCATTTCGGAGTGATTTTGCAAAATCAATTTTATTGAAAAAAAAAATTGGACGAATTGAAAAACTCGATTTTGACACATAGGCAAAATCGAGCAAAAAAAACACATAAAAATATAGGTGTCAAATTTATGAAAATAAAAACTTAAAAAATGATGTAATTAATAAAACATTAGTGGTTAAATTTTAAATATATTATATGGAGTTAAGTGTAAAATTATAAATCTTTATGTTTTTTTTATAACTTTAGATAATAAACAAATAACCCCTTACACTTTATACATTTTATATTTTATAATATGAACTTTGTTTACAATTACATGAGTATTAGTATTAGCTTGAGACTTCAATCCATTAAACTTACAAAATTTTATAAATATGCGAATTAGTTTTAATATACGTTAAATATTTTTAAAATAAATATTAGTTTTAAACTTTCATCCATGTTTTTTAATAACTTTAGATAATAAATAAATAACCACTTACACTTTATACCCCTATACTTTATAATATGAACTTTATTTACAATTAAATTCGTATTACTATTAGCTTGAGACTTCTATCCATTAAACTTACAAAATTTTATAAATATATGAATTAGTTTTAATATACGTAAAATATTTTTTAAATAAATATTAGTTTTAAACTTTCATCTATTAAAATATTATTTGTACTATGTACGTTAAATAAGGACTCATATTATCCTATTTAAAATTTTAATATATGCGTACACGGATTTGAATATTAAATACGGCTAAATTATTATTAACGGTAATATAAATATCAAATTTTAATCACGAATTACTATGATATGAAAATAAATATATGCGATTGTACTTATAATAACGACTCATGTAATTATTATTTAAAGTTTATATACGGATATCCTGAAACTATTTTTGAAAAACTTTACAGAGTATTTTTAACATCATCAGCTCATTATTCGATACTAAACTCGCACATTTCGTATAACATGATACCAATTTTTAAGTTAAACAACAACATAAGCTTCAACATCTATGTCAGCTAAATAAAAGTTTATACGGATAGATTTTAACTTATAATGACGACAGCGCTCGTGCTACTAAACTCGCACATTTTGTACAACATGATATCAAATATACGCGATTGTACTTATAACAACGACTCATATAATTATTATCTAAAGTTTATATACGGATATCCGGAAAAACATTTTAAAAAACTTTACGGAGTATAAAACTTAATCAACGCTCATTGGGTGATACTAAACTCGCATATTTTGTACAACATTATATTAATAGTTAAAGTTAAACAGCAACAACAACAACATTACCCTCAACCTCAACATCTATGTTAGCTAAATAAAGTTAAATCTTTTATCCAATAAAATTTTGTACAAAATTAATAGATATTAATAAATAATGACAAACTCATGCATATTTATTAGTTGTACTTATATCATAATTTTCACGGGTAAATTCTCATATGTTAACATAGTAAACTAAAATTTTAAAATAAATTTGATTTATTTGTAAACCCCATACGTGCACGGGATTTATAACTAGTATATATAGTACATAGAGATTGAGATGATTATTTCTGGTGTTGCTAAGAGCACAGGAAATAATAATGCGAAAACATAAAATTGTCCTATGTGGCAGTTTTTCAACACCGTTATGGCGTTATGTCCATTCCTCTTGTATGCAAGTTGGTGTTACTTTATGTTCTACGTTGCTAGAGCAACTCAAGTTATAACATAACTTGGATTCAAGTTATGATACCTCATCCCATGTTATGACTAAGTTATGCCAAGTTAGTGTATTTATTTGTTTGTTTGTTTTTCTAAGTGGGTCTCAAAAAGTGGTGTTATTGGTGTTATGGTTACGTGGTGTTTTTTGATGTTATATTATTTTGTGTTAAAATGATGTGGCGCTGACGTGACGAGTAAAATGATATTAAAGGGTGTTACCACTCCTTGTGCTCTAAGAAGTAAATGCAGAGTCGCTAATATCTAAAATAGTTATAAATTAATTCATGAATTAAAAAAACGAAGCTCAAGATGTCTTAATAATTTGGATCATTCTCTTTTAGCATAATAGGTCTTATATTGGAATATATTGTAGTATGAGAACTCGCATGCCTGGACAGCCTGGTAAGCAATTATATTCTCATCCATCTTTTTCAATATCGGCATTTCATCACAAAAAAAAAAAAAAAAAAAAAAAAAAAAAAAAAATCAGAAACAAAGGTCAACTATGTATGTTAGTATTTGAATTGACCAATGCACTTCTAAGTTTTGTTCAATATGATACAACGAACTTTATTTTATTTTTTATTTTTGAATTTTTATTAAAAGCTAGACAAAAGCATTACAAGAGAGCTATAGAAACAATAGGATTACGCAACCAATCTACCGAATAAATTATAAACTTTAGATTTCTAGAAGAAATCCACAAATACGATTTGGAAACTATGGAGTCACATGAGAAGAAAACATGATTAATCGTTTCAGCATCCCCTCGCAGATGGGGCATAAGATCGAACCAATATCAACACCCTTTCTATCCAAGTTAACCCTAGAAGGGAGTTTATTAAGCATCAATCTCCATATAAAACTGTTAACCTTACTTTTAAACTCAAGTGAAGTTATGACAAGGAAAATATAATCACTGACATGTATACATGTAAAATCTTTATAAATGTTATGACAAGGAAAATATAATCACGACATGCATACATGTAAAATCTTTATAAATGTTATAACAGCATAGGTTCATTATGTACGTGTTCTTTTTATCACAATGGTATACGACTTATTTTTATTCACTTTATCAAAATTTAAACAGATTTAACATATATGAAATACTTATGTTGTAATCTTTATTCAAAATTTCAAACCATCTAATTTATTGTATAAATTAAGGATCTTAATCCAAAAGTAAACAAAGTAAAGAAGAGAAGTGCTTAGTTGTGTTTAGTAAAAGCGGTGAAATTGTCTTTATCATCAAGCGTTTTAGGAGGTCTAAGGGGGTGTTTTTTTTATGGGGAAGGAAGAGTATATAATAATATTTCTTTTGTGCTTGGGCTCACATATTTCCCTTATTTCATCTATATCCTCAAGGCAAGAAAATGAACATCCTCCCAAATAAGAAAAAAAAAAAAAAAAAATTGGACAAATAAGGAAGAGTATATAATAAACATGGGGATCCACATAAATCCTCCCCTATACAAAAAAGAAACACCCCCTAAGGGTGTGTTTGGTAAAGAGAAAAGAAATAAGAGAAATAAAAATTGGACAAATTTCTCTTGTTTGGTAGAGAGAAATAAAAAATTAGAGAATTTAGTGGAGATTTGAAGAGATATGAAGAGAAATAGGTAGTGTAATTTTGGTAGCTCCATTTCCAATATTTTGATTGAGAAATTAGAGAAATGGATTTTTTTCTTGATTTTTTTTTAATCGCTACAAATTATAATTTCATTAAAGAATGGACTTTGTTAAAAAAAAATATGTAAACAGATTACGTACAACATTAGGTGCTTAAAACATTTTTGATTTTTTTTTTTTTTTTTTTTTTTTTGGGAACATTATTATAGTATAATCCTTTTTTATTTAAATCTATTTAAAAAAATAATAAAAATAAATAAATAAATCTCAGGCGTTACCAAACAGTGGAATTAAATAAATTTCTTACTTAATTTCATTTCTATGGATTTCTATCTCTGCTTCATTTCTAATATATGAAATTCTCTCTACCAAACGTGCCTTAAGTGTTTAACCTTTAACTGCTAAGATTATATGATGGGGAAGGTTATATCTACCCTAAAAAATAAAAAATACAAGTGACACCCTCTCTAATTATTATTATTATTATTATTATTATTATTATTATTATTATTATTATTATTATTATTATTATTATAGTTGTTTAACTTTGCTTATATCAAAAAACTATAAAACTAAAAGTATTTAATATAAAATATAAAGTTTAATAAGTAAAAAGCTCGAAATTGACAAAAAAATGTGAAACAGAAACTTATAAAAAAAAATTCTTTTGTATTGTAAATTAGAATGGGTCAAGGGTAATTTGTTGTTAAGAGTGGGCCAGGGGTAATTAGTTGTTAGGAGTGGGCTAGGTACTTAATTACTTATAACACATATGTATTTGTTTCACGATAACTATTGGTTTTAAAGTTTAATTTGAAAGCTTCCGCTAAAAATAAAAAAATAAAAAAATAAAAACTTTTGCATTTATCACGTTTATTCAACTAACAGAAATAGGCCATTACTTCAATTTACAGTTTATGATTCATAATCCACAAACTTATCTTCAACAATCTAATTAAGTACTCCGTATATAAAATATACCAAGTTGAACCCTTGGATTAAGATATATTATGGAGTATCAAATTCACTTTGTGAACAAAATGTCAAAGACTCTTACGACTAATCAGTTTCACAGTTGAACTATCATCATGGAAACAAAGTACATAATCTTAGAAAGAAATTATAATTTGAATAAATTGTAATTCAAAAAATTGAAATGTTCGTAAATTTTAATGTATTTGAATTGTAATTGATTAAATTTGTCATTACGTTTGATTAACTCGCAACGTAATGTAATTTAAAAAAACATTAATAAATAAATAAAAGTAAAATTTGATAATAATAGTTTAATAACTATTAAATAATAATAATAATAATACAATAAAAATAGTAATAATAATTAATAATAATAATAATAATAATAATAATAATAATAATAATAAAGAAAAATCTGGTTGATTGTTTAACTATAAAAAGGTGAGTTTATACAATGTAATTGAAAACTTTTATTCATATTGCTATGTAATCTAAATTACAACATCGGATGTAATTGGAGGAATTTAATTCCCTTTTCAAAGTAAACCAAACACTCTACACAATGTAATGAATTACAATTCCAATCTTTATGAGTTTCTGTCAATCAAACAGGATTGAGATGTAATTGAGATTAGAATTACATCATATTACGTTCAATTGCGCCCCGCAAGATAGTAGGCAAAAGAGGGTTTTGTGGTAGAATCTTCTTAACACAATGGGTGCTTATGACATTATTAGGCTAGGCTCGATTTTTAGCGAAAGAGATGCAAGATTTTTCAATGGGTTTATTTCTTCAGGCGATCTTCAAGACTTCGCAATGGGAGGGCGGCGTTTCACAAGGTATCACAGAGAAGGTACAAAGTTGAGCAAATTAGACCGGTGTCTAGTTTCTTTTAACTTTTTAATGCTTGGAGAGATGCTAAAGTGAAAACTCTTGATAGATTAAAATCTGATCACTGCCCCATTATGATTTCGAGTAGTTCAAGAAACTTTGGTCCTAAATGTTTCAAACTATTCAACCACTGGATGAATGAGGATGGATTTACAAATGTTGTTGAGGCTTCATGGGGAAATATGGTATATACTGGGTCGGCTGATATCGTCTTGAAAAACAAATTGAAGAATCTTAGAAAAGATATTAAGGATTGGTGGAATATTAGATCAAATGAAATTCACAAAAAGAAAAAGGAAATTCATGATTTTCTTTGTGATTGGGACTCGAAAGCTGAAGCTGGCTTACTTTCTCCAAATGGTTATTTAAAACGTGAAGAATGTTTATCAGAGCTTAACTTGATAGATAAAAAAGAAATAGACTCTTTAAAACAAGAAAGCATGGTGAAGTGGGCCATTGAGGGTGACGAGAACACCAAGTTCTTTCACTCGATCGTCAATAAAAAGATCAAGAATCACAACATTAATGGAATTAACTTTAATGGTGTGTGGAACGAGGACTTTAATGAAATTCAGGAGGCTGCTCGCTACCACTTTGCTAATCGTTTCAAGGAACTTAACTCTAATCGCCCTTTGTTTCACAGCAACTTATTTATGAAATTAGATAATTCTGATGTTTCTATTCTTGAGAGTGAGTTCACTTTGGAGGAAATCAAGGAAGTTGCTTGGAATTGTTCAAGTTCTAAGTCACTTGGTCCGGACGGGTTAAACTTTAAATTCATTAAAAGGTACTGGAGTCTAATCAAATTTGAGTTCTTTAACTTCATCAAGTATTTTGAAAAGTTTGGATGTTTGGCTAGAGGATGTAATGCATCATTCATCGTTTTTATCCCAAAAAACTCGGATCATGATGATCTTGGAGACTATCGCCTCATCAGCCTGATAGGATGCATGTACAAAGTTCTCTCGAAACTCCTCTCCCGTAGGTTGTGCAAAGTTATTCACAAACTCATTAGGCCCAATTAATCAGCTTTTTGACCGGGAAGACAAATCTTGGATAGTAATCTAATAGCAAATGAGATTGTCAACTATGCAAAGAAAGAATAACTTGAACTTCTTCTTTTCAAAGTTGATTTTGAAAAGGCATTCGATAGTGTGAACTGGAAGTTCCTTATTGACATTATGTCTCAAATGGGTTTTAGCGCAAAATGGTGTAAATGGATTCATGCTTGCCTCTTTTCAGCTTCTATCTCCGTTCTCATAAATGGCTCTCCGTCTAAAGAGTTTTTTATGAAACATGGACTTCGGCAAGGAGACCCACTGTCTCCTTTTCTATTTTTAATTGTTGCTAAAGCTCTACAAGTTATGATGATAGAGTCCTGTAATAAAGGAATCTTTAAAGGCCTTTTCTGGAAAATGACACAAATATCTCTCTACTTCAGTACACGGATGATGCACTTTTCTTTGGGGAGTGGTCTAAAACTAACGCGCTTTGCCTTGTTCATATTCTCAAATGCTTCCATGATGTTTAAGATCTAAAAATTAATTTGGAGAAATGTTAGCTTTTTGGTATCGGTGTTCCATCAGCTGACGTCGAGAGCGTAGCTAGATAAATTAATTGTTCGTTTAGCTTTTTGCCATTTACATATCTTGGTCTTCTAGTGGGTAAAAATATGAGGAAGATTGAGGCTTGGGATGAGGTGGTTAATCGTTTCTCTAAGAGACTCTCCTTGTGGAAAGCGAAGCTTTTGTCAGTTGGGGGCAGACTTTGATGACGCGAAAAGTGTTCCGCTTTTAAGAGGTCATTTAAGCCCGAATTCGTGATTATTTGATTAATTACTACCCTAAATCGTTCCTTTTGTCATTTTAGGTACTTTTGAGGAGAAATCTGGAAAAGAAAGCATTTTTGGAGCATAAAAGTGAAGAAAACGGCAAAGTCTCAAAATCCTTGCTGGGAACAGTACCTTACGACATCAAGGCTTTACACATGACGGCGTTAAGAGTGGAAAAAGAGGTGGAAGTGGAAAATACACGTGACGGCCCAGAACATTTTTAGTGTTATTGACCTGACGGCGTCACCAAGGCCGTCATGGTCAAAATGCAAGTGACGGCCCAGAGCTCAATCTCTACATGAAGGCGTCAAGACTGGATCTAGGCAATACGACTCTTAACTTGGCGGCGAGTTGACGGCGTCTGAGGTTATAACGTGATGCCGTCAGGATGTATTCTCTATATATATTTTTCCAATTTTTCATTGTAAAGTGTGGAACATTAGGAGGAACTTTACCAAAAACCCTAGGTCGAATTTTCATCATAATGCGGGGGTTTCAAACCCTTCTTTCATCCAAGTTTGAATAAAGATATGTCTTCTAATAATCATTCAATATGTCTATGTGTTGTTTGATTATATCTTATGCTTGTCTTTCTTTTAACATGCTAGGCTAGGTTTTTATTGTGTTTGCTTAGATGTAGTGAAACCTAGATGTTGATTATTGGTTGATTGTTTGTTTATAATTGTTGTGGATGATTGTATTCGATGTTAAGCTTAAGAAAACTGGCAGACTTCCATTGGTAACTTGCTTGAACGTCTTAAGAAACATGATCGGAGGTGTACTACGATTTTTGGTTGTATTTAATGCCTAACTGAATTCTAATGATCCCATGTTAGGAGCTTTTAGTCGGCTCGACATAGGAGTGAAGTAGGAGCTTATAGAGTTAGGGAATATTGTACACGGCCCTACGACTAGTATTAAGGAATATAACCCGTCATCCATGCAATTGTAACAAGCTAATCAACCAGTAAAAGATATCTAGGGAGTAATGAAATCTAAGTAAACACATCTTTTCTCATTATTGTTTCCACCACATAATTATATTAGTTTATTTTCATTTCTTTTTATTTTATTTTGATTGCATCTGTAGTTAATTGGGTTAGTTGACTAGCAACTAATTCCGCCCACTCCTTCAAAACCCGAGATTTTACTTGCTTTCATAAAATATAAAAAATACAAAAAGAATCATCCCTCACCTATAGACCTAGTTTAGTAGGCTTTCTAATCCTAGTGACACTATTCCTGAGTTGAACGATCAATCCCCTGGTACTTGTCACTATACTATACTACAACGATCAGGTACACTGCCTGGCGGAGATTGCAAGCTTCTTAAGATCCCTTAAGAGGTAAAACCTGTTGCGAGGGCCGGGGAATAGTTATTGTCTAGGTTATATTTCTTTATAGGTGTGGAAAATTGGAAGGGGGGGTTGAATAGTTTTCCCCTCTTTTTCATTTTATAAAAACTTTGTTTCAAAATGTTGATTCGAATTTATTCAATTGTTTGTTTGGAAAACCTTTAATTAGAATTTAGTATGTAAACACCATATAATCAATATGATCAATTATATATGTAAGCTTTTGGAAAAACTTAGTTTTATGAATGGAGCTTTGGTCGGTCTTTGTGTGAATACGTTTTCCTTCTAAAATCTTAAAACGTTTTGTATCAAATTATCTATCAAGTTAAACTTAATATGAGAAGTGTGAATAATAATCTATTTGACCATATCATATAATTATACACACAATCACAATATTAACTTCTATGTTCAACACAATCAATCATCACAACTATATAAGCAACAACTAAGACATATAGGCAAGCATAGATGTAAAGCGATAAATGCAAGAATAAATGAAAAGAGATAAGAGAAAGGAAATGCAAACCAGACACGATGATTTATAGTGGTTCGGCTACAAGGACACCTTCCTTGCCCTACTCCACTCCCCGAGTCACCTACTCGAGAGTTTTCTTCACTACTCAACAAGCTCCCTTTTGGCGGAGAAAACCGTACACAACTTTTGCTTACACAATTTAACGACACTAAGCTAAATGTCGAGTTCTAATAGTAGCTAGAACCAATCTCACAACACTACTTCGATCACTACACAACTTCTAGATGACTTCTTCATGGCTTCACGACTTCACGACTTCTTCATGGCTTCACAACTTCACGACTTCTTCACTACTTCACAACTTCTTCTATACTCCACTACATATTCACACATCTACTTCTTCACAACTTCATGACTTCTCCACACTACTACTTTTTCCCACTACTTCTTACTCACTCATAAACTCACTACTAAGTAAGATCATCTTGATCTACTTATTACATATACATAACTCACAACATCAAATAAACACTAACTAGATCCTAATACATCTTTGGCTTTATGATAGGGAGGATTCTTCTCTTGCACTTTGAGTGGTGAAGGATTAGATCACTTGAAACAAAGACTTATAATCTTATGATCAAAAGATTTAGAATGATGTTTTGAAGGGATTGGGACACAAAATTTTCATGCAAAAGGTGAGAAAAATATGTAGAATGAACCAGTATTTATAAGGGGAAAAATACTACCTGGGAGCGTGGCCGGTCCCCTTAATTGGGTGCCGGTCCCCTTAATAATTAAGGGGACCGCCTAGTATAATTAAGGGGGCCGCCTAATAAAAAAAAATTTTCTTCAGATTTTTTGTCTTTTTGTGGGGGAGGTTTTTCCTGAAGAATGTAGCCATTTTTTGGGTTGAAATTTGAATTCAAACTATTTATTTTGAATAAAACATTTCTTATAAATACAAAATTGTTTTGTATAAGTTTAAAAATGTTTGTCTCACTTTAATAAAATGTAAGGTTTGTAAAAATAAAAATTCATTTGATCATAAAATGCATTAGACACTTTGTTTATCCATACCTTAAGTGATATGGATGCTAAAGCAGATATTTACGACTAAATACTTGTTTACGTCATAATTTGTAGTTTAATGAGTTTACGTTTTGTGATTATCAAAACATAGAGATATCGATATATGTTAATAATGTTTTTAGGCATTATTTATATCAACATTAGGGATAAATAGTACAATAGCCCAGTTGTCCAACGGTTAGGCATATCTAGCCCCTTTTTTGAAAATTCCCGTATTAGCCCGGGCAACTTCCATCAAATGGAGACACGTGTCACGTATATGTATTTTGGGCAACAATTTTTAGTTGGCAACCGTAATAGGGCAACAGGTTTTTTGGTCATTTTACACATTATACACTATTTACCTATACCCTTGATGAGGCGAAAAATGATCCGTTTTTAGGGGGTCATTTAAGCCGGAATTCGAATTTATTTGATCAAATAATGCCCTAAATCGCTCCTTTTGTGATTTTAGGTACTTTTGGAGTGAATTCTGGAAAAGGAATCATTTTGGACGTTTTTGGAGCATAAAAGTGAAGAAAACGGCAAAGTCTTAATTTTCCTTGCTGTGAACAGTACCTAACGGCGTCAAGAGCAATTTGATGACGGCGTCAAGAGCAAAAATGGTGACGATCCAGTGGAAATGTGACGGCGTCAAAGAATGGCCGTCAAGAGTAAAAGTGGTGACGGCCCAGAACAACATTACACATGACGGCTTCAGATCTGGATCTAGGCAGTCCGAGAATATTATGGGCGGCAGGTTGACGGCATCAGAAGTTTCTTCTTGACGCCGTCACCTTAGAAAATCTATATATAGTCTTTGTAATTTTCATTAAAGAGGGAGGACAATATTAGGGACGACTTGAATAAACCCTAGGTCGACTTTTACAGTATTTTTAAGGGTTTTCACCCCTTAGTACCCTTCATGTTCAATTAAGATAAGTATCCTTTCAATTCATTCAATATGTCTATGTGTTGTTTGAATATATCTTACGCTTGTCTTGATTTTAACATGCTAGGCTAGATCTCTTGTATGTTTGTTTAGATGTAATTAAACCTAGATGTTGATTATAGGTTGATTGCTTGTTTATAGTTGTAATGGATGAATGATTTCGATGTTAGGATTAAAAAAACTGGCAGACTTCTATAGTGTAACTTGCTTAAACGTCTTAAGAAACATGAACCAATGCGTACTAAGGTTTTTATGGTTGTATTTAATGCATGAGCGAATTCTAGTGATCCCATGTTAGGAGCTTCTTGCAGGCTCGACATAGGAGTGAAGTAGGAGGTTATAGAGTTGGGGAAGTACGTACGCCACCCCACGAATGGTATTAAGGAATATAACCCGTCATCCACGCAAGTAACAAACTATCAACCTGTAAAAGATATCTAGGGAGTAATGAAATCTAAGTAAATACAATTTTCCCATTTATTGTTCACTCCACACTAGTTTAATTAGCTTTATTTTCATTTTTGTTATTTTATTTTGATTGCATCTTAGTTATTGGGTTAGTTGACTAGCAACTAATTCCGCCCACTCCTTTAAAAACCGAGATTTTTACTTGCTTTCATAAAATATAAAAATACAAAAAGAATTATCCCCCACCTCTAGACCTAGTTTTTAGGCTTTCTAATCCTAGCGACACTATTCCTGAGTTGAACGATCAATCCCCCGGTACTTGTCACTATACTATACTACAACGATCAGGTATACTGCCTGGTGGGGGTTGTAAGCTTCTCGAGATCCCTCGAGATGTAAAGCCTGGTGCAATTCCCACGCATCAACCCTCCCCCTCTCTCAAAATTTCTGTTCATCTAAAAAGGGGCTAAATACAAATTGTTACACATTATACCTATTATTTCTCAAAATTTCTGTTCATCTAAGCCGATTTGTTGGTACTTTGTTTTAGTTCGACTTTTTGGGTCAACCTTTTAATGTTTTGGATCGATGTGACACAGGTTTGGTCGAAAAAATATAATTTGCCACACTTTAAAAGGCCTAAAGATATCATTAGTTCAGTAAATATGATTGTATATTATCTAACAAATTACTGGTAGCATGTCAACGTACAAAATCATTAGTAAGACGTCTGATAAAGTTCTTGGAACAGGATGATGTTGTTTCCTTTTTTGAAAATAAGGAAACAGGATGATGTTAATAATGTCAATTTTATAAACCAAGTCATCCAAAACATAAGAATATCAAATGACAAAAAGTTTATTCTAGTTGGAATGCGAGATTTAACTAACTGAACTGTTGATCAATACAAGATGTGAAACTAAATAAACTGTTAACAGTAACATGCCAAAGTACACGATCATTACGATAAGAACTGGCAACTTCCTTTTGCATTTCTGCACAATACTCTAACAAGCTTCCATCATACAACCGCCTCACAGATTCTTTCGACAAAAAACCTTCTGAATCCTTCGCAAGCATATAAAGGACCCCCCATTCCATCTTTATTTTTCTTATTATGTTATTATCTTGTTCCTGAGAACAATAAGATAAGAATGTGACAACGTGAGCCATCTATTCATCAACCTCCTTATTAAATTATGATTATGATTACTATCCTCATCAGAAGGTTACATAAGAACCACTATATTCTACTACCCTACCCCCTTCCCTTGAAACCAATTACCAAATAATCAAGATCGAGAATCATAAACCAATTACCTAATAAATTTAGTATTAATGATGATTGAACTTAATCGGCACGGTTTTAAGTCCACAAAACAATCTTATTGACGATTTGTCTAGACTCAATGGAATGAAACTACTTGACCTTCTCCGATCTACTAAAAAATTATTTGCTAAAACAAGCCCTGTGTATGAGTTAGAAACCTGAAATTCTGAAACAGTCCCAAAGATTGGAAAGTCTGCACAACTCAGTGAGTTATAGGCCTTAGTTAATTAGATATGGTGATTGAGCTATTTCTTGTTGTCGTTTCGCCGGGTGGCGCACCTCATAACTCATCCCGATGAGTAAATGAGAGCCAAAATGGCGAAAGGTGTCAAAATATGCACACCATATTTCAATCAGAAAAAGCTCATGGTTCTGGTCATTTCTAGGGCTCGGCCTAGTTTTATGAAATGTAAGTAAGACATAAACTTAAATGTAGCCGCAAATGGCGCATCAACCGGAGTTGTAGAACTCTAGATATCGCCGAAAAGGTGGGACTGCAGTCTGTTCCAAACAGCTCATGTATGCAGTAAATAGACAAACAAAACGCACCCTATTATGCAGAAAATTAGCACACGAATACTCCCATTTGGTGCAGAAAATTAGCACACAAACACCCCTATTTGGGGCTGTTTTTCAGCCACTAAACACCCTTGGTTGAGGATGGTTTTGGCTGGACAGAAAGCAACTAAAAAATTATTTGCTAAAACAAGCCCTATGTATGAGTTAGAAACCTGAAATTCTGAAATAGTCCCAAAGGTTGGAAAGTATGCACAACTCAGTGAGTTATGGGCCTTAGGTAATTAGATAGGGTGATAGAGCTATTTCTTGTGGTCGTTTCGCCGGGTGGCGCACCTCATAACTCATCCCGATGAGTAAATGAGAGCCAAAATGGCGAAAGGTGTCAAAATCTGCACACCAGATTTCAATCAGAAAAAGCTCATGGTTCTGGTCATTTCTAGGGCTCAGCCCAGTTTTATGAAATGTAGGTAAGACATAAACTTAAATGTAGCCGCAAATGGCGCATCAACCGGAGTTGTAGAACTCTAGATATCACCGAAAAGGCGGGACTGCAGTGAGCTGTTCTAAACAGCTAATGTATGCAGTAAATAGACAAACAAAACGCACCCTATTATGCAGAAAATTAGCACACGAATACTCCCATTTGGTGCAGAAAATCAGCACACAAACACCCTATTTGGGGCTGTTTTGCAGCCACTAAACACCCTCGGTTGGGGATGGTTTTGGATGGACAGAAAGCAACAAACAAACAACCTATGTTGTGCACAAAGTAAACAAGTAAACGCACCCCCTTTGGATGGACTTTGTGGCTAATCCTAACAACAAAATAATAGCCTTTCGGCTGTGAATGTGGACCGAATCAACACACCCCCTTGGGTGATTTCCAACGGAACCCAAAACCAAAATCAAATAAACCATATGTTTGATTAATAGACTAGAATTAAAAGGAACAAAAAATAAACCAACAAACACCCTTGTGCTGCTGTTATACGCAGAAGACAAACACCCCTTCGGGTGGTTGTAACTCACCAATATTTACATTGAAATCAAAAAACTTAACAAGCTATAGTCACACAGGTGATGAATAACATACGTATCACCAATCAATACCTTGAAGAAATCCTGAGGAGCAACAGCAGGGAGATAAAAAGAGTATCCATTAACAAACAAAAACAAAACAACAACACAGATCCGTAGATTTAATGTATTAGCCATTTATCGTTCAATCCTTGAAATGAAGAATGAAAGGTGTCAGATCTGAACTGATCAGATCTGTTTGATTTTATTTATTGAATCTGGGGTTTGATTTTATTTATTGAATCTGGGGTTTGGGTTTGGATCTGGGGTTTGGGTTTGTGTTAGTGATGTTGGGGTGGTTGTCTGATGGTGGGAGGTGGTGGCGGCGGCGGAGGAGGAGTGATTGGAGGATTTTTTTTTTTTTTTTTTTTTGGTTGGAGAGTTGCAGGAGTGGTTGTGGTGGTGTGAATTGTGATGGTTTAGTAATATTGTGAGAGTAAGGTGTAAAATGACAAAAATACCCAGTTGCTCATGTATTGGTTGCCCAAAATACAATACGTTCCATGTATCTCGTACCAACAGTTGTTGGTCGGACACGTGTCATCATGTAGTTGGGTAGACATTAGTTGCCCAGGGCAACCCAGGCTAAAACGAGAATTTTCAAAAAAGGGGCTGAAAATGCGTAACTCGCAGGGCAACGGGCCATTTTAGTAATTTTCCCTTCTTTTTATTAGGTCTACTTGCTAGATTCCTTTCTAGTAAGATTTTTATTTTTATTTTTAGGTTTTCTTTAATCTATCTTATTTCTTCGTTCATTTGTTCGTAACTATTGCCATCCGACATCATGGAAGGTGGTAATATCTTCGAACCCATCAGCCCAGCACAACAAAACCACCCACAAAATCCACCACTAGCAAACCAACCTCCTAGACACCGAACTTTAGGAGAGTATTCCCGTCTTAGCTATCAAGGCTATCGAAACACCATTGAGCTCACTCAAGGAGTCAATGTGTCTCCCTTGCGATCCGACACCATCCGGTTGGTGCAAAGCGGATGTGCATTCCATGGACTTTGTTCTGAAGATCCTAATCAACATCTCAAGGATTTCCTAAAAATCGTAGATT
Source organism: Artemisia argyi (assembly GCA_030686995.1). Lineage (NCBI taxonomy): Eukaryota > Viridiplantae > Streptophyta > Magnoliopsida > Asterales > Asteraceae > Artemisia > Artemisia argyi. Next base: position 104,214,487 of record CM060677.1, read on the forward strand.
TCATAGACCTTGATGTTGCAACTAGAGAGACGACCCTATTACGTCTATTCCAATTCTCTATACGTGACCAAGCTAGTCAATGGCTTGAACGTTTACCCACAGGATCCATCACCTCTTGGGATGATCTCACTTCTCGTTTCCTTGCTCAATTTTTCCCACCGGGGAGAACTACTAAGCTTAGAAATGACATCTTGATGTTCCAACAACGTCAAGGTGAAACTCTCTATAAAGCATGGACTCGTTTCAAGGACTTACTCCAAAAAGTCCCTCATCATGGCATAGATCTTTGGCTCCAAGTCCAAATCTTCTATGACCATATCGATCACTCCACAAGGCGAACCATTGACCAATCAGCCGGTGGTAAGCTACGTGATCTAAGTGCGGAAGAATCATGGGAACTCATAGAAGATCTTGCTCTCTATAACAATGAAAGTTGGAATGATCCCCGTGATTTGAACAAAACGGTCAAGGCAATATCTTTGCCTTCGAATAATTCTAGCACTCCCGACCGTAGGATCATGGAACTTGAGGACCAAGTCAAGTTTCTCATGAAATCCTACGAAGCTCTTAAGCCTTCAAGCCAAGTGAACAAAATCACTTCTTCATGCGAATTATGTAGTGGTCCCAATGCACTCGTGATTGCGTGGAACTCCCCGGACAAGCTTTTGCGGATTACGTATCCTCGCGTACCGACGAAGCGGGAGACAAGTGGTACACTTTCAAACCCGAGCCAAACCCTTACGGTGATTCCTACAATCCTTCTTGGAAAAATCACCCGTACCTTAGGTGGAAACAAAACCAAAACATGCCTCAAAACAATTCTTCCAATCCACCTAATCGTTACCAACCAAACGGTCCACCCTCTAACCGTACTTTCAACAACAATCCTTCCAATAACTATGGTAGTACCAATAATCTTGAAGGATTGATGTCAAAGTTTATGGCATCTCAAGAAACTCGCATAGCTAAGTTTGAAGCCGAATTCAATAAACAAAAAACGGAGATGACCAATAAAATTGACAACTTGTTGAAAGCCCTCAACAACCAAGTGCTAACTACACCTAGGAAGGACACTAGGGATAATAGTAGCGGTATCCAAATTAAGGACCCTTCATCATCCAAACACGTCCACTTTGTCAATGTTGTCACCATTAAGCCAATAAATAAGAATATAGAAGAAAGTGACAAGGACGAAGTTGGAATAGAAACTGGACCTAAGGATGAGATTAAGGAAGTTGAGGATAAAAAAGAAGAAAAGTTAGAGGAAGTAGAAAATGTAGAGGAATACTTTGATAAGTTACCCACCAAGGAAGAATGGGAATACCATAAGGATCTATTCGATGACCCCGAGACACCATACGTCCTTGGTTCACCACTCATCAAAGCGGGTGATCCCTCTAACATCAACATACCATGCAACATTGGGCATATGCATGTGTGGAAAGCTTACATCGATCTTAGGTCTCCCATAAACATTACCTATTATAATTGGGTAATGAAGAAACAACTTGGGTATAGGATTATGCCTAACACGAGTTGGATGAGTAACTTTGTGGGAAGAGTGAAAGGATTACATGTCTTTGTAGGAAACTTCACTTATGTTACCGATTTTGTGATTGTAGAGGATATTCGTCCGGTAATAGATGGTTGTTTAAGTCAAGTAGTGTTCGGAAAACCATTTGTAGAGGCCTCTAAGATGAATTATGACCCATCCCTAGGGATAGTTAGATTCAAGGATGAGAACGATGAAATAGCCTACCAAATGCCCTATAAGGTTAAACAATTCCGTCTTCTATCAAACCTTGAAATGGAACACAAGCAAGTGGTCTACTATAAGAATGATGAGGATAGACGTAGAGGAGTAGACTATGTCATGAGTAGAATATTCGGTTTCTACAAGGAATGTTTGCAACTAGGTCCAGAATACAAAACTAAGATTGAGGATGACCTAGAGAATGTGACCAATGACGAGGTCACGTAATAGCCCGTGATCTTGAGTCTAGCTACAAGACTCGTTAACAAAGAAAAGCGCTTCTTGGGAGGCAACCCATGTTTTGTGTGTTTTTATTTGTTTGATTTTTATTTGTTTGATTTTATTTGTTTCCGTATGCATGTTTTATTTTTATTGTTGGTAAATCATGTTTCAAAGTAAATTGTGAAAATGCTTTATTTTGTTTTTAACTTCGTCTTAATTACGTATAAAGGTATTTTGCAAAAGCTAAGTGTAAGGGAAATCCAAATTTGTTTATAAGAACGAAATCGGACATGAACCACAACAATCTGACGACGTCAGGAGTTACAACCTGACGGCATCAGGTACTAAAATCCTGAAAAAATTTGCGACTTTTGTTTATACCGGAGTCTTAAAGTTTTCGTTGATTCTTTAGTTTTATAAACTCCAGAAAATCTGCAAATATTCATTCCACAAGCATTATATCCCTTTAATTCCTAGAAAGCAACATTAAGATATATATGCTATTTTTTCTAGGATTTTTCTTTATATATATAGATTGCCGCCGATTTTACGCGAGGTTTACCTTGATTGTTTTCTTAGGTTTAACAGGTTATATATGACAAGAAGATGATTTATATTTCTGGAGGGAAGCTTTCAACGTTCATTTTCTTGGAGGAAGATCTAACCTTGTTGACACACTATCCACACCGAACGAATCAGGGGAGTATTTGTTTTCATTCTTTTACCTGCTTTACTTTTACATCCTTTAATTGAACATTGGGGATAATGTTCATTCTAAGTGTAAGGGGAGGGTAAATGATGATACCTTATAGGATACAATTGCACTTGAGTTTGTTTGATTAATAGTAGGTGTGTAATAAAACTAAGAGAAATACTTTTTAGTGCAATTTTAGCACCAAATTTAAAATTTTTTACAACATTTAGGAGTGAAACTTTAGCCTTAACAAGCGTCTAATGGATAGGAGTTGTATGACTAGCACAAAATCGTACCACTCAAAAAAAAAAATTCCACCAAAATATGTGAGGTTCGCCTTTAGATTTGATAGGAAAAGCATTCATTATTAGTGCTTATGAGTGTACCGGTAGTATTTAGATTCTAGAACTTGCGTTAGTGATACATCCCGAGACCGCTAGTGAGACTACATTCATGTAGTAGGATTTACTACATGATAAGAGGCATTAGGATCACCCTTGTGTTTAAACCCGTATCATAATTACTTGACCATTTAAGTCATATTACTTGACTAGCGAAGTCAATTAATTTATCCCACACCTTAGCGTTGTACTCATTTTTAGTACACGATACCCCTAGTACACCCCTCCGAGCCTATCTTTTCGTTTCTAACTTTAAGCATCTTATTTAAAGGAAGAATTTGTTAACAATCCATCCAAATGTGCAACCAAATCGCCTTAGCCTTCCTTGTATGCACTCATCTTTAGTGTATTATTGTTATTTGTTTAAACCATTAGTTAATTATCTAATTGATTACATGGTTGCTAAGTCGAGTCATATCTTGTACATATTGTTTTGGGATGATTGAGACTCATGGGTAAAGTACTAGTGTTATGGAGTAATGGGGAAGACATCATATATTATCCCCATATGTGCGTTAATTTTAAAAGTACTCCAATTGTTTTGATTATCTTGATTCGAGTCATTAGAGTAGTTTATTGTAAAGTATGTAAAAATTCAAGTGTAAGGGGAATGTAAATTCCCTATGATGTATTATTTTGGATGGTAGGATAAGAGTGTATGCAAAAAAAAAAAATAATAATAATAAATAAATAAATAATAAAAAAAGAAAAAAAAATAGAAAAAAAAACATACGGACTACCATCCCGTTTCATTCTATGTTTGTTTTAAGTTTTTGTTATTTTAGTTTTGACTAGCTTAAGTCGAGTCGAGTCTTGGCTTAGCAACGCCATATTGTACATGTAATTAACCAAGATGATTAACTCGCCACCAGTAAATATTGCATTTATCCAACAAAACCGTGTTTTCCATATCCCTACACCTAACGTTATAACCATTTAAAAGACCTCTTTGATAGTTTATCCTAGGTGCTTACGCCAAGTGGTGGAGGTTTGATCCTTTCCCAAGCCTATGGTAATCTATTTGCTATGACAGGTAATGAGAGATGTTTTCCATTTCCATATTGTGATATATACTTTATTACACCCGAGAGATATGAATATCTAAACACTATTTGTGAGGTGCTAGTGTATAACCTCCGTGCTTGTTTTTGGTTTTTAGTGGAACGATTATTTGTTGTAATTACTTTTATATTAGTGTTAAATAATCCCTAACTTGTATTTTGATTAGAATAAAAGCGCATTTGCTTGAGGACAAGCAAATCTCAAGTGTAAGGGTATTTGATGAGGCGAAAAGTGTACCGCTTTTAAGGGGTCATTTAAGCTCGAATTCGTGATTATTTGATCAATTACTGACCTAAATCGTTCCTTTTGTCATTTTAGGAGAAATATGGAAAAAGAAGCATTTTGAACGTTTTTGGAGCATAAAAGTGAAGAAAACGACAAAGTCTCAAAATCCTTGCTGGGAACAGTACCTGACGACGTCAAGGCTTCACACATGACGACGTCAAGAGTGGCAAAAGAGGTGAAAATGAAAAACACACGTGACGGCCCAGAACATTTTTAGTGTTATTAACCTGACGGCGTCACCAAGGCCGTCAGGGTCAAAATGCAAGTGACGGCCCAGAGCTCAATCTCTATATGAAGGCGTCAAGACTGGATCTAGGCAATACGACTCTTAACTTGGCGGCGAGTTGATAGTGTTAGAGGTTATAACGTGACACCGTCAGGATGTATTCTCTATAAAGAATTTTCCAATTTTTCATTGTAAAGTGTGGAACATTAGGAGGAACTTTACCAAAAACCCTAGGTCAAATTTTCATCATATTGTAGGGGTTTCAAACCCTTTTTTCATCCATATTTGAATAAAGATAAGTCTTCCAATAATCATTCAATATGTCTATGTGTTGTTTGATTCTATCTTATGCTTGTCTTTCTTATAACATGCTAGGCTAGGTTTTTATTGTGTTTGCTTAGATGTAGTGAAACCTAGATGTTGATTATTGGTTGATTGTTTGTTTATAATTGTTGTGGATGATTGTATTCGATGTTAGGCTTAAGAAAACTGGCAGACTTCCATTGGTAACTTGCTTGAACGTCTTAAAAAACATGATCGGAGGTGTACTACGATTTTTGGTTGTATTTAATGCATAAGTGAATTCTAATGATCCCATGTTAGGAGCTTTTAGTCGGCTCGACATAGGAGTGAAGTAGGAGCTTATAGAGTTATGGAATATTGTACACGGCCCTACGACTAGTATTAAGGAATATAACCCGTCATCCATGCAATTGTAACAAACTAATCAACCGGTAAAAGATATCTAGGGAGTAATGAAATCTAAGTAAACACATCTTTTCTCATTATTGTTTCCACCACATAACTATATAAGTTTATTTTCATTTCTTTTTATTTTATTTTGATTGCATCTATAGTTAATTGAGTTAGTTGACTAGTAACTAATTCCGCCCACTCCTTCAAAACCCGAGATTTTACTTGCTTTCATAAAATATAAAAAATACAAAAAGAATCATCCCTCACCTCTAGACCTAGTTTAATAGGCTTTCTAATCCTAGCGACACTATTTATGAGTTGAACGATCAATCCCCCGGTACTTGTCACTATACTATACTACAACGATCAGGTACACTGCCTGGCGGGGATTGCAAGCTTCTCAAGATTCCTTGAGAGGTAAAACCTGTTGCGAGGGCGTAATCCCGCGTATCATACTTACTCTCGTTAAGGCTGTTCTTGGGAGCTTACCTCTTTACTTTGTTTCCATTTTCAGAGCCCCGGAAACTGTCTTATCTCGCCTTGAGTCAATTAAAAGGTGGTTTTTGTGGGGTATGAATGAAGGCGAAAAAAGATGTTTTGGGTCGGGTGGAACAAAGTGATGTTGGATAAAGTAGATGGAGGTTTAGGAATCGGAAGTCTTAAAGGAAAAAACATAGGGCTTCTCGCAAAATGGAAATGGAGATTTTTTAACGATTCAGATTCTCTCTAGTGCAAAGTTATCTCAGAAATTCATGGCTCGAAAGGAGGTTTCGATGTAACTGATATGTCTTCGGCTAAATCTGGTGTGTGGGTTTCACTTGTCAAATGTTGCTCGAGTCTGAATAGCTTTGGTATTGATCTAAACGAGATTATGGTGAGGAAAATATGTAATGGTACAAACACTCTCTTTTGGCTTGATAGTTGGATTAAAGGTTGTGGCCCTTTAAAAAAGAAATTTCCTCGCCTTTTCGCTTTAGAACAACACAAGTCTTGTTCGGTGGCTGAACAATGGGCTTTTTCTAACGGGGCTTGGGCTGCTAATTGTACGTGGTAGAGGCAGCCCACTGGGCGATCTCTGGGCGACATTTCCTCTATTCTTAATCTTATCGATGGTCTCGTTTTTGATTCTTCTAAGGAGGATGAATGGGTATGGAACATCGAAAGTTCAGGTAAATTTTCTGTCAGTTCTTTATGTTCCCTTATTTAAAAAAAGATGTTGGTCACATGTGTTGACTCTCCCAAGTTTATTTGAAGCTCATGGGTTCCTCGAAAAGTCAATGTATGTGCTTGGAGGGTCGCCTTGGATCGCCTACCAACTAGAGAAAATTTGTCGCGTCGTGGTCTTCTGCAATTAGACTCGTCCTCTTGTCTTTTTTGTGGATCAGAGGTATAATCAAAAGATCATTGCTTTCTTTCTTGTCCCAAGATTAAGCTTATTTGGTTGAAAATTTGGAGTTGGTGGAAAGTTCCTCCTTTGTTTAATCCTTCTTTAGATGACATCTTACAAGGGATTCATACTCTTTATTCAAACAAGTGGAAAGCCAAGTTATTTCACGCAATTTGTTTGGGTTTTATTTGGAGTGTTTGGGCTTGGAGAAACCGTATTTTTCATGCTTCATCGGATGTAGAAAAATCATGTGCGTTGAATGAAGATATTTTTCCTACGATTCAAAGGATGTTGCTTTTATGGACTTCGAATAGAGCTCCAAAGAATCGTTTTTCGTGGGCCATCTGGATTCTTCGTCCTAATGAGCTTCTAGATTCTTAGATTTCCTTTGTTCTGGTGTTTTCTTTGCTTTGTTTCTCTTGTTTGGTTGGGTTCTCCTACTTGGAGCCCCTTTGTTGCTTTTGTTTCTTTTTGCTGTGTGGCTAATAATATCGTTGCTTTTCAAAAAAAAAAAATAATAAAAATAAAATCAATTGCGGTGAACCAAACACCCTTTGGAGTTTATTTGACACAAATTTACTTGAATTATTTACATTTCATTTAGATCTTACATTTAAATTTTAAAAATATTTTGATTGGTTGAAATTTATAAGTAAACACTCATTATGACTTTTGAGACAAATTAAATTATTAAAAGTAAACACTTATCATGAGTCGTTTAGAATATAACTCAAATGGTTTAGAAAAAATAAAATAAAAACTATATGGTATAATTACAAATACAAATTAGGTTATGAAGCAATTTTGTAAAACAAATAATTTATGTTGACGACTATCACTAATTGCTACTGTTGCCAACAAACTATCAACTTAGGGTGTGTTTGATATGATGACATGAATCACAATCGGTATTGGTTTTGGTATAAGGTCCCTTACCTATGATAGATTCATTCATCCTCTTTTAGACTCCTATGAAGTATGTGCAATTTCTATATTTCATTCCCATATAATGTGAGCCCCGCATCTTAACCAAACACTAACAATCATTACCACTATCATTCTCTCATTCCGATAGGAGGATACCAAACGCACCCTTAATATACTCAAGGAATAAAAGTGTAAAGTGTAAACAACGTTCGTAAAAGCATTACTAATAAACATATCCTATTAAAAAATAGTAAAATTTTCATTTCCCGAATAAAATGAATTAAAATTTGGGGTATTAGCAAAGAGTAAGACAAAAGAACATATCCGTGGCCCCTCCGCGTTGGCCCCACTGTTCCGCATAATCCCACTTGAAATAACATCTCTTTTCTCATTTGAGAGATAGTAACACATTCTTATTACTATTCTTCTTCTTCTTTCAATCAAATCTATAGGCGATAATCTCGCCTCAAAATTATATCTTCTTCTACACTTTTTTTTTTTTTATAACAAACTCCTTTCCTGTTAACACATTCAATAAAATTTATCATCACTCTCAGTTATGTCATCTCCTCCGCCGGTGACATCCCCACCACCCACTACCACCCCATCACCACCACCTGCCACTAACACCACTTCACCACCACCTTCCACCACTCCCCCCTCTGCCCCACCACCTGCCACCCCTTCCTCCCCACCACCCACCCCCGTCACCTCTCCACCACCACCTGACGCTTCACCACCGCCACCTGACACCACCCCACCACCGACCACCACCCCATCTCCACAACCTTCAACCCCCACACCATCACCACCTTCAACACCCACACCATCACCACCTTCAACACCCAGCCCAACGCCGCCATCTTCAACCCCAACGCCACCGTCATCAACCCCGTCTCCGCCATCTCCATCTGGGTCTACACCGCCGTCAAGAAATAGTCCGCCGACAGTGCCATCACCTCCAGGGAGAAACCCACCGTCTTCTCCACCGCCGCCAAGGAGTGTGACAAGTCCTCCTCCGGATGCCGCGTCATCAAATGACTCATCATCTGGGATACCTACTGGAGCTGTTGTTGGGATTGCTATTGGTGGTGTTTTGATATTGGCTATTTTGAGCATTTTGTTTATTTGTTGTAAGAAAAAGAAAAGAAGAAATGATGAACAACCTGCTGGTTATTATATTCCTCCTCCTAAAGGTTTGTTTTTTTGTATTTTGTTTTGTTAATGATGATTTTTGTGCAATGTGTGAATACTAATTAAAGGGTGTTTGGGATTAATATTTAAAAAAAAATGTTTTTCTGCGTATTTTTTAAGCGAAAGTAGTTTAGATCATTCAAATTGCCTCTGCTTATGTGGTAAAATAAGCAGTTTATGTAGGATGCTTATTCTGAATTGCTTATTTTACATGATTAAAAAATTTACTTTTTTTACCTTCTTAATGGATTTCTAACAAGTCATTAACTTTTTTGGAATGTTTACTAAAATTTTAAGCAAATTCAGACACTATTTTCAGAAGTGCTTATTTTAAAACATTTTATAATTATAAGATAAGCAATCCTAAACACCCTTTGAATATTGAATATGCTTGATTATGATTTTTGTGCAATGTGATTGTTTAGTGCTTTTAAGAAAAAATATATTATTGTTATGGTTGTTATTAAGCAAGTGATAGTTTTACCCATTTGACGATATGCTGTTATGATATGATGGTGTAGTTGATCCTTATAGCGGTGGACAACAACAATGGCAGCATAACGCGCCACCTCCAGGCGGTGATCATGTTGTTAAGATGCCACCATTAAAACCACCACCATCAACATATCCACAACATTCACCCATTCAGTCGCCGCCACAGCCTCCACCGCGTCCGCCTTTTATGAATAGCAGTGGTGGTTCGGGTTCGAATTATTCTGGTGGTTCAGGGTCGAGTTCACTTCCACCACCTGCACCTGGGATGTCATTAGGTTTTTCGAAAAGTACTTTTACTTATGAAGAGTTATCGATGGCTACGAATGGGTTTTCAGAGGCGAATTTGCTTGGGCAAGGTGGGTTCGGGTATGTGCATAAGGGGGTGCTTCCAAACGGGAAGGAAGTGGCAGTTAAGTCGTTGAAAGCGGGGAGTGGACAGGGTGAACGTGAGTTTCAGGCAGAAGTTGAGATTATTAGTAGAGTTCATCATAAGCATCTTGTTTCGTTGGTTGGGTACTGTATTAGTGGGGTTCAAAGGATGCTTGTTTATGAGTTTGTGCCTAACAACACCATGGAGTTTCATTTACATGGTATGTTTTAATCTAGTTACATCAAGCATTGAACTCTATTACTTAATTGAAGTCCTTTAACTAAGATGTTCACATAATGTATTCAGATAAGAGTCGACCTGTGATGGAGTTTAAAACACGATTGCGTATTGCTCTTGGATCTGCTAAAGGACTTGCTTATCTTCACGAGGATTGTAAGTTCTCTTTCTAAAAGTTTATCCTGTTATATTTTGAATAATGCTAGATTATCAGTCTTTTAACATGTGTTATGCGTTTGTAGGTCATCCCAAGATCATTCATCGTGATATTAAGGCTGCTAACATTCTTCTGGATTACAATTTCGAAGCAAAGGTAAGGTCTTTTGCAGTTTCTTTATTGGGTTATTGTTCTCCTTTGAGCGAGCTTGCATTTATTGGGTTGACATTATTTATCAGGTTGCTGATTTTGGTCTAGCCAAGATTAACTCTGATCTAGCTACTCATGTCTCAACTCGAGTGATGGGAACTTTTGGGTATGCCCTTGTTTAATTGATTTTTAAGGCTGAATTATGTTGTTTTAATATTTTATTGAAATGTATCTTATGTTTTTTGTTATCAATTTGTAATGTGTAGTTACCTAGCACCAGAGTATGCGTCTTCAGGCAAGCTCTCAGAGAAATCTGATGTTTTCTCGTATGGAGTTATGCTCTTAGAACTGATTACTGGACGCAGGCCTGTTGATTCAGCTAATACTTTTATGGATGATAGTTTAGTCGACTGGGTAAGTAATAAGTTCATTTTAACGGCAGTTTTTATTTGAATTTTGGAATTTGATCATATGTTTTTTGTGACCTAAAGTTATTATTAGCAGTTTTCAGTGTTTCTGTTTTTCTGAGAATTTAGCAAATAATCAGCTTTGAAAATCAAAATACGAACACCCAATTACAATCCCCTTCGGCACATATATTTCCCAAAGCTTATTTGTATTTGCTTAAATGAAATTGCAGGCCAGGCCATTACTAACTCGAGCTATGGAAGATGGAAATTTTGACCCTATTGTCGACTCACGTTTACCACGAGACTACAACCACAGTGAGATGGCCAGAATGATCTCGTGTGCAGCAGTATGCGTCCGCCACTCAGCTCGCCGCAGGCCCAAGATGAGCCAAGTCGTTCGAGCCTTAGAAGGCGACGTCTCTCTATCAGACCTAGACGAAGGCATCAAGCCAGGACACAGCTCGGTCTACAACGGTAGCTCAGACTACGACACAGCTCAATACAATGTAGACATGGCCAAGTTCAGGAAAATGGCTCTAGAAACACAAGAATACCCCAGCAGTGAGTACAGCCGTCCCACGAGTGAATACGGATTAAACCCGTCAGAGTCAAGTAGCGAAAGGAATACACGAGAAATGGAGATGAATAAGCTAAGGAAAGACAGTCAAGGCTATAGCGACGGTTTTTGATATTTTGATAAATGTACAAAAGTTTAATACTAATTCTTGATAAAATTTTTCCAACTTGTATTTAAATTTGGCCTTGGTATTTTTCGAAACGATATAATGATATACAATTCTTTTATAATTTGAAACATTCATACGCGTTTGGTGAAATTGTTGAGACTTTTGTGGTGTCGTTTGTGTTAAAATATGAAAAATGACAGTTGGTTAGGAGGTTATTCTAATAATTTAATGTATGTTATAAGGTTTGACATATAATATTAGCTGTCATATTGTCATTTTATATACTTAGTCGTTTATTGCCCCCACGTTTTATGGCTTCTCGATGACAAATGGATAGTAGGTTGGTTGTATCTTAACAAAAAAAAAAACAATTTAATCTACTATCTATATAAAACAAGGTTTTCTTAGCTAATCTCCTCTCTAAAATTCTTCTAAACCTGCCACGTGGCATTTCCCCCTATCCAACGGTCCAGGTTAATTTCATTTGTCAAACAAGTCAATGGAAGCATTAATTGTACAGAATACCTATTCCCCTTTTCATTTTTACAATCGATAACAAAAAAACACACACATCTCTCTCATTCATCCCACCTTCAAACATAAACCCTAATAATAATAGTGACAATCAAAACCGGATCTCACCAACAATCATTATCCAGATCCAAACAAATTAAATCACCAGAAAGATCCATAAAAAACACAACATCAAAATGATTTGATCACAACCAATCTATAGCCGATCCAAAAAACACAAACACGATCTCAATTTCACTTTTTTTCATCTTCTGGATGAAATCGAATAGTCATTTGATTTTATATTCACGTATCTGAATCTTCGATTCAATCGGGTATACTCTGAATTTCATTATTTTTTGACTTGCGTTAATTTATAAAATCGATTTAGCTTTGCTATTTTATCATTGTATACTAACTGAATGTTTTTTATTGTTTGATCTTTTTGTTTTTAATGTTCATGTTTATTTTTTGTTATGAATAATTCCATCCAGTAATTTAGAAATAATCATTTAAAAACTTTATTTCATTTGCAATCAATTAACCATATTTAATTTTTAAATTAAATGTTTATTTTCAAAAAGATTCAAAAAAAGAACAATCCATAAATTTTGTAACAAAAAATGCGGAAGTTTTTTGTAAATTGCCTAAATTACAGCTATGATTTAATTTTTCAAAAACTGAAATATCATTTCCTTAATTGTAGTATAATTTTAATCAAATTTGAATACACTACAAAATTTAATCACATTTGACCAGTGATCACTTTTATGCTTTTTTGAGTGGTATCTCAATGAATCTCATAAGGAGATGTTTAGTGAAGAACATTCTTCTAATGCAACTTTTGGAATATTACAGAGCTCATGAGTATTTTGCAACTGAAATTTAATTGTATCATATGGTTGTCATTGCAGTTAAAGATGCTATCTTGCAGCTGAGCGAGTCATGTCTGAGAAAAAGCTTCTGGTGTCATTTTTCGTTGGTGTCAATTGAAAGACCTCCAGGTTTTGGCGAAAACAATGTTTATCTAAAGTTTTAACATTAGTGAACGTATGATTATGTATTTGCTAATATGGTAATATTTGTTCTTACTATGCGATCCATCAAGCAAATGGATCTCATTAATTAATAGTAATTTGTTCTTGCTTCTCTCAACAAATGTAATTATTTATCTTTTTTCACTGATTCGTGTTTAGTTTGTGTTTAATTTAAGGTGTTTTGATTAAAAATTGGCTCGAAAAAATTAGGCGTTTTGATTAATTTATTGTTCTGACCTACTAAGTTATGTACAATATTAAACATTGAAACTGTATTTTTTTCCAGGTAATAGGCCAACATTGGAGCACATTTTTGCAGCAGAAAGCTTCAAAACCGTTGATGAGTGATTTCGAATAGGTAGTCATAGTTTTTTCTTTTCTTTTCCAGTGAGTTTTGTGTTTGGTTGATTCATTAGGATCATGTGCAAATTCATGTGTTTATATGGCTTATTTGGAGTAGTACATAAATAAATATCATATGTGCCATTGATTCGGGTTTGTGTGTGACAATTTATCGTCGTTAATGCAATCTGTTGGTGTGAGCAAAAAAGTATTCCAAATGATGGATTATGATGTTCATAAGCAGTGGATTAATTTTAATATAAGAATGTTTATAATGATAGTTTAATCAAGTTCTGTGTTTCTGTTTTCAGATTTGACAAAGGAATAAGCGAGTTTGCTGAAGAAAAATCCCAAAGGTGGTATTCAAGTGAAAACCAGGTCAGTGGTTACTAAAGTGTGTGATAAGGAAACATCTTGGAAAAAGAACAACTGACGTAACTAACAATCTTAAATTAGGAATGGTGGTTTGGTCAACTGGTATTGGAACTCGTCCGGTTATTATGGATTTCATGAAGCAAACAGGACAGGTTCCAATTTCAATCATTTTCAGTAAACACATCATGTTATAGTATAATTTGTTAACAATAACTAATTTTCTGTTTTGGTTTAAAGGGAAACAGACGATTTATGGTAACCGATCTATGGCTTAGAGTAGAAGGATTACCGAATGTGTATGCTCTTGGTGATTGTGCTACCATATATCAATGCAGAGTAATGATATGTTTATACTTTTGAGTTTTAAAGAGGCTTTTAAAAAGTTTCGTTATGAAAATTCTGATATCTTAATTATAATTAAAATACAGATTGATATCTCAGCAATATTTAGCAAAGCAGACAAGAACAAAAATGGAAAGTAGATTAACGATATAATAGAGAGGTATCCTCAAATTGCGTTCCACTTGAAGAGTAAAAAGCTCAAGAACTTTGTCCAGTAGTAAGCAATCCCTAACACCTTATGGATTACTTAGCTTTGTTGAGGCCAGTTGTTGTTTGCTTAATAGGATTATTTTTTGGCACTTAATGGTGTACCAAACACCCTGTTAGATTTTTTTAAATAACATTAATATGAACTTATATGGTAAGTTTTAACTTTGTATCGAAACCAAACCCGTAGACATACCTATAACTATCATAAGAAAGATTTAAATTACGTCACTAATCAAGTTAAAAGATGTCCATAACCTGTCAAATTAAGATCATGGCCTGTTTAATTAGAAAATATTTTGAAGCTGGCAATAGTATGTATAGTTGGAGCAATAGGTTATATAGGTGTTATTTAAAAGGTATTTAAAACTAGGCAATATGTTGTATAGTTGGAGCAATAGAAATGGCTGTAAGTTGATTAATCCTATGCTATTTATGCTTTCCCTTAATCATCTAAATACATTAAGATATGTCTTAGGTTGCGTTATTTATGTTTGTGTTAATCTGTTCATTGACATATCTGAGATAATAAATGCTGCCCATTGATAAGAAGACTACCTAGAGGAGCAAAACTTTAGTGATTGATATTGAGCGATGGAAAAAGGTATTTGCTTCATGTGACATTATTTCTAACTAAGTAAGATAGTTTAACAATATAGATTTCATTTTTTGTTAATTTGACAGGCTGTTGCATGCACTGATAGCATGATCATTTGTATATTGCTGGCATGTAAAACTGAAACAGAAGTGTGATTTGTCTTTCAAATTGATTGCTATAGTGTAGTTAAAGCCTCTTATTCTTTGGTTTGCTGTTAGAGGTTTTGACAAATCCTTTCTTTTATTTATATTAGAGGATGCAAGAAAGAAGTTGCAGTAGCGCAAAGACTACACAAGCCGGATACTCAATGCAACTTTGGCTATAAATAACAACGTACTCGCCGAAATGGAGATGCCAAATGCTTGCTTGGCAACATTACCCACGGTATGATTTTGATTGTTTGATTTTCCTCACATTTACGTTAATATGCCGACTATTATAAAAATAGCTATCCCTTTTCTGTTCGGAACTACCCAAAATGGCACCCGCTGATTGCGCCAAATTGACCCAGTTTGACATATCATTGTTATTGCCTACCTGATAATGTAGGTCACAAGGGATCGAGCATTGCGAACTAGGGACTAGGTTATGTATTCTTTCCTGATTTATCATTACTAGATTTTGATTCACAAGATCACTTTTTAAAGATATTTCCAACTTTAGATTAAGAGGTAACTATTTCTTTATATTCATTTGGGACCATGAAAAGTGTAAAGTAATATGACTGTCACATTTGCTTGATTACATGCTACACAAATTATTAACACTACTACATATAATAATAATAGTAACAATCTATTTAATGTTTATAAGTTTGTTAAATATTTTTTGAAGACCCATGTATGGTCTCTTGCAATTATAAGCCATGATTGTTGAAAAAGTTAATAACTTAAATGTATATGCAATTAATGTTAAACACATTACATCAAACACCTCATTCTATTTTGTTGTGGTGTTAATAGGGTTACAAGGAGAAGATTGTGGACATTAGGGAAGATAATATTACGTAAAAGAAGAGCTGGGAAACTGCCAGGCGACACCACTTTTATTTTGAAGTCGTGGTGGCAATCACATACCAAATGAACGTATGCTACGGTGAGCTAAAATTTTCAACTTTTGACTTATTAGACCCGTTGTAGTAGAAATATCCAAATAAACCATTTAAAGGTAAATTGATTGAAATTGTCATCTCTAAGTTACTAAAGCTGTATTCTTAGACGGTATCATTAGAAAATCTAAATTATATCCTTATAATTGTTAATGTAATACTTATGGCATTATGATAGAATTTATGAACTTAAAGAACAAGTGTTGCTTTCTTAAGTTTCTATTCCTCTTATCGATGAAGTTATGTTATTATCTTAAAAAATGTTTTCAGTGATATTCGTTTTATGTTTGTTTGCAGGTTGTATTCAAAAGTAAGTTCAAGAAGAAAAAAAAAGTATTGGTTTGTAATCATGTTCTCTGAAAAAATAAAGGTTATACTTAATTTTTTGTTAAACCATTAGATTGCTAACTCTTATTGCTTACAAATTGGTTAGAGTATTTTGAAGGCATAAACAAGTTTGTAATTCAATACCATATAGTCTTTATAGTTTTTAAATTAAATTTTGTAATGTTAATAATCACAAATAGTATGTCGAGGCCTGAGGTTGTTTGGGAGAAAACATGGAAGCTTTTAGCCGAAGATGTGGAACAAATAGAAAGGAAAAAAAGAAACCATCCAGGTATTAAATAAAATTACTTTTCATGTAACATATATTTCATTTTGGTATGACAATCTACTTAATCTAAATTCAAAATTATTCTCCTTTTACAGGTCTTCAACTAACAGATGAACAACGGTATCATATATGTTTAGCATATATTGAGCATAAGCTACTTAGGAGTTCGAGAAGTCTCAAGTATATCATCAACATGCCTTATCCAACAACATGAAACTCTTGGCATATGATGCCAATGATGAACTAATCAATGAATATGGTGCACAAGAATACAAAGTAGCATACGATTTGTTCCATCAACGCAACATTAGTCTCAATGACGAATAAGTTTCTTTATGTTTGATGTTCTTTTAATTTTTATTATCAAAACTTAGGTTGTCTTTCGTACGTTTAACTATTGTCTATTATAAATGTCTTATAATAATTTGGCATGTTTGCATTTTTTCAAGCCATGGTTGTTAATTTTTTAACGGTACTATAAAGCAATAGGATCTGATAATACAATAAACATTTGATGCATGAATTTTGATTATGAAACATTATACAACATTACGCCGAAATTTTATATTATATGCAATTAACATCGTACTAAATGATATACAAAAAAAAAGTTTGTTGCAATCTACATTGTTAATGTATTATAAAAACATTTGTACTATCTTTATTTTCTTTAAAAAAAATTCTTAAAACTATCCGGCCATCGGCCGGGCCTGGAAGCTAGTTGAGAATATTATGCAGATAATTTGTAAACTCCATATGTTTACTAAAAAGATAATTAGTGGTTATCACGTTGTGATTTAAATTTGAGTAAAATTGGATTTAAGATTTTATCGTAAATCTAAAGTCATACTTAGCTAGTCAATTTGAGATAATTTGAACCCGACATTTGCGGATTAATTTGTATGTTGAATTATTAGACTTCAGACTTTTTGCATGTGATGTGGTGATATTTTTCTTTCTTTGTCAAGTATAACGGGCGGCATCTGAAAGTAATAATTTAGTAGTAGTTTTGTATTTTGTAAAGACTTCAAATATGTATTAAGTTGTTGAATAAGTCGCGATCATGTCATTTTAGGCTTTAAAAGATTCAACCACTTGCATTTGTCGAGCAAAACTTATTCAAAACGTAAAATACATTGTATGGAACAAAATATTCGTGTTCCATATAGTGATAGTGATCATGATCGTAAAATTGTACGATCCTACTAGCTAAAACCTTCCCGAATTTACATAAGATCGCTAAGTTGGTTAAGGTAAGATCACATGGCGATCCGGTCTCACGAATGTGTATACTATATTTTGGTTTTGGCTTCCCCAAATGGCTAAGGGCGCGTTTAGTAAAGGAAAAACGGTAGGTTTTTCAGAAAAGTTTTCCAAGAAAACCTAAGAAAATAGAAAACGCGTTCAAATTAAGTTTTTTTCAAAAGTTTTCTTGGAAAAATGGAAAACATATTTTCTAACTTTATAACTAAGTTTTGGAAAACTCCCTTTATGAGTTCTTCATAGGTTTTCTATTTTAGAAACTCCATCTAAACACGTTTTCAAGTGTTCTTTAGAGAAAGAATAGCTCTCCCATTCTCCAGAAAACTGAAAAATGAAAACTAAGAAAACTTTTCCATTACTAAACGCTTTTCTTAGTTTTTATTTTTCAGTTTTTTTGAGAATGGGAGAAATATTCTTTCTTTAGATAACACTTGAAAACATGTTTAGATGCGGTTTTATAAAATGGGAAACTTATTGAGAATTCATAAAAAGTTTTCTAAAACTTAGTTACAAGCTTAGAAAACAGGTTTTCCATCTTTCCAAGAAAACTTTTGGTAAAAACTGAATTTGAACGCGTTTTTTATTCTCTTAGGTTTTCTGGAAAAATCTTTTTGGAAAACAGAGGAGTTTCTATTAATAAACACTCGTTAAGATGTTATTTTGGCATTTTGAAATGTTTTACACGAGACTATGTTATTGTAGTGAAATTTAACATAGTATTAGCATATCACATTTAGTCACTAGTTGATTTGTATACGATATAAACTTGATTGGCATCATCTTGACACATTAATTTAGTAATTATCTATACTACTTATAAAAGAAAAACAGTCAAAGTAAAAAGTTGAGTTTTCAACACTTGGTCAAATGAGATAGAAAGTTACTAATCATATCAATCAATATTTATTTTGATTAAATCAGTAATGAATGGTTTCCTAACACTAAATATACACGCTACTTTTTAATTTTTTATACGGTTGCTTGTTCCTATCCTACTCCATACGACACAATGAAATTCCCCAAGCCCTAAATCAATTTAATGAGATCCTTTAAACCGTATACCTTGTTCTACTCCTCTTCTTATTATTAACGAACCAGAAATAATTTAAACACTCAGCCCTAAATCATGTAACTAGAGAGGAATATAATCACAGAAAAAGAAGAAATCAAGTTGGGTAATCATTCTTGGCGTTTGTGTTCTAGTTTCATAGCAATCTGTGGGTGTTAATGAACAGTTGAATCGTGTACCATTTTTCTTTACTCTTTGATCCGTTTGGTTCAAGTCTTAAGGTAAAACCAACTTAATCATTAATTACTACATGCTGTCATTCGAACACTGATGTGTTATAATTATGATGGTATGTATATAGTATGCATTATTGTGATTTTCATTGATTTGTGTTGTCTCGCTAGAATTAGGGCTCATTTGATTAAATAAAACGGGTCGTGTAATTTTGATCATATAAACTGATTTTTTTGGTGCCTTGGATGGTATGAGCTAGAAAAACACAGTATTTACCACTCCTCTCTCTCTCTCTCTCTCTTATAAAACCCCTAACTTTTCTCGGTTGCCGCCTTTCTCTCCGCCACGACGCCACCACCGAGGTATGTTCTTCTTTCTAAAAGGGTTTTTCTTTTATGAGTTTAATTTTTTGTTCGAAGGTTTTGGTGATTTTGTTTGAAGCAGTAGTGGTGTTCCTTGAATTAGGTAAAATGTTTCATTCATTGACATTCTTTTAATAAAGTTGTTTTTTTCATTTATTAGGTTGGTTCGTATCTCAGTTTTCATTTTAATTGACCCACAACAGTTTGATGCTTTCTTTAGGAGTTGCGGATGTTGCAAGAGAAAAATATAATTCTATGTCTATTTGTTCTCTGTTGTTGAGACTTTACAGAGGTAAGGTGATATGCTAATATGGTTATGCTTGAATTAATATGCTAATATGATATGCTAACTGGAAACTGTTTTGAAAGTGATATTATATAGTTTGGGTATTTAGAAAGGTTGGTTTGTTTGAAAAAGGATTGGTTTTTACATAGATAACACAAACTTTAAACAACAATTACAACTTACATCAGCCTAGCCAAACTTGCCACATCTAACACTAAGAATTGGTCTGATGTTTTCATTTTGTATAGCCAATTGTTTTAGTATCCCATGTTCTTATAGAATTGGTCTGGTGGTTTCGTTTCAGGTGCAACTACATACTTTTGTTCGGAAAAGGATTGTTGAAGCCATTGCGTCTATCAAGCTTCTAAATTAAAGTTATATCAACGTATCAATAGGTACTCACACCTATTATTTGACACTATAATGCACACCATTGTTATGTGATTGCCTTTTCATTCTTATGGTATTATTTGTGCCTATATTTGTAGTGCAATTTTTATGCAGCTCATGAAACGAGGTGTAGGATATTTTAGTTGTGAATCAATTGCAGCATGTACTTTAGTGCCTATGACACTATGCTAAGAGCTAACAATACTTCAAGCATATACAGATGCTTGCATACCAGGTGGTCATTGGCATGGCAACTGGTTGATGATTGGACTTTCTGTCACTGTGGCCTTTTTACCGACCATGGTAAGCTTATAAACTCATCATAGTATAGTTTTTCCATAAACCACATGTTTAATTTTATTTTTAAGCATTTATAGGCCTATATATATATATATATATATATATATATATATATATATAAAAGACAAAACTATAATGCAGAGGTACATATTATGTGATTAAAACACGATTAGCTTATTAGTTTTTTAGCTAAAAAGTGTGACTTGATATTAATAAAGTGTGAGCTTTTTCAAAAAGCTTAGCCAAACACCCTGCAAGTGTTGATATTACGAAACGGCTTCTATAAATAGGACTCTTTCTATTAGCAGCTTGAAAGGTTAAGTAATACTCTCAAAATGGAGTTTTGCATTTACCATTTGAATCAACGAACAATTAATTTTTTTTATTAGGAAAATGATACAACAATGGATTGGATAGTTTGCAATTGCATTTTCATCTTTTCACGTTCTATTTTGAACGTTATACGAAACTCTTATCACAATATCGCATACCGTTAATTGTCTGCCGCTAGAAACCTCCGTTGTTATGCACGGGTACTCGCCTAGTTTCTTACAAGGGGACCAAATTTTCTCGTTTCAAAAAAATAAAATAAAAAACTATCTTGTAAAACTTCTAACTAATAGGTTTCCTTTCCTGCACTATCAATATGCATTACAAAACATCATAAAATACTTCGACATTTAGCAGGATCTTTCAATCCCAATCCTATAAAAAAACGAAAATGATCTCGATCCTAATAATCTTGTCTCAGTCACAACATGAACATTATGTGCATATGTAGCTCATGTGTCAATTTTCTGCCTTAAACAAAATATCATACATTAACTAACATTTTTTCCCTTAAATTAACCAAGTTAGTTTAACTTATAAGCATTGTTTTGAAAACCAGAACGACCGACCGGTTCAAATGTTTCCAAAATCCAGGTGAATTGACTATAGTTGAACCGATGCGAAGGGGAAAAATCCCGGAAACCGTTCAACTTTTCTTTTTCACCCTTCTTTTTATTTTTCTTTTATGATTTTGATCATTGGATCTTGTTATGTTTTAGTGTTTTACTTTTGAATGGGTAAACCTAAGTGATTCTCGAATGTTTGGAAATGCTTATATAATACGTATTTGTCTTAGGTTATTCTTTTGAATTGTCTGTTCAACCGGCTGATCAATCATTTCGCAAATCACGACGTACAATTTAAAGCATTATCTATATGGAATAGCTTGTTTGTTGCGATGCTGTAAAAACTTCCCAGCCGGCTTGACTAACCGGTCCAACCCGTTCACTTGCCGCAACTATGGTATCTTGACACCCTAATCTAGTGATTTCATACAAAATCACGATCGTTTTGGGCCTTTTAGAGGACTTGAACAAGAACTAAGTAAAAGTTAAATAAAATGTGTGTAAATAAAAGGTCATGCTTTAATCATTATTGTATAAATTATTATTATTATTATTATTATTATTATTATTTATTTTATTTATTTATTTATTATTATTATTATTATTATTTCTTTGAAAATTTTTTAACTTGAGCTATTTTAGTATATTGGTTCTTGTTCTTAGAGTGCAAGGTGCACTGTATCAATGGCACGTCATTGGAGGTTTTTTTTTTTTTTTTCTCAATGGCGTCACCATTCGCCGCCATGCTGCACCGATATTACTCATCGTTGGGTTCTTCACTGGGGAGACCACAAACGATATTTGTATTTTTTTTTTATTATTTTTTATTTTGTGAGTGAGTGGAGTATTTTTGGAGGGGTGTTTTGTGAGACCTACATGCATTAATAACATTTACTAAGTGTTATTGCTAGTTGTTTTAGTTATTTAGGTGTTATTTGAGAGATACTGAAGTGACATACTAATAACAGATAATTGTGTGCTTTTTCACCTAGCTCTCTTACTTATAACATGTTTGTAATTTTATTACTTGATCCTCTAAACATAGAGTTTGGGGCCTTAAAAGGTGAGAGCTTTGGGTGATTACGGGTATGTTTGACAAATGTAACTGTTGCTGAAACTGAAGATGTTGCTGGAGATAGAGATTATAAAAAAAAATATTTTTTATAAGCTACATAAAGTAATCTTGATTTTCAGAGATTATAAAAGAATATTTTTTTTTAATAATCTCTTATAAGTTCTGTCTGTCAAACAAATATTAACTTTTAGATAACTTATTTTTTGAAGAAATAAACATAATCTCTCTATTTATGTTTGGCGCGGAGTTTTTTAAGGCAATGAGTGGTGAGCAATGAGTTTTTTTATTTTTAGTGTTCATTTGGCAAAAGAGTGGTGAATTTTTCTATTTTTAAGGAATGCTTATTTTTTTCAATGCTTCTTTAAGAAGTGGTGAACAATGAGCTGTGGCTGCTGCTCACTGCTACTGCTCACAGCTACTTTTGCCAAACATAGCCATAATGTCATGTGCCAAACATAACTTCGCCCTCCCTTAAAGGCTTATTACAAAATGATCAAATTATCTTGCCAAACTTCTAACGAATAAGTTTCCTTTTCCGCAATATTAAAACAAACAATCAAAACAGGGGCTTCAACATTAGCTAGATCTTCCAATCCGATTTTATAAAACAAGAAAATCACACCAAGTAAAAAATCTGAGTCTTAACAACCTTAAACATGAATTGCTAGACTCTCATAATGAATTGCCATTAAAAAAGAAAACAACCTTAAACATGAACAATATGTGTACAAGTATGTAACGCAAAGTTTTGTTCAATAAAAATCACAAAATAATTAAAGGTCAAATGAGATAATTGTAGTCATTTTCAATCAAGATAAAAAAAAAAAAAAAAAAAAAAAAAAAAAAAAAAAAAAAAAAAAAAAAAACTCATTGATATCTATTTTTTTTTTTTTTTTTTAAATTAAGGGTCCGTTTGGTTAGAAGAAAAAATCTCTTGTTTTCTATCTCTAGTTTTGAAAAAATTTGGATGAGAAATTTATCGCAACAAAACATTTGAAAATATAGAAAACAAGTTTAGTTGATGTTTGTATTTTCTATCTCTTAAAGGAGGGGAAAGAGGGTTGTGGGTTACAAAGAAAAACAACTAAAATTTGTTTTGTAGTTTTCCTTGTTAAATTGGAAATAGAGGATTTTGTGTTTTGCCAAACATTTTATTGGAAAACGTTGATTTGAACACGATTTCTGTTTTCCTTATTTTCCACAAAATATTTTGTAGAAAACAATGGTGTTTTCCTCTAACTAAACGCACCCTAAATATCTCATAAACTATTGTTATTTAAATAAAACTAATTACACTGTCATGTTGAGCATAAAATCATCTTTCATTGGTGGGCACTTCTATATTTTTCCGACCTTTTCTTAGTGTTGAAATTTGCGCACATAAAAATCACATGTGATTTGTGATTTGAACTTTAGAACTTCTATCACAAATCACATATGATTTCGTAGTTTCAAAAATTTAAAACCAAAAAAAACCGAAAAAGTTTATCGAAAATATATGTCGAAGTGTCCGTTTATTAAACGATAAAAAATTCTCGTCGCGATAGTATATTTTTGTTGCTTCACGATTTGCCTTTTGAAAGTATTTTATTTTAAAAAAATAAGGTGGAAAATGAGGGTTTGATGAGGCGAAAAATGATCCGTTTTTAGGGGGTCATTTAAGCCCGAATCCGAATTTATTTGATCAAATATTGCCCTAAATCGTTCCTTTTGTGATTTTAGGTGTTTGGAGAGTGAATTCTGGAAAAGAGGCTATTTTGGACGTTTTTGGAGCATAAAGTGAAGAAAACAACAAAGTACCAAATCCAAGCTGGAATTACAAGGTGACGGCGTCAAGAATTTACTCTTAACGGCGTCAGAAAGGATGAATATTTTACCGAAGGTTGTGAAGGCGTCAGATGAAGATATGACGGCGTCAAAGTGACCAAGATTAATTTACCGAGGGTGGTGACGGCGTCACATAGGCCGTCACGATTGGATCTAGGGCGTCCGAGGAAGTATATGGCGGCGAGTTGACGGCGTCAGATTTTACTCTTGACGCCGTCAGGACGATTTTCCTATATATAGTTTTCTAGTTTTTTCATAAAAAAAAGAGAAGTTTTGGTGAAACCCTAAAGACGATTTTGGTGCCTCTTTTACAGGTTTTTCAAGGGTTCCAAACCCTTGAGACCTTGCATTGTAATTGAGATAAGTATACTCTTAATTCAATCAATATGTCTATGTGTTGGTTGTCTATCTTTTGTTCTTATCTTAATTCTACTATGCTAGGCTAAATTTCCTTTGTGTTTGCTTAGATCTAATGAAACCTAGATGTTGATTATGTGTTGATTACTTGTCTATTCTTGTTTTGAATGAATGATATTATATGTTAGGCTTAAGAAAACTGGCAGATCTCCAAATGGTAACATGCTTGAACGTCTTAAGAAACATGAACCGAGGCGTACTAGGTCTTTATTGGTTGTATTTAATGCATGAGCCACTGTTTACAATCCCTATAGTTGTGCTGGGTCATGGTGTAGGAGGAGATAAGAGCTCATAGAGTTGGGGAGTTATGTATGCCACTCCACGAATGGTATTAAGGAATACAACCCGTCATTCATACAAGTGTAACAAGTAATTAACATGTAAAAGATATCTAGGGAGTAATGAAGTCTAAGTAAACACAATTTCTCCAACCACTGCTCACAACCTTAGTTTAATATTAGTTTAATTTCATTTTCATTAGTTAATTAGTTATAAAGTAGTTTTTGGGTTAGTTGATTAGCAACTAATTCCGCCCACTCCTTCAAAACCCGAGATTTTACTTGCTTTCATAAAATATAAAAACACAAAAATAATCATCTTCCATCTCTAGAACTATTAATTAGGCTTTCTAATCCTAGCGACACTATTCCTAAGCTGAACGATCAATCCCCCGGTACTTGTCACTATACTATACTACAACGATCAGGTACACTGCCTGGTGGGGGTTGTAAGCCTCGCGAGATCCCTCGAGAGGTAAAGCAAGGTGCGATTCCCACGCATCAAGTTTTTGGCGCCGTTGCCGGGGATTGTCTATCTTTACATTTATTTCTCATCTTTCGCAAAAGAGTGCGGCGCCATCAAGTTTTTGGCACCGCAGCCCGGGGAAATAGTTATTGTCTAGGTTAGGATTTCTTTTTATTAGGTCTACTTGCTAGATTCCTTTCTAGTAAGATTTTATTTTTATTTTTTAGGTCTTCTTTAGTCTATCTTATTTCTTCGTGCTTTTGTTCGTAACTCTTTACCATCCGACATCATGGAAGGTGGTAACATCTTTGAACCCATCATCCCACCACAACAAAACCCACCATTAGAACCCCTTAGGCCCCGAACCTTAGGAGAGTATTCCCGACCTAGCCACCAAGGCTACCGAAACACCATTGAGCTCACCGGAGCCAATGTGACCCCCTTGCGATCCGACACCATCCGGTTGGTGCAAAGCGGATGTGCATTCCATGGACTTCGTTCCGAAGATCCAAACCAACACCTTAAGGACTTCCTCAAAATCGTAGATTCCATAGACCTAGGTGTTGAAACTAGAGAGACTACCCGTTTACGCCTATTCCAATTCTCTCTACGGGATCAAGCTAGTCAATGGCTTGAGCGTTTCCCCGCGGGATCCATCACCACATGGGACGATCTTGCCAATCGCTTCCTTACCCAATTCTTTCCGCCGGAAAAGACCGCAATGCTTAGAAGGGACATTTTGTGGTTTGAGCAGCAGCGGGGTGAAACTTTCTACGAAGCTTGGGCCCGTTTTAAGGATCTCCTCCACAAACTCCCCCATCATGGTATAAACCTTTGGTTATTAGTCCAGATTTTTTACGATCATGTTGACTATCACACTAAGCGCACCATTGACAGAGCCGCGGGAGGTAAATTACGTGATAAGAACGCCGAGGAATCTTGGGCAATCATCGAGGAGCTAGCCACTAACAATCAGGAACTGTGGGAGTTTAAACATACAGTAGAAGCGGCCATCAATGCAGTCTCGGCATCTGGAGGAAACACCGAAATCCCCGATGAACTCTTATGCAAAATTGAGGCAAAAGTTGACTATTTTGAGGAAAGGCAAAGGAGACCCTTAAGTCCTAGACAAGCCACGGTCAATTCTGTCTCAAGATCAACCTCGATACCATTATCTGAATCACCCTCTAGAGAACATGTCGAAACTTTTCAGAAGTGCACTCCACCTTGTTCCCCTCCCAAGGAACTTAGCTCGGAATTTGAAGCTAGGATGAGAGAGTATATGGCGACCCACTCTGATCGGCTTGCTAGATTCGAAGAAGCAGTTTATAAGCAAAAGGAGGAGATGCAGGAGAAAATGAATGAGATGCTGAGTCTATTGGAGGAGTATACCAATCAGAGAACCCCCGAACGAATACTGCTAAGGAAAGAAAGCACTATTCCCACCACCCAATTTGTTAACTCCATCACCATTGTCCATAAAGATAATGAGAAGGTAAAAACTCCCGCTAAACAGACCTTAGAAAAACCGCCTGAGTCCCAACCTTTGAGCTACTACCTGAAACACGATATAAACAAAAACACCATAACAAATTGGATTAAGGGTGATGGGCGTAACCAATCCTCCGAACAGGTTCCCGAGAAAGAGAAAGAAGAGAAAGATGAGTATGATACGCTTATTGGAGGATCAGTGGTCGAGAGGTTATTAATACAGAAAGTGGCCACTAAGCAGGTAGCATGTGGGAATTTTGAAATACCAACGAGCATCGGGGACTTGAAACATCTTAGTGCTTTCGCCGACCAAGGATCGGAAGTAAATCTTATGCCCCTAACTATTTACATCCAACTAACGTCAAAAATGCCAGCACCTACTCATGTTAGGCTATCTCTTGTTGGACACTCGTACGTATACCCCCTAGGAATCGCAGAAGATGTATTAATCAATGTTGCAGGATTCATGTACCCTGTTGATTTTATGATCATTGATGATAAAGGGGATGGATGCATGCCAATAATCCTTGGGGCACCGTTCCTCACCACCGCTAGGGCTGTCATTAAGTATGAAGATAGGAAGATTGAGCTTAAGTCTGGAAAGAGAAAGATTAGTTTTCACATGACTCCGCGAAGTGGTCATGAGAATTTGAGTTGGAGAATGATTAAAAACAACATTGGCACGACGCCCATTCGTGTTCAGAATAAAATTCTTGCATGGGAGGCAAGAATCAAGAGCTATAAGAAAGCTAAGGATGAAAGGAGAAAAAGCAATAAGGATCCGATAGAACTCAAACACACCCAACACACAAGCAATCATACACCGTTTGAGGAAGGGAACTTAATACTCTTGAGACACTTAGAAACCACAATACCACCCGATAAACCGAGTCCTTGGTGGTATGGGCCATTCACCATCGAAGGATTGAGCCAAGATGGGGTAGCTAGCTTGAGAAGCAAATTAGGTGGGAAGGTTATTGCGAGTATTGATAGATTGAGGCACTACCACCATAACAGTAATGATCGCAATTATATGGGGTACATCATTTCAAATGATGAAATCACGTAGTAAACCACGACTTTGAGTCTAGCTACAAGACTCGTAAATAAAGAAAAGCGCTTCTTGGGAGGCAACCCATGTTTTGTGTGATTTTAATTGTTTGATTGTTATTTGCTTCCGTGTGCATGTTTTATTTTTATTGTTGGTTGATCATGTTTCTCAATTAAAATGGAAATACTTTATTATGTTGTTTAGCCTAGTCTTAACTTCAACCTAAAGGTATTTTTGCAAAAGATAAGTGTAAGGGGAAACCCCAAATATGTTTTTTTAAGAAACAAACCGATCATGATTCTCCACAATATTTAATGAACATGTGTATTCGTATTGTTAGAGTCAAATGCTTGTATTGAGTCATAATGTAGTTTTGCAGGATTTTCCAGGAAGTAGGACAAAGTTTTTCCAGAAATTTTCCGGAAACTTAACATAAAGATTTCTGCAGGTTCATTCTGACGGCGTCAGGCAATTGCTCTTGACGGCGTCAGGAGTCAAAAATCTGGAAATTTTACCAGTTTTGTTTTTCTAACGGAGTCTTATAAGTTTTTGTGAATTATTAACTTTTATAATCTCCAGGAAATCTGCAAACTTCATTCCACAAGCATTATATCTTACTTTGTTTTCTAGGATTTAGTAACTTATATAGGATGCCGCCGATTTTACGCGAGGTTGCCTTGTCTACTTTTGTCAGGATTTACAGGTTATTTGAGACAAGAAGATGATTTATATTCTGGAAGGGAAGCTTTGATTGTTCGTTTTCTTGGAGGAAGATTTAACCTGGCCAACCTAAAATCCATACCGAGCGAATCAGGGGAGTATTTGAATTCATTCTCTTTACTTTTAACTTTTACATTCTTTACTTGAACATTGGGGACAATGTTCATCTTAAGTGTAAGGGGAGGGTAAAAAGATGATACCTTACATATGCACTTTCGCTTGAGTTTGTTTTGTTTGATAGTAGATGAGTAATAAAACTATGAGAAATACTTGTTAGTGTAATTTTAGCGCCAAATTTAAAATTTTTTACAACATTTAGGAGTGAAACTTTAGCCATAGCAAGCGTCTCATGGATAGGAGGTTGTATGACTAGCACATAACCGTATATTCAGAAAAATTTTCCACCCAAAAATATGAGGTTCGCCTTTAGTTTTGATAGGAAAAGCATTTATTATTGGTGCTTATGAGTGTACCGGTAGCATTTAGATTCTAGAACTTGCGTTAGTGATGCATCCCGAGACCGCTAGTGAGACTACATTCGTGTGGTAGGATTTACTACATGATAAGAGGCATTAGGATCACCCTTGTGTTAAACCCGTATTACGATTACTTGACCATTTAAGTCATATTACTTGGCTAGTTAAGTCAACTAATTTTTCCCACACCCTTAGCGTTGTACTCATTTTTAGTACACGATACCCCTAGTACACCCCTCCGAGCCTATCTTTTCGTTTCTAACTTTAAGCATCTTACTTAAAGGAAGAATTTGTTACACCCCACTTAAATGTACACCCAAATCGCCTTAGCCTTCCGTGTATGCGCTCATTTTTAGTGCATTATTGTTATTTGTTAAACCCTAAGTTAACTTTCTAATTGATTACATGGTTGCTAAGTCGAGTCATATCCTTGTACATATTGTTTTGGGACGATTGGGACTCATGGGTAAGTACTTATTTTATGGAGTAATGGGGAAGAACAACACTTATTACCCCCATATGTACGTTAATCTTAAAAGTGCTCCAAGTGTTTTGATTTTCTTAATTCGAGTCATTAGAATAGTTTAATGTAAAGTATGTAAAGATTCAAGTGTAAGGGGAATGCTCAAACCCCTATGATGTATTATT
Source organism: Artemisia argyi (assembly GCA_030686995.1). Classification (NCBI taxonomy): domain Eukaryota; kingdom Viridiplantae; phylum Streptophyta; class Magnoliopsida; order Asterales; family Asteraceae; genus Artemisia; species Artemisia argyi. Next base: position 104,244,166 of record CM060677.1, read on the forward strand.
TTGGATGGTAGGGTAAGAGTGTATGAAAAAAAAAAAAAAAAAAAAAAAAAAAAAAATATAGAAAAGAAAGAGAGAAAAAACATACGGACTACCATCCCGTTTTCATTCTATGTTCATTTTATGTTTTTAGTTATTTTTCATTTATTAGCTTAAGTCGAGTCTAGTCTTGGCTTAGCAACGCCATCTTGTACATGTAATTAACTAAGATTGTTAACTCGCCACCAGTAAAATCCCCTTTATCCAACAAAACCGTGTAATTCATATCCCTATACCTATCGTTACAACCCTTTAAAAGACCTCTTTGATAGTTTATCCTAGGTGCTTACGCCATGTGGTGGAGGTTTGATCCTTTCCCAAGCCTATGGTAATCTATTTTGCTATGACAGGTAGTGAGAGATATCTTCCATTTCCATAATGTTATATTACTTTATTACACCCGAGAGATGTGAGTATCTAAACACTATTTGTGAGGTGCTTGTGTATGACCTCCGTGCTTGTCTATTGGTCTTTAGTGGAACGATTATTTGTTGTAATTACTTTTATATTAGTGTTAAATGACCCCTAACTTGTCTTTCGAGTAGAATAAAAGCGCATTTGCTTGAGGACAAGCAAATCTCAAGTGTAAGGGTATATGATGAGGCGAAAAATGATCCGTTTTTAGGGGGTCATTTAAGCCCGAATCCGAATTTATTTGATCAAATATTGCCCTAAATCGTTCCTTTTGTGATTTTAGGTGTTTGGAGAGTGAATTCTGGAAAAGAGGCTATTTTGGACGTTTTTGGAGCATAAAGTGAAGAAAACAACAAAGTACCAAATCCAAGCTGGAATTACAAGGTGACGGCGTCAAGAATTTACTCTTGACGGCGTCAGAAAGGATGAATATTTTACCGAAGGTTGTGAAGGCGTCAGATGAAGATATGACGGCGTCAAAGTGACCAAGATTAATTTACCGAGGGTGGTGACGGCGTCACATAGGCCGTCACGATTGGATCTAGGGCGTCCGAGGAAGTATATGGCGGCGAGTTGACGGCGTCAGATTTTACTCTTGACGCCGTCAGGACGATTTTCCTATATATAGTTTTCTAGTTTTTTCATAAAAAAAAGAGAAGTTTTGGTGAAACCCTAAAGACGATTTTGGTGCCTCTTTTACAGGTTTTTCAAGGGTTCCAAACCCTTGAGACCTTGCATTGTAATTGAGATAAGTATACTCTTAATTCAATCAATATGTCTATGTGTTGGTTGTCTATCTTTTGTTCTTATCTTAATTCTACTATGCTAGGCTAAATTTCCTTTGTGTTTGCTTAGATCTAATGAAACCTAGATGTTGATTATGTGTTGATTACTTGTCTATTCTTATTTTGAATGAATGATATTATATGTTAGGCTTAAGAAAACTGGCAGATCTCCAAATGGTAACATGCTTGAACGTCTTAAGAAACATGAACCGAGGCGTACTAGGTCTTTATTGGTTGTATTTAATGCATGAGCCACTGTTTACAATCCCTATAGTTGTGCTGGGTCATGGTGTAGGAGGAGATAAGAGCTCATAGAGTTGGGGAGTTATGTATGCCACTCCACGAATGGTATTAAGGAATACAACCCGTCATTCATACAAGTGTAACAAGTAATTAACATGTAAAAGATATCTAGGGAGTAATGAAGTCTAAGTAAACACAATTTCTCCAACCACTGCTCACAACCTTAGTTTAATATTAGTTTAATTTCATTTTCATTAGTTAATTAGTTATAAAGTAGTTTTTGGGTTAGTTGATTAGCAACTAATTCCGCCCACTCCTTCAAAACCCGAGATTTTACTTGCTTTCATAAAATATAAAAACACAAAAATAATCATCTTCCATCTCTAGAACTATTAATTAGGCTTTCTAATCCTAGCGACACTATTCCTAAGCTGAACGATCAATCCCCCGGTACTTGTCACTATACTATACTACAACGATCAGGTACACTGCCTGGTGGGGGTTGTAAGCCTCGCGAGATCCCTCGAGAGGTAAAGCAAGGTGCGATTCCCACGCATCAGGGTTTTTTATTTTTTGAGAGAATTGCAAAAATCGTCCCTAAAGTTTGGCCAAATTGCATGTTTAGTCCCGGAAGTTTGGAAAGTGCAAGGATCGTCCCTGTGGGAAACTTTTGGGGTAAATTTCGTCCCTGGCCTACATCAAATGACTAAAATACCCTTGTCTCTATATTACTTTTCAGATTTTTACACAAATGGTCCATGTGTTTCGCCAGGTTTTACTAATTTAGCCCTAACTTTTTTTTTTTTTAATTTATTTATTTAACTATTAATATTAGTATTATATTTTTTATAAGTTTTCGTTCGTTTTTGTCAATTTTTCTTACGTTTTTGTCCGTTTTTCTCACGTTTTTTTTCGTTTTTTGTCCGTTTTTGTCCGTTTTCTTACGTTTTTGTCTGTTTTCTCACGTTTTTTTTTCCGTTTTTGTCCGTTTTTCTTACGTTTTTTTCCGTTTTCATACGTTTTTCTCCGTTCTTCTTACGTGTTTTCCGCTTTCATACGTTTTTCTCCGTTCTTCTTACGTTTTTTCCGTTTTCTTACGTTTTTGTCCGTTCTTCTTACGTTTTTTTCCGTTTTCATACATTTTTCTCCGTTCTTCTTACGTTTCTTCCGTTTTCATACGTTTTTTTCCGTTTTAAAAAATAATTATCGAAAAATAAAATCTTAAAATATTGGAAAAATAAAAATACTTTTTTGGAATTTTTTAGGAAAAAAAAATCTAAAGTATATATATATTTTCTAAAACATATGAAAACGGAAAAAACATGAGAAAAACGGACAAAATGTATGAAAACATAAAAAATGTAAGAAGAACGGACAAAAACGTAAGAAAAATGGACAAAAGCGGAAAAAACGTATGAGAACGAAAAAACGTAAGAAGAACGGACAAAAATGCAAGAAAACCGGACAAAAACGTATGAAGATGGAAAAAAAGTAAGAAAAACAGACAAAAACGAAAAAAACGTGAGAAAAACGGACAAAAACTTATGAATATGGAAAAAACATAAGAAGAACAGACAAAAACGTAAGAATAACGGATAAAAACGTATGAAAATGGAAAAAAAACATAAGATAAATGGACAAAGGCGAAAAAAACGTGAGAAAAACGGACAAAAACGTATGAAAACGGAAAAAACATAAGAAGAATGGACAAAAACTTAAGAAAAACGGACAAAAACGTATGAAAACGGAAAAAACGTAAGAAGAACGAACAAAAACGTAAGAAAAACGGAAAAAAACTGAAAAAAACGTGAGAAAAACGGACAAAAACGTAAGAAAAATGGACAAAAACGGACGAAAAATGGAAAAAACGTGAGAAAACAAACAAAAACGTAAGAAAAACGGATGAAAACGTATAAAAAATAATACTAATATTAATAGTTAAATAAATAAATTAAAAAAAAAAGTTAGGACTAAATTAGTAAAATCTGACGAAACACAGGGACCATTTGTGTAAGTATTTGAAAAGTAATATAGAGACAAGGGTATTTTAGTCATTTAATGCAGGCCAGGGATGAAATTTGCCCTAAAAGTTTCCCACAGGGACGATCCTTGCACTTTCCAAATTTCCGGGACGAAACGTGCAATTTGGCCAAACTTTAGGGATGATTTTTGCAATTCTCTCTTATTTTTTATATTTTTTCTTTTTTCTTAAACACAAATTTTCTAGATATTTGATTTTTTGTTGATTAAACACAAACTTTTTAGGTTAAGTGAACTATTTTATTAACCTAAAGGGTTAATTGTAAATTTAGTCACTAACGTTCTTTAGAAATACAAAAATGATAACGAGAGAAAAAGGCATGCAAAAACACTATTAACGTTTCATTTTTTTTTTTTTTTTGCAAAAAACACACCGAGGCCCAACATTCGTTATGTTCCTCATTAAATGCCACATCATTGAGGGTATTATAGTCATTTCATTGTTCATTTTACCGCGAACCTTTTGGTATAAATGTGACATGACCTAAATGGCTAAATTTGCAAAGTTATTTTTCATGTTTCTATATTAAATTGTCAACGCTTTCGGTCATTACACACACACACAAACATAAACACACACACCCATAACCAAAACATTATCATTCCTTTCACTAGTAACATGTCTCGCTGCCTTGATCTCGTGATTGCCTGTAACTCATTTGTCATATCGGAAATGATGTTATCCCATTACCAGCGAGAGGTTGAGGAAGACATTCATCATGCACAAGAATTGATGAGTAGGTGCCAAAAGCTCTCTAATATAATTGGTATTAGGGGGACCTGATTACGGAGCTCCAAAACTTAAGGGGGTCTAGAGTTGCAAGGTCCAATGTGAACAAGCTTAGGAGGATTCAGACAGCTGATCTGAGAAAGACGAGGGGGTTGTGGAGGATGGTTAGGAAAACTAACGACAACATTGTTTCCAAGATTGAGTTTGCTGTGAGGCAAACGTACATGTGAAGGGGTTGGACGCTGGAGGCTGGGATGGGTTGTTTTGTTGTGTATGATGAATGTAGGTAGTAGGTGGTTGGGCACTTGTGGTTTGCTTTTGTTCTTTTTGGTGCCCATGTCGTAAGGTAGATGTAGGTGTAGATGTAGATAAGGGTGTGGTTTCCTCTAGCGTAAGGTTGTAAATGTATGGTTTATAAATGGAAGGGGTCGTTTGATCCCAATTTTCTTGATTACAGTGTTCGTTTCGTATCACAATCACAAACATGAAATTGAATGAATTCTAACCATAATACACAAACACAAACTTGTAAATGCTATTAATCAAAGCATATAACACAAACATATTATAACAGAAACACAAAACAGAGTATTGATTGGAGTCAAGCATCACTAAATATTTAACCCATATGAAATACTTCAATTTACATAATATCGTTCATCGTGTACCAAAGGGATGAACCCATCACAATGCCTCCACACACCCTTTGGTGTATTCGAAACAAAGGTAAATTAGTTCAAGTTACATTAGTAAATACAACCTGTTCTACACATTAGGTAATCCCAAAAGATGAACCCATTTATCAAACTTCAAAAGCTTCTACTGGAGAACCAACATGTGATCAACTATACTTTCACAATCAAAATATGCAATGAAATGATGTTACTATAATAGGCAATGCAATGTATCCAAAAAATTTGCTAAACAATTCATTAGACTCACTAGTCAAAATAACATCACTTTGTCTCCCACTGATCTTGGTACCATTAGACCCAGTATGCAATTACTGATTTTAACATCACTTCTTGCTCTAAAAAAACCTGCACCCATAACTACTACATTCAGTGAACCAAAACCTGTTGTCGTCTTCATAGATCCACCATCTCTAATGAAAATACCAGGCGGTTTGTTCCTGTTAAGAACATCATCCTCATCAACCATCTTTCCTTTTCCCTTAACCACAAACCTCTTCACCCTCTTTTTATGCTTCCCGAATTGAGGTTTTGAAGCATCAACATCATCCACAACCCTAAAAGGTTTTTAGGTACTAGTCCTAAAAGGTGTTGAAGTACTATAGCACAGCAATATAGCATCTTCTTCTACCCATCCAACAACCTCCTCACCTTCACCCTCATAATCAATGTTTTTTAAATAGTATTGAGATAACATCTGTTTTGTGTGAGCAACAAAAAACTCTTCAAAACCAGCTGACAACCTAGTTCGATCATTGTATACACATCATTGTCTATGTGAAAACTTTAAACCTTTTTCTGATGATTTGCCGGGCAAACAAAAGAACATAGCCCATTTTTCTCCTGATGCGTGGGAATTGCACCAGGCTTTACCTCTCGAGGGATCTCGAGAAGCTTACAACCCCCACCAGGCAGTGTACCTGATCGTTGTAATATAGTATAGTGACAAGTACCGGGGGATTGATCGTTCAACTCAGGAATAGTGTCGCTAGGATTAGAAAGCCTAAAAACTAGGTCTAGAGGTGAGGGATGATTCTTTTTGTATTTTTATATTTTATGAAAAGCAATTAAAATCTCTGGTTTTGGAAGAGTAAGCGGAATTAGTTGCTAATCAACTAACCCAATAACTAAAAATACAATCAAAATAAAATAACAAAAAATGAAAATAAAGCTAATTAAACTAGTGGTGTGAACAATAAATGGGAAAATTGTGTTTACATAGATTTCATTACTCCCTAGATATCTTTTACAGGTTGATAGTTTGTTACAGTTACGTGGATGACGGGTTATATTCCTTAATACCAATTGCGGGGTGGCGTACGTACTTCCCCAACTCTATAAGCTCCTACTTCACTCCTATGTCGAGCCTGCAAGAAGCTCCTAACATGGGATCACTAGAATTCGCTCATGCATTAAATACAACCATAAAAACCTAGTACGCATTGGTTCATGTTTCTTAAGACGTTCAAGCAAGTTACACTATGGAAGTCTGCCAGTTTTCTTAAGCCTAACATCGAAATCATTCATCCGTAACAACTATAATCAAGCAATCAACCCATAATCAACATCTAGGTTTCACTACATCTAAGCAAACACACAAAAGATCTAGCCTAGCATGTTGAAATCAAGACAAGCGTAAGATATATTCAAACAACACATAGACATATTGAATGAATTGAAAAGATACTTATCTTAATTGAACATGAAAGGTTTCAAGGGGTGAAAACCCTTGAAAATACTGATAAAATCATGCTAGGGTTTTTCCAAGTCGTCCCTAAAATTGTCCTCTCCTCATGAATGAAAATTACAAAACTATATATAGATTTTCCATCGTGACGGCGTCAAGAAGAGAATTCTGACGCCGTCAAGAGTAGTTTTCCTCTGGGCCATCACGTGTAAAGGGACCATGACGGCCTATGGTGACGCCATCATGCCCTAGTGCAAAAACATTCTGGATCGTCATGGACTCTATCCTTTTCACCTCTTGTTTTCCTCTTGACGCCGTCAGGTACTGTTCCCAGCAAGGAAAATTAAGACTTTGCCGTTTTCTTCACTTTTATGTTCCAAAAACGTCCAAAATGCTTCTTTTTCCAGAATTCACTCCAAAAGTACCTAAAATCACAAAAGGAACGATTTAGGGCAATATTTGATCAAATAAATTCAAATCCGGGCTTAAATGACCCCCTAAAAACGGATCATTTTTCGCCTCATCATATACCCTTACACTTGAGATTTGCTTGTCCTCAAGTAAATGCGCTTTTATTCTAATCAAAATACAAGTTAGGGGTCATTTAACACTAATATAAAAGTAATTACAATAAATGATCGTTCCAATAAAGACCAAAGACAAGCACGGAGGTCATACACTAGCCCCTTTTAAATAGTGTTTAGATACTCACATCTCTCGGGTGTAATAAAGTATATATCACAATAAGGAAATGCAAAACATCTCTCACTACCTGTCATAGCAAAATAGATTACCATAGGCTTGGGAAAGGATCAAACCTCCACCACATGGCGTAAGCACCTAGGATAAACTATCAAAGAGGTCTTTTAAAGGGTTATAATGTTAGGTGTAGGGATATGGAATACACGGTTTTGTTGGATATAGACAATCTTTACTGGTGGCGAGTTAATAATCTTGGTTAATTACATGTACAATATGGCGTTGCTAAGCCAAGACTAGACTCGACTTAAGCTAATTAATGAAAAATAACGAAAACATAAAACAAACATAGATTAAAACGGGATGGTAGTCCGTATGTTTTTCTCTTTTCTTTTTCTATATATATATATATATATATATATATATATATATATATATATATATATATATATATTACTTTTTCTTAATTTTTTTTTTTTTTTTTTTTTTTGTGCATACACTCTTACTCTACCATCCAAAATAATACATCATAGGGAATAAACATTCCCCTTACACTTGAATTTTTACATACTTTACAATAAACTACTCTAATGACTCGAATCAAGAAAATCAAAACACTTGGAGTACTTTTAAGATTAACGCACGTGTGGGGATAATATATGATGTTCTTTCCCATTACTCCATAACATAAGTACTTTACCCAATTGTCCCAAAACAATATTACAAGGATATGACTCGACTTAGCAACCATGTAATCAATTACATAATTAACTAAGGGTTTAAACATTTAACAATAATGCACTAAAGATGAGTGCATACACGGAAGGCTAAGGCGATTTGGTTGTACATTTAAGTGGGGTGTAACAAATTCTTCCTTTAAGTAAGATGCTTAAAGTTAGAAACGAAAAGATAGGCTCGGAGGGGTGTACTAGGGGTTTCGTGTACTAAAAATGAGTACAACGCTAAGGTGTGAGAAAAATTAATTGGCTTTACTAGTCAAGTAATATGACTTAAATGGTCAAGTAATTATGATACGGGTTTAACACAAGGGTAATCCTACTACCTCTTATCATGTAGTAAATCCTACTACACGAATGTAGTCTCACTAGCGGTCTCGGGATGCATCACTAACGCAAGTTCTAGAATCTAAATGCTACTGGTACACTCATAAGCACTAATAGTGAATGCTTTTCCTATCAAATCTAAAGGCGAACCTCACATGTTTGGGTGGAAAATTTTTCTGAATAGTACGGTTTTATGCTAGTCATACAACTCCTATCCATGAGACGCTTGCTATGGCTAAAGTTTCACTCCTAAATGTTGTAAAAAATTTTAAATTTGGCGCTAAAATTACACTAACAAGTATTTCTCATAGTTTTATTACACACCTACCATCAAACAAACAAACTCAAGTGCAAGTGTATCCTATAAGGTATCATCATTTACCCTCCCCTTACACTTAGGATGAACATTGTCCCCAATGTTCAATTAAAGAATGTAAAAGTGAAATAGGTAAAAGAATGAAATCAAATACTCCCCTGATTCGTTCGGTGTGGATAGTGCGGTAACAAGGTTAGATCTTCCTCCTAGAAAATGAACAATCAAAGCTTCCTTTCCAGAATATAAATCATCTTCTTGTCATACATAACCTGTTAAACCTGAGAAAACAAACAAGACAACCTCGCGTAAAATCGGCGGCAATCTATATATACTAACAAATCCTAGAAAGCAATGTAAGATATAATGCTTGTGGAATGACTGTTTGCAGATTTCCTGGAGTTTATAAAACTAAAGATTTAACAAAAACTTTAAGACTCCGTTAGAAAAACAAAACTAGCAAAATTTCCAGAATTTTACACATGACGCAGTCAGGAATTAATTCCTGACGCCGTCAGAAGTGACCTGCAGAAATCTTTACGTTAAGTTTCTGGAAAATTTCTGGAAAACTTATGTCCTACTTCCTGGAAAATCCTGCAAAATATCATTTTGACTCGATACAAGCATTTGACTCTAACAAATACGAATATACATGTCCATTTAATATTGTAGAGAATCATGATCAATTTTGTTTCTTAAAAACGTATTTGGGATTTCCCCTTACACTTATCTTTTGCGAAATACCTTTGGATGAAGTTAAGACTAAGCCAAACGGCAAAATGAAGTATTTTCTCCATTTTAGTTTTGAAACATGATCTACCAACAATAAAAATAAATCATGCATACGGAAACAAATAACAATCAAACAAATAAAAATCACACAAAGCATGGGTTGCCTCCTAAGAAGCGCTTTTCTTTATTTATGAGTCTTGTAGCTAGACTCAAAGTCATGGGCAATTACGTGACCTCGTCGTTGGTTTCACTCTCTAGGTCATCTCCTATATTAGTTTTGTACTCCGGACCTAGCTGCAAGCATTCTTTATAGAAACCAAGTATTCTATTCATAACATACTCTACTCCTCTACGTCTATCCTCATCATTCCTATAGTAAACCGCTTGTTTATGTTCCTTTTCTATGTTTGATAGGAGGCGGTATTGTTCAATTTTATAGGGCATTTGGTAAGCAATCTCATCATTCTCTTCCTTGAATCTAACTATTCCTAGAGTCGGATCATAACTCATCTTAGAGGCCTCAATGAACGGTTTTCTGAACACTACTTGACTTTGGCAATCATCTATCACCGGACGAGTATCCTCCACTATCACAAATTCGGTCTCATAAGTGAAGTTTCCTACAATTACATGCAATCCTTTCACTCTACCTACAAAATTACTTAGCAAGTTCTTGTTGGGCATCATCCTATAACCAAGTTGCTTCTTCATTACCCAATTATAATAAGTCCTAGTCATGATGTTTATAGGAGACTTAGGATCGATATAAGCTTTCCATACATGCATATGCCCAATGTTGCATGGTATGTTGATGTTGGAGGGATCACCTACTTTAATAAGGGGTGAACCAAGGATATATGGTATCTCGGGATCATTGAATAAATCCTTGTGATATTCCCGTTCTTCCTTGGTGGGCAACTTATCAAAGTACTCTTCTACGTTCTCTACTTCCTCTAACTGTTCTCCCTTATTAACCTCAACTTCCTTAATTTCATCCCTAGTCTCGGTTTCTACTCCAACTTCATCCTTGTCACTTTCTTCTATATCCTTATCTATTGGCTTAATGGTGACAACATTGACGAAGTGGACGTGTTTGGATGACGAGGGGTCCTTAATTTGGATTCCGCTATTGGCGTCCCTAGTGTCCTTCCTAGGTGTAGTTAACACTTGGTTGTTGAGGGCTTTCAACAAGTTGTCAATCTTATTGGTCATCTCCGTTTGTTGTTGATTGAATTCGGTTTCAAACTTAGCTATGCAAGCTTCTTGAGATGCCATAAACTTGGACATCAATCCTTCAAGATTGTTGGTACTACCATAGTTATTAGAAGGATTGTTGTTGAAAGTACGGTTGGAGGGTGGACCGTTTGGTTGGTAACGATTAGGCGGATTGGAAGAATTGTTTTGGTTTTGTTTCCACCTAAGGTTCGGGTGATTTTTCCAAGAAGGGTTGTAGGAATCACCATAAGGGTTTGGCTCGGGTTTGAAAGTGTACCACTTATCTCCCGCTTCGTCGGTACGCAAAGATGCGTAGTCCGCAAAAGCTTTTCTGGGGAGTTCCACGCAATCACGAGTGTCATGGGGACCATGATGAGGCAAAAAATGAACCGTTTTTAGGGGGTCATTTAAGCTCGGAATTGAATTTATTTGATCAAATATTGCCCTAAATCGTTCCTTTTGTGATTTTAGGTACTTTGGGAGTGAATTCTGGAAAAGGAAGCATTTTGGACGTTTTTGGAGCATAAACGTGAAGAAAACGGCAAAGACTTAATTTTCCATGCTGGGAACAGTACCTGACGGCGTCAAGAGCAAAATGCATGACGACCTAGAGAAAACCTGAAGGCGTCAGAAGTAGGGCGTCAAGAGTTATTTTGGTGACGGCCTGAAGAAGGATTACACATGACAACGTCAGACCCATATCTAGGCAGTCCGAGAACTTTATTGGCGGCGAGATGACGGCGTCAGAAATTTATTCTTGACGCTGTCACCTCACAAAATCTATATATACTTTTCTATTTTTCATTCATTAAGAGAGGAACTTGTGTGGAGAATACTAGGGCCGAACCTAATAAACCCTAGTTCGTTTGTAACAGTATTTTCAAGGGTTTTCACCCCTTGAAACCTTTCATGTTCAATTAAGATAAGTCTTCTTTCAATTCATTCAATATGTCTATGTGTTGTTTGAATATATCTTATGCTTGTCTTGATTATAACATGCTAGGCTAGATCTTTCATGTGTTTGCTTAGATGTAATGAAACATAGATGTTAATTATAGGTTGATTGCTTGTTTATAGTTGTAATGGATGAATGATTTCAATGTTAGGCTTAAGAAAACTGGCAGATCTCCATTGTGTAACTTGCTTGAACGTCTTAAGAAACATGAACCGATGTGTACTAGGTTTTTATGATTGTATTTAATGCATGAGCGAATTCTAGTGATCCCATGTTAGGAGCTTCTTAGCCGGCTCGACATAGGAGTGAAGTAGGAGCTTATAGGATAGGGGAAGTAAGTACGCCACCCCATGAATGGTATTAAGGAATACAATCAGTCATCCACGCAACTGTAATAAGTAATTAACATGTAAAAGATATCTAGGGAGTAGTGAAATCTAAATACAATTCTCCCATATATTGCTCACACCACTAGTTAAATTAGTTTATTTTCATTTTTGTTAATTTATTTTGATTGCATCTTAGTCATTGGGTTAGTTGACTAGCAACTAATTCCGTCCACTCTTCCAACAACCGAGATTTTTATTTGCTTTTATAAAACATAAAAAAATACAAAATGAATCATCCCTCAACTCTAGACCTAGTTCTTAGGCATTCTAATCCTAGCGATACTATTCCTAAGTTGAACGATCAATCCTCCGGTACTTGTCACTATACTATACTACAACGATCAGGTTCACTGCCTGGTGGGGGTTGTAAGCTTCTCGAGATACCTTGAGAGGTAAAGCCTGGTGCAATTCCCACACATCAAGTTTTTGGCGCCGCAGCCCGGGGAATAGTTATTGTCTAGGTTAGAATTTTTTTTTATTAGGTCTACTTGCTAGATTCCTTTCTAGTAAGATTTTATTTTTATTTTTAGGTTCTCTTTAGTCTATCTATTTTTTCATGCCTTTGTTAGTAAAATAAATTCATTGACTATTCCGTTGACCATTATGGAAAACGCGAATTCACCCCTTTCCCCTAGAGAAGTGGCTTTGTTACGTGAACAAATTGAGAGTGAGATTAGGGAACTTAGGGATCTTAATAGGTTGATTAAGGTTGAGCTCGACCATGCATTTAGTGACCTAGCGACCGCCTTGTATTCAAATAAGGACCTAGGGGCTAAAGATTTTGAGGATGTTGTTGAGGAACTTGGAGAAGGGGAGATTGATCCAAAGCTAGATGATAATTTTAATCTATACCCCACTTAGGAGGAAATTGCGTACTATAACTATCTTATTGATAACCCTCGACCTCCTTTTACTAGAATCGAACCTAAGATAAAGAGTGGCGATCCTAAGAATGCTAAGATACCATGTATGATTGGGTATAGACATATTGACAATGCTTACATTGATTTTAAATCCCCAATCAACATTATGTCCTCAAATGTCTATAATGATATAGTGAAAACAAGACTTGGACCTAGAAGAGATCTCAAATACCCCGGTGGAGTTTGTAACTTTGTCGGAAGAATTAAAGGTCTACATGTCTTTGTTGGGAATTTTACTTATATCACTGACTTTATGGTTGTTGAAGATCTTGCTAATGTTATTGATTGTCGCCTATCCAATGTTGTGTTTGGTAAACCGTTTGTTGAAGAGTCCAAGTTAGAATATGATGAGATAGAAGGGACAATCCGATTTGCGAGTAACACCGATAGGATCACTTATAGGTTGCCTAATAGAATGAAAGAATTTCGTTTTGTGCCCCGATTTGACATGGATAACATTGGTGCTTTTGAGGACATCAATGAAGAGGATAAGAAAAAGGGCATGGATTATGTACGGGAAAAGAAGAGTCTTTTCTACAAAGATTGCTTAACTCTAGGACCGAAGTATAAAGTCGATAAGGAATTTGCCCATAGGATTATAGGAGCGATTGAGAAAAAGGTGATTGGTCTCTATAAAGAACATTTACAATCAGAGAGTGAAACCAACAATGAGGTCACGTAGTAACCCATGACCTTGAGTCTAGCTACAAGACTCGTAAATAAAGAAAAGCGCTTCTTGGGAGGCAACCCATGTTTTGTGTGATTTTTATTTTGTTTGATTGTTATTTGCTTCCGTATGCATGCTTTATTTTTATTGTTGGTAGATCATGTTTCAAAACTAAAATGGTGAAAATACTTTACTTTGTTGTTTGGCTTAGTCTTAACTTCATCCAAAGGTATTTCGCAAAAGATAAGTGTAAGGGGAAACCCCAAATATATTTTTTAGAAACAAACTCGATCATGATTCTCCACAATATTAAGTGAACATGTATATTCGTATTTGTTAGAGTCTAATGCTTGTATCGAGTCATAATGATGTTCTGCAAGATTTTCCAGGAAGTAGGACGAAGTTTTTCCAGAAATTTTCCGGAAACTTAACATAAGAATTTCTGCAAGTCACTTCTGACGGCGTTAGGAAGAAATTCCTGACGGCGTCACGTGTAAAATTCTAGAAATTTTACCAGTTTTGTTTTTCTAACGGAGTCTTAAAGTTTTTGTTGAATCTTTAGTTTTATAATCTCCAGGAAATCTGCAAACATCATACCACAAGCATTATACCTTATTTTGTTTTCTAGGATTTGTTATCATATATAGATTGCCTCCGATTTTACGCGAGGTTGCCTTGTCTGTTTTCTCAGGTTTAACAGGTTATATATGACAAGAAGATGATTTATATTCTGGAAGGGAAGCTCTGATTGTTCATTTTCTTGGAGGAAGATCTAACCTGGTTACCATATTATCCATACCGAGCGAATCAGGAGAGTATTTGATTTCATTCTTTTACCTGTTTTACTTTTACATTCTTTACTTGAACATTGGGGACAATGTTCATCCTAAGTGTAAGGGGAGGGTAAAATGATGATACCTTACATATACACTTTCGCTTGAGTTTGTTTGTTTGATGGTAGGTGTGTAATAAAACTAAGAGAAATACTTGTTAGTGCAATTTTAGCACCAAATTTAAAATTTTTTACAACATTTAGGAGTGAAACTTTAGCCATAGCAAGCGTCTCATGGATAGGAGATTGTATGACTAGCACAAAACCGCACCATTCAGAAAAATTTTCCACCCAAATATGTGAGGTTCGCCTTTAGATTTGATAGGAAAAGCATTCACTATTAGTGCTTATGAGTGTACCGGTAGCATTTAGATTCTAGAACTTGCGTTAGTGATGCATCCCGAGACCGCTAGTGAGACTACATTCGTGTAGTAGGATTTACTACATGATAAGAGGCATTAGGATCACCCTTGTTTTAAACCCGTATCATAATTACTTGACCATTTAAGTCATATTACTTGGCTGGTTAACTCAATTAATTTTCCCCACACCTTAGCGTTGTACTCAGTTTTAGTTCACGAAACCCCTAGTACACCTCTCCGAGCCTATCTTTTCGTTTCTAACTTTAAGCATCTTACTTAAAGGAAGAATTTGTTACACCCCACTTAAATGTACAACCAAATCGCTTTAGCCTTCCGTGTATGCACTCATCTTTAGTGCATTATTGTTATTTGTTTAAACCCTTAGTTAATTATCTAATTGATTACATGGTTGCTAAGTCGAGTCATATCCTTGTACATATTGTTTTGGGACGATTGGGACTCATGGGTAAAGTACTAATGTTATGGATTAATGGGGAAGAACATCATATATTACCCCCATATGTACGTTAATTTTAAAAGTACTCCAAGTGTTTTGATTATCTTGATTCGAGTCATTAGATTAGTTATTTGTAAAATATGTAAAAATTCAAGTGTAAGGGGAATGTTCATTCCCTATGATGTATTATTTTGGATGGTAGGGTAAGAGTGTATGCTAAAAAAAAAAAAAAAAAAAAAAAAATACGGACTACCATCCCGTTTCATTATATGTTTATTTTATGTTTTTGTTATTTTTCATTTATTAGCTTAAGTCGAGTCTAGTCTTGGCTTAGCAATGCCATATTGTACATGTAATTAACCAAGATTATTAACTCGCCACCAGTAAAGATTGCCTATATCCAACAAAACCGTGTATTTCATATCCCTATACCTAACGTTACAACCTTTTAAAAATACCTCTTTGATAGTTTATCCTAGGTGCTTACGCAATGTGGTGGAGGTTTGATCCTTTCCCAAGCCTATGGTAATCTATTTTGCTATGACAGGTAGTGAGAGATGTTTTCCATTTCCATATTGTTATATTACTTTATTACACCCGAGAGATGCGAGTATCTAAATACTATTTGTGAGGTGCTAGTGTATGACCTCCGTGCTTGTCTTTGGTCTTTAGTGGAACGATTATTTGTTGTAATTACTTTTATATTAGTGTTAAATGACCCCTAACTTGTATTTTGACTAAAATAAAAGCGCATTTGCTTGAGGACAAGCAAATCTCAATTGTAAGGGTATATGATGAGGCGAAAAATGAACCGTTTTTAGGGGGTCATTTAAACCCGGAATTGAATTTATTTGATCAAATATTGCTCTAAATCGTTCTTTTTGTGATTTTAGGTACTTTGGGAGTGAATTCTGGAAAAGGAGGCATTTTGGACTTTTTGGAGCATAAAAGTGAAGAAAACGGCATAGACTTAATTTTTCATGCTGGGAACAGTACCTGACGGCGTCAAGAAGGAAAATATGACGGCGTCAAGAGCAAAATGCTTGACGACCCAGAGAAAACCTGAAGGCGTCAGAAGTAGGGCGTCAAGAGTTATTTTGGTGAAGGCCTGAAGAAGGATTACACATGACGGCGTCAGACCCAGATCTAGGCAGTCCGAGAACTTTATTGGCGGCGAGATGACGGCGTCAGAAATTTACTCTTGACGCCGTCACCTCACAAAATCTATATATACTTTTCTATTTTTCATTCATTAAGAGAGGAACTTGTGTGGAGAATACTAGGGCCGAACCTAATAAACCCTAGTTCGTTTGTAACAGTATTTTCAAGGGTTTTCACCCCTTGAAACCTTTCATGTTCAATTAAGATAAGTCTTCTTTCAATTCATTCAATATGTCTATGTATTGTTTGAATATATCTTATGCTTGTCTTGATTATAACATGCTAGGCTAGATCTTTCATGTGTTTGCTTAGATGTAATGAAACCTAGATGTTAATTATAGGTTGATTGCTTGTTTATAGTTGTAATGGATGAATGATTTCAATGTTAGGCTTAAGAAAACTGGCAGATCTCCATTGTGTAACTTGCTTGAACGTCTTAGGAAACATGAACCGATGTGTACTAGGTTTTTATGATTGTATTTAATGCATGAGCGAATTCTAGTGATCCCATGTTAGGAGCTTCTTAGCCGGCTCGACATAGGAGTGAAGTAGGAGCTTATAGGATTGGGGAAGTAAGTACGCCACCCCATGAATGGTATTAAGGAATACAATCCGTCATCCACACAACTGTAATAAGTAATTAACCTGTAAAAGATATCTAGGGAGTAGTGAAATCTAAGTAAACACAATTCTCCCATATATTGCTCACACCACTAGTTAAATTAGTTTATTTTCATTTTTGTTAATTTATTTTGATTGCATCTTAGTCATTGGGTTAGTTGACTAGTAACTAATTCCACCCACTCTTCCAACAACCGAGATTTTTATTTGATTTTATAAAACATAAAAAAATACAAAAAGAATCATCCCTCATCTTTAGACCTAGTTCTTAGGCTTTCTAATCCTAGCGACACTATTCCTAAGTTGAACGATCAATCCCCCGGTACTTGTCACTATACTATACTACAACGATTAGGTACACTGCCTGGTGGGGGTTGTAAGCTTCTCGAGATCCCTCGAGAGTTAAGCCTGGTGCAATTCCAACGCATCAGACCACTACATAATTCGCATGAAGAAGTGATTTTGTTCACTTGGCTTGAAGGCTTAGGAGCTTCGTAAGATTTCATGAGAAACTTGACTTGGTCCTCAAGTTCCATGATCCTACGGTCGGGAGTGCTAGAATTGTTCGAAGGCAAAGATATTGCCTTGACCGTTTTGTTCAATTCACGGGGATCATTCCAACTTTCGTTGTCATAGAGAGCAAGATCTTCTATGAGTTCCCATGATTCTTCCGCACTTAGATCACGTAGCTTGCCACCGGCCGATTGGTCAATGGTTTGCCTTGTGGAGAGATCGATATGGTCATAGAAGATTTGGACTTGGAGCCAAAGATCTATGCCATGATGAGGGACTTTTTGGAGTAAGTCCTTGAAACGAGTCCATACTTCATATAGAGTTTCACCTTGACGTTGTTGGAACATCAAGATATCATTTCTAAGCTTGGTAGTTCTCCCTGGTGGGAAAAATTGAGCAAGGAAACGAGTGGTGAGATCATCCCATGAGGTGATGGATCCCGCGGGTAAACGTTCAAGCCATTGACTAGCTTGATCACGTAGAGAGAATTGGAATAGGCGTAATCGGGTCGACTCTCTAGTTGTAACATCAAGGTCTATAGAATCTACGATTTTAAGGAAGTCCTTGAGATGTTGATTAGGATCTTCGGAACGAAGTCCATGGAATGCACATCCGCTTTGCACCAACCGGATGGTGTCGGATCGCAAGGGGGACACATTGGCTCCTTGGGTGAGCTCAATAGTGTTTCGATAGCCTTGGTGGCTAGGTCGGGAATACTCTCCTAGGGTTCGAGGCCTAAGAGGTTGGTTTACTAGTGGTGGGTTTTGTGGGTGGTCTTGTTGTGGTGGGTTGATGGGTTCAAAGATGTTACCACCTTCCATGATGTTGGATGGTTAAAGTTACGAACAAAGACACGAAGAAATAGATAGACTAAAGAAAACCTAAAAATAAAAATAAAGTCTTACTAGAAAATAATCTAGCAAGTGGACCTAATAAAAAGAAATCCTAACCTAGACAATAACTATTCCCCGGGCTACGACGCCAAAAACTTGATGCGTGGGAATTGCACCAGGCTTTACCTCTCGAGGGATCTCAAGAAGCTTACAACCCCCACCAGGCAGTGTACCTGATCGTTGTAGTATAGTATAGTGACAAGTACTGGGGGATTGATCGTTCAACTCGGGAATAGTATCGCTAGGATTAGAAAGCCTAAAAACTAGGTCTTGAGGTGAGGGATGATTCTTTTTGTATTTTTATATTTTATAAAAAGCAATTAAAATCTCGGGTTTTGGAAGAGTGGGCGGAATTAGTTGCTAATCAACTAACCCAATAACTAAAGATGCAATCAAAATAAAATAACAAAAAATGAAAATAAAGCTAATTAAACTAGTGGTGTGAACAATAAATGGGAAAATTGTGTTTACTTAGATTTCATTACTCCCTAGATATCTTTTACAGGTTGATAGTTTGTTACAGTTACGTGGATGACGGGTTATATTCCTTAATACCAATTGCGGGGTGGCGTACGTACTTCCCCAACTCTATAAGCTCCTACTTCACTCCTATGTCGAGCCTGCAAGAAGCTCCTAACATGGGATAACTAGAATTCGCTCATGCATTAAATACAACCATAAAAACCTAGTACGCATTGGTTCTTGTTTCTTAAGACGTTCAAGCAAGTTACACTATGGAAGTCTGCCAGTTTTCTTAAGCCTAACATCGAAATCATTCATCCGTAACAACTATAATCAAGCAATCAACCCATAATCAACATCTAGGTTTCACTACATCTAAGCAAACACACAAAAGATCTAGCCTAGCATGTTGAAATCAAGACAAGCGTAAGATATATTCAAACAACACATAGACATATTGAATGAATTGAAAGGATACTTATCTTAATTGAACATGAAAGGTTTCAAGGGGTGAAAACCCTTGAAAATACTGATAAAATCATGCTAGGGTTTTTCCAAGTCGTCCCTAAAATTGTCCTCTCCTCATGAATGAAAATTACAAAACTATATATAGATTTTCCATCGTGACGGCGTCAAGAAGAGAATTCTGACGCCGTCAAGAGTAGTTTTCCTCTGGGCCATCACGTGTAAAGGGACCATGACGGCCTATGGTGACGCCATCATGCCCTAGTGCAAAAACATTCTGGATCGTCATGGACTCTATCCTTTTCACCTCTTGTTTTCCTCTTGACGCCGTCAGGCACTGTTCCCAGCAAGGAAAATTAAGATACTCACATCTCTCGGGTGTAATAAAGTATATATCACAATAAGGAAATGGAAAACATCTCTCACTACCTGTCATAGCAAAATAGATTACCATAGGCTTGGGAAAGGATCAAACCTCCACCACATGGCGTAAGCACCTAGGATAAACTATCAAAGAGGTCTTTTAAAGGGTTATAATGTTAGGTGTAGGGATATGGAATACACGGTTTTGTTGGATATAGGCAATCTTTACTGGTGGCGAGTTAATAATCTTGGTTAATTACATGTACAATATGGCGTTGCTAAGCCAAGACTAGACTCAACTTAAGCTAATTAATGAAAAATAACGAAAACATAAAACAAACATAGATTAAAACGGGATGGTAGTCCGTATGTTTTTCTCTTTTCTTTTTCTATATATATATATATATATATATATATATATATATATATATATATATATATATATATATATATATATATATATATATATATTACTTTTTCTTAATTTTTTTGATTTTTTTTTTTTTTTTTTTTTTTTTTTTTTGTGTGCATACACTCTTACTCTACCATCCAAAATAATACATCATAGGGAATGAACATTCCCCTTACACTTGAATTTTTACATACTTTACAATAAACTACTCTAATGACTCGAATCAAGAAAATCAAAACACTTGGAGTACTTTTAAGATTAACGCACGTATGGGGATAATATATGATGTTCTTTCCCATTACTCCATAACATAAATACTTTACCCAATCGTCCCAATCGTCCCAAAACAATATTACAAGGATATGACTCGACTTAGCAACCATGTAATCAATTACATAATTAACTAAGGGTTTAAACATTTAACAATAATGCACTAAAGATGAGTGCATACACGGAAGGCTAAGGCGATTTGGTTGTACATTTAAGTGGGGTGTAACAAATTCTTCCTTTAAGTAAGATGCTTAAAGTTAGAAACGAAAAGATTGGCTCGGAGGGGTGTACTAGGGGTTTCGTGTACTAAAAATGAGTACAACGCTAAGGTGTGAGAAAAATTAATTGGCTTTACTAGTCAAGTAATATGACTTAAATGGTCAAGTAATTATGATACGGGTTTAACAAAAGGGTAATCCTAATACCTCTTATCATGTAGTAAATCCTACTACACGAATGTAGTCTCACTAGCGGTCTCGGGATGCATCACTAACGCAAGTTCTAGAATCTAAATGCTACTGGTACACTCATAAGCACTAATAGTGAATGCTTTTCCTATCAAATCTAAAGGCGAACCTCACATATTTGGGTGGAAAATTTTTCTGAATAGTACGGTTTTATGCTAGTCATACAACTCCTATCCATGAGACGCTTGCTATGGCTAAAGTTTCACTCCTAAATGTTGTAAAAAATTTTAAATTTGGCGCTAAAATTACACTAACAAGTATTTCTCATAGTTTTATTACACACCTACCATCAAACAAACAAACTCAAGTGCAAGTGTATCCTATAAGGTATCATCATTTACCCTCCCCTTACACTTAGGATGAACATTGTCCCCAATGTTCAATTAAAGAATGTAAACACACAAAAGATCTAGCCTAGCATGTTGAAATCAAGACAAGCGTAAGATATATTCAAACAACACATAGACATACTGAATGAATTGAAAGGATACTTATCATAATTGAACATGAAAGGTTTCAAGGGATGAAAACCCTTGAAAATACTGATAAAATCGTGCTAGGGTTTTTTCAAGTCGTCCCTAAAATTGTCCTCTCCTCATGAATGAAAATTACAAAATTATATATAGATTTTTCATCGTGACGGCGTCAAGAAGAGAATTCTGACGCCGGCAACCCGCCGCCCATAAAAAAATCGGATTGCCTAGATCCAGATCTGACACTGATTGGTCCCGAAGTAGTCAGATATTATTGACCAAGGTCAACGAGTCAAAGACAGCCTCGTCCAATACTCTGGTGATAGTATAGTGTTTTCCCGGGTCGTTAAAGTCCCAGCGAGATTGAAATGGTGCTTTGGAAATCGTTTATGAGTTAGTGGGACTGAGGTCAGTAGCCCAGATGATATGGAATTGATTTTGCTACTGTTATTTTGGTATTGGTACAATGATATAATATTTACAAAAATCAGATATATACGAATATGCACAAATTCATAATTAAGATTTACGCAATCGGACTGAAGAAGTGGGATTTGATGATTAACAAACTACAGGGGGTGCTTTTGACACTTTTTGAAACTTAAAAGTTAAAAAGAAATTGAAAATGAAATTGAAATTATAAAAGTGACTATTTTAATATTTAAATATTATTTAATTAATAAAACTATTTAAAATCTAAATTAAAACCTAATTTAAATTAACTAAAAATGACAAATGATATAAATTAAACTAAAAATTTGCAAAAATATTTTCTAAACTTAAATTAGAACTTGAAGAAAGTATAAAAAAATAAAAATAAATATTTTTGTCTTTTTACGGGTTTTTTATTAATTAAAAAATATTTAACTTAATTAAACTAATTAAACTACTTTTAATTACTATTAATACTAAATTAACTTAGAAAATTATAAGAAAATTTATAAAATTACTTAACAATCACTGGAATCCTACAAAATTATAAAAACTCTAAAAATTATGTTTTAAGATTAATCCACTAATTATTTACCTTTTAATTAACTTAAGTCTAATTTAAACAATTAAAATAAGAAAAATGGAAAATGAACAGTAGAAACTCTAATTATATTTTCTAAAAGTCTATTATACTATATTTAGGCTAAGAAAAATATAAAATCTAGGTTTTACTTTATAAAAACTAAATATGATATTTAATACTTAATATTAATTAATAATAAAGAAAACTAGTATTAAATCTAATAAATACTAAAAGGCAGAATAAAAATCTGAAAAATTTACTAAAAATACTTTACTATATAAGGTAATTAATAAAAATATAAAATTGCTAAGTACTTAATAAAAATATAAAAATGAAAATTAAAATTAAAATTACATTAAATAGAAACTATCACTTAATTTAAATTTAATTTTTCTTGGTTTTTCTTTTACAAACTTGTTTTATACTTAAAAACAAAAACTTTTTGTGAAAACAACTTATTATAACTTGAGATTAAGCTGAGAATAAGCTAAAAAGTCCACACAGTTGACTTTTGTTGACTGAAAAGGAAAATAAGCTCAATTGAGCTTGTGTGGGTCCCACTATAGTAAAACTTGGTTCACTTAAGTTATTTGAACAATTTTAAGCAAGAGAAATCCAAATAAGATCACAAGATAAGCTAAATAGCACAAATAAACAATTGGATTTCTTACACTTAACTGAAAAATGGGACAAACTTAAGGTGTAATTCCAAGTGGGGTCCACTGTGTTCAAGGTCAAACTAATGGTCAATGGTGAAAGCCAACTAGGAGGAGGGTTGGGGGAAACTAAAACCTAGGTGTAGGGACCACTGTGGTGGCCACAAACCACCACCAAAGGTGGTGGTGTGGGCTGTGTAACTGCTGCACAGAGCAGTTGGTTGCCCTGCAGCCCTCTTTGGAGGGTTGTGGGGCCCACTAGTAAAATCCTAAAAATATGAAAAAGGTGGGAACATGGAGATGAGGTGGGGAGCTGCAATACCTCAAAAACTCATGGTCTGAATCACCCTACAAAAATCTATAAAAATCCTTGGACTTTTGAATAAATCTGAAATGTTATGTTTTGACTTTTTGAGATTAACTCACAGATTGACTTGCTTGGATTTAGAACTTGCTTCACTGATTAGTTATGCTATGTTAATCTAATATGAAATGATTTTAAGCTAATGTAGCAACTAATGGACCTAAAATGAGTACTTAGGAGTCTTAAAACCAAACAGTGAACAGATAGGGAAGATTGAACTTAAGTTTTGACTTTTGGTCACTTGAAACCAATATCTAAGAACTGAAATGAACTAAGGCAACCTATTGTGAGTTAATGACAGATTAAATGACAACCAAAACACCCTGGAGTTCCTTGATACAGCCTATGCCAAACACCCCTTAACAGACTAACATAAAGAGAATTACAAAGCAACTATTTAAATTAAACCTCAAAAACCACTAAATTAACTCATACTGACATAAATTAAGCTTGATTGATCTAAAACAAACAACAAATGACAATTTTAACTAAGAATGAGAAAATTATGCATAAAAAGGGTGGGCAAATAGCTTACAGTTGAATCCAAAGCTAAGAACTTAGGAACCAAGGAACCAAGAACATGTCCTATAGCTTTCCACAAAGCAACTAAACCCATTACCATCCAAATTGAACCTGCTCCATTGCTTTCACCTTCATACAACTAATTTTTATTTTATTTATTTTATTTATTTTATTTATTTTATTTTCTTTGTATTTTTCTGTTTATTAAATTAAAACTGACTTGATCACTGTGGAAACTTAAGGAAGATTAATAATTGACTAAATGTAGCTTAAAAGGCCAGAGAACAACTTGATTTGATAACTTCAAAATTAAAATGAAATTTTAACTAAACTTTGATAAATTTTGGAAATCCAAAAGAGACTTGAAATTACACTTAAATAAGGTTTATTTGTCACTAGAAATACTGAGTACAAGGATTTGAAACTAAAAATTACACTTGAAAAGAAAAACACACTACCTACGATTAAGCTAAAATTACAACTACACTAATACTTTCTCACTTCTGCTCCTCTTTGTCTTTATAGCATCCCAGAGTGTCATGTGGGTCCCACTAGTCAAATCCCACCAATGAAATGGCTACTTGGTGGCTTCTTGTCCTCTCTCTCAATTTGGCGGGAAAAGAGTTTATTTGCAATTTGGCTCTGTGAAAGGCCTTGGGGGGGGGGATGTGATGGGTGTTGGGGAAGTGTGACTTGGCAGGGATAAGGTGGATGGTGGATGAGGTGCAAGTGGAGGGAGAAAACCAGGTCTGGGAGTGGTGGTATTGACAGGGGTGGTATTGGTGGTTTTGGTGGGAAGGGTGGGTTTGACCCACCTTTGACCCTGGGTATAATAAAAAAAAGGGACGGGGTGGGTTTTAATTTTGGGCTTGGTGGGCTTATGATATTAAAAGGGTGGACTGGACCAGGTGGGAGTCATAAGGGTGGGTTGTTTGGATTGGTTGTGTTTGGATTATTAGTAACTAGGATCCGTTTGGTTTATCACATTTCACAAGGACCAATAATGTAATTACTGAAACTTTGAGGGACCTGAATTGCACTTTCTCCAAAGCTATCACAAGGACCATAGATGCCAACTTCATTAAACCAAAGACCATTTATGAATTTTTCCATTTTATAACACCCGAGGACCAAAATTGAAAAGTTTCCAAACTTGAGGGACCAATATTGTCAATTGTTGAAAATTGTATTTCAAGGACTTATTTTGACACTTTAAAATTTTCAAGGACCCTAGTTGACTTTTCTTTCAAAAATTCCCACCAGGGACTAATTTTGTCATTTTCTGAACTCCAGGGACCTTTTATGCCAATTTTGGATTTTTAGGGGTAAAAATTGCCAGTTTGTGTAAACTTTCATCCAGGGATTATTTGTGAACATGTTTGACTTCCCATGGACTAAAGTTGACTTTTTATTAATTTCAAACCTTCAGGGACTAGTTTTGCCAATTTATGAAACTTGAGGGACTGAAACTGCCAATTATGCAAACTTTGTGCGTTTTTCATCTGTTTTTGATTGTTTTGCATTTGAAACATATAAAACACATTCCTGAGATATTTTGATACAATATTGAGTGTTTTTTAGATGTTTTGGCAGCTCAGAAAAGATAAAAATGATGAGTATTTACACACTCATCAATCCCCCACACTAAAACATTGCTAGTCCCTAGCAATCTTTTGAGAAAAACTTGATGGATTTGAAAATCTCTTTACCAAAAGCCATCACTTCTGGAGTAGCCAGGTGTAAGAACTGTGGCACACCTGATAACCGTGTGATTTTGAGCAAACCACCAGCTGTCAACGGATTTGATTAGTCTTTACCAAAAGCCGTTTGCTTCTGGACTAGCCAGCATCTTGATGGACTAAGTCAACATCTTGGTGAGCTGATTACCAATTATGGATTTTCCACGGCCTTTACCACAAGCCATAATCTTATGGGCTAGCCAACTCATTTGTTTTTGGGGAGTTGAGGAACCATACAATTTTTGGCAAATTGCAAGCCATCAACGGGTTTGAGATGTTTTTACCAAGAGCCGTTTGCTCCTGGACTAGCCAATCCATTTGTCATTAAGACTTTGGCGGACTGATTACCACAAAAAATTTTGAACTTTAGTGAAAAAATTTTTGAAAATTTTGGTCAAAAACGGGGGTATAAGATAGTAAAATGTGATAAAATTCGCTAGAATAACGAATACCCCCCACACTTAGCATGAATATTGTCCTCAATATTCAAAGTCCCGGCTATTATGCCGACTCTTTGAACGTAAAAAGACAACATTACAAGCTAAGCGTGGAAAACATGATTTTGTTTTTCACTTTTGTAATCATAGCATGGGGGACTCCCCCACACTTAGGGTGAAAACCTTATAAGCATGCTACTGTTTTTGTTTACCGAGTCGCTAGCTTGACTCGACCCCGAATTCATTTGTCCATGGGGAAGCATGATGTGGAAAAGACAATCTCCATCAGACTTTCATTCAAGATGTTTGGATAAACATTTGAAGCACGTGAAAGTTCCACACCGATGAGACATAATCCCGGCTCAAGATAATGGTAAATGAAAATGCCGGGATCAAAGATGGTATCTTCATTCCCGAAGGAGTGAAGAACAGGAGAAGTTATCCTGTATGTGAAGAAAAGGAAGAAAACCATGATGAAAATCATGATAAGATCTTCTTCCTCGAAGGCAGGCTCATTAGCCTGATTTTGGATTTCAAAGGGTAAGCTCGAAAACATCCCGGGAGGGTGGGTGGGAATTTGCAAATTCTCATGATTGAGTGCATCTCCCCCGGGTCATCATACTCCGGAGGAGTCATGATATGAGTGAGTTCACAGGAGAACTCATCAAATGTGAATGAATCATATTCTGAATTGATGTGCGTGAGTTCACAGGAGAACTCATCGAAGGTGAATGATTCATAATCGGGGAGAGAATTATGAGAATGAGAAGTGGTATTGCCACTAATCTTCTCTCCCATAGGATCAAAAGTAAAGGCTTCAAACTCCGGCATAGAATCATCGGAGAAAATGTCACTATCCTTTATGGGGATAGGAGATGAAATAGGTTTCTCTTTGAAAGCCTCGATTTTAGAAATGAGGAGATTGACTTTCAATAATGTTGCACGAAGTGCTTCATCTTTGATTTCAGTGCCAATCTCATCATTCTCTTCTTCTAAGCTAACTAGCTCAGAAGGCAATCCTTCCACATGACTGATGTCTCCAGAAGATAAAGAATTTTCATCAGCATGTGAAGTACTAAGCTCGATGTTGGGATTAGAGTTTAAAAGATTTTCAGTTTCTCCCATATCGGCTTCAAAATCAAGGAGACCATCATCATTTCCAAAAGGAAGTGGATTGATGTGAGTAAGTTCGTTTGTGAACTCCTCAATAAGAGGGTCAACATTCGAATGAGGCAGTGGTGCCTCTTCATACTCAACTTCCCCATAAGATGTACAATCATCATTAAAATCAGAGAAAGTCTCAAAATGATCTTTTGGATTTTCAGGGTGAGAAGGTAGATCACACACATGATCAAAAGTTCCCTGTGACTCTCTTGGGATTGGGACAAGGATCTCAGCACTAGACTTTATTAATTCGTCTGATTTCTTATTAGGAACAGTGCTAAGATGCTCATCCCCCATGATTAGAGAGTGAGTGTGAACTTCGGGTGTGATAACAGCAGACTGAGGGAGTTGAGAAGGACTAGCAGTCATGGTTTCTACAAGTTCCATGATTTCTACTGCTAGTGATTCAATCATATTCTTTTCTCCCTGTATTTCTACTGAAGTAGTTTCAACTGTAGTTGAATCAAGAGGTTTCTCAGATACCTTTGGGATTGGAACAAGGTCATCAATTTCCTCAAGAGGATTGCTTTTGACTTCCTTGTCCCCCATTGGCAAGATATCTGAAGTTTTCTTAGGTTTTACCTCTTGAAATGGCTCATCCTCATCACTTTCATCCTCAAAATAAAATGAGTTAACAGGAGGCTTTTGTTTTCTAAGAATCAAATCCTTAAGACAGTTTATACTATCTTGAATGGTCTTGTTGAATTGAGTTTGATTCATAATTATTTTAGTAATCAATTCAGCTCTAGCTAACTCGTCCTGAGGCGGTGGTTGAGGGTTTGTGTATTGTGAGGGCTGGTTAAAACCAAATTCATGATTGTTACAAGGAACCTGTTCATAGACAAACTGATCCCTAATTTGACAATCAGAGCTGTAGTGAGGGCCTCCACAATACTCACAACAGTAAAACTGTTGAGTCTGGTTTGGTGTATTTTGATACGAAGCATTATTGAGATTTGGATAATATGATTCTTGCTCGTATGAATGTGATGGGTAGTTGGAAAAATTTGAGGAGTTGTTGAATGAGTTCTGGTTAGGAGCATAAGTAAATGAATTCCTCGAACCACAAAACAAACAACTCCCGTTTCGAATATCGTTACCACATTGTACACATGTACACCAACGACATGGAAAACCGAAAAGCCTCGTCCAATTTTTTATTGGTCCCAACCACAACGACAAACAACTCCCCGGCAACGGCGCCAAACAACTCCCCGGCAGCGGCGCCAAATTTTGATTGGTCCCGAAGTAGTCAGATATTATTGACCAAGGTCAACAAGTCAAAGACAGCCTCGTCCAATACTCTAGTGATAGTATAGTGTTTTCCCGGGTCGTTAAAGTCCCAGCGAGATTGAAATGGTGCTTTGGAAATCGTTTATGAGTGAGTGGGACTGAGGTCAGTAGCCCAGATGATATGGAATTGATTTTGCTACTGTTATTTTGGTATTGGTATAATGATATAATATTTACAAAAATCAGATATATACGAATATGCACAAATTCACAATTAAGATTTACGCAATCGGACTGAAAAAGTGGGATTTGATGATTAACAAACTACAGGGGGTGCTTTTGACACTTTTTGAAACTTAAAAGTTAAAAATAAATTGAAAATGAAATTGAAATTATAAAAGTGAATATTTTAATATTTAAATATTATTTAATTAATAAAACTATTTAAAATCTAAATTAAAACCTAATTTAAATTAACTAAAAATGACAAATGATATAAATTAAACTAAAAATTAGCAAAAATATTTTCTAAACTTAAATTAGAACTTGAATAAAGTATAAAAAAATAAAAATAAATATTTTTGTCTTTTTATGTGTTTTTTATTAATTAAAAACTATTTAACTTAATTAAACTAATTAAACTACTTTTAATTACTATTAATACTAAATTAACTTAGAAAATTATAAGAAAATTTATAAAATTACTTAACCATCACTGGAATCCTAAAAAATTATAAAAACTCTAAAAATTATGTTTTAAGATT
Source organism: Artemisia argyi (assembly GCA_030686995.1). Lineage (NCBI taxonomy): Eukaryota > Viridiplantae > Streptophyta > Magnoliopsida > Asterales > Asteraceae > Artemisia > Artemisia argyi. The sequence continues at coordinate 104,273,395 of CM060677.1, forward strand.
AATCCACTAATTATTTACCTTTTAATTAACTTAAGTCTAATTTAAACAATTAAAATAAGAAAAATGGAAAATGAACAGTAGAAACTCTAATTATATTTTCTAAAAGTCTATTATACTATATTTAGGCTAGGAAAAATATAAAATCTAGGTTTTACTTTATAAAAACTAAATATGATATTTAATACTTAATATTAATTAATAATAAAGAAAACTAGTATTAAATCTAATAAATACTAAAAGGCAGAATAAAAATCTGAAAAATTTACTAAAAATACTTTACTATATAAGGTAATTAATAAAAATATAAAATTGCTAAGTACTTAATAAAAATATAAAAATTAAAATTAAAATTAAAATTACATTAAATAGAAACTATCACTTAATTTAAATTTGATTTTTCTTGGTTTTTCTTTTACAAACTTGTTTTATACTTAAAAACAAAAACTTTTTGTGAAAACAACTTATTATAACTTGAGATTAAGCTGAGAATAAGCTAAAAAGTCCACGCAGTTGACTTTTGTTGACTGAAAAGGAAAATAAGCTCAATTGAGCTTGTGTGGGTCCCACTATGGTAAAACTTGGTTCACTTAAGTTATTTGAACAATTTTAAGCAAGAGAAAGCCAAATAAGATCACAAGATAAGCTAAATAGCATAAATAAGCAATTGGATTTCTTACACTTAACTGAAAAATGGGACAAACTTAAGGTGTAATTCCAAGTGGGGTCCACTGTGTTCAAGGTCAAACTAATGGTCAATGGTGAAAGCCAACTAGGAGGAGGGTTGGGGGAAACTAAAACCTAGGTGTAGGGACCACTGTGGTGGCCACAAACCACCACCAAAGGTGGTGGTGTGGGCTGTGTAACTGCTGCACAGAGCAGTTGGTTGCCCTGCAGCCCTCTTTGGAGGGTTGTGGGGCCCACTAGTAAAATCCTAAAAATATGAAAAAGGTGGGAACATGGAGATGAGGTGGGGGGCTGCAATACCTCAAAAACTCATGGTCTGAATCACCCTACAAAAATCTATAAAAATCCTTGGACTTTTGAATAAATCTGAAATGTTATGTTTTGACTTTTTGAGATTAACTCACAGATTGACTTTCTTGGATTTAGAACTTGCTTCACTGATTAGTTATGCTATGTTAATCTAATATGAAATGATTTTAAGCTAATGTAGCAACTAATGGACCTAAAATGAGTACTTAGGAGTCTTAAAACCAAACAGTGAACAGATAGGGAAGATTGAACTTAAGTTTTGACTTTTGGTCACTTGAAACCAATATCTAAGAACTGAAATGAACTAAGGCAACCTATTGTGAGTTAATGACAGATTAAATGACAACCAAAACACCCTGGAGTTCCTTGATACAGCCTATGCCAAACACCCCTTAACAGACTAACATAAAGAGAATTACAAAGCAACTATTTAAATTAAACCTCAAAAACCATTAAATTAACTCATACTGACATAAATTAAGCTTGATTGATCTAAAACAAACAACAAATGACAATTTTAACTAAGAATGAGAAAATTATGCATAAAAAGGGTGGGCAAATAGCTTATAGTTGAATCCAAAGCTAAGAACTTAGGAACCAAGGAACCAAGAACATGTCCTATAGCTTTCCACAAAGCAACTAAACCCAATACCATCTAAATTGAACCTGCTCCATTGCTTTCACCTTCATACAATTAATTTTTATTTTATTTTCTTTGTATTTTTCTGTTTATTAAATTAAAACTGACTTGATCACTGTGGAAACTTAAGGAAGATTAATAATTGACTAAATGTAGCTTAAAAGGCCAGAGAACAACTTGATTTGATAACTTCAAAATTAAAATGAAATTTTAACTAAACTTTGATAAATTTTGGAAATCCAAAAGAGACTTGAAATTACACTTAAATAAGGTTTATTTGTCACTAGAAATACTGAGTACAAGGATTTGAAACTAAAAATTACACTTGAAAAGAAAAACACACTACCTACGATTAAGCTAAAATTACAACTACACTAATACTTTCTCACTTCTGCTCCTCTTTGTCTTTATAGCATCCCAGAGTGTCATGTGGGTCCCACTAGTCAAATCCCACCAATGAAATGGCTACTTGGTGGCTTCTTGTCCTCTCTCTCAATTTGGCGGGAAAAGAGTTTATTTGCAATTTGGCTCTGTGAAAGGCCTTAGGGGGGGGGGGTGGGATGTGATGGGTGTTGGGGAAGTGTGACTTGGCAGGGATAAGGTGGATGGTGGATGAGGTGCAAGTGGAGGGGGAAAACCAGGTCTGGGAGTGGTGGTATTGGTGGTTTTGGTGGGAAGGGTGGGTTTGACCCACCTTTGACCCTGGGTATAATAAAAAAAAAGGGACAGGGTGGGTTTTAATTTTGGGCTTGGTGGGCTTATGATATTAAAAGGGTGGACTGGACCAGGTGGGAGTCATAAGGGTGGGTTGTTTGGATTGGTTGTGTTTGGATTATTAGTAACTAGGATCCGTTTGGTTTATCACATTTCACAAGGACCAATAATGTAATTACTGAAACTTTGAGGGACCTGAATTGCACTTTCTCCAAAGCTATCACAAGGACCATAGATGCCAACTTCATTAAACCAAAGACCATTTATGAATTTTTCCATTTTATAACACCCGAGGACCAAAATTGAAAAGTTTCCAAACTTGAGGGACCAATATTGTCAATTGTTGAAAATTGTATTTCAAGGACTTATTTTGACACTTTAAAATTTTCAAGGACCCTAGTTGACTTTTCTTTCAAAAATTCCCACCAGGGACTAATTTTGTCATTTTCTGAAACTCTAGGGACCTTTTATGCCAATTTTGGATTTTTAGGGGTAAAAATTGCCAGTTTGTGTAAACTTTCATCCAGGGATTATTTGTGAACATGTTTGACTTCCCATGGACTAAAGTTGACTTTTTATTAATTTCAAACCTTCAGGGACTAGTTTTGCCAATTTATGAAACTTGAGGGACTGAAACTGCCAATTATGCAAACTTTGTGCGTTTTTCATCTGTTTTTGATTGTTTTGCATTTGAAACATATAAAACACATTCCTGGGATATTTTTACTATTTTGATACAATATTGAGTGTTTTTTAGATATTTTGGCAGCTCAGAAAAGGTAAAAATGATGAGTATTTACTCACTCATCAGACGCCGTCAAGAGTAGTTTTCCTCTGGGCCGTCACGTGTAAAGGGACCATGACGGCCTATGGTGACGCTGTCATGCCCTAGTGCAAAAACATTCTGGATCGTCATGGACTCTATCCTCTTCACCTCTTGTTTTCCTCTTGACGCCGTCATTAAGAAGCTTGTAACGCCGTCAGGTACTGTTCCCAGCAAGGAAAATTAAGACTTTGCCGTTTTCTTCACTTTATGCTCCAAAAACGTCCAAAATGCTTCCTTTTCCAGAATTCACTCTAAAAGTACCTAAAATCACAAAAGAAACGATTTAGGGCAATATTTGATCAAATAAATTCAATTCCGGGCTTAAATGACCCCCTAAAAATGGATCATTTTTCGCCTCATCATCTCCCCTAATGCGTGATAACACATCATCTAGACCAAGGCTAAAGATATGTCTATCACAGACAAAGCCACAAAGTGTAGAAACATTCCCTTGTACATACCTCAATGGACCAAATTCAAAGACTCCATTATTGTGCATGTTGAACACAACTTCACCTTGATAACCAATTAAACCTGCCACCATTTAAATTCAAACGTCAATAGTCAATTAAAGTAACACACTATGTGAGAGGACACAGTCTATATAGACTTCAAACATCACCAAAAAAAAAACATACCAACACCTATGAAACTAAAGGTACACATGCTAAAGTCAATGCAGCAGCAGTCAATGAAACAGTTATGCAGACAAGTGCAGACTGAAGTATGCAGGCTCAAGACCACATTGTACAAGACATCAATCCTACTTACCGAAGATGCAAAACTATTGATTATGTATCATGTATAGTTGTAGTTTAGTTAATAAGTCAATGTGGTGATATAGAAACCAAACTTTTGTTGTTCCTTTAGTAAGAACAGACAATTATAGTGCACTTAACCATCTACCTTGACAATTATAGAACTCTAATTCACCTTATTATTGCACTTAACCATCTACCTACATTTCCATCTTACTTTCTCACCATGACTACTCAACCAGCACCCATAACCGATGTGAAGACTTACTTAGAACCAATGTGAAGGCTTACTTAGAACCAACGTGATAACATATCATCCTACTTATATTCAAACGTCAATAGTCAAGAGTCAAGACATTAATGTGAAGACGTAGTTAGTTTAGCAGTATAGCTGCTATGCTATACACTCTCACTTATGATATTCTAACAGCCTACTTAGAACCATAATACTCAGTTTATCCTAAACCTATCCAATCAGGGCACTCAATCATGCCACTCAAAGGGGATGTATATAAAAGTCTATAAAAAATATCATATCATCCAACATAAGCAAATTAAAATGACATGTAAATGAAGTATAATACATTAACATACCAAGATCTGTATACTCTTCCTTACCCTCCTTCTTCTGCCCACTCCCAATAGGCCTTCCTCTCTTCCTTTTTTGTGTCGTTGTACCCGGATTATGACTCCCCTCCTTCTTCTTCCCATTCCCAACAGACCTTCCTCTTCCTTTTTTTTGTGTCGTTGTACCCGGATTATGACTCCCCTCCTTCTTCCCACTCCCAACAGGCCTTCCCCTCTTCTTTTTTGGGGACATTCTACTCGGATTATTGATTGGTACATAAAAGGTCACTTTTTTTCTAGGCCTTCCCCTCCCTCTTTTTGTCTCTGCAACTACCTCATTGGAGCAATCGCTACCACTTCCAAGAGTAGGAATAGATATCGCACAACTACCACCCACATTTGGTTCATTGTAAGTTTTGTTCCAAAGCCATTAAGGAATTTCTTCTATAATCTCCTTCCCTATGTTCTTATACGAGCCATACTTGGCAATAATTTGATCACCAAATGTAGCCATAATTTCCTCAAAGACTTCATCATTTAATATAACTTCCCCAACGACTTTTCAGATGATTCCTCCCCCCTAATCAACAAAGACTTTCCCTTATCATTATTCGCCATAGCTGGTTTTCGTTGTTTCGATTTATTATTTTTTTTAAACTAGGGTTTGACGGTTGATTATCTTAATGTCTGAAGTGAAGTTAAATGAGGTGGTTTTTGGCAGTTAATGTAATCTGAAAAAAAACCACTCTAGTAATCTATTTTCTTTAACGACAGAGGGTTTACTTATGTTTGCAAATATAGTCCTTGAAGTATAATTGGCGGGAGATACTGTGAACAATGAAATGACTATAATACCCTCAATGATGTGGCACTTAACGAGGAACATAACGAATGTTGGGTCTCAGTGTCTTTTTTGCAAAAAAATGGAACATTAATGACGTTTTTACATGCCTTTTTCTCTCGGTGTCACTTTTACATTTTCGGAAAATGTTAGTGACTAAATTTGTAATTTACCCTAACCTAAATTAACCAGGCCGGTCTAACTCATAACTCGTTAAATACAAACAAAAAAACTAGAAGAAGAAACTTGTAAATAAAAGACCATAAAGGAGCATACCGTACATCCTCCACATCTACAAGGTCTAAACCTTAAACAAATAGGAAAAGTGCATTTAAATTTATCATCATCATCATCCTGATTTTAAAAGCAAGTGAGATTCAAACCCAAGATTCATAAAAATAATAATAATAGTTTCTTAGAAAGGGAATTTGATCGGAATAATAAATGGCGTCACGTCGTCGTATGTTGCTCAAAGTCATAATTCTCGGTGATAGCGGGTATATTTTTATCTTAATTTTTGTTTTTTAAACTGAATTATGGATTTTAATTATTGATTTTATTACAGGGTTGGGAAGACATCTCTTATGAATCAGTATCCTTTAACTCTTTTTTTTTTTTTTTTTTTTTTTTTTTTTTTTTTTTTTTTTTTTTTTTTTAATATAAATTGGTTTGGTTTAGAATATATATGTATAGGATGACAATTGTGATATTAAATTTGATTGTATGCCTTAAATCGGGTGATAATATAGATATGTGAATCGAAAGTTTAGTAATCAGTACAAGGCTACTATTGGAGCTGATTTCTTAACTAAGGAAGTTCAGTTTGAGGACAGGCTTTTCACATTGCAGGTCTAATTCATTGTCTTTATGTTTATTATTGTGTCGTTTGATGTTTCGTTCTTTTAATCTTAGGTGTTTAATTGTGTTTTGATGATCATATTTGAAGATATCTCATTAGTTTGTAATGCGACATGATATCTCGTCCCCTTGGTCCTTTTATGTGTAGTGCACAACTGCACATGCTTGTTAGATCTAGAAATTACCACAATGATATGCAAGCATAAAGCGTAGATACACTACAACATATGGTGTAGATAAAAAGGTGACCTTGAAGCTCAAGGCTTCTTTCGTTGCCATGTTTTTGACATAGAAATGTGTTAAGTTCCACTCAGAAAGGAGTAACCTTATTAATCGCTCCAACACTAGTTTCTGACGTATTTGTACAGAATATATGAAATAAGTCGATAATTAAGATAGTGACTCTTCTGGACAAACTTAAGAGTAAATAATAAATTGATTATATTCCTGAGTTAGGATTACAATATGATTTGTGCGGTCAAATTTTAAAGCAGTGATTAGACAGATAGAAAAGTATTCAATCACTAGTTCCATCTTTTTATGTATCTCACTTATAAATTTTTCACACCCTCATTACTCCCAAAGACATATCCGTGCTAGCTTTATTCTTTTAATATTTGATTATTTGTGATAATAAAGGAGTAATTTATAAAAGTGATCATTACTTTCTCAATTCTCTGATGTTCTCCAATTTTACGACGTTCACATAATTTTGTTTATTGATGGAATTAAGTTGGTACTTCTTTATAAAAAATATGCTTTCCATCAGAACAATAACCTCGTTCAAAAACACGACCTTCCTGAGTATGAGTTCGAAGATTCTTGTGTTTTAGGACCTGAGGGGAGGGTGGAGTAGGCATAACCTAGACAGATGATTCTGTACGATAATCATCTCCACCCAATTTGGGAAACTTATTTTGCTTGTAGCTGTTGGAAGTTTTGTTTTGCTCTAAGTTGATACTTCAAAAAGACAGATGATCCCGTCGAATATGCTGCTAATTGAACTTGATTTGTCAATACACAAAAATTTATTTGTTTTGAATTGTAAGATACGGTATCCACTGGTTTAATGGTTATACACTATTTAGCTACAATAAAGACACGGGTTGTTGTAAATTATAATCTGATTTGATTCTAATATTGAATTTCATATTTTTTTTCTAGGAAAGCAAATAATAAAATTTTATAATATGAACTTTATGTTCATTCGTTAGTTCCAGCTGAAATTCTGTATGATTAGGCAAAATGTAGGATGCCCGAAGTCATTTAGGGAAACAAATATTGAACCAAACACTTTCTGGCTAATCAATACCCCAGTGATACAATTGTTTTATGACAACTAATCAGAAAGAGCACATGGCCATTATCTTCCTTTTTTAGATGCTGGGATGGTTCTACTCTCTTCCATGGACTGGTTTTGTTTTTTTGCTTTTACTTGTGCTTCATAAATTTTCTTTTGGTTCTGCATCAGTAATACATCTTTTGTATCAAACTTGCATCCTCTTCTGAAACCCTATAACCATATATAGATGCAAAAGATGAAAGCAATCTTGTTGAATCCACCGTTGCATCACCTAAGCTTTTGTCAATTTCATAGAAAATTCAATTTACAATCTTGTTGTCTTAAGTCTGTCACTTGATATGTGAATGTGAAATGTCTAACTCAAACTGAAAACTAAAGACAAATACGTGGATTTAGATTGTTTGTTCTCTTCCTTTTACGTATCTGATTGTTGTAGCAAGATGTGTTTATAAATTATAAGTAGGTCAATATCTTTATTTGCCTTGTCCCATGGGTTTGACTATGAAATGGCATAATGACAATTCAATTGTAGTTGCTATGTTTACTGGAGCTGATGTTTTTACTGTACTTTCAGATATGGGATACAGCAGGACAAGAAAGGTTTCAAAGCCTTGGTGTGGCATTCTATCGTGGTGCAGATTGCTGTGTCCTTGTGCATGATGTCAATGTCAAGAAGTCATTTGACAACCTTAACAATTGGAGAGAAGAGTTTCTAATTCAGGTAAAAGTCCTGATCACTTATTGACTGCATAGTATCAACACAATCTATTCCCTATTTGTTAATTTGATAACCAAATTTTGTCATAATTCAGGCTAGCCCATCTGACCCGGAAAACTTCCCCTTTGTTGTATTGGGGAACAAGGTAGATGTTGATGGAGGCAATAGTCGAGTGGTAAGATGATCTTTCTTCTTTACCTTCCTTCTTAATTTGAAGTCCATCACATGTGATCGCTCAATTTTTATTCTAATCTGTAATACGTGATATGATTGTTTCAACTTGCCATTGCCGTTTTTTAGTTATTCAGGATGTACGTGTTATAGTGTTTTCTTTCCTAAATTACAGGTATCAGAGAAGAAAGCAAGAGCATGGTGTGCTTCGAAAGGAAATATTCCATACTTTGAAACTTCTGCAAAGGAGGGTTTTAATGTTGATGCTGCTTTTGAGTGCATAGCCAAAAATGCTCTTAAGAATGAGCCAGAGGAAGAAATGTAAGCTTGTATTCATTTTGGTTATTTGACATTGACATTACTATGAATTGTGTCACAACATATGTTCCATTACGTAATAGAAAGGAAAAAAATGGTGTAAACAAATGAAACCAAAGGATAAAAATGGGTGGGTTGATTAATGGGTAAAAACACGTAAAAGTTTTACGGGTCATATATTGGTCTGGCTGAACTGGTAACTTCTTTTTGTCTTTCCTTTTCATGGAATTAATAATAGTGATTATTTAAGTATATGATTACCATGATAATCTTGTTTTTGAATATAAAACCATTTAGCTGGTTTTGGGCATTGTAAATCCACTTTGGGTTACTTTTGACCCGCTTCACTTGTTCAACCATTTCTTTAGCCAAGTTTCTAGCTTTACCCATTTGACCTGTAGGACGCAAGTAGGATTATGTAAACAATGAGACTAACCTTTTTTCTTTTTACTTTTTGTTGGATAAAGCTACCTTCCGGACACTATCGATGTGGGGGGTGGGCAACAACAAAGATCTTCAGGATGCGAGTGTTAAGCTTAGTCTCTTTATATTCTATGGAGCTCGAGACAAAAAGACACATATCTCCTCCATTTGAGTTGCAACCAAGCAATTTGAGGCATGTTGATAGGAGTTGTATGTACAAGTAAAGGTGTTTAGTTCTGTCTCAAACAATTCCTTGTCACTTCATAAATTAATTTCAGTATGTTCATTTGTTATTTGGTTTGTGAGTGTAAAAACATATGCTTAACTACAGTTTCACATTACACAATTGTTTAAAGTAGATTTGGATTTGACTGATTGCTACTCAAGATTTGTATGCCTATCTTTTTGATCACTTTACAATTAACTTGTAAAAACAAACCAGGTAGATCAGATCTCTAAAGATGAAAGTCATAGAGCCATAATGTGGCATCAAAGATTAAACAAAAATAAACCTTTTGTGCATTGATAAGCGGGGTGCAGACATGCAACTACCAAGTTCTTTAACCAGCTTTGAAGGAGATGAAAGATAGTTGAGTGGATGCGTATTTTTATCTAATCCAATACTGTTTTTCTATTAATCTTGGGCAATGCATGAGCAGATTGAGAGAAACCTACACTTATTAGTAGTGTGCAGGTCTTGCGAATTAAGTATGATACAACAACAAATTATAACCATCAAAAGTCACTGTAAACTAATCAGTAAAAACAAAATCAACAACATAATTTAGCGAATCCATGTTCAAGCAATATACTTAAATAGCAACATTAATCAACAATTTGCATCATAGCAAGTGAAGTTAATAATATTTCAAGAAACACCCTCCACATACAACATACAAACTTCTGCAACAATGATAGTTACAAAAAAAATACTTGTGGACAAAAATATTCATACTCCACAACCATCAATTTTTCCTAAAGGTGGTAACAGACCTGATACAGTTAATTCTCAAGATGTAATCTAACATAGATCATCTGAGAGATAGGCGCATAAGCTGGGAGGAGGGCGTTTGCAAACCTTAATCTACGAAAGTCATACTATACAAAATCTTGAAAACTTGAATGTAATCTGATTCATCCTCCCCTTTCGACCATGTAGAGAAGAATGGAGAAGGGTTTGTGTGAATGCTATTTACATTCACTGGGATGTAATCATATCTCTCCACTAGCTAGTCCTATTTTTTCACCTTGCTCTTCCTTGTTCTAAGAGTTATGATGCCATTAATGCCGTGCAGTTGGGCTTCTTAATCCATAAGCCTCAAGCTTCTCAATGTATGACATCTTTGCTTTTGTCAAAATTTTAGGTTGTTTAATCTTTAAGTCAGGACTAGAATTCCCATATGTCTCCGTTTCTCCATGATCCACGCTCCACCCTATGGGATCCGATAGTGGCACAGAGGTAGGTGCTCTAGGACTGTGTACTGGAGATCGATCCTTTAGCAGACTAAGTGCACGCATTGATCGTGGTGATGCTCCTATGGAATCCATTGATTGGTTCTTCTTGATCGTTCCCGATGGATTTTGTTCCATTTCATCTGCATTGAGCACATCTTCTATGTGACACATTACTGTGGTTGCCAAACTCTCGATCACTCTTGAATAGCTCTCAAGTATTGCATGACCAATATCCTAAACAATACACAAAACAAAACCAAGAGTTCATTATAGTCGAGCACAAAAAATTAAAAGATGTAAGAAGTATAGGTTTACTTGATCATACTTTATTGTTCTCGATTTTGATAATGTCTAGTGAGGATTGCGGAAGAGATGGGAATTTCTGTTTGAGGAGTAGTAAAATGGTCTTCGCTCGTTCTTCAAAGAGTTCTCTCCTTTCCAAGCTTACAATTGAACCCCAAGAAGACTTCATGTCCTTTTGATTCATTTTTCTCTTCCATATGACGATTGAAGCTTCCATTTTGTTCTTGAGGTCCATAACATTCTGCTCAGATGACATATCTATAGTCGACAGTAATTGTTCCGGATCAAAAAACTCATCTGTAATGCTCTTGTAGATCGCATCTCCCAGGCTAGTTTTACCATTCTGTAAATGGGCACCAGTACACAAATCAGGAAACTCTTCAAAAAATTCATAAAACAGGCAATTTTTTCAAAAAGTACTTTATCACCTTTGGAAGAGCGTCGATGTAGGTCTCAGGGATCTCCATTTCTGAAAGAACTTGAGCATTGATGGCCATAGAAGCCTTAAGAACTTGATTGCAACAATCTTTTTGATGCTGCATCCATTTTCTTGATTCATCCGAGAGTCCTCCTGGAGGAACCTTGACTCTTGGTTTCCACCATTTATCGATTGATTCATCTGCATCTAAAGGTACATACCAAAAGTCTGTCTGATCTTTGAAGTTGTCTAGACAGTCCTGAAACATGTATCTTTATCATTACTTCACTTAAATCTATAATAAATTTGACTTTAACAAGTTATGTTAATAGAGAAAATCGTTACAATTAGCATCGCATCAAGTTTCCTCAAAGCAGGGATGTCCATATGAAGATCTTTTCTTTGTTGTTGCACCATAATCTGCAAAAATCAGGATCAGAACCATCTCTCATAATCTAAATATACAGTCATTAGAGGAGACAACTTCAACTCATCATTTACTTATGAATGGGTCAATCCGGGTGATGCTTTATCCAGATCAGGTAAAATTAAAATCTCCTAAATTCCCTTTGTAATGCATAAATCCCCTGATCTATTTCGCTCAAACAATTAGATCATTACTGAATCAATCTAACTTTTGTAATCGTATTTGAAATAACACTAATCATTTTTAAGAGGTACAAAATATAGGACGATTTCTTTTTCATTCTGATCAACTCAACCTGACTTGACACGCAACACATCTGGTCCAAGCCACCCATTTTCCACTTCTAATAATCATATATAAGTACATAACACACACAAGAACCGAAAATACAAAATTACCTCCATATTTGATCCATCTTTGCCTATCTGTTGAGACGGGACGAACTCAACAATGTTATCAGTCACCGAAAGAAGCCAATTAACTTCTTTCCTCCATTTCCTTTTTTTCTCTTCAGGGATCGGAGCAAGTTTATTAAGTCTTCCAAACACGGAAGCTGCAAATTTCCCAAAAATCTGAAGATAAATTAATCAAAAACACAAAAACCTCCAGTTATTTAAATAACATAAAATCAAAAAAGAAAATATTACCAGCAAGATTTGTAATTGCATTTGATAAAGCCAAAGCCGATGAAACTCCTTTTCCACTACCTGTCATATCTTCTCCCAAAAGCAGCCTCACAAATTTTTCCTTCATCTGTTCCATGTCTACAAAGAAAAAAAACACAAAATATTAAAAATTGTTTCTCACCTTTAGTATTCAATGAAATAACATAAAACCATCAAACATATACCAGACTTAGGAACCGGAGACTTATTTCTTGTATCTGCCATGATTCTTGTTTCTAAGTGTCTAAAGTCGATCTAGTCACGAATAACGATCAAATGTATGATGAGTATCTTGTGTTCTACTATGAAATGCTATGCAACACTATAGCATGATACATGTTTTAAGCTTTTTTGAACTTACTGAGCTATTTTTCTTAGGAAAAAAGGATGAAATATGGTAGGAAATATGGAAATTAATGAGAAGGATATTAGTGATTATTTTTTGGTGTATCTTTGTTTTGTTGGTTTTTTTTTTTAGGAATAGATATTAAACGTGGGTGCATGTTTATCATATCTTAAATAATTTAATAATTTATGTAAAGAAAGAGTGATATCTTTGGAATGTTTTTATTGTATAAGATTGGACGGCTTACTTCATGGGTAGCAGAAAGGGCGGGAATGACATTTAAAAGTCAACCAACTTTTTTTATATATATATTTTCCTTTTTTTTTTTTTATATATATATATTTTCTTTTCTTTATAAACTGATATTGTGTTTTACGACCGAGTTTACGGGTATATTTGGCGCAAGACATTAAACAAAATTTAAAAACATTTAGTGTCAACAAGCCGTTAAAAAGACATTGAAATACTAACGCTACTAAAACAAGCTTTAAAATTTCGAACACTTCATTTACTTCATTTTACATATTAAAATCAAATTACAGTTATATTATCAAACACTTTTATAAGACAAAACATGTTAAGTACAACAACTGCTATTTTCGCCAAAATTACTCATAAGAAGAAGGAAGGATTACATTTTTGGAAGGAGATATGACTCATCAATTCTGTCTAATCTATTACAAACAAAATATCACGAGTAATAAGTTATGAGTATGCATGTCTCATTGGCAGTGGCGGATCTAGGATTTAAAATCGTGTGTGGCACGATTTCGGCTCGCTTCGTTTCGGTGATGGTTCTTAATTTTAGTATGTTTGGTAAAAACTACTAGTTTCTTGTGGTTTTAATTCTCTGATTCGAGTTATCCAAACGTAATATTATAAATTATATATTATATATATTAGAAAAGCGGAATACTCTATCTGATTAGGCTTAGGTCTTGATGTAGTATATGGCAAGACACCATGCATTGATTAATACAACCAATAGCGTCCCAGTAACCAATCCAAATTCGCTAAATTGTAGATACACTCGATTGTGCTATATTCTTCCAAGACTAGATTTCGTTGAAAAGATAAACGTAAATAGGTAATTATTTTTAACACTTGTTACACCTGCCAATAAGCAAAACAACTTTTAAATAACTGAACTAATGAGCATATGTGACTTTCAGTTGCAACAAAACAAAGCCCATTTCGGGAACCGAGGTTACGTTGGGTCAAGTTCTCAATCAACATTTAATTTGGGCTTAAGCCGTTAATCGTGAGAAATTTAAAATTTTGTGAAACCCAATATATTCTACTAAGTGCTAGTTTAGTTAGTCCAGTGCCCTACTAAGGAATGGGGAACAATCGATGAATCGAACATTGAAGTTTGACTCGTTCTAGTGATTATCTCAATCATTTTCATTATTGTTCTTTTATGCGCTTTTATTATTATTTTTTTAAATGTCAAAAGCATTTGATTATTAGATCTACCAGTTATAATACTCGCGCACGCGCGGATTTTTTTTAAAATTTTTTGAAATAATTATTTAAAAATTTTAATCCTATTGTTAATTGCATCTTATTTATATTTTTTGTATTTATCTTATACTTGTGTTGTGGATAAATATAAAATAAATAATCTTTTTTTTAAATGTCTTATCTATATTTTTTGTATTTATCTTCTACTTATGGATAAATATAAAATATTACCTAATATGAAAATAATCTTTTTTTTTTTAAATAAAATTATTACTAAATCATGTATGAATTGATTTTTTTAGAAATGCAAAATTCCCAATAGAGGTTTTATTTTATTATATAAAAGATGTAGAGTTTATTTGTATTTTCTTCAATTTCTTATAAGGGTACAATATGTTTGGTTTAGGATAAAAATCAACTTGTGAAACTAGTTTGAGTGCGTATATAGACTAGCTAAGATGCTCGCACTTTTCGGCAGGTAGGATAAAATGAGTCGTAAAATAATAATGTGATGTTTGAGTTCCGTCTTATAGATAGATGAATATTTTTTGGCAACCAAATTAGTTTACAATTGATATAATATGAGATTGAAGGTGCATAGAAGTTTAACATTCAAGCACTCACAATACCTAAAAACTCAAAATAACATATAACCGAAGCATCACAATCATATTTAGACATTATAGTAGTACACGCGCAATGCATCGAAACCAAAAAGGGAAAAAGCAACAATTGTGGTGTTTTGGTACATGGTAATAGCGATGACACGTTATAGTTGACAATAATGTGAAGAGAAAAACGATGTCAGTTCTTAGTATTGCAAAAACGCCGTGGTTGATTTCACCATCTTGAGCCAACATCTTTTCACATTAACTAATTGTACATAATCACTTTCTAATGAATTTATCATCTGTAAATGGTCCTTTTTATATTAAAACAGACAACCTAAAATTTAATGTGAATTTAAAATTGTTTAACCGAAAGTCAATAATGGTTATTTACTTAATTGTATTTTAAATATTTTTCATTTACAATCATTTGTATTATTAATTACATGAATTATTTTGCATTTAAAGAAAATGTCGGTTACTAATAGTAGTATTTAACCATTTTAAGAAGTTTTGCATTGAAGTGTTGTGCAATTAGCAAGATTAGTTGCACCTCTTAAAAAATTAAGGCAAAGTTATAGGCTTTTCATATTAGAGTAAGATAAAAGGAGTTGATGTGTTCTTAATGTGAGTGTTGTCTAGAAAATTTTAAAATGAAAGGCTTAAAATTTTAAAAATAAAGGCAAAGTTATACTAATTTATAATGTATTTGGGTCATTTTTAAAATGGAATGCTTAAAATTTTAAACAACGCACTTCCTAATAATGAAAAATGAAGCTACATCTAGAAAATAAGTGTCTTAAATTTGTAGACTTATAACAACAATAATTGTTATTTTTAAAACACCTATACAATGAAAAATGCATGTTATTATAGATATTGTACAAACTATAAAACACATAAAGCTTCATACAATTTATATGAAAACAAGTTGATGGTACATATGGTTTTAAAAGCCGGACCAGACCAACGGGTTCAACCTGTTTAACCGAGAATAGGAGTCACCACCGATTCAGCTAGCCAATAAAAGTCGTCCAAAAACGAACCTGAGAGAACCGTCGAACGAGTAAAAACGGATTAATCGGGTCGGACCTGGATCATTTGCTTCTTGTTTTTCTCATATTAATCAGCTTGTCATTGTTATTTTGTTAGTGTCTAAACTTTAATCACAAGATAGCCGCCACCACAACGCGCCGTTGCGTGCTAGTTTACTATGAACGTCTTTTGCCAATCTTTTTAGTTTGGTGATGTTTTATTCTTGTTTCGATCAAATTGTTAGGTTTAGCGGTTAAAACTTTATTTTAGCCATATCACTTATTTTTTATGATATAAGATCATTTGAGGACCAAACTTTTTTACATTTCAAGTGACTAATCTTCACCTTCCATCTTTATTTGATCTAATGGATGAGATTAATCCCAACAATTTAAAAAACCCACTTTCATCCTTTTTTTCCAAATATTAATATCTTTCAAACCGTTAATCGTTAAGCGAAAAAAAATATACCGTTACGTCGGACATTTAATTATCTTTCTATAGATAGGCACTTTGACATATTTTCGACAATTTTTTTTTTTTTTGTTTTTTCACGTTTTTTTTCGTGACCGAAAAAATCATATATGATATTACATATTATATCATATATGATATGTAATATCATATATGATATGATATGTACTATCATATATGATATTACATATCATATATGATATGTTATATCATATATGATATTTTTTCGGTCACGAAAAAAAAAGGTGAAAAAAACCGATTTTTTTTTCTTTTCGAAAGTATATCAAAGTGCCCGTCTATAGAAAGATAATTAAATGCCCGTCGCGATGGTGTAATTATTTTCGCTTAACGATTAACGGTTTAAGAGATATTTAAATTATAAAAAATTGATGAAATATTAAAATGCTTCTAATCTCAACCATTGATTTCCTTTTTAGATGGATGGTGGGGATGAGTCTTTTGGTATATGAGAAATGTTTGGTTTGTAGAATAACTCTACTCATTCTTTATTACTATGTTTAGGTTTTACGCTCCATGAAATCATTATCTTTTATACATATGAATAACAAAAAAGACTTTCCTATCAATTCAAACGACCCCTGTGTGTTTGTTGGAAAACTTTCTTCACATAGGAAGGATTTTGCCTTTCCATTTATAAAAATAGATTATACAAGAACCGGATTCAATGATTAAGATTAAGAATGAATCTCGACGATTAAATCGAAGCACGTCGCGCTGCAAGCTCACATATCTTTCTTGACAAGGTATCACCGAGGGTGTTGTGCTGAGCTAAAATATTTAATTTCTTCAGTTCTGTTACGCATGATTATTTGTCAAAACGAGATTGGCAGCGATCCGCCGCGTTGTCGGCAGGCCTGTTTTTTTGACCGAGATGATGCTGCATAAATAAATAAACGCGTTGCGGCCAGGTGGGGTTTTTGTCAGTTGTATTTGGTATAAAAATACGGGTTTTTGTCATAAATGCACCAACAATTCTACAAATGCTTCATTCACAAAACAACTTTGTAGATAGAAAAAACTTGTATTGACATCTCTGTTGTAAAAATCGGTCCAGGCAGCCGATTAATCCCCGCATAATCGCTGATTGCTCACTAAGCGCCTTGATTTATCATAATCGGCCTATTTAATCGCTCTGGTCAAAGATCGCTTAAAAATTGGTCAATAAACCGATTAATCGGACAAAATCGGTCTAATCGGACAAAATGGCTTAAAAATCAGTCAACAAAATCGCGTAAAAATAAGTCAAAATCGCTTAAAAATTAGTCAACAAACCGATTAATCGGACAAAATCAGTCAAAGATCGCTTAAAAATAGTCAACAAACCGAGTAATATATATGTTTGACTTTAAACTTTGAAGAATTATGTATTATGTTTATATTTGAACACTTGAAATTTGAACTTTGATGCATTATGCTTATCTCATACATATAATATAGTATAATATCTAAAATTACAATTTTGTGCATAAAAATTCCAATCCGATTAATCCCTGATTAATCCGCGCCTAACCGATTAATCGCTAGGCCCTACCCGACCGCCTCACTAGCGCCTAGCGATTTTTACAACCTTGATTGACTTATCAGAATATATATACTTCCTTGTTTCTTTATAAGACTCCATTCATATCAAGATGATAATTGGCTGAACAAAGGGAATAATTTGTTTCCTGACCTCAATTCTGCAGTATTTGAGCTGAAACTCTATAAGGAGCCGAGCTCGAGCTTATAAGGATTCTCCTCGATCTTTTCAAGTCTTCTCACATAAGTAGGTGTAGATGTAAATCGGACCTGCATTCCTTTGATGGAAGTTCTTGGATTATTCTAAATATAAACCTTACCTATAGTCCGTTAATCTTGATGCTAATTACGCCTTCTGCTTGCAAGCCTCTAATGACTACACTTTTAAAATGCCACACTTTTAAGGACATCTTTACCTTGTTGCAGCCTGATACATGTGCCACTGTCTGTTAGTATATTGATTTTCCAACCACGATGTTGCTCCCTATAAAGAATAATATAAGTTCCAACCAGCTGCAGGCCAGTACATGCGGCAATGTCTGTTAGTATATTGATTTTCCAACCACGATCTTGCTCCCTATAAAGAATAATATAAGTTCCAATCAGCAAAGCCAAACAACCATTATATAATTAACAGTTAAAATTAGTAATACCAAGCAATCCATATTTTACCATGAATGAGTGTATCGACTTGGTTACTCATTAGATCGTTAGTACTTACTTCTTCATCCAAAGCCGAATCAAGATTGGTGTCTTTGACATATAAATGAGCTAAATAGTCATGTATCCTGAAAATGAAGTTTGGCATAACATGATCAATTTTAAAGTTGACTGTTGATGAAGCATAAATGGTGTTCTAGTTAGCAACGTGTGATGTAGGCAATGTAACCTGACATCTTGCAGTTCCTAAAGCAACTCGACTATCCATACAAAGTTCATCCAAATGAATGACTTAAGGCCCTCTCTCTTCTGTCTAACGCATGTCCCGTAAGCAGATTCCATTCTAGAAAGTTATAAACCAAAAGTCAAAGTCATTCTATAGAGATCAAAACTGATACTTCTAGGGGTGTTTGAACTATCTTACAGTTCCAGCCTAATGGTTTTTTTTTTTTTTTTTTTTTTTTTTTTTTTTTTTTTTTTTTTTTTTTTTTTGCTTATGAGGTAGCTTAGTTAAGCTTTTGGCTAATTCACAACATATAAAGTCTTGCCTTTTATCATTTTCCACTACCTCACTAATTTGCACTAATTAATCAATTTTCACGACCCCTGTTGTAATCCTAAATGGGCAAATAGAGAAGATTAAAAAAGATATTATTGCAGCTTGTGTAGGACGTTCTACAATGAACATTGTTCCATAAATAGTATTTTTTTTATCGACACTTTATTAAAAAGTTGAAAACGTAAGTTACTTGGACAGATTCCTAGGAGCAAGAATGAATTATAGATTATAACAATGTCGTGCAAACTATAGATTAGAGAAGAATAAAAAATGACATCACATTTTTTACTTGATGTAAAAAGTTGAAACGGAACTCACAAAACACGGTCATATGAACTGAAAAGGCCTTTGCGGTGTCAAGGTAGCTTGCCCGATCCAAAGTCCTAACCGCACTCAGCCTCATTAGCAGCCTCATCTGCAGCTTCATGGTGGTAAAAGTCAAAGGGCCATTATAGGCCTTATCCAAGTATATCAATTTCCCCAGGATTCACGACAGTAGATCCAATTCCATGTGCCCAATCAAACATGTGTGAAGGTGAATTAGGGCGTCGCACACACCTGTTGGCGACATCATTATTTGTCCTGCCTCTTTTCCGAGTATGTTGTGAAGGGAAGCTGTCATGTGCATCTGGTCCTATCATTAGAAAAAATTGTGATGAAAATCTGATTTTAATCTTGGACACAAAGAACCTAGGTTAAAAACAGGTATGACGCAAAAGAAAATACAAAGGCTCACGTTCAGTCACATATATTTTGTTTCTTGAGCTGTTGGCTAAACGCAATTTTTGGTCAGCTTCAGCTTGACTATCATCTGGCTATTCAAACGGATGTTGGTGAGCAGTAGCATTTTCATACGGTACCGATGTCAGCAACAAACCCGTTAGGCATCGGTTCACTTGCTGCAAGCCCAAAAAAGAACAAAAATAAAAAGTAATGAATACATACACAATGATGAACAGTGAGGTGAATGTATACTTACATATATAGTCACTACTTTGGCCATTGATAGTAGCAGAAGCATAGCGTTGGAAAATCGCAATGAAATTTCACAAACGGTAGCAGGACACTCACTGTACTATACCCCATGAAAATGAAAATCAAGTAGGTTAAAAAAACAACAACCTGATTTTAAAATGCAAATCTAAAACCCCTTAAATCTGACCCCAACTATTCGCAGACTGATATTTGGACTATAGGTAATGAAATTCCATATGACTTGGATCCAATACAACTCCGACTAAACTACAACTCTCTAACGCAAACGCAATTGTGCTTAATCAACAATGTCAAGATTACTAAGCACGAATTCCAGTGGAATGTTCATTTATAGTTCCAAAAAAGGTAAAAAAAATAACTCATAATACCCATGAAGAAACAAATACCTGAGCCTTGGAAGCCGCCGTGACGTATTGGAATGTTGACAATAGAAGGCACCCGCTGCAAGACAAATAAAATAACGACGACTGAAACTTCTGAATACATAGATAGAGTATTCATAGATAGAACTGAATAATAGCTTATATGACGTCTGACACTTTGGTTAAATAATTTAACATGTTGGCGTCATTTAGGCATTTAGTCATATTTATATCAGTTGTTATTGTCACATCATTACTTCTTGAAATGCCGAAAAATAAGCAATCCCAAACACCCCTTTATTAACGAAACTCATTCATAAAGATACTAATGGCTTAAATTTTTACAAACGAAAGTAACAAAAGATTAGAAATTTACTTGTTTGCATTTGAGGAGATGGTGGCATATTTGAACTTTAGCCTTTTAAGCCGCTTGCCATGTGACAGACTTCGCAAACGATTTTTGCCTTGTTAGGCCTCTGGTATGCTGTTCCTGCGCCTTCAGCTTCGTTCTCATAAGACCCGGCTAATGTATGCATCTAAGTGTCACGATAAACACATTTATTAACCACTTATTAATCTTTTGTAAATGTATACCTTGAAGGGTAATAACTCTTTTATAAATGTATACCTTGAAGGGACAAGAGTAAGCCTAATAACTTTCGGATGCTTATCAGTTGTAGTCCCATCTTTTATTTTGACAGCTGAGCTCTGCAAACCATTTCAATTGTTGTGACAAAGCATAAAAAAAAATTAGACAAACATATGTCACTCCTAAATATAACATGGTTGGATAATGTGACATTTTTCTCTAATATTGTTTGATTTTGATATTTATGTTATCTTATAAGTTGGCTGAAAATCTATTGACTGTTATGTATTTGCTAAAACAATTTATTTCAAGAAAATTTTAATATTATGACCTGTTCTTTGCAAGGTTTATCTTGATCACAGTACTGTTGGTCTATGATGATACGGTTCTTCACATTCTTCATCTTGATATTTATAAATTTAATATTGGTTGCCTTTGCTGATCCACCCTGCAATTATAACAAAGGACACGTTAATGACGTCGTAATTATAACAATTCTTATTTTTCAAATAAAAAATTCTTGCAAAGTTTCATTGCCTAATACATTAGTACTACATGTGCATCTATGTATGTGAACGAAAAAAGTTTCACTTTACCACATGTTTGTCGAATCTATTGATAATTAGAGATCTAGATGAAACCTTTTTTACTCAATGTTGAACTTTAGCCTTTTAATCTGCCTAATAACTTCCGGATGCTTATCAGTTGTAGTCTACATGTTGGTACTTCATTCTTCCCCGTCTTCTTAATCTTCTTTTTCAATAAACCTTTAACCGAATTCCAACCAAAACAAAAAGTAAACATCTTTTTTCACTAAGTCATAAAAACAAACAGTTGGTATGCATCTATACTAAACAATATAAGTAACACCTTACTTTATCATATAACTAATAAAATAAAAAACCCACATATCATATAATAATCAAAAACCATAGTAGAAAAAAGTATACTTGAAATAATCGGAAAGCATAAGATAATCAAAAACGTAATAAAAAACAATACCTTATCTCCCATCCTTTGATATTACTATGTCCACCACTACCACTATCATTCTTCCCACTTGATCTCCTCACTTCCGTCGAGACCGTCGTCCTCCACTTCATCCTCACCAATATCCTTTGTGCCACCATCTTGTATGTATGTGTGTTTGAGAAAGCGAATGATGGTTCTAGAAGTGGATGAACCTGGAATCATCTCTAATGATGAATTATCAAACGGATAATAACCTATTAGATGATAAGGGCCCGACAGCCAGAAATTGGGCTATAATTTGGAGCAAAACGGGATAGCAAACTGGGCTAAGGTTTAACATCATATGATCAACAAGCTTGGCATCAGTCGACGAACGTTTAACATCAACAGCAATCTCCGGGTACTAATGTTCTTCACCCACACATCGCTTCTTCATGGGATCTTCTTCATACTTCATCTTGCAAACAAAATTTAAAAAATTACACCCTAAATAAATAAATCATAAATACATTTTTCATTTAAGCATTTCATCAAACATAGTGTGCAACCAATTTCCTTCATAGACAGTCTTTAATTGGGCGTTTCTGATTACATATCGAAAGTGCTTATTTCTTAACACTAGTACAAAAAATGGATTTCGTCACACATGCTTTTTTTTGAACGGCCATACAGTAACTTTTTTATGTGACTAAATGTACTAGAATAAAATAAACAGCCACACTTGATCCGACTTGTGTGACCATTTCGTCTTTTCAACTGAGGCTACAGTTACACATTCGAATATTTTCGTGACTAGAGGTATCTTGTAAATTTTTTTTTGATTATTTAGTCACATATAATTTGGGACGTGTGACGGATACAAATAAGTTTGAAACATTAGTCACATTATATAAATACGTATGTGACAAATATATGTCACATAAATGAACAGTGTGACCAAAATCCATATATGGTCACATGAAGTAATTGTGTATGTGGCTAAATCATATACTCAAGTTTGTCACACATTATTTAAAAGTGACTAAATCATATAGTCAAGTTTGTCACACATTATTTAAAAGTGACTACTATTTTTTGCTGAATATTTAGCCACATATGAATTTGAAATGTATGACAACTAAAAAGTAAGTTTGAAACATTAGTCACGCATGAATTTAAAAGTGACAAATATATGTCACACACTTTAACAGTGTGACCAAATGTCATATATGGTCACACTTTTACTTTTATAGTTCAAATGTTTTATAATATTTCTCAAATTTTGATATCTCCCTCACATATTTTCACTAATCCTGCCCACTTTTTTTTCCCCAAAATCAAATTTACATTTTCATTGTCCCTCCATCTAGGTCACATAACCCCCCAAAATCAAATTTACATTTACATTTTCATCTCTTTCTCTCTTCTCCACCATCTTTATCTTTTCATCTTCTCAGATCTCACATCATCTATAAGCTAAAAAAAGAAGAAAAAAAAAACTCCCCTCCTCACATATCCTTCAAGATAATCAATCCTAAATCTCTTCCACTTTTGTTAAAATCACCTAAACTCAACAAACTTGCATTCTAAAAAATATGAAATGTGTTGAAAGGTCCCCTTTTTATAATCTGGTGATTCAACAAGAACAAAACGATATGGAAGAATCATTATTCAGATGCATAATGATTCAATTCTTTAATTGAACGTACTAATCTATCCTAGAGCTGTAGCCGACATACCCTTAGGGGGTTTGTAGGACCTTAAATCTATCAACTTTATCACAAATATAAGCACTAGATGAAGTAAAGATGGTGACTTGTATGAATATGTATGGCGTTAGTATATGAAAAAGAGAGATAAAGATGAAGAGAACTTTTATTAATAAAACACACAATACACACACAAGCACACACCTCAAATGAGCCTTTGAGGTGTTTAAATAGTTGGATACATGAGATGCCCCAAAGGCTTTCTATGGGCTTGGGCTTGGGCTTGGACTTGGTTACATGACTAGATAATAAGGCTTATATAACATTGCACATAACATATTAGCTTGCCAAGTCCAAAGCCCAATGATTATCCTATTCCATAAACTAAGACACATTACAAAGTTCCTAATATGAGAATGACCATCACTTCTCAATACATATTTTTAATGCTAACAATCTCCCCCTAAGGGGTGGTCATTCGAATGATGCTCCACGTGATTAGGTCTTCCGTGTTCTTTGTCTTGAACTTTGTGTGTCGTTGTAGAATAGTCTTTAGTCTTTGTTCCTTCATGCTTGGTGAACTTTGATGACTGACTTTTTATCGTTCTTTGTTCCTTTGTGATATGGAGCAATCTGCCTTTCGTCACTTCTGTGTCTGTGGTGGTTGTTCGCCATTCCAACATGCTCATACATCTTTGGACTTTGATATTCATATGCACGTAGTTCCCTTTCTTTCACTTTGATCTTTAGTCTTTATACTTTGTAGATTCTTCTTTTTGGCGTAGAATCTTTCTTTGAACGTTGTGTTGTATAGATCTTTGAGGGAGCTTTCTTTTAACTTCCAGATGTGTGTATGAGCATGCAGAATCTGTCGCCATGGAGATGATGTATAGCTGCAGGTAAACAGTTAGCAATAATCAACTGGTACTTACAGATAAGGAATTAGAGATCATCAACAGCATAGTGTGAAGACTCCTTCTAACCCTTACCAAGGCCGTTCCCATGTCAGATACCCCCGAAGGAGCTTACAAGACCTATTTAGTAGCTCAATGACTGGGTGAGTCGCTGGGGATCACTCCACGACTGTAGACCGTTTGAAACCACAGCGAACACTAAGCGTAATCCATAAAAAATTACCGAAGTGACCTGCTGTCAGGGCTGCTTGATGTTGACCCTGGCAGGAATTTCCATTCAATCATTGAGAATCACAAATGTGAATCCTCTCATAAATGTTTTGGCAGATTGCTAAGATCTGCGTAGGACTCTTAAGTTTACATCTGGCGTCCTTAATGATGAACAACCAGTGCGGGAATATTATGTGTTCCTATGAGATCGTTTGATGAATCTCGGGGCTCTAGACTCGATAAGTGCACATTTGGTTTCCTATGCGGAGATTAGGGAGAGGTCCCCTGTTTCAATATCAACCAACTCTAAGAGACAGGTCGATAGATTACACCGGTTCCCCGTGAGAATGAAACAAGCTCTTTTGAGAGAACTTGAGTGGCTAGAAGGTTAAGTGCAGTGCGTCACTGGGTCCATGACGTCTTGTCTTCAATACTGGTGTCACTTTAGTAACAACGAATAGCATATGAGTTGAACCCGATGTCTGCCCTAAGGTTGAACATTTGGAGGGCTATTTCTTTTCACCCTTTCATTTGCTTTTCTTTTTAATTCTTCAACCCCTTCTTTCTCCTTTCTCATTTTCTCCCTTTTTTTCAATCATACCTAAGGACTTCTAATTCTAATCTATTGGATTTGTCCTTGAGTAGATTCCTTCGGCTCTGGCAGATCATAGGACGGTTTTTCCTAACCTTAGTCACCTTATATCTTCATGAATATCCTATTGTTGCCATCAAACCAAATATTTGAAAATCTTCTCAAAGTGTTTATGATCATGAAACATATTTTGTTAACACTTTGACAGTTTTGATTTCTTTTTGAAGGACTCCCCCTTCACATGTGCTCATGAATTTTTAGGAAATTTGCACATGCGTGAGGAGTTTGCACTTTTTGAATTGATCCACTTTCAGTGAACATGACCGATTCGAGACACGCTTTCATCACTAGTTAGACTAGCTTGAAATTATTACCCGTCTTGGTCAAGTCCAAAGAAAGTCTCTCGATATGGTACATTCTACTCAGACAAGTCCTATTCGAGACACGCTTACATCACTAGTTAGACTAGCTTGAAATTATTACCCGTCCAGGACAAGTCTTTTCGATTACTGACATTTTAAGCTTCGTCAATTCATAGGTACTTTCTGAGTCAAGCTCATTCGAGATTTAGTCACAATCTTTAATCACTTTTGATCACATTTTAATCATGTTTTCTCCCCCTCAAAAATAGCATATCGTGATATTTTTTATATCAACTGATTAAGAAAAAGCTTTTGGAGAGAAAGACATATTTGTTTTGCATGAATTTGGAACATTTTGTTTTTATACTCCCCCTTAATGATAGCTCATTTAAAATCAATGAAGGGTTTAAAGGGAGTTATCTTGAGCACTCATTTTGAGAAATCTTTTGAACAATCTTGAAAAAGTGCTCAAGAAAACGAGTTTATGCTTGAAATCTTTTTCGTTTGTTTAGACTCGAACTTATTGAAAAAGATTTCATCATTGAACGTACGAGTCCTTGATTTAAAAATAATCAGAAGTCATCATTCGGGTCCGGGTTTCGTACTGAAGTATATGAAAGCCATAGTGAAGAAACTTTTGATAAACGACATGTTTTAGAAAAACATTTAAAGAACTCCCGTTCAAGCATCTGTACATGTCCGTATCATTTTTGAATGACATTTCTAGAAACGTACAAAATATTGATTTATACGAGAGACATGTCGTGAGAAGAATATTTTTGGATTTTTTTGATTTTATATTGTTTTTGTATTTTTTGAAATTTTATATTTTGTATTTTGTTTTTGTTGGTTTTTCAAATTTTGTATTTTGTTTTTTTTTTTTATATTTACAGCAAAGCGATTTTGAAAATATTTTTCAAGAAGATTCGAGAAGACGTTCTAACTCCTCAGGGGTTAGGCTTCGCATGCCAATTCGTCGAACTAAATAGTCAAACCGTTCTTTTAGAAGGGCTTTAGTAAATAGATCGGCGAGTTGATAATCAGTCTTAACGAAAAATAATTCAACAGTACCCTCTTCCACGTGTTCTTTGATGAAATGGTAACGGACTTTGATATGTTTCGTCTTAGAGTGATATACGGGATTGCACGAGATGGCTATGGCACTTTTTGAGTCGTAATACATAGGTATTTTGTCAAAAGTAAAGCCATAATCTGTGAGCTGTGTCCGCATCCAAAGAACTTGGGCACAACACGCAGATAGAGACACATACTCGGCTTCAGCGGTTGATAGTGAAGTACAATCCTGTTTCTTTGACGACCAACTTACTAGCTTTTCACCCAAAAATTGTGCTCCACCTGATGTACTCTTTGCTGTAACTTGATCACCAGCATGGTCGGCATCTGAAAAAGCTGTTAGATTAAACCCTGAATCCTTCGGATACCAAAGTCCCATGTTAATGGTGCTTCGTAGGTACCGAAAGATCCGTTTAACCTCTTTGAGGTGAAGTTCGGTAGGCTTTGCCTGAAACCGTGCTAATAAACAAACAGCAAATTGAATATCGGGTCGACTAGCAGTCAGGTACATGAGAGAACCGATCATGCTCCGATATTTCTTCGGATTGATGGGTTCCCAAACAAATCAGCACCTATTTTTGGTGAAGTGACCATTGGTGTACCAACAGAATCACAGTTTTCCATTCCATGTTTTTTCAAAATCTCTATAGTATATTTAGCTTGATTGATAAAAATACCACGAGTGGATTGATGTATTTTTAAACCAAGAAATAATTTTAGTTCCCCCATCATGGACATTTCAAATTTGCTTTTCATGAGATTTTCAAAATGTTTTGAATGGTTAGGATTGGTTGATCCAAAAATTATGTCGTCCACGTAAATTTGAACGATCAAAATGTCATATTTGAATTTTTTGATAAACAAGGTGTCATCAACCGTTCCTTTGGTGAAATTGTTTTTGAGCAATGATGAGTGTCTAAATACTCATCATTTTGTACCAATCTGAACTGCCAAAACATACAAAAACACTCAAAAATACATTATAATACTTAAAATATCTTAGAAGTGTGTTTTATATGTTTCAAATACAAAATATGCAAAAACAAATGAAAAACGTACAAAGTTTGCATAATTGGCAGTTTCAGTCCCTCAAGTTTCAAATATTGACAAAACTAGTCCCTGAAGGTTTTAAATGAATAAAAAGTCAACTTAAGTCCTTGGGAAACCAAAAATGTTCACAAAACATCCCTGGATAAAAGTTTACACAAACTGGCAATTTTTACCCCTCAAGTTTCAAAATTGGCAAAATAGTCCCTGGGTATTCAAAACTGAAATATTTACAAATAATACCCTTGTACTATGCATGAATGACAAAATGGAACAATTTTGATAACATTTTGAGAAATTACAAGTTTAATCCCTTAAAAATCCAAATTTACAATAAAGGTCCCTGGAGTTTGAAAAATTGCAGAAAAGGTCCCTGGGTGTTTTTAAATGGAAAAATAAATAAATAAGTCCTTGGTTTATTAAATTTGGCAAGTTAAGTCCTTAAAAATACTTTGGGAAAATAACATGTTCAGTCCCTCACTTTTGCCAAATTTACATTTTTGGTCCTTATCACTAAAAAACCAACCGGACCCTTATTTTAAATAAATCCAAAACCAAATCCAACCCATCCTATCCCCTAAGCCCAACCATAAGCCCAGTCCAAACCCACCCTTTTAGTTTAAACGGGCGTTGACCCGCGTTGACCCATCCAAAACCGCCAAACACCCCCTCCACTGTTCATCTCCCTCACCACCACCTGAAACCACCATACCAGGTGGTTTTGCCACCTGCTACCTCCACCTCACCATCCTCCAGCTCACCCTAACTACTTTCCACCTCACAAATCAACCCAGATGGGCATTAAATGCCATCTCCACCATTTTTCACTCCCAAACCACATTTTGTCTCTGTTTTCTTCCATACAACACCAACTTGCCTAAAAATCTTCCCTTTTGTCCCCTGACACCTCCACAACACTCCAATGATCCTTAATTGTTCACCTTTGGCCCCAAGTTAACGTGTGACTTTTTGGCGGCAAAATCAGTTTAAACGGCTATGATCAATTCAGAGATTGGAGGGTCAAGATTTAAAGTGGGAAAGACTCAGAAGGTGTCCTAAAACCCTAATGAAGACTTATAAAAGAGGAGAAGACCAGAAGAAAGAGATATAGTTTATTTTTAGAAAAGTTAGTCTCGTTTAATTTGTAACTTGTTATCTCATTTAAATTTCAAGCTTTTAAGCTTTGTACTAGTCAATTAAAGTGTAACCTAAGCTTTTGTGATAATCAAAGTTAAGTTTCTAATTATATTTCATTTGGTGCAAATTTTCATCCTCATTTCGAATTCTAATAATCTGTGTTATTGTTATTGATTGGTTATATGGATTAATTAGGCTCATATAAGCTCCCATAAGCTCAAAACAGCTTCTAGTAACTTACTAATCAGCTTAATATAAAAATCTCACAAAATACAAATTTGGTCAATGATAGTCAACTGTAGCATTTGTTCTTAATTTCTGGGTTTCAAAGGCAATTTGGAAAGGAAGCAGCTTGGAGTATTAGTTTAGATCCTCAGGGGAGGAAATAAGTGGTTCTTGGTTCTTAGTTTCAAGCAGGAAAGCAACTTGTAAGTTTCTTAAAAATCTCATAATTATCTTTGTACTGAGTATGTATTGATCTTGATTATCATGGCAATTTTCTGTGTTTCCTAGGTTTAATTAGTGTAATAAAGTGTATTTGTGGTTTAAAATTGTTAAGTTGCTAAGTAGAATAACTTGTTAATCATTTTCTAAAAATCAAACAGTCAATATAGTATATTTGGTGTTCTTGTGTATTTGTGGGAATTATCTGTTTCTAAGTGCTTAATTACATCTAATATATTATAATAAGTCATGTTGGATCAGTAGAATAAGCTTTGAAAGCCATTTACCTCACAAATCATAAAACAGACTAGTTAAAAGGGGTGTTTGGATTTACATGTTCTGTGTTACTCAGCTTGGTATTGTTGTAATTTTTAGTGTATACAAGTCATTCAGTATCACATTAGCCCAGAGAAACAAAAATAAACATGTCTTAGTTGGTTAAATAGTCAAAATCACAAGGAATACATCACCACAGTTAACTGTGGTGATATTGGAGTCCATAACTCATCAAATCTACTCACAAGTTAGTAATATAGCTTATTTCAATCTTAGTATAGCTTGATATGATATAATAAATCAGTAAGATAAGTTAGAAATTCAACAAAGTCAAACTAAGTAGTTTTATTTAAAAGTCAAATTTGCTTCATCTCAGATTTTCTCAAAACTTAGGTGATTTTTCTAGAATTTAGGAAGCTAATTGAAAGCTTGAAAATTCTTGTGCTTATTATCTACCATCTAAACTATAGAAATCTAGGTTTGTCTGATTTTTAAGATTTTTATTCAAGCTTATGCAAAAGCTAAAAGTACCTTGCAGGGCAATAGGTTCCCCTGTGCACAGGTTTTAAGTAAAGTACCAAGACCCCTAGTTTGCAACTCAGTGGACCCCACACCCTAGGTTTCAGCTTAAGTGTAGCTTAATATACCAGCTTATCATATCTAGGATTAGTTTAGACTTTAGCTTATTATAGGATAGCTTTTAGGATCAAATTTGTGATCTTTGTGAAGCAAGCTACACTGATTACTCAGTATTTGATCACCAATCCAAAAGCTCATACAGAGCTTATTAGTGAACCAATAAGGTAGCTTATTAGCTTAATCTGTAGCTTATCAACCCATAGTTGAACCCCTAGGCTTAGCTTGAACCCTATTTCAATCTAGTGGACCCCACAACCCTTGGAACACAACTGCAAGGCAAAGCCTTGCCCTGCACACCTGCACATCACCACCACACCACCAACTTAAGTGGTGGCTGCAGCCCACACCATTAGGATCCACACCCCCAACCTAGCTTATTACAACCCCCCTCCTACCCAGGTTCAAGAATTGACCCATAGTTTGACCTACAAACCAGTGGACCCCATCTTAAATTGTCCCTAATCTCTGTCCCATTTCTGAGACAGAACTCAAATAAGCAAGTGCTTATTTGAGCTTCTCAGCTTATTTTAGGAGCTCATATCATTAAGTTTAGTCTAATATAGTTCAAATAACTTAGGTAAACTAGATTTCACCATAGTGGACCCCACATAACCTCAGTTTAGCTTATTTCCTAGTTTAGTCAACCATAGTCAACTGTTTTGATTCTTAGCTTATATCTAGCTTATTTTTAAGTTCTAAAGTAGTTGTCTTTATTAAAGTTTCATTATTTAAGCATTTAAGTAGTTTTATAAAATAAAAACCAGAAAAAGCAAACATAAAAAATAGTGATAGCTTCTATTTAATAGAAATTATCTAATTAATTTTCATTTTAGCTTATTAATAAGCAATTGTCCAATTTTATAATTTTATAAATTACTTAGTACCTTAAAGTAGTTAAAATAATTTTGTTAGAATTTTCCTAAGCAGTTTACTATTAATTAGATTTAAAACTAGTTTAAATAATTAAATAGGTAATATTAGTAATTAAATAGTTTTATTTAATTTTAATCAACTAAAGTAGAATTTTATATTTTTCCTAAGTTTTATAATATAGTTAAGACTTTTAAAAAATAGTTTCATAATTTCCCCTGTTCATTTAATAATTTCCTTATTTAAATTAATTAAATTAGTTTAAAATTAATTAAATAGTAATTAATTAGTCAATTAGCTTAAATATAATTTTTAGCAAGTTTTTATAATTTTGTAGTATTCCTGTAGTGTTTAAATAGTTTTATAAATTTTATCATAATTTTCTAAGGTAATTTAGTATTAATAGTAACTTAAAATAGTTAAAATAGTTTAATTAAGTTAAATAGTTATTAATTAATAAAATACTTATAAAAAGACAAAAATATTTATTTTAATTTTTTATACTTTCTTCAAGTTCTTAGTTAAGTTTAGAAATTATTTATTTAAGTTTTTAGATTTATTTGTAATAATTGTAATTTTTAGTTAATTTAAATTAAGTCTTAAATTAGATTTTAATTAGTTTTATTAATTAAATAGTAATTAAATAAATATAATAATCATTTTCATAATTTAAATTTCATTTTCTATTTTCTTAAATATTAAGTTTTTAAAAGTTCACTTTTAGTCCCTGTAGTTTGTAATTTGTTAAATACCACTTTTCTCTGTCTGTTATCTGATTATCTGATTTTGTGTTTATTTCTGTATTTCTGTTATAATTTCATATTTTCCAAATATCAAGCAATCAGTAGTGTAATCAACTCTCAAAACATATTCGTTACTGTCCTCAGTACCACTTACTTTCCTTTCCGTCAACAAATACAATTTCAATCTCGTTGGGATTTAATGATCCGGGGATTTCCCTATATTTCCACGGTCAATATTAACTTGCACTTTCTCCCAGGTGGGCCTAACAGCTTCACAAGGCTGACTGGTTGGTTTGGGAGGAGTCAAGCAAGAAAGATGATAGTTCGTCATACCACGCTCTTGGAGCTTGTTTTAAACCATAAATGGCTTTCTTAAGCTTGTAGACGTAGTCTGGATGATCTTTGTCGATGAATCCCTCTGGCTGACTCACATACACTTCTTCTTTCAGAGTTCCATTCAAGAAAGCTGTCTTAATGTCCATCTGATAGACTGTGATGTTTTTATGAGCTGCATAGGCTAAGAAAATCCGGACTGCTTCAAGTCTAGCTACAGGCGCGAATGATTCCTCGAAATCTATCCCTTCTTCTTGTGGATAACCTTTAGCCACTAGACGAGCTTTGTTATGAATTACAGTCATTTCCTCATCCAGTTTGTTCTTCCACAACCACTTGAGATCAAGAAAACGTTTATCAAGTGGTCGTTCAACAAGTTCTCAACTATCATGTAATAGGTATTAAAGAAGTTCCTTCTGCATCGCTTCAATCCAAGGGTTTTCTGCCATTGCTTCCCAAATGTTCTTTGGTTCTTTGAGGCTTATTGAGGAAATGTAAATGCACAATTCGAGATCGGTGGAAAGTTGTCTCCTCGTCTGAACTGGCTTTGAAGGTTCACCAATAACGTGTTCAATTGGATGGTCTTTTGTCCATTTGAGTGTGGAAGGGTACCTTGTGTTAAACATATGTGTGTTAGATGGTTCTTGTAACCTTGAAGAAGATTCAGCAGAGTCTGTTGCAAATGGGTTTTCAAATACTTCTTCATCTTCTAACGCAACATCGTTTGAATTATTTGTAGGTTCTTCTTGAAAATTTGTGTTATGGTTTTGCTCATCAACTCTTGGTAGAACAATTTCAATAACTGGAGTTGCTGGAGTAGATGTTGATGATGCTGAGGGAGTTGGTGTTTCAGCTTCGATTGTTGCAGATGCATCTTGTGATGGTGGCAGTTGATGGTTTTGAGCAGGTGCAGCGTAATGTTGTGGAGATGCATTAGTCGAAGTTCCACCATAATATTCATCAAACATTAACTCGAAGAAATTTTCCAGGTCTTGTTCAGAAGGTTTATCCGTGTTTGTTGAATGAGCTCCTTGAGGCACGAGTCCTAAACTGATGTGTTTGATTAGAAGCCATCGGATTAAGAGCGGGTTCTAGAGCGAGTCTCTCAGAAGCCATCGGATTAAGCGCGGGTTCTAGAGCGAGTCTCTCAGAAGCCATTTGTGAAATCTCATCAAACTTCACATTCATCGTCTCCATTATCCTTTTCGTTCTTCTATTATACACCCTGAATGCCCTCGAGTTTTCTGAATATCCAATGAAGATTCCAATATCACCCTTAGCTTTCAACTTTCCTAGATCTTCTCTGTCATTCGTCGGATAGCACAAAGCGCCAAACACGTGAAGGTAAGAGATGTCAGGTTTACAGTTGTTCACTAGCTTATATGGGGTTTTATTGAATCTTGGATGTACTAGAGATCGGTTTTGAGTGAAACAAGCAGTGGCAACAGCAGCAGCCCATAAGAATAGTGGTGCACTGGAATAAATCAGCATTGTGCGAGCAGCTTCCATAAGAGTTCGATTTCTTCTTTCAACTACCCCATTCTGCTGTGGAGTTCTAACAACTGATGTTTGGTGAGTGTTTCCCACATCTTCAAAGTAGGTTCTTAACTCCTGATTTGTGAATTCTGTCCCATTATCTGTTTTTACAATCCTTACTGGAGCTTGAAGTAGAACTTGAATATGCTTCAGAAAGGTAATGATGGTACCTGGTGCTTCGTCTTTTGTTCTCAAAAACTTTACCCAAGTATATCTTGAATAATCATCAACAATAACAAGAATATACTTCTTCCCATTAATGCTTTCAACTCTCATTGGGCCACATAAGTCCATGTGCAACATATGTAACCTTGCTTCCGAACTAGGTACAGTTTTGGGTTTATATGATGCTCTTTTGCTTTTTCCTTGTTCGCATGATGGACAAAGGTGTTCCTTGGTGTATTTGAACTTAGGAAGTCCGGTGACGATGTTGTCTTTGGCTAACTTGTTGATGGTGTCGAAATTGAGATGGGATAATCTTCTATGCCACAGCCAGGACTTAGTTTCGGTTGCCCTTGTCATAAGACAAATTGGTGATGTAGAAGCCATTTGGTTGATGTCGATAGCATACAAGTTTGTACCACGATCACCAGTTAAGAGATCATCACCAACCAAATTTCTAATAAAAACCGTGTTTCTCCTGAATGCAACTTCTAAATCTGCATCACAAAACTGCCCAACTGAAAACAAATTGTGTCCCAACCCTTCGACGTAGTAAACTCGAGTGATCAAAAAATTCCCAAACTGAAGATCTCCAAAACTCAGAATAGCTGCTACATGATCATTTCCAAAGCGTATAGTTCCCATGAATTTCCAGAAGAAATTGATCAGCAACTTTAAATTCCCGGTCATGTGCTTGGAGCAACCCGAGTCGACGATCCAAAGACATATTTCGATAACCTGCTAAGAACAGAAGAGTTTGTATTTGGAAACCATTTTAAATTTGGTTCCATGGGGTTAGGAGTAAATTCTGAATCACACACATCAAAGGTTGCTACATGTTTATTTTGAACAACTTCTAATTTGCCATTCTTAAGAATGAACTCTCTACCCGTAGGTATCCACATACAAAACTTAAGGTAGTTCCTAGGCATTCGACTACTAGTGGTAGACCTAAAGCGTGCAGCTAATCTTTCTATAGATCTAGATCTAGCACTAGTTCCCTTTGGAACATACTTCTGTTTAGGCGTAACATTCACATTCTTAGAAACACATTCATCATGAACATCATTAATTAAACATTTCTTGCATATTAAACAAACAGAGTCATTACATGCATTAGAACCAGTACTTTCGACATTACATTCAGATGAATCATGTTTCTTATTACAAAGCGATAAATTCCTAGGGTGTTCTTCTACTTCTTCAACTTTATTCTTGCTACTACTCGTAGAGGCAGATGAGACTCTATTGTTCCTTGTATTGCTCCTAGGCTTTAGTCTGCTGCTCCTAGAGGTGCTTTCTAATCCTGTAGAAGGTAAGGCACACGCGTTAGGATTTATATTGTTGTCCTTTTTAGCATCACTAGACTCTTTAGAATTATCCTTTTTGCACGCATTTGTCTTAGATGTGGAGGCAGACGCATTAGTGGGACTAATCCTAAAAAGGCCAGGTGCTATCACTTTTGGTGTTTCGACAACCGCTTTTTCTTTATCAACAATCTTTTCATTATCACATTGCTTGGGCAAGGGTGTTGGAGTGACTGGTTTTGTCAAATCCTTTTTCTCATTGACTTTTGGAGCAAACCGTGAAATTGACATTTTTGGTTTGTTAACCGGGTTTGAAACATTTGGTTTCTCCGAAGTCGAGGGTTTTTGCAAACTTAGTTTCCTTACCCTTCCCTTTTTGACTTTCAAGCTGAGCCCTCAAAAGATCATTTTGCTCTTTCATGTTCTTGAAGGCACGCTCGTACGACAGTTTGTCATACTTGCATTCTTCGCTTTTTCGATCAAGTTGTTTAAAATATGACACATTTTCTTTTTCAAGTTTAATAAGAGCATTTTCATATTTTGAAACAATTTCGGAGGTCTCAGCTCTCAGTCGTTCATTGTCTTGAACAGAACAAGTTTGTAAAATGATGGACATAATATCAGTAGTCATAACGGCTTCAAAGAGAGAATCATTTAGGTTTTCCAAAACATTGATTTGCTCAAAAGGTTCATTAGCCTTCTTTATCAGGGATTTGTGATCCGTGACGAAGTCAGTTGTTTCTTTCAAAAATGCTTGTTCAAAATGAATTACTCGAGCATGGATGTTATTAATTTGAGGAGCAAATTCATTTTCGAGAATCTTTTTAAGCTGTAAATGAACCGTGGAATTCCAGTTGATCTCATTAAGTCTCGTTTTAGATTCTAAAGTCGTTTTAAGTTGCCCAATTCTGGTTTTAAGATCATCAAGATATCCCCTTGCATCACTTGTGTTAAAAGTGTTGTTTGAGGAAATCTGTTCCATGTTAGAAATCTATTTGGAAGCAACTACTTTCTTAGAAAACATTTTTGAGAATGGTCATTTTATGGAAAACACTGATGGTTCTTTTTATGGAACGAAAGTAATTCCCGAAAGTTTGTTCAATTTGTTGTAATCAATGGGTTTCAAATCCTTTTGTTTCATTTTAGTTATACTCTCTTCGACAAGTTCCATCGTTTCCACAGAATCCCGAACGACTGGAGGATCATGTTTGGTGTAAATAAGATTACCATTATACAAAACATTCTGTTCTTCCTGAGCTTTCTTGAGATTACAAGGATTTGTGTTACCAAGAGCCATTTTGTGTTTCGTATGGTAAATCGGATTAGTTTGATTTGAAATCATTTTCATTGTTTGACTTGACTGACCCGACTTAACCACTAATTCTTCTAGATGTGCAATCTTGTGTTCTAACTCTACGATTTCTTCCAAAAGTTTATCTTCTTTCTTTGCAAAGTCCTTTTTCAACTCATCCTGTTCTTTTTCAAGATTGGAGTAAGCTGTTTTTTGTTTTGAAAGTTGGTTTGTTAACTCAGAAATTTCTTGTTTTAAAGAGTTAATGGTTTTTGTTGAATTAATTTCAAGAGTATCAAACTTGTTTTTCCATTCCCTATCTTTAACAAATAACTTCTTATAACCAATTTCAAGTTCTGACTCGCGTTCTTTGTGAATTTGAAAACTTTTAGAATTTTCCTTGTATCTCTCAAGCTCAGTGGTCAATTTCTCATTCGCGGCCTTAACTTCGCGATTGACCTTTTTAACCTTCTCAATTTCAATACCACAATTGTTTAATAATGATTCAAATAAAGCACGTTTTTCCTCATCATTCTCAGCATGCGCTGAAACGAAGCCTCCATTATGATTCACACCTAGAGTTGCTGAAGGAGTATTGCTACTACTTGGCGTGTCCAGGTATGTATCATAAGTGGGTGCTTGCTTCTCAGAATGATGTTCCTCATGAGGAGACATATCAAATATATCATTATTATGACATGTGTTGAAATTTGATACCTCAGATGGTGCATTGGTGTCATAAACAGGTAGTGTGTCAGAATCCGTGTCATACTTAGCTTCCTGAAGATTCGCCATGAATATGCAGTTTGCATCGATATCCTCTATGTCTTCCATTTCATCCATAAGATCCATAAAATCATGTTCCTCTGCATTCAACTAAAATCATGTTCCTTGCCATATGACCTACACCTTGGCAGTTGAAACACTTTACCGGATTTCCCTGATTCACATTTCCATAATTCCCAACAACTGGAGCTGCCACATTCCTATTCTGATTACCCATTGCCTGATTACCAACATTTTGACCCCTCTGATTTCCAACAAACTGACCATACTGATTCCCTGCATACTGACCTGCATTCTGATTCCCTGCATACTGACCTGCATTCTGCATATTCTGATTACCCATATTGAATCCAGTAGCATATCCCTGTTGATTCCCATCAACTCCAACCATTTGGCCTCCGTTGCCCATATTGAAACTCGGCTGAGCTATCTGCTTGTTGCGAGTGTTCGATGAAATCCTTTGGTTGTTGTTAGTAGGTGTAGAATAACGTCCTTGGAATGCCTTTGTCAGAAAAGCAAACGCTTGTGTCAAGGCTGTAGTAGCTTCATCATTGTCAGTGAATTCTGGTTCTTGGAATTGTGGGTATTACTGTTGTGGAATAACATATTGTTGTTGTGGGTAGAATTGTTGTTGGTAGACAAGTGTTGGTTGTTGAATGTAGGATGGTTGCATGTATTTGTGAGTTGAAGATGATGATGGTTGTTGTGTGTTTATAGGTAAAGGTGTTGGTGTATTAGCCATTAATGCAAGAGGATCATGCTTTTTAGCTCGTAATTCGGCCCTTACTTCATTAGCTTCATCTTGATTTTGCTTCAAGAAGTCATACAACTGATCATAAGTCACTTCATGCAAATTCTTTGTCTGATAAACAATAGTGACATATCTTCCCCATTCTGGTTGCAACTCATTCAGAAAATTGGTGTTGTTAGCAATATTTGTCTGACTGAGGTTGTGTCTCGATAAATCATTCATGATCTTACAAAACCTGTGGTAGTACGACTCTATGGATTCACCATGTATTGAAGTAAACTTGCGAAGTTCCTTAAGCAATTGTGTTTCCATTTCCTGTATCCCGATGTCTGTCCCATACATTAACCTCTTGACTCTTTCCCAGACTGCATGTGCACTTACTTCGCTATAAACAGTAGCATAAATGGTTTTAGATAAACCAAGAACGACGTAATGAAATGCCTGATCATCAGCTGCAATCTGTTGTCTGTCTTGCTCAGTGTACTCAGTCTCATTTTGATCTCTGTAGAACGGTTATATTGGGGGGGGGGGGTGTTCCATTTGGATCTCCAGGGTATAGGACTTGTATTGGTTTGAAGGGTCCATCCACAATGGATTTGACAAGAAGTGTTCCATTTGTTTTGCTCTTAAGATAGCGCATCATACGACTAGCCCATTGTGAGTATCCACCCTTTGACAGCATGGGAGGTCAGTTTTCGGCACCGGCTGCATGAATGTCTTGCTGAGTTGCCATTGATAGATGATAAAGTTGATGTTGGATCGATTCAACGAAGTAGTAGTTGTGTTTAGTGTAAGTTGATGCAAGTTTTTATGGTGAAAAATTTGATCTGAAACCTTAAAAACCTCAATAACTTCTTCCAGGAGCGTTTTTAGTCAACTCTGATGATTTGTTCTTATGCGTAAACCTTGATCTTATGCGTAGACACTAATCTTATGGTTAACTTGAATCTTACGCGTAACTGATAACTTATGCGTAAACAAAAAGTTAGGCGTAAAGAGAAGTTATGCGTAAACTGAAAGTTTAGGCGTAAACTTTTACTTTATGCGTAAGTTTTTGGCTTAGGCGTAAGAAATTGTTTATGCGTAAGGTTAAAGAACCAAACAAATCTCTCAAACTTTTCCAAGCTTGAAAGATATCCCGTGTCGAAGTATTCCACTAACTTGTGCAAGCTAGGGAAGTACTGATGAGTGTGTAAATACTCATCATTTTTACCTTTTCTGAGCTGCCAAAACATCTAAAAACACTCAATATTGTATCAAAATAATGAAAATATCCCAGGAAAGTGTTTTACATGTTTCAAATGCAAAATAATCAAAAACAGATGAAAAATGCACAAAGTTTGCATAATTGGTAGTTTCAGTCCCTCATCTTTCAAAAGTTGTCAAATCTAGTACCTAGTTGTTCTAAAAACTTGAAAAAGACACCAAAGGTCCTTTTAAATCAAAAAGTGACATAATTAGTCCTTTGGTGCAAAGTTTCACAAAATGTCAAGTTTAGTCCCTGAACTTTGAAAATTGTCAAAAATGGTCCCTGGGATATTAAAAACTTTGAGAAAAACGAATTTTGTCTTTGCACTAACCTTTTATGGCAGGATTGGTCCTTGGTGGAAAAGTTTGGTGAATTTACACAAATGGTCCCTGAAGTTTGAAAGTTTGGCAGAATTAGTCCCTGGTGAAATTTAAATGGAAAAGTCAACTTTGGTCCATGTACTATTCACAACTTGGCAAGAAAGACCCTTTGAAATACTTTGGAAGATGGCCAAGTTTCACCCTCCAACTTTCGAATAATTACAAAATTAGTCCTTGTGAATTTCAAAACCATAACCGGACCTTAATAATACTACCCTAATCCAATACCAAAACCAATCCATTAAACCACCCAAGCCCACTTTCCTTTCTTTTTGGCCCAATCACCAGCCCACCCTTTTTATTAATAAAACACGGGGTCAAAGTTTGACCCCCTTGGTCAAACCGGTCAAACAACCATCATCTCCCAGCCTTCCCTCCCCCACAACCCAACTTGCAGGTCCCATCACCTCACCCCTCCATCACAAGCCACCGCCCAACCCACTACCCCTTTCACCTCAGCATTAAATGCTGCCACCCCTTGCTTATAACAGTCCAAGTCCCACACACCATTTTTCCCGCCAAAATTAAAATCAAAGGCCAGGATCAATTTAATCAGAATCAAGGGCTAGGATTTGATGGGAAATGATCAGAGAGGCATAAGAAACCCTAGAAGTCAGCTATAAAAGGAAGAAGGATGCAAGGAATGAAGTGTGTAGTTAATTTAGTCAAATTTTAGTGTCGAATTAAATTAAGTTTTTAAATTCAGTGTAATTTTTCCAATTCAAGTATTGTAGTAGCTTCCTTATTGTAATCTAAGTCTTTTCATGTTATAAAATTCAAAGTTTCAGTTCTGTTCTTGTTTATGCAAACTACTTAATTTTCTGGATTTTTCAATAAGCTTAGTTGTGATTTGTATCAATGAACATGGACTGAGATAGGATCATTTAAGTCCCCTTAAGCTTGTTGAAGCTTTTAGAGACCTTAAAAACCAGTATTACTAGAAAAAACCAAAAATACAAAAAAGTCAACCATAGTCAACTGTGCTTGTTTGAGTTTGATTTCAGGTATCAAGAGCATTTGTGGGCAAGCTTGGAAGTGGATTTGGCCTATCTAAAGATAGGCATCAGTGGAAAACTCCTTGTTCATGCTAGGGGTGGTTTGTAAGAATTTGCTCATTTAAATTTTCCTCTAAAAATCTTAGTTTCTGATTGCTTGTTTGTATTTGGTATTCTGTGCTTGTTTATGCTTATTTAAGTGTTGTTTAGTTAATTCATAGCTTAATATAAATAACTTATTTGTTAAGATTTGTAGTTACTTTGAATCCTAGTTTTAACAGTCAAAATAGTTTAAGTGATAATTTTATGTATTTGGCATTGTTCTTTGCTCCTAAGTGCTTATTTAAGCTTAGTATATCAGTATAAGACCTTGTGGTTAGGTTTCATAAGCTGTCAAAACCTTTTGCCTCCTAAAACACAAAATAGTCTAATATAAAGGGGTGTTTGGATTTGGTTCATTCACTATGTTAATAAGGTTCTTGGTTGTCAACTTTGTGTGAAAACTCTGTCTCAGTATCAAAATAGTTCAAACAAACCTTAATATTGGGTGTCATAGAGTAAAAAGTCAAAATCAAAGCTCATACCCCTTGATCAGGGGCGAAGCTTCATAGGGGCCGGGGGGGCGCCCGACCCCCCAAAAATTTTTTTGCGATGTAGGGGGTATATTGTTTTCGTGTAGAAAAATTTTGGTATATTCGGTTTCGACCCCCCAAAAATTTCGGTATACCTGAAATATAGCCTTAGGAAAAAAAAATTAGATCCCGACCCCCCACTTACAAAATCCAAGCTTCGCCACTGCCCTTGATTTGATCACTGTTGGATCAGTTGATTCCACAACACCTTAAATCACTACAAAATTGCTTAAGCTCACTTGATTTAGCTTCATTTTAGTTAAAATCATCACAACAAACCAGTAAATCAAGATCTAGGTTCACATAAGTCAAAGTATCAAGTGTACTCAAAAAGTCAAAAGTGCATAGTCAGTTTTTTCTCCAAAATGGGATGAATTTCCATGATTTTTGTGATTAGTTTGGATCCTTGAAACTTGTTGGGTAGTTAGTCTATAAGCTTAAGTTGAGATTTGCATAATTGTTTGATTTTTGTGATTTTATTGTGTGGACTAAAACACCCCTGGAACACAGCTGCAGGGCAAACCATTGCCCTGTGCATCAGCTGACCATCTCACCACCATCACTTTGGTGGTTGACTGTGGCCAACTCAGTGGGCCCCAGTGGTTCATTTTTGGTTTTCCCAACCCCCCTCCTACCAGGGATCATATTTTGACCCTTGGTTTGACCTAGAGATAAGTGGACCCCACCTGGAATCAGTCCTCAAGTTTGTCCCCATTCTGTGTTATATTTCAAGTTTCAAAGTGCTTATTTCCATCTTTTTAGCTTATCAGTGGTTGTTGTTTGTTGTTTCTAGCTTATTTAAGTCACTTTAGCTTATTTGTACCTAATTTCTTCATTGTGGACCCCACACTCAGTCATTTGTGCTTATTTGCTTACTCAGTCAATAAAAGTCAAACTGCTTAAGTAAAGGGGGTGCACACTGCTTATTTTTAAGCTAGATAAAAAGTTGTTTTACAAAAGTATCTTATTTTCATCTAACTTTTAGCTGTCAAAAAGAAAAACACCAAAAATCCAAATATAAAACAATTGATAGCTTCTATTTAATAGAAACTATCTTTTTCATTCTTCATTTCAGCTTATTTATAAGCACTTTTCCATTTTTATAATTTTATAAATTTTCTAGTACCTTTAAGTATTTAAAATAATTTTCTTAGATTTTTACTAATCTATTTACTATTTATTAGATTTAAAACTAGTTTAATTAATTAAATAGGTAATATTAGTTATTAATTAGTTTTCTTAAATTTTTAGTAACAACAGTAGGTTTTTATAATTTTTCTAGGTTTTATAAATTAGTTAAGACTTTTAGAAAATACATTTTTAGTTTCTACTGTTAATTTTCCATTTTTCTTATTTTAATTATTTAAATTAGATTTAAAGTAATTAAAAGGTAATTAATTAGTGGAATAGCCTTAAATATAATTTTTAGAGGTTTTTATAATTTTGTAGGATTTCTATGATGGTTAAATAATTTTATAAATTTTCTCATAATTTTCTAAGTTAATTTAGTATTAATAGTAATTTAAATTAGTTTAATTAGTTTAATTAAGTTAATTAGTTTTTAATTAATAATAAAACCATAAAAAGACAAAAATATTTCTTTTTATTTTTTATACTTTCTTCAAGTTCAATTTTAAGTTTAGAAATTGTTTTTGCAAATTTTTAGTTTAATTTGTAATCCTTGTAATTTTTTGTTAATTTAAATTAGACTTAAACTAGATTTTAAATAGTTTTATTAATTAAATAATATTTAAATATTAAAATAATCATTTTTATAATTTCATTTTCATTTTAAATTTTCTTTTAATTGTAAGTTTCAAAAGTTTCAA
The DNA here is from genome assembly GCA_030686995.1 of Artemisia argyi. Taxonomy (NCBI): domain Eukaryota; kingdom Viridiplantae; phylum Streptophyta; class Magnoliopsida; order Asterales; family Asteraceae; genus Artemisia; species Artemisia argyi. The sequence goes on from CM060677.1 coordinate 104,316,644, forward strand.
AAGCACCCCCTGTAGTTTGTAATTTATCAAAACCCACTTTTCTGTCTGATTACGTGAATCTTAATTGTGAATTTGTGCATATACCTGTATATCTGTTATTTGTGAATATTATATCTGTGTACAAATACCAAAATATCAGTAGCAAACTCAATTCCATATCATCTGGGCTACTGTCCTCAGTGTCACTCATTCCTAAACGATTTCAAATAGCACCATTTCAATCTCGCTGGGACTTTAACGACCCAGGGACATACTATACTATCACCGGAGAATTGGAACGAGGCTATTTTTTACTTGTTGACCTTGGTCAATAATATCTGACTGCTTTTACTCCAATCAAAATTTAGCGCCGCTGCCGGGGAGGTTGTTGCGTGTTTTAAAAAATCGTTTTAAGTTTAGTGGTTTTCAAAACCCTCCCTTTACAAATTTCACACAAATTTGTAAAAAGTTTTTTGTAAAAATATAATCATATCAAAAAAGTTCATTAACACTTTTCCTAAAGTGTTAAAAACACCAAAAAAAATAACAAAACAAACTGTGAAGTTAAATTACTTCGTTTTCTTTAAGATTACAACCTGAAACAGTTGGTTTAAGGTAAGTTCTGACATTAAATTGCGAACTGAAGAGGAAACCTATTTACTTCCTCCCGCCAGCCTGCGAGTAATCTTAAAAGAACGATTTCGGTTAACGAACCAGTTCCAAAAATATTTCCCAAGTTTTCTGCACACACACCCATAAGCCTAAAGCAGTTTTTCAAATTAATAAATACATAAAATCTTACCACCGCAAACCAAGGCTGAACACCTACCAACTGGGGGTGTGGACATAATAAGTTCCCAAACTTAAGATTAAAACTTGCCTTTATATCCCTGTGAGTGGTGTACCTTTTTCAAAGAAGCCATTCACTTGTGATAACTGGTTTAAGTTCACTGTGGTTTTGCCTTGATCTTGTTTTGAAAAATTGTTTTTAGTGCATGCGCACTCGGTCACAAACAAAACGTAAAAATCAGAAAAACGTACCCGAGCTACGTTCTGTTACAGAAGAACCATAAACCGAAATGGCCGCTGGGCCACCACCACCATTACCACCCCCTGACCCTCCCAGGGATGTGCCAGCTCCTGATCTCCGAACGATGGAGGAGTTGTGCCAGCCTACCATGCAAGGGCGGGGTGGGCCTATTGCACCACTCACTATTGAGGCTACGGACTATGGCCTCAAGCACCACATGATCCAACAAGTCCATAATTCGTGTCAATTTCACGGATTACCGGGTGACGATGCTAACAAGCATCTTGACAAATATCTCACGGTCACCCAAAGCATGAAACAGCATGGTGTCACGGATGATGCCCTCCGGCTGTATCTCTTCCCCTATTCTCTCACTCATCATGCCACTGCATGGTTTGACCGACTCCCAAAGAATTCTATTCGTACCTTTGATGAAATTGTAACCAAGTTTTTAGCAAAATATTTTCCACCTTCCATGGTTACCAAGTTACGAAATGATATCAGCAACTTCCGGCAACGTCCCGATGAGTCTCTTTCTGAGTAGGATCTTTTGAGTAGGATCTTCTGAGTAGGATCTTTTGAGTAGGATCTTCTGAGTAGGATCTTATGAGTAGGATCTTTTGAGTAGGAAAAGGGTTTTTTGCTAAACTTTAAGCAAAGGATTACCAACCAGCTAAAAAAAACGATTTTTTTCACCCAAAACTCATTTTCCACTTGTTTCTTTTGATCAAATCTTTCTCAAAACACTTAAAATCACTAAAACTTCAATAAAGACAACAACTTTAACACTAAAACTTGTAAAAATCAAAAATTTTTGAAGAAAAAGTGCACGTATATATGAAAAATACGCAACTTTTTAACGAAAACTTGATAAAAACACTCCTAAATCATTGTTTGGCGATTGATACCACTTGTAAGACCTTAAATCTATCAACTTTATCACAAATATAAGCACTAGATGAAGTAAAGATGGTGACTTGTATGAATATGTATGGCGTTAGTATATGAAAAAGAGAGATAAAGATGAAGAGAACTTTTTGTTAATACAAATATCGCCTAAAAACGTTATTTATATTTTGGAAAAATACCATCAAAACGTATTAAACTTGTCACCATTTTCAATTCTATGTACTAATCTTTTTTTTTCTAAACAATTACTAAACTCTCTAAAATGGTCTATTGTGTGTACTCGATGGCCGCCCGATGACTGCCCGATGGCTGCCCCTTACACACAATAGACCATTTTAAAGAGTTTAGTAATTGTTTAAAAAAAAAGATTAGTACATAGAATTGAAAATGGTGACAAGTTTAATACATTTTGGTGGTATTTTCCCTTATATTTTACGATATTTGCTAAGTTTTGTTAACGACAAAATGTAAACTTTAGTTTCTAAGTAAATCATAATCTTAGTTTTAAAGACTAGAGATTTGCTACATTTTACATTTCATAAAACACAACACTTTTTATTTCTTAAAATAGAAATGTCACATCATATTTATGGCAAGTTTTGTCAATATACATTTATGGAAAGAAAGTGTGTTTAACTAACCATGTTTGCTTGCACAAGTTTTGTGTTTGACTAGGTGTAATGAGATGTGACATTGTTTGGTTTGCAAGATTTATTGCAAAACCAACTGCAAGCCTGGCGGAACCCTGGGGGTACACGGGCGGAACCCATCTGAGGGTTCCGCCGTATCCGCCAGACCTGCAGAAGGTTTTGCTATAAATACTAAGCCACAAGTTTGATTTTTGGCTTATCACTCTATATCATATTTTCACACATTCATTCATTCTTTCATCTAACCCTTTAACATCTCAAATGTGAAGTTTCTTTTTGTAGCAAAGAGATTCACGAGTTCATAAAAAGTTACAAGTATTCAACACAACGTTGCAAGACTTGTTAGCTTAGCATTGTGTAGACTTGTGTAGTTTACACTTCATTTGATTGTGTATTTTCATTAGTGATCGGTTAGTATTTTAGTCCTTAAAATACAAAGTGTGACGGGAGTTGTTGTACCCTTGTAAAAGAATTAACGAGAGTGGTTGTACCCTTGTAAAAGAACTCGACATCTAGCTTAGTGTCGGTAAACGTGTATAAGCGACGTGTAAGGTTTTCTCCGCCGGTGAAAGGAGCTTGTTGACTAGTGAAAGAAACTCTCGAGTTGGATACTCGGGGCGTGGACGTAGGGCAAGGAAAAAGAGTCCTTGTAGCCGAACCATGATAAATACTTGTGTTATGGTTTGATCGTTTCTTTCTTTATACTTGCATGTTATATATTGTGTTTGTGTATATATATCTTTGATCAAAACGGAAAGTTTCAAAAGATAATTAAACAAGTTAAAAAGATTTTAAACGGTAAACTATTCAACCCCCCTTCTAGTTTTCTACAATTGGCATCAAGAGCTACGTTACTCAAGCTTTTAAAATATATTGTGTTTTAAAACTTGAAACGATTCATGGATTTTGAAAATTACAAAGAAGGGCAATCTATGCAAAGACCACCACTTTTTGAAGCAAATGGTTTTATATATTGGAAAAACCGTTTTGAAACTTACGTGAAATCTAAAGATATAAATTTATGATATATAATCATTGATGGTGATAATATAGTTACTAATATTAAAGATGATGATCAAAAGAAATTGATTGCTAAAAATAATGAAGCTAAAATGATGCTTTACAATGCTTTGCCTAAGAAAGAGTATGAAAGAGTCTTTATGTGTAAAACCGCCAAAGATATTTGGCAATCTTTAATAGTCACTCATCAAGGAAACTCACAAGTTAAAGATAACAAAATTGATCTTCTTGTTTAACAATATGAACAATTTGTTATTTTCGAAGATGAGATTATTGATAATGCATTTGCTAGGTTTAACACTATTATTACTTCACTTAAAGTACTTGATGAATCTTTTTGTAGTAAGAATTTTGTCAGGAAATTTCTTAGAAAACTCCATCCGAAGTGGAGAGCAAAAGTGAAGGCAATTGAAGAATCCAAGGATCTTTCAAGCATGTCACTTGACGAGCTAATTGGAAACCTCAAAGTTCATGAAATGGTAATGGAAAAAGATTCGGAACTAGTTAGAGGCAAGAAAGAAAAAGTTAAGTCCATTGCCTTGAAAGCTAGAGTCCAATCAAGTGATGATGAAGAATCTACTTCGGATAGTGATGATGAGGAATATGCTATGGCCGTAAGAGACTTCAAGAAGTTCTTTCGTAGACGAGGAAAGTTTGTAAGGCAACCTAAAGATGACAAGAAAACCTTCCGAAAAGATCGTGATGATAGGAAAGGAAAGGTTGAAAGGAAATGCTATAGGTGTGGAGATACAAGTCATCTAGTAGGAGAATGTCGAAAACCACCCAAGAGCAAGCCTCAACAAGCTTTTGTAGGTGGTGCTTGGAGTGACTATGAAGGAGATGACGATGAGCCAAAGAATGATGATATTGCGCTTATGGCTCACGACTCAAATGAGGTACTCTCCGACTCATCTTATTCTTCTATTGATGATGACACCTTACAAAAAGAATATAACAAACTTTGTGAATTGAGCTTAAAAATCATAAACAAAAATAAGTTTTTGAAAACTAAAAAGGAATTTTTAGAAAATGAAGTTTATGAGCTAAAAGAAAAGGCTAAGAGATTAGTAAAGAGTAAAGGTATTAACACATCATGTAAATCATGTGAAGAGCTTAAACTCGAAGTTGAGAAACTTAAAATTACTCAAAATGATCTAATAAAACAAGCCACAAAGTTTAAGAAGTTCGATAAGAGCATTTCTTGTGCGGATGAAATTATGAAACTTCAAAAGTCACCCTTTGATAAAACAGGACTAGGTTTCATGAAATTAGAAACTTCAAAGGGTCAAACAAAACAAGAAAAGAATGCACAAGAAACTAACAAAACTGCTACAGCAGCCCGCGGAACAGACAGAACCCAATTCAGGGTTCCGCCCGTTGAACCCAAAGGTTCCGCCAAGTCTGCTGCAGCAGTAACACCATCCACATCGGATCATTTAAAATTTGTTAAAGTTACATATAAAAATGGAACAAAACCTGCCTTTAAAACTGGAGTAGGACTTAGTAAAAATGAATTTAGAGCTAAGACTACTCAACCAAGACCTAAGACTCCAATTCCCAAATGCCCCTTTCCAAAGAGCAACTTCAACACACGACCAAACTACCAACATGTATGGAACCAAAACACTCCTGGACATTACCAAGCTCCAAATTACATGTCATGGAACCCTTATGTTCTACTTTCATACTTGGAACAAGTTAATGGTATGCTTAACCAAAATGGACCCATGAGAAATTGGGGACCAAATGTTTGAGTGTTTTTCGTAAAATAGGTGTGCCTCAAAGTTTGTTTGGAACCGGATGAATGGATTAAAGATAGCGGTTGTTCAAGGCACATGATGGGTAATAAAAGCCTCTTCACTACTTATCACAAATGTGATGGAGGTAATGTTACGTTTGGTAGTAAAGCTAAGAGCAAAATCATCGAAAAAGGTACAATCTCTCATGACTCCCTTTCTATAGATGATGTAGCTCATGTTGATAACTTAGGTTTTAATCTTCTTAGTATTAGTCAACTTTGCCGTAATAAGTATAATGTTCTTTTTAGTGAAAACGGAAGTAAAATACTTAAAGATGGTATAACCATAGCCAAAGGTGTTCTTAAGAACAACGTATACATCATGAAGATGGATCCAACATCTAGAGACAAACTTTGTCTTACTTCATTAGATGAATCTTCAACTTTATGGCATAGACGTTTAGGACACGCTAACATGAGACTAATTCAAAATCTCTCCTCCAAAGACTTAGTTCGAAACCTACCTAAGTTGAAATATGACCAACACTTTTGTGATGCTTGCAAAGTCGGTAAACAAGTCCATAGTAGCCATAAGACTAAAAACTTGGTTTCTACATCTAGGTGTCTAGAACTTTTGCATATGGATTTATTTGGTCCATCCGCTATACAAAGTTATGGAGGTAACTTCTACACTTTGGTCATAGTTGCTGATTACTCAAGATATACTTGGACAAAATTTTTGAAAAGTAAAAATGAAGCTTTTGATAAATTTGAGATTCTAAGTAAGAAAATTCAAAATCAAGTAGGGTCTAATATTGTGTCTATTAGAACGGATCACGGTCGTGAATTTGATAATGAATTTCAATTTGGAAACTTTTGTGATATTAATGGTATTACTCATAACTTTTCGGCTCCACGTACCCCTCAATCTAATGGTGTAGTAGAACGTAAAAACCGGACATTGAAAGAGATGAGTAGAACAATGCTTAATGAACAAAACATTCCACAAAAGTTTTGGTGTAATGCCGTTGACACATCAACATATATTTTAAATCGAGTCTTAATTAGACCATTTTTGAATAAAACTTCTTATGAACTATATAAAGGTAAAAAGCCTACATTAGGATACTTTAGAGTGTTTGGGAGTAAATGTTTCTTTCTCAACACCAAGGATTATATCACCAAATTTGACCCAAAGTCTTATGAAGGTGTATTTCTTGGATATTCACAAAATAGTAAAGCTTACATTGTTTTGAACAAAGAAACCTTAAGAGTCGAGGAATCGTTGAACGTAACATTTGACGAGAGTCCACCTCCCTCTAAGACATCACCTTTGGTACATGATGACTTAGTTGAAAGCCAAGCAATAGAAAGTCAAAAGATTTTAGGTAATGACAAGGAAGATGAACTATTAAACAAAGAACTTGTTAATGTCAAAGAATCTAAAAGTCATCCATTAGATGGTGTCATAGGCAACATTAACGAAAGAACACTAAGATCAAAAGTTCAAAAGGAAAGCAACTACTTTTGTTTCGTGTCAACCATTGAACCGAAAAACATTAATGAAGCCATTAAAGATGAGTCTTGGGTAATTGCAATGCAAGAAGAGTTAAACCAATTTGTTAGGAATGATGTGTGGACATTGGTTCCTCAACCAAAGAGTCAAACTATAATTGGAACAAAATGGGTCTTTCGTAATAAAATGGATGAAAATGGAATTGTGTCTAGAAATAAAGCTAGGCTAGTTGCACAAGGATATAACCAACAAGAAGGCATTGATTACGATGAAACTTTTGCTCCGGTTGCTAGGCTCGAGTCAATTAGAATCTTACTTGCATATGCATGTGCACACAATTTTAAACTCTTTCAAATGGACGTCAAAAGTGCATTTCTAAACGGAGTCATAAATGAAGAAGTGTATGTTGCTCAACCACCGGGCTTCATCGATTTTGAAAAACCAAATCATGTTTACAAACTTAAAAAGGCTCTTTACGGACTTAAGCAAGCTCCAAAAGCATGGTATGATCGACTTAAAACCTTCCTAGTTGACCATAAGTATACCATGGGCTTAGTTGATAATACTCTCTTCACTAAGAAGAAAGATTCACACATTATCATAGTCTAAATCTATGTAGATGACATTATATTCGGATCAACTTGTCAAGAATTATGTGTGGATTTCTGATTGAGGCAAAAGTAGTAACCTAAAGTCAACGACGGATGTGGTCAATATAGTCAAACTCCTTAGGCTCAATGCTCTGCGGAATATAGGGTTTCCCCGGGTCGTTATGTCCCGACGAGGTGTGGATTGTTATCAAACGGGTTTGTGATCGGGTGAATTTGGACAGGAAAGGGTTTGTGAGTGATTAAACTAAGTAATATAAGAAGAAATAGCTTAAATAAGCTATATGGATGATTACGTGAAAGTTAGATACCTAAAAACGTTTAACATCTAAAAACGCGTACGTTTACATTTTAAATAACGCGAACGTACAAAATAAAAAGTGAAAACTGAAATCTGAAAACCCCCAGGGGGTGAAAATGACTTTTTTACAAACCTAAGGATAAAAGAAAATTTTTAGAAAAAAGAAAATAAATTTTTACACTAATTAATTATTTAATATTAATTAAATACTATTTAATACAAATTATTAATATTTAAAATACTTAAATACAATATAATATTAATTTAACACTAGAAAAATGAAAATTAAATTTCTAAAATTATAAAATAACTAAAAACTAATTTTAAAATTAAAAATAAGTATTTTTGTCTTTTTGTGAATTTTCTATTAATTAATTACTAACTTAATATAAATTATCTAATTAAACAAATTAAAATTATTAAAAATACTAAATAGACTTAGAAAATTAAGAAAATTTTTATATATCTAATTAACCATCACAAGAATCCTAAAAAATTATAAAAAGTTTGTTTTATACGTTTTTACACTATCTTACTAATTATTATATTAAATATTAATTAATTACTAATTTAACTAATTAAATTATAAAAATTAGAATATGAACAGTAGAACTTATGAGAAAATTTCTAAAGTTATTTTACAACATATAAAAGCTAGAAAAAATATAAAAACAAGGTGTTACTTTATAAAAATTAATTATGCTATTTATTACTTAAATATTAATTAATTAATAATAAAACTAATATTAAATCTAATTAATACTAAAAGACAATATAAAATTCTGAGAAAATTACTAAAATTACTTGAATATCAAATAAAATTAAGAAAAATATAAAAATACAAAGTGCTTAAGAAAAATCTAAAAAGGAAAATAAAAAAGATAACTTCTATTAAATAGAAGCTATCACTTGACTTAAATTTGGTTTTTCTGTTTTTTTCTTTTTACACAACTCTTTTAATACCTGAAATAAGGAAGTTTAAAAAAGGGACTTTAGCTAAAATTCAAGGAATAAGCACTTTGAATACCAAAGTGCTTATCAGCTTGGGCTTAAAAACTTATTAGAACATGAGAAGTGTGAAACAGCTGATAAGAAGCTACACCAAGAACTACTAAGCTAAGACAGATATCTGAGGGCTTGAAATAAGCCAATTGAACCAGAAAATACAAGAAAATAAGCAATAAGCCAAAACGAAACCAACACAGGTTCACACAGGGCAAATGGACCAGCTATGCATGCTTATGGGGACCATAGGAGACTTTGGAAGCCCAAAGTTAAGCTATGTCTGAAAAGATAAGCTCATTGGCTTTTAAAAAAGCCAAGGATTAAGCTGTAGGACCCACTAGTGAACACAAGGGAAGGCTTGGAATTTTGATATAAAATCTGAGTGCATCAGCTTAAGTGGAAATGGGACAAACTTCAAAGGGGGTACAGCCCTATCAAATAAAGCCTAGACCACAAAATAAGCTGATTAATGCTAAACAGTCAACTTAAATTGACCAAGGAATGGTCAACAAAGTCAAATAGCCTAGAATCAATCTCCGGGTAATATAAGGTATCACCAGGTCGTTAAATCCCGACAAGGTGTGAATTGTGACTAAGCGTACTTTGTGATTGGGTGATTATTCACAGAAAAGGTTGGTTATGAGAATTATTTGGAAACTATTAACAGAAATAGCTTAGGAAAGCTATGTGATTGATTACTGGAACTTAGATTGAGAAGAAATTACTTAAAACCTAAAAACCGTACGTTTGCTGAAAACGTGAACAAACGTACGTGAAATAAAAGTGAATGAGGTGATCTGAAAAGGCTACTGGTATGAAAATGGTATTTTTACAAACCTAATGATTAAAGAAAATTTTTGGAAATTTAAAATTAATTTTTACACTAATTTTATAATTACTATTAATTAAATACTAATTTCCTAATTATTTTTAATTAACTAAACTAACCTAAAATACAAATAAATATGAAAATAACTTGGAAAAATAAAATTAAACTTAGAAAAATCTAAAATACTATAAAATTAATTTTAGAAATGAAAATATATTTTTAAGACTTTTTAATTAATTATTACTAATTATTAACTAATTATTAATTACTTTTTAATTATTTAAATTAACCTAAATTCTAATTAATAATTAAATTACACTAGAAAATTGAAAATAACATTTGGAAAAATCAAAAATAACTAAAATCTAATTTTAAAATTTAATTTATATTTTTCTGATTTTCTAATTAATTATTATTAATTATTAACTATTTAATATTTATTAAAAACTAAATTAAATTAAGAAAAATACTAAATGATGTAAGAAAAATCTGAAAAAAATTACAGAAATTATTTTTATATACCAGAAGCCTATAAAAATTATAAAAATGGGAATTGCTTATTAATAAGCTGAAGAATAAGCCAATTGGCTTAAATAGAAGCTATCACTTCTATTAAGTTTGACTTTTTTGGAATTTTCTTTTTCAAAACTGCTTATTAGATGATTTTAAGCAACTTTAATGAAGGAAGTTTGGCTGAACCAAGTGAATAAGCTCTTCAAATGCTTATTGCCTTGGCAGTTGACTTTCTTTGACCAAAGGGGAGAATAAGCTCAAATGAACTTATGTGGGGTCCACCTTGGTAAATTCTAATTTACTTGAGTTATATGAACAAAGTTGAGCAAGTTTCACTCAAATAAGCTAACTGAATAAGCTAAAAATCCATAATAAGCACTTGCTTGATTTGGTTCTGAGACAGAAAATGGGACAACTTTTGGGTGCAATTCCAAGTGGGGTCCACAGGTCCTATGGTCAAACAAATGGTCAAAACCTCACCCCTGGTAGGAGGGGTTGAATGAAACCAAATTTGGTCAATGGGACCCACTGAGGTGGTCACAATGAACCTTCAAAGTGATGGTGGTGACTGGGTCTGCTGATGCACAGGGCAAGTCCTTGCCCTGCAAGTGACTTTGGGGGGCAAAATGGTCCACTAGAAAAAATTACAAAAATCAAACAAGTGCATAAATCTATAGTTCTACTGGTAGACAATACTCACAACAAATTTCAGAACCTAAAACAACCCACAAAAATCACAATAAATCAAGTCATTTTTGAGATTTCTGGAAAGATACACTTTTGACTTTTTCAAAAAACTTAAGTGTTTGACTTTTATGAACTTTGGTTACCTCTAATGATTTGAAAACATGTTACTAGGCTATAAGAAGATTGATTTTAGTTGAAACCAAACCTTATGCTAAGTTCAGAAGGACTTTGGGCTTGAAATCCCACACAGTTAACTGTGTGGGTGAGATTGCTTATGATTTTGACTTATGCTATGTTTAAGACTCAGAAAATGGTCACCCTGACCCTATATCAACCCAAGTAACTCAATGAAACACAGAGTTATATTATAAAGCAACTAGAACACCACAAACAAGCTACAACCAAACACCCCTAACTCAGACTGATTTGAAGTTTTTAGAAGCAAAATGAGATTCAAACCTACAAGACTATTACCTACTGACTTGTTATGCTATAATAGGTGATTATGAACTAAAAAACACAGGTATAGACTACAAATACTTAGAATCACTAATATTAGCAAAATGACAGTTAAATAAGTAAAATGAGCAACAAGCAAATCCAAAGTATAACTACCCAATATTAAGCTATAATTTAACTTAACTACACCTAATAAACACAAAAAATTCAAGGCTAAGCAGATTTAAGTACATACACAGTGAAATGAAAAATGGAACCAAGAGCTTACAAAGGCTTTCCAAGCTAAAATCATGAACCAAGAACTGAGTAACACTCCTATTGGTTTCCACAAACCACTAATACCCAAAGCAATCCAGAATCAACCAAATTCCCAACTTCTTCAACCTTTGTCCATCTTTTTCATTTTATTTTGATTTTTCTTAATTTTTTTAGTATTTATTGAAACTGAGTTTAGGAAGTTTGCACAAGCTTGTAAAGCTTCTAAAACTTTGTTTTCTAAGTTTACATGAGCTTACGAATAGCTTATACACACATTTGAACTTTAAATTAACACTTGAAATATTTGAATGGAACTTGAAAATTGAAATAGAGAATAAACTTAAAACCTTGCTTTCATTAATGTAAAACTGAGTACAAAGAGAACTAAAACATTACTTAAGCTAAAAAATTACAATACTACACACCCTAACGCTCCTCTTGAGCTACAATATATATAACGACCTAAAAATAATACATATCTTCTCCCACATGGCTTTACTTTGAAATCTGAGTGTCCCACTAGTCTTTACTTTGACCTCTGACCAAATCCCATCCATCCAATTGCATCTTGAACCATTCTAGCCTTTGATTCTGATTTTCCCGCCCAAATGAAATGGGGTAATTCTGAGTGTTATGGTTGGGGCATTAAATGGAGTGGTGGTGGGGGTTGGTTAGTTTGGTGAGGTGCATTTATTGTGGGGGGCTATGGGTGAAAAGGTGAGGAGGGGGGAACATGAGGCCTGGTTTTGCGTTGGATGTTGGGGGAAGAAGAAGGGTCAAAGGTGGGTTGACCCTTTGACCGTTTGACCCTAGCTTTAATATAAAAGGGAGATGGGCCTGGGTGGATTGGGCTTTGGTTTTGGATCAGGCTTGGGTGGTTTTGGGGTGGATTTGGTTTGGGTTTGTATAATAAAAAGGGTCCGGATGGTTTATAATGTAACAAGGACCAATTTTGTAATTTCCCAAAACATGAGGGACTGAATTTGTAATTTCTCCCAAACTATACCAAGGACCAATCATGTTACAATTCCAAAGTCCAAGAACCATTTTTGCCATTTTCATTTTTCAAAATTTCCCAGGGACCTATTTTGCCATTTTTGAAATCTCAGGGACCAAACATGTAATTTTGGAAAACTTATGACCCAAGTGAAATATTTTGTGAAATTTGACTTTCAAAATCTTGGGTTGACTTTTCCTTTCAAAATAAAAGCATAGGGACTATTTTTGACAAGTTTTGAAACTTGGGGGACTGAAACTGTCAATATTGCAAACTTTGTACATTTTTCCTTTGTTTTTGCTCATTTTGCTTTTAAAACATATAAAACACAATCCCTGGGATAATTTAAGTATTTTGATAACTTTTTGATTGTTTTTGTATGTTTTGGCAGTTTAAATACGACAAAAATGATCAGCCCTGGTATTTGAAGAAGGGCTTATTGGCTCTTCAATAAGCAAAAATTCATGATGTGGGGCGCACTAGGTAAAAAGTTAAGGCATCTTGAAAATGGGTGTTTTGCCAAGATCTGTGGAGCAGGGCAACACCTTGCCCTGCAGGTCTGCTTGAGCCACCAAAACAAGCTCTTAAAAAATTCACAAAATTAAGCACAATGTAGATTTTTGAAGATTAGCTGGTAGAGATTAACTAGTAAAAATTTCAAGTCCTAAATCTAAACATAAAAATCTAGAAAAATCATGCAAGAAATGGGATTTTTACTAATGACCAAATTTGACTTTTAAGGAAAACTTGAAAAGTTGACTTAACTGAATTTTGATCTTGATTTTCTGAATGATAATGATGTTTTAAGACCTAATAAGACTGAAATAAGCTAAATGACCAAATTCTAAACCTAGATGGTGATTATGACACCCTAACACTTAACAGTTAACAATTGAATTACCATGAACTAGGATTTTGACTTTTTACTTAAATGACCACTGAATTTATGCAAGTTTTAATCTAATAATGACCTAAGTGACTGAAGTAAATCAAAAATAACAACAAGTAACCACTTGAACACATATAACAAGCTTGATCCAAACACACCTTTAAATTAATGAGAATGTGACTATCAAAGCATTTCAATGAGTTAACCCATTATTCTGGTTCCAGGGGTTGTAAAATGATAAAACAAGTTCAATAGAACACACAAACATCAATAACAACAACAACAACTACTCATTAATCATTATTATACTAAATTTGGCAGTGAGATCATAAAACTAAGCAACAATGAAATCCAATGCTCAAACATGTGATATTAAACCATAATCTAACTTTCATACACTAGATAAACATATAACACCACAGATAAACAAATAATAAGCTGAGCTACAGTACTTATGCAAGAATTTAAGGAATGCTTACAACTTGATCCTGTGAGATCCAACTAAAAACCAAGAAACATGGAACTTACACTAACCCTAACACCTCCCTAAGGTTCTAAAACCAAAAGCCATCCAAAATCAACTATGCCCATTCTTCTTTCTTCATCTCTACTAATTTTTTATTTTTCGTCTATTTTTATTTATTTTCTAGTGAATTAGTAAAACTGCTTTAGATATTAATTTGAGCTTGTGGAAACTTGTAAAGGAGCTTAAGTAAGCTTATGACACAGGGACCAACCTCTTTTAACAAACTTAAATTTGAAATGATATTTCTCATGAAAATGGCACAAACTGAATTCCACTAAATTAACTGAAGCTGAAACTTAAAACAAGTTTTGATTACACTGAGATACTTGAAATTACATTTTAAAGCTAAATTTTACACTACGAATTTTAGAGTACAAGAAAAATGATGAACTAGACTACTCTACTAACTACTACTTCTATTCTGCATTTTTTTCACTTTTATAGATCCTGGAGTCCCTCTTTGACTTTCCCACTTCAATTGTAGCCGTTGGATTAGCTTAATTTGATCATGACCTTTGAATACCATTTTGGCGGGAAATGGGAGAAAAGGCAGGTGGGGGTAACTTGGAGTATTTCATGGGAATTAAATGGTGTTTGGAGGGTTGTGGTGAGCTGGGGGAGACAAGGGATGGTGTTGGTGAGTTTGAGGAGGGGGGTTGGCAGGGAGTTGGTATTTGCAGGATCAAGTGGAAGTGGGGAGATGGTGGTGTTGACTAGGTTTGACCTTGGGAGGGTAATAAAAACGGGGGATTAGGTTTTTTATTTAAAAGGGGATTGGGCCAGTTTTTGTTGGGCTTGGGGGGTGTTTATGGATCAGGCTTGGGTATTGGATTATGATTAGGCTTTTGGTTTGGATAAATAAAACCAAGGGTCCATTTGTAGTTACAATTTCACAAGGACCAATTTGTAATTATCTGAAAGTTGAGGGGTGGAAAATGTAATTGTTCCAAAGTTATCACAAGGATCAAAATTGACAACTTCAATAACCCAAGGACCCAAAATGTAATTTTCCAAAATTAGAAATCACAGGGACCTTTTATGTCAATTTTCAAACTTCAGGGACTAAACATGTAATTTTCTAAAAAATTTCATCCCAAGGACTAAAATTGATATTTGTGATTTCCCAAAGACCCAAAATGATTTTTCTTTCAAAAATATCCCACCAGGGACCAAATCTGCCAAAGTTTGAAACTCCTGGGACCAAAATTGTAAATTTCCAAAACTTTTAAGATTTTTCACCAAAGAACTAAATATGACAACTTATTATTTTAAAAGGACCTTTGGTGATAATTTTCCATATTTTGAATGACTAGGGACTAGTTTTGACATTCTATGAAAGTTGGGGGACTGAAACTGCCAATTTTGCAAACTTTGTACGTTTTTCATTTGTTTTTACTCATTTTGCATCTAAAACATATAAAACACAACTTTGAAATATTTTCAGTATTTTGATGCGTTTCTGAGTGTTTTTGTATGTTTTGCAGTTCAGATTTGACCAAAAATGATGAGTGTTTGAGCACTCATCAATCCCCCACACTAAACTATTGCTAGTCCCTAGCAATAAACTGTTTTGAAAATTTAATGGATTTTAATCTCTTTACCAAAAGCCATCACTTCTGGAGTAGCCAGATGTTTCGATTCAAGTAAGAACTATGGTTCACCTGATAACCATGTGATTTTGAGCAAACCACCAGCTGTCAACGGATTTGATTAGTCTTTACCAAAAGCCGTTTGCTTCTGGACTAGCCAACTCTTGATGGACAAAGTCAACGTCTTGGTGAGCTGATTACCAATTATGGTTTTTCCACTTCCTTTACCACAAGCCATAATCTTGCGGGTTAGCCAACTCATTCACTTTTTAGGATATGGCGAGTTGAGGTACCATACAATTTTGGGCAAATTGCAAACCATCAACGGATTTGAGTTATCTTTACCAAGAGCCGTTTGCTCCTGGATTAGCCAATCCTTTTGTTTTTTAGACATGGCGGACTGATAACCACAAAAATTTTGAAGCTCGAGTGAAATTTTTTTTTTAATTTTTGAAATTTTGGCAAAAAATGGGGGTACTATATAGTAAAATGTGATAAAATTCGCTACCCCCCACACTTAGAATGAATATTGTCCTCAATATTCAAAGTCCCGGCTATTATGCCGACTCTTTGAACGTAAAAGGGCAACATTACAATCTAAATGTGGAAACACCAGTTTGTTTTTCACTTTTGTAACCATAGTAGGGGTAATTCCCCCACACTTAGGGTGAAAACCCTAAGTACATGCTACTGTTTTTGTTTACCGAGTCACTAGCTTGACTCGACCCCGAATTCATTTGTCCTTGGGGAAGCATGATGTGGAAGAAACAATCTCAATCGGACTTTCATTCAAGATGTTTGGACAAACATTTGAAGCACGTGAAAGTTCCACACCGATGAGATATAATGACCCTGGCTTAAAATAGTGTAAACTATAAGCGGTGATGCCGGGATCAAAGATAATGTCTTCATTCCCGAAGGAATGAAGAACAGGAGAAGTCACCCGATAGGTGAAGAAGGGTAGAAAGATCTTGATGACAATCAAGATAAAGTCATCATCATCCGAAAGAGAATTCATGATTGGTGTATCATGAATCTCATCATTTAAGCTCGTATGATCTAGACATATTATGGGTGGGAGGGTTGGGATTTTGATATCAATCAAATTCTCAAGGTTGAGAATATTTCCCTCCGGAACACAAAGATTATCTTTGTCTAGATCAAAGTAAAAGTTATCATACTTCGGTGGAGATATGATATGAGTGAGTTCACTGGAGAACTCCTCAAAGGTGAATGAATCATACTCGGGGAGAGAATTATGAGAATGAGAAGTGGTACTGCCACTAATATTCTCTCCCATATGACCAAAGGTAAAGGCTTCAAACTCCGGAATAGGATCATCGGAGAAAATGTCACTATCCTTTATGGGGATAGGAGACGAAATAGGTTTCTCTTTGAAAGCCTCAATTTTAGAAATGAGGAGATCGACATTCAATAATGTTGCACGAAGTGCTTCATCCTTGATTTCAGTGTCAATCTCATCATTCTCTTCTTCTAAGCTAACTAGCTTAGAAGGTAATTCTTCCATAAAAACGATGTCTCCACAAGATAACAAATCGTCATCAGTAGAATCGGAGAACATCTGAACATCATCATTCGGGAAGATAAGAGGAGGAGGAATATCACACAAATGATCAAGAATTCCCTGTGACTCTCTTGGGATTGAGACAAGGTTCTCAACACTAGACTTTATGAATTCGTCCGATTCCTTATCAGGAACAGTGTAAAGATGCTCGTCCCCCATGCTCAGAGAATGAGTGGGAACCTCGGGTGTGATAAGAGTGGGTTGAGATGGAATCTCAACTGATGGAATCTCATCTGATGAACCTGATGAATCTTTATAAAATCCAAGGATATCAAGGGTATCTTCATCATCACTATCATCAGGAATTAAATGAAATCGAGAGCTAGATCTGGCTGCTTTTTCTTTTGCAATTGATTCCCTAATGGATCTTTCATAGGCATCTTGGGAATTTATTTTAGCAGCCTGTTCGTCAGCTAATAATTCTTCCATCAATTTTTGGTTTGGATTATCTGGGGTGTGTATGATTCCTTTCAAGTCTTTCACTAAATCCAAAAGATCAAGGAGAAGACTTTGAGGAATTGGCTGAGGTGGAGGTTCGTCATAATACGATGTGTCAAAATTGTCACAAGGATATGGATTCCCCGTTTGACAATCTGAGCTGACGTGTGGACCTCCACAGTAATCACAACAGTAAAACTGTTGAGTCTGGACTGGTGAATCATATGGGTATTGGTTATAACCAAAGTTCTGAGCATCACCGGAAAACTGTTCATAGACAAACGTGTTTCCGGCTTGACACTCAAATCCTTGGTGAGGACCACCACAAAACTCACACAGATATGTCAGTATCTCATGATGTGGTGGCTGGTAGGGTGAATCAGATGTGTCATGGTAAGGATAGGGAGCTTGATAATAGACAGACCCATCTCCTGACTCTACCATGCTACAGCCGGGACAATTCCCACCATTATGAGGACCACCACACCATTGACAACCACAATGGTGTGGATACGACCTAGAAAGAATCAAAGGTTTACAGAGGGGTAGGGATGAAGAATCAAAGATGTGAGAGGGTAAAGGAGCATGTTTTTGGATTTTTGGATAAACATTTTGTACAAATAAGAAAGAAAATGCTTTTGTGTTTTTTTTTTTTTTTTTTTTTTGTTCGTTGAAAACTGAGTTTAAAATGTTTTCGGGAATGGTTTTGTTTTTATATGAAAATATGAACAAAGGATGGTAAATATACAATGAGTGTATATCCCGATTCACTAATACGCAAAACCGTTTAGAATAGCGCGCACACCTCCCCGGCAGCGGCGCCAAATTTTGAATGAGGCAAAAGCAGTCAACTAAAGTCAACCACGGATGTGGTCAATATAGTCAAACTCCTTAGGCTCAATGCTCTGTGGAATATAGGGTTTCCCCGGGTCGTTATGTCCCGACGAGGTGTGGATTGTTATCAAACGGGTTTGTGATCGGGTGAATATGGATAGGAAAGGGTTTGTGAGTGATTAAACTAAGTAATATAAGAAGAAATAGCTTAAATAAGCTATATGGATGATTACGTGAAAGTTAGATACCTAAAAACGTTTAATATCTAAAAACGCGTACGTTTACATTTTAAATAACGCGAACGTACAAAATAAAAACTGAAAACTGAAATCTGAAAACCCCCAGGGGGTGAAAATGACTTTTTTACAAACCTAAGGATAAAAGAAAATTTTTAGAAAAAGAAAATAAATTTTTACACAAATTAATTATTTAATATTAATTAAATACTATTTAATACTAATTATTAATATTTAAAATACTTAAATACAATATAATATTAATTTAACACTAGAAAAATAAAAATTAAATTTCTTAAATTATAAAATAACTAAAAACTAATTTTAAAATTAAAAATAAGTATTTTTGTCTTTTTGTGAATTTTCTATTAATTAATTACTAACTTAATATTAATTATCTAATTAAACTAATTAAAATTATTAAAAATACTAAAAAGACTTAGAAAATTAAGAAAATTTTTATATATCTAATTAACCATCACAGGAATCCTAAAATATTATAAAAATTTTGTTTTATAAGTTTTTACACTATTTTACTAATTATTATATTAAATATTAATTAATTACTAATTTAACTAATTAAATTATAAAAATTAGAATATGAACAGTAGAACTTATGAGAAAATTTCTAAAGTTATTTTACAACATATAAAAGCTAGAAAAAATATAAAAACTAGATGTTACTTTATAAAAATTAATTATGCTATTTATTACTTAAATAATAATTAATTAATAATAAAAATAATATTAAATCTAATTAATACTAAAAGACAATATAAAATTCTGAGAAAATTACTAAAATTACTTGAATATCAAATAAAATTAAGAAAAATATAAAAATACAAAGTGCTTAAGAAAAATCTAAAAAGGAAAATGAAAAAGATAACTTCTATTAAATAGAAGCTATCACTTGACTTAAATTTGGTTTTTCTGTTTTTTTTCTTTTTACACAACTCTTTTAATACCTGAAATAAGGAAGTTTAAAAAAGGGACTTTAGCTAAAATTCAAGGAATAAGCACTTTGAATACCAAAGTGCTTATCAGCTTGGGCTTATAAACTTATTAGAACATGAGAAATGTGAAACAGCTGATAAGAAGCCACACCAAGAACTACTAAGCTAAGACAGATATCTGAGGGCTTGAAACAAGCCAATTGAACCAGAAAACACAAGAAAATAAGCAATGATAAGCAATAAGCCAAAACCAAACCAACACAGGTTCACACAGGGCAAATGGACCAGCTATGCATGCTTGTGGGGACCATAGGAGACTTTGGAAGCCCAAAGTTAAGCTATGTCTGAAAAGATAAGCTCATTGGCTTTTCAAAAAGCCAAGGATTAAGCTGTAGGACCCACTAGTGAACACAAGGGAAGGCTTGGAATTTTGATATAAAATCTGAGTGCATCAGCTTAAGTGGAAATGGGACAAACTTCAAAGGGGGTGCAACCCTATCAAATAAAGCCTAGACCACAAAATAAGCCCTGGTATTTGAAGAAGGGCTTATTGGCTCTTCAATAAGCCAAAATTCATGATGTGGGGCCCACTAGGGAAAAAGTTAAGGCATCTTGAAAATGGGTGTTTTGCCAAGATCTGTGGAGCAGGGCAACACCTTGCCCTGCAGGTCTGTTTGAGCCACCAAAACAAGCTCTTAAAAAATTCACAAAATTAAGCACAATGTAGATTTCTGAAGATTAGCTGGTAGAGATTAACTAGTAAAAATTTCAAGTCCTAAATCTAAACATAAAAATCTAGAAAAATCATGCAAGAAATGGGATTTTTACTAATGACCAAATTTGACTTTTAAGGAAAACTTGAAAAGTTGACTTAACTGAATTTTGATCTTGATTTTCTAAATGATAATGATGTTTTAAGACCTAATAAGACTGAAATAAGCTAAATGACCAAATTCTAAACCTAGATGGTGATTATGACACCCTAACACTTAACAGTTAACAATTGAATTACAATAAACTAGGATTTTGACTTTTTACTTAAATGACCACTGAATTCATGCAAGTTTTAATCTAATAATGACCTAAGTGACTGAAGTAAATCAAAAATAACAACAAGTAACCACTTGAACACAGATAACAAGCTTGATCCAAACACACCTTTAAATTAATGAGAATGTGACTATCAAAGCATTTCAATGAGTTAACCCATTATTCTGGTTCCAGGGGTTGTAAAATGATAAAACAAGTTCAATAGAACACACAAACATCAATAACAACAACAACTACTCATTAATCATTATTATACTAAATTTGGCAGTGAGATCATAAAACTAAGCAACAATGAAATCCAATGCTCAAACATGTGATATTAAACCATACTCTAACTGTCATACACTAGATAAACATATAACACCACAGATAAACAAATAATAAGCTGAGCTACAGTACTTATGCAAGAATTTAAGGAATGCTTACAACTTAATCCTGTGAGATCCAACTAAAAACCAAGAAACATGGAACTTACACTAACCCTAACACCTCCCTGAGGTTCTAAAACAAAAAGCCATCCAAAATCAACTCTGCCCATTCTTCTTTCTTCATCTCTACTAATTTTTTATTTTTCATCTATTTTTTTATTTATTTTCTAGTAAATTAGTAAAACTACTTTAAATATTAATTTGAGCTTGTGGAAACTTGTAAAGGAGCTTAAGTAAGCTTATGACACAGGGACCAACCTCTTTTAACAAACTTAAATTTGAAATGATATTTCTCATGAAAATGGCACAAACTGAATTCTACTAAATTAACTGAAACTGAAACTTAAAACAAGTTTTGATTACACTGAGATACTTGAAATTACATTTTAAAGCTAAATTTTACACTACGAATTTGAGAGTACAAGAAAAATGATGAACTAGACTACTCTACTAACTACTACTTCTATTCTGCATTTTTTTCACTATTATAGATCCTGGAGTCCCTCTTTGACTTTCCCACTTCAATTGGAGCCGTTGGATTAGCTTAATTTGATCATGACCTTTGAATACCATTTAGGCGGGAAATGGGAGAAAAGGCAGGTGGGGGTAACTTGGAGTATTTCATGGGAATTAAATGGTGTTTGGAGGGTTGTGGTGAGCTGGGGGAGACAAGGGATGGTGTTGGTGAGTTGGAGGAGGGGGGTTGACAGGGAGTTGGTATTTGCAGGATCAAGTGGAAGTGGGAAGATGGTGGTGTTGACTAGGTTTGACCCTGGGAGGGTAATAAAAATGGGGGATTAGGTTTTTTATTTAAAAGGGGATTGGGCCGGTTTTTGTTGGGCTTGGGGGTGTTTATGGATCAGGCTTGGGTATTGGATTATGATTAGGCTTTTGGTTTGGATAAATAAAACCAAGGGTCCATTTGTAGTTACAATTTCACAAGGACCAATTTGTAATTATCTGAAAGTTGAGGGGTGGAAAATGTAATTGTTCCAAAGTTATCACAAGGATCAAAATTGACAACTTTAATAACCTAAGGACCCAAAATGTAATTTTCCAAAATTAGAAATCACATGGACCTTTTATGTCAATTT
This sequence comes from Artemisia argyi, assembly GCA_030686995.1. Classification (NCBI taxonomy): domain Eukaryota; kingdom Viridiplantae; phylum Streptophyta; class Magnoliopsida; order Asterales; family Asteraceae; genus Artemisia; species Artemisia argyi. Next base: position 104,338,765 of record CM060677.1, read on the forward strand.
TCAAACTTCAGGGACTAAATATGTAATTTTCTAAAAAATTTCATCCCAAGGACTAAAATTGATATTTGTGATTTCCCAAAGACCCAAAATGATTTTTCTTTCAAAAATATCCCACCAGGGATCAAATCTGCCAAAGTTTGAAACTCCAGGGACCAAAATTGTAAATTTCTAAAACTTTTGAGATTTTTCTCCAAAGGACTAAATATGACAACTTATGTTTTTAAAAGGACCTTTGGTGATAATTTTCCATATTTTGAATGACCAGGGACTAGTTTTGACATTTTATGAAAGTTGGGGGACTGAAACTGCCAATTTTGCAAACTTTGTATGTTTTTCATTTGTTTTTACTCATCTTGCATCTAAAACATATAAAACACAACTTTGAAATATTTTCAGTATTTTGATGGATTTCTGAGTGTTTTTGTATGTTTTGTAGTTCAGATTTGACCAAAAATGATGAGTGTTTGAGCACTCATCAATTTCTCAAAAATCATGCATGACGAGTTTGAAATGAGTATGATGGGAGAACTCAACTTTTTCCTAGGACTCCAAATTAAACAACTAGAAGATGGTATCTTCTGTAACCAATCTAAATATATTAAGGACATGCTTAAGAAATTTGGATTAGAAGATTCGAAACCAATCAAAACTCCCATGTCCACGGAAACTAAACTCACCAAGGATGAGGAAAGTGAATCCGTAGATAGCACTAATTATGTTTAGTGTTTGTCTATGTGCTCGTTTTCAAGAAGATCCTAAAACTACTCATCTCGAAGCCGTTAAAAGGATTTTTAGGTATATTAAGGGCACTACACATTTAGGTTTATGGTATCCCAAAGGAACGGGAATAGACACCATAGTGTATGCCGACTCGGATCATGCCAGTGACTATGTTGATAGAAAAAGTACAAGTGGTATTTGTACTTTTGTTGGACATTGTCTCACCTCACGGTTCTCTAAGAAGCAAACGGCTCTTGCTATCTCAACAACGGAAGCCGAGTACGTTTCAGCCGGAAAGGCATGTCAATAAGCTCTTTGGATGAAGCAAGCTCTTGTCGACTACAGAATTCAACTTAATGACATCACAATTCTTTGTGACAACAAAGGTGCCATTGATCTTAGTAAAAACCCGGTTCAACACGCTCGTACCAAACATATGGAAATCCGTCATCATTTCCTTCGTGACAACGTTCAAAAAGGAAATATCTCAATTAAGAAAGTTTCTTCCGAAGACAACATAGCCGACATTCTCACGAAACCCCTTAAACGTGAACCTTTTAACCTTCTTAGGCTAGGCTTAGGACTCATGGAACCTACGTTGTAGTTCTGAACATTAGACAAAAATCAAAACAAATCCATAACTCTTTTTCTCAGCAGGGTCGGCGAAACCCTCAGCCACAACGGACGGAACCCAAGTTTTGGTTATGCCGTATCCGCCGACCTGCAGAACCATTTCTTTTGTTTATATTAAACCAAACACCCATTATCTCATACCACCACTTCCAAACTGTTACTATTCACTTTACCATCCATCCATACCTACAATTTCTTGGTCTTCCTTTCACTCACATTGCAAATCAATCATCATTGTAAGTATTCTAAACTTGATTACAATCCTGATCTGAGTCTAGGAATTCTATTTTTGCACAAAAACAAAAACTTGGGGTTATGCATCAACTTGAGAAACTCATGCATGAAATTAGGTGTTTAACAAAACTAATCATGTTCCCCATAGTTAGGAATTGCATTCTTACTAAGTGTAAACATGTTTTCTAAAACACCCCATGTCTAATTCTTCCAAAAATTTCTCACAAATAGGACAAATATTTCTTTTCGTCTAACATTGAGAATACAAAATCAAAACGTTATGTTTAAAACATCACTTGCATAATGTTTCTTGAATGCTAAAGGGAATACATAACCAATATGTATTTTCGGGTACATTCAAACGAAACTACATTGAACTAGGAGCGCTTGGGTTATCTTTTGTTTTATAACAAAACTTGCATTATAAAACGTTTTTGAAGCATCAAAATGAGTCAAGATAACCGCACCTCCACATTGTTTTCATATAGGCACACACTAGAACATCCACATTATAATAGTCATTTACTTAGACTAAAATATGAAATTTTGTTTTTCTAGGAATCATCATGTCTCCTCTAACCCGCTACGACCACAAGGACACCATTAAGTACCTACCCAAACACCACAAAACCAAAGGCCTTACCCCAAATCAAGTCGATGTTTTCAAAGCCTTAGAAAAACATTATGTCCATGAGGGTAGAACCATTGACCCGTCCTTCCTAGAAGGCACAAACCTCTACACCGAATTTGCCACAATCAACTTTGAGTGTCTTTTAGAAATCGATGAGCCTATTTGTCCTAGGTTCATTCTAGAATTCTATGCATCCGTCACTCTCTCCATGGATTAGTATGATCGCATGTCTATCAACTTTAGGGCTAGTGGTCATCAATACTCCTTCACTCTTGAGGAGTTTGCTCAAATCATAGGTGTCCCAAACCGTGGTACTTGCATCTACTCCGACTTGCACTCCCTCTCAACTCTTGACACACTCTTTGACCGCATCCATCCCTATGACACCCCTCTTGTGTCCAAAGATGAACTTCGTAACCACCTCTTTGTTAGGACAACCAACACTAGGAGAACCCGTTCGGGAAATGAGGTTGATAAGGACCCATATGGAATGGAACTCAATGAACTCAACCCACAATTCAAGAAATGGGAGGAAGTACTTAGAGCCAATGTCATTAGCACAATAGGAAACCGAGATCATATAAATCTTTGCCTTTGCTACATGCTCTACTCCGTGTCCGTTAGGCAACCGTTCAACCTTGCCTACTACATGGCCAAGAGAATGGCCGACATTCCCGTGCATGGCACAACGGCTATGCCGTATGGAATGCTCTTGACCCGTCTCTTTAGGTTCATCTCTCCCATTCCACCAACTCCAAACGGTCTTCGTCTTGACTACTCTCTCATTCCACACACCTTTGTCCCACTAAGTGATAAGAGAGTGTACAAAGCCCAAGGAAAACGTCCTCATCCTCCTACCTCCTCATCATCTTCCTCAATGAGTGAAGATGACTCTTTGCCCAACTCTAGGCTTCCACCTCTAGAATACTTATCCCAACTTCCGGATATTCCAAATGAGTCGGCGGAGTTCAAGCAAATAAAGGGGATGTTTAAGAATCTTGGAAGATTCCTTGGAAAGCTCAAGAACAAGATTGACCGTCAATGAGTGCGGGTGTGTAGGAGTGTTTGGCACAAGGTGCTATTTAAACAATTTGGTCATTTGAACAATGTTTGTGATGTATTTGTGTGTTAGTACAATTTGTGATACTATTTGGAACATGTATTAACTAACAATGATGCAGGTAGACAACTTTTGGCAAGTTGTCAAATTTTCATGTTTATGAAATTTTCACTAAGTATAGTGAAATTCGCTATCCCCCGGTCAAAGTCCTATGGTATGCGTGTTTACATGTCCATTTTTTGCATTACCTAACCAGATATGCATTATATTTTTGATTTTAGGAGTTTTTGAAAAATTTGAAAATCATCTCGCGGGTCAAAATCGCGGACTGTATTGTTATTCAGGTCTGGCGGATCTGGCGGCACCCTAGAATGGGTTCCGCCAGTGTAATTTCTGGGCAACCCAGAAATGGCCCAACGGAACGGACGGAACCCTCACACGGGTTCCACCAGATTTCCTGCAAAAAAAAAAATTTAGTTTTCAACATTTCAACATCCAATCAACAAAATACCATCCTTTTAGATAGAAACCAATTTCCTGCAATTTGTTAAGCACAATAGGGTAGTTCTCATTCCTTATAACTCAAAGAAAACCATTTCCCGCCAAATTTAAAAAATACCCATATCAAGGAACCTTCACACATAAAGGAAGGAACCCTTCCAAAGGTTCCTTGAAATCCCTGAGACATATCCTTCAACAAATTTGCCAAAACCACTAAGCATTTAGTACAAATCTTGTCTTCTCACTTCACCATTTTCATTGGATTGACTTCCATGATATGACAACCCACAATTAGTCTTCCAAATCATTAGGAACCTCCATTTTTGTATGGCCTAACATCAAATCCAAACACTCCTTCCCACACTCCTTCATCACTATAAATTAAACCATCCTAAACACTATCAAATCACAATTTCTGATCTTTTAAACCATTTTAACCAAGACTAAGTCAAAAATCACCTCTCAACCATCACGACCCATCCAGAAAACCGCCCGGATAAGTGTCAAACCACTTTGGTCTAACCAATCCATCAACCTAAGCTCCTCATCCTCGGATGAATTCACCTCACCAATCAAAAATGAACATTTTCCAAACCTTGCATCTCCATCTCCATCACCCAATGAACCCAATAAGCTCACTCCACCACCAACTAAATCACCCATTGACCCAACTCCCCCAAGTGCTCCAACCCAACCATCCAAAACTCCATCACCATCACCATTACCTAAACTTTAACCCATGGAGTTATTTGGGTCTCCTCCAACATCACCACATCCTTTTGTCCAAGATCTCAATGATCTTCCACCAAGACCAACAAAACCACCACCTTTTGCAAATGACCAAAATGATCATTTTAACCACAACCAACCACCACAACAAGTGTACCAACAACCCAAACCATTGTTGTTTCGCCCTATCTACCATGACATCCATGGTCCTCTTTATGGAGAACCAAATTTTGAAAACCATGATCACCCAACTCCACCACATTCTCAAGCCTAAACCTTTGAGTCTTTCTTTCCTTCCTATGACGAAATCCAAAGCATGCTCGAAAATCACCTCCATCAAGCAATGGAATTTCAAACCACCTTGCTTGACTCTATCCCAAACCCATCCTCCAACCAAGAACCAAAAACCAACCAACCCTTAAACCAAGAAACCAAAACCAACCCATTTCCACCCACTCATTCCCATGTTTGCTCACATTGTGAACAAATGGGTGAAAGCATCAAATTGTTGCTTCACCAATTCCAAGGCGAAACCCATTTTGCATTCCAACACGTCATAGAACGTTTGGATGCTCTTTCCCACCCAAACAAATCCTAGACAACCTTTGGAGGCCTTTTGCCCCATTTAGGAAAGTAGGATTTGATTTTTTTTTATTTCTTGGTTGTTTTTCATTTTAGAAGTAGTAGGATCTTTTTCATTTCTTGTCTTTGACTTTTACAAGTCAAATTTTACTTGGAATGATATCTTCTTCTACTTACTTACATGTGTTGTTGGTTGATCATTTTTTAGTTGTTATTGTGGTTGCATTATGTGTGGTAACTACAAGCTTGATTATATATATCACCAACTAACCATTTTTTTGTAGGATCAAAATCCATATTTCCCATCTTGGCACTCCTTTTAGGGGGAGTAACAACCAAGGGGGAGAACGTGCATTATTCCGCTTCGCTACTCTACTTTTTGTTTCGACAAAAAGGGGGAGAAATATATTAAACCTTTAAACTTAATATGATTTTCATCACTTAAGTAAAACAAGTTTAATATAAATTTATTTTTAAGTCTTAAACACCAAGATTTTGTGAGTTACTTAAAAACAAAGTTTATGTTTTGTCATCAACAAAAAGGGGGAGATTGTTAATACAAATATCGCCTAAAACGTTATTTATATTTTACGATATTTGCTAAGTTTTGTTAATGACAAAATGTAAACTTTAGTTTCTAAGTAAATCATAATCTTAGTTTTAAAGACTTGCATAACTAGACATTTGCTACATTTTACATTTCATAAAACACAACACTTTTTATTTCTTAAAATAGAAATGTCACATCACATTTATGGCAAGTTTTGTCAATATACATTTATAGAAAGAAAGTGTGTTTGACTAACCATGTTTGCTTGCACAAGTTTTGTGTTTGACTAGGTGTAATGAGATGTGACATTGTTTGGTTTGCAAGATTTATTACAAAACCAACTGCAAGCCTGGCGGAACCCATCTGAGGGTTCCGCCGTATCCGCCAGACCTGTAGAAGGTTTTGCTATAAATACTAAGCCACAAGTTTGATTTTTGGCTTATCACTCTACATCATATTTTCACACATTCATTCATTCTTTCATCTAACCCTTTAACATCTCATATGTGAAGTTTCTTTTTGTAGCAAAGAGATTCACGAGTTCATAAAAAGTTACAAGTATTCAACACAACGTTGCAAGACTTGTTAGCTTAGCATTGTGTAGACTTGTGTAGTTTACACTTCATTTGATTGTGTATTTTCAGTAGTGATCGGTTAGTATTTTAGTCCTCAAAATACAAAGTGTGACGGGAGTTGTTGTACCCTTGTAAAAGAACTAACGGGAGTGGTTGTACCCTTGTAAAAGAACTCGACATCTAGCTTAGTGTCGGTAAACGTGTATAAGCGACGTGTAAGGTTTTCTCCGCCGGTGAAAGGAGCTTGTTGACTAGTGAAAGAAACTCTCGAGTTGGATACTCGGGGCGTGGACGTAGGGCAAGGAAAAAGAGTCCTTGTAGCCGAACCACGATAAATACTCGTGTTATGGTTTGATCGTTTCTTTCTTTATACTTGCATGTTATATATTGTGTTTGTGTATATATATCTTTGATCAAAACAGAAAGTTTCAAAAGATAATTAAACAAGTTAAAAAGATTTTAAACGGTAAACTATTCAACCGCCCTTCTAGTTTTTCACACTTTTATTAATAAAACACACACAATACACACACAAGCACACACCTCAAATGAGCCTTTGAGGTGTTTAAATAGTTGGATACATGAGATGCCCTAAAGGCTTTCTATGGGCTTCTCATGTATCCAACTATTTAAACACCTCAAAGGCTCATTTGAGGTGTGTGCTTGTGTGTGTACTGTGTGTGTTTCTCTAATAATATTCTCTCTTCTTTCTTTCTCTACATTCTCTACTTTCTCTCTCTAACATACTTCACATATCAAGTCACCAAGCTTATATTGTATGATAAAGTTGTGATCTTTACGTTCTTACAAGTGTTAGCATTAAATGCTAACAGGGTCTCACCCTTTAGCCGTCGGAAAACACAGTAATACCTTCTTGCTACCAGCGTGAGGGATACATAAAAGCCATGGCTGATTTGATTGAAACCGAGCTGAGAAGATTTGACCGTCCTGAGAAGGTACTATATCTATACTTTTCTCCTTTTTTTCATATAGACTAGATATGATAATATGTGCATTTTCTTCATATGTAAAGTTTGATTGCAAATGATGGGTACAGGTAATGATTTTCTTTAGTGCTCATGGGGTACCCGTTGCATATGTTGAAGAAGCCGGTGATCCATACAAGACTGAGATGGAGGAATGTGTAGATTTAATAATGAAGGAACTAGAGAGAAGAAAGATAAACAATTCATATACTCTCGCTTATCAGGTGACTCTTCTACACTTCAAATCAACATCATTTATCACAGTTCCATTCGTGAAAAATTAATGTTATTGTTGTGTATACCTTGTAGAATGTGTTATGGGTATATCTCCATAGTGCAAAGCCAGAAATTGTAGAATGTATTACAAAACTGTTTTTATTTATGTTTTTATAGCAGTGTCTACCTTGACTGAGTTTCACTAGCAAGAGGGGCAGCAACAGCAGTGGTGGCGGTGGTGACAGGTCAAATTCTAGGGACAGATCCAAAGCCAACAACCTCATCCATGCTCTGGCCTTGTCGATGGTAATGACCACCAGTGACAACAAAGGAAGGGCACGGTCTGTAAGCTTTAATAGTCACACAGGCTTTGAAGTGTATGGGGTTCATGATTTATCATCCATCAATTGTTGCGGGTATCTCGGGTACATAGATTGATTAGTCAATCAGCCTCATTAAGTAGTTCAATTTTGCATTATGTTAGTAGTTCATTTCTGTTAGTAGTAGAATTAGGAAAATAATGTATATTGTGGCACTTCATTGAGGGGTCTATCGGAGGATCGTTGGGAAAGTGACGCAAGACATATAAAATCATATAATCAGCTATAATAAAAATGTATTAATATATTGCAAGGAATGTTGTTTGGATGTGCTTCTACCACTTGAAGTTATAAACATCATTTTTGATGGTGTCGAGTTAATGACAAACTTTGTTTATATGATGGCAAGAGATGATGCTGGCATGGTTCTAAGTTCTTTGGAAAAGGTTATTTTGTCTACTCGAATTAAGGTTGAATTTGCCTTTAGCTTGACATATTTTCTACGATTACTTAGTAAAAGTTTACTGACTTTAAGTCTTTACCACATAATTTAGTTTTTCTGTAATAAACTAGCATAGTAATCACTTAATTTATGTTTTCTTATTAATGATAGACGTTGTTATAATGGTTGTGTGGTAAAAATCGGGCTTCTAACTCCTTATAACGAAAAAGATACGCCATTTTGAAGTTTGAAAAACCATTTGGCAAAATTCTGCACACTTTGGTTTTGGGCAGAATTTTGACCCATTTTGCGAGAAGGATATCTTGGTCATAAAAATAGGTTTTCTGGATTTTTCGGATTCTAAAATATAGTATGTTGAGTCTAGTTTCCAGAACATAAGGTCGTTTTGATTGTAAATGGGTAGAAGTGGTTCAATTGGGGTTTATGAGATCAAGTGTCAAAACTGAGTTTAGCGTCCAGAATTTCAGTTGTAGTGTTGTGCTGTGCAGGTGGGTCAAAACTTGGTATTTTGGGCTAAAAATTTAATTGTAGCTTATTCATGATATATGTGACCTCCCTGAATTTTCTTAGATTTTTGTGATTTTTTTAGGGGGTCTGCTGTAGCCAAAATTTTGCAAAGTACAGCAGACCCTGTTTTAAAACAAGTCACATTGACGAGTCTTTCGTAAAGGGTTAGAAAAGATTTGTAAAATGATTGGTTTAACAGCTCTGGTGGAGGTTTGTCTTATTTTTTCTAGTAAATTTATGGAACAAAATATTTATATAATAACTTTTTTGATGTTTATGTTTCTGTTCTTAAGTACACGATGAGAATGAAATTGACTGAATTCTTGCAATTGATGGAATGAGCAAGTGAGTCAATTTTTTCCCAAGCTTTGGTAACTTCAAACTTAGTGCCTTTGTTGATTGTTTATATTAATGAGGTAAGTTTTCTCTGGCACGATGCACGACCACCGTTTGACATTCATGAATATGGTCAAAGGACTTTGGATAAGCATCTTTTATCTGTCAGCTTAACAAGTGGCAGTTGTACATCCTTAATAACCTTTCAAATGATTTTAGTGTTGGTCTTTGTTTGTTTAAGATAGGTGTTTGGTACATTAGTCTATGATCATTCACATCCCCTTTGGTGAGTTCAATTACTTCTGTGTTTGAATGATTAAAACAATATGTGAAATGTTTCAGGTTCCAAATCCTCCAACCAACAAGCTGATTTTGTTGATGCGGTGTTAGTTGATGAAGAAGCCATAGGATCAGTTGAGAAGCCGGGAACTGGTGCAAAGATTCTTCATGGAATTGATGTGTTAAAAAGATACCTCAATAAACTAAATTCTACAGATCTAGTGGTACGCTTTCTTCTTCCCTTCGCCTTGGTAAACTTTAACCAGCTAGATATCATAACTTAAATCAAAAGAACCCATTCAGATTTGAGGTGTTGACACAAAAGTTAGTATATCATGATGATGGGTTTGTTCAATCTCAAGCGGGTCAAATAACTATGTTTAGTTAAAAGGCCAAGGGGTAAATCTTTTCATATAAATATGACATTTATTTTTTTGAACTTAAAAAAAAGGGTATTTGCGGGTCAACCCAACCAAATAGACCGTTTAAAGGCCATAGCCTTTTTAGTCGGTTACTCAACCCTTATATTATATAAGTGTAGATGTTGGTAAAAGGTCAATTCATTAAATTTTTTTGAAAAAAGGGTCTAAGTTGTTGTAGTAATCAATTATTAAAAAAAACTATCATATAGCACAAGAATTCAAGAATTACATGTATATACTCTCAAACTCAAAACAGTTATAACACATTTCTTTTTTAATAATTAAAAAACCATTTTGTTGTAATAACACAAACTTGTTATTCACTTGATATTGCAGAAAAGGTTGAAAGTATGAAGAATGTTGCAAAACATGATGTTGAACTTTCTATGGAAGAGCGGAATCTGCTTTCAGTTGGGTACAAGAATGTCATTGGGGCAAGGAGGGCCTTTTGGCGTATCATGTCATCCATTGAACAAAAAGAGGAATCAAGGGCAATACCTGGTGCTTACAAATGGGCAAGGAGAAGAGATTGGCAAGGGTCATGTGCTCCAAGCAAGTGGCGTATGGTCTAGGACCAACCTTGATGAATCTGGCTCGTGTGTTGTGGATGTTACTTATTTAAAGTTGGATAAATGGGCCAAGCTTCAAAAACCATGTGGTGCTACTGGTGCTTCTTCAGGTGTCAATTTCTAAAAATGTGCTAAGTATTTACTACTGCTAGTACAAAAGTTACTACTGCTAGTACAAAATTAAGACTGGTCGAAGTTAATACTGCTAGTGTATTAGTTACAACTGTTAATTATAACTTAGTACTGTTAGTTCATATAGTTAGGACTCCTTGGTGTATAAAAAGGAGGTTCAATTTTATATTTGGTTCAGTTATATACATTCTAATTTTATTGTATTTGATTTTTTTTTATATATATATTTGAATTTGTTTTCATGTATATTGATTTCTTAAATGTGAATAAAAGATGCATATAGTCTCACTTATTAACACACTTTTGGTCACTATTTGCTTAATTCGTGTGACTAAATATTACAAAAGGCCACACACAAAAAAAAATTCATGTGACAATTGGATGATTAATAGTCACATAAAATATACATTTCTTCACCTTAAACATCATATTGCCACACTTATTAACATTTTTTGTCACTTTTTGCTTAATTGTGTGTGACTAAATACCAAAAACAAACATGTTTTGTGTGACTAAATATTACAAAAGGTCACACAAACTAAAAATTCATATGACCATTGGATGAATAATAGTCACACAAAATACATATTTTTTTTATTTTAAACAGCATATGGTCACACTTATTAACACTTTTAGCCACTTTTTGCTTAATTATATGTGACTAACTCCAAAAAAACAACACCCGTTGTGTGACTAAATCATCACAAACGTCACATTTATTATATATTCATGTGGCCATAGGATGGAAATAGTCACACAAAATACACATTTACTTGAATAAATCATCTCAAATGTCACATATATTATATATTTATGTGGCCAAAGGACGAACAATAGTTACTTTCAAAAAACATTCGTGTGACTATAAAGTGTTTACGGTCACACATACTGATTAATCCAACAAAACTTGTGCATAATTTGTCACACATATTCGGGTGTTGGTCACTCTTTTTCAATGACAATGGTCACGAACTCAACAATGTCATCATATGCCACCTACGGTGGCGGGACCTTTTGTGACACACAAAAAAAAAACATGTGTGACTATATGCATATCGTCACACATTTTTGGCGTGACCAACAGAACTTTTTGTACCAGTGTAAATAAGCAGTTTAGCATAAACAACTCCTAAAATTAAAACTTCATACATTTTAATTTGTCAAATAACCAAAACTTACAATTAACCTACCTGATAAAAAGAAAGCAAAAAAAAATTAAAACTTAAATCTACCTACTGATCGTTTCTGGTACATGTCAAACAAACAAACATCTTAAATCTTATATCTATAAAATCTGTTACACAAAAACCTTGGATCTTCCTCATATGGTACGGATGACACCAATCGAGGAAGATACCAAAAAATTTACCCTATCCCATGATCCAACCACAAATCATACCAATAATCAAAGACAAAATGATTGTAAAAATCCAAGATCAAAAGCAAACACTAACCCATAAATGTGTGCTGCAAATCAACCGGAACAACAACAACGTATTCATTGCAAGTCATCATCTCGTCTTGTTGTTCGTCAACCAACTGTTGTTGATCTTGACTGAAACAAATTCCGTACGCATTTGTGTGTGTTGAGATGGTTCCAGAATATGTGATAGAGATATAAGGTGTTATTCTAGGTTATTCTTTCACTTGGGCCATTATACACGCCACGCACAAAAAAAAAAAAAAAAAAAAAAAAAAAAAAAAAAAAAAAAAAAAAAAAAGTCTAATACTGGAAACTGGGCTAACTACACTGGGCTTTGTTTTTGGCAGGAAAAAATAGGACGCGTCGTTTTGTTTATGAATTAAATAAACTTATAATCATTCTTATAGTATTATAAAGCTCAAATGACCTAACAATACGTGATTACGCACATCATCTAACAAGTCAAAACTGATGCATAAATCATGCATTAGTAATGCATAAACCATGCATTAGTAAGAATCTTTAGTTCTAAATCAAAGAACTACAAATAAATCTGACTATTAAATATTAAAATATTACAATTTGACAGGCTAAAATAAAAAATAAAAATTGATATATGTGACATGGCAATGACAAATAGATTAACCTTGTTATTAGTTTGATTTAGGGCCCGTTTGGTTTGTTGCTAGGAATGACAATGGGTATCGGATTTAGTATGAGGTAGAATGACAATGGATATAAAAAAATGTATCATTACGATTGTTTATGTTTAGATGAGAAAATATGGTATGAAAAAGTGTATAGATATAAGTTTTGTAGTGGAAAAAAAAGGGACCCACGGGAATGGATTTCATAGACACCAAATTGGTGTGTAATGAATCTATGACTATGATATACCCACTTCATTACTGAGCCCACAAAACAAACATCATTAATGACTTTCAAAGTTATAGTCTCATTCCCAGAGTATCCAACCAAACGGGCCCTTAATATATCCATCCGAATGTCAATCTTGTATCTACCATGGGACTAGTCGTTATGGTGATCGAATGCATCAATCGGTTGCCATAACCCAACGCGTGTCCCCCTCGATGAGAAGATAAGAGCCCCCAACCCCCCAAACTTTTTCGCTTGTTCGATCGTCTAGGCGATCGATTGTGCATTTGGTTTATGTGTATGTTCATTTTTTTTAATTAATATTTTTTGGGTACGTTTTTGGTTGTGCTCGGGGGTTGCCTTACTATCGGCTTAAAGTCATATATTTTAAGCTGATGTGGCACAGGATACACCAAAATGTTGAATTTACCATGACTACTAGTAGGATAATCAAGTACAGTAAAAGCTAAGTATAAAAGTGTAAGGAGTAAAGAGGTAATTCTTGAAATACCCCAAAGGTACAAACCCACTCACCCCATTTGCCCAAAAAAAATTCAGTTTCTCTAAATACCCCACGGGCGACGGTCGCCTCCGAAATCTTGAGCGACTCCTCTAAAATGTTGACACGTGTCCCGGGGTAGGTGGAGTTTTTTATTTTCTTTTATTGTAAATTACAAATATACCCTGACTTTTGATCTTTCTCTTTCCACAACACACCTCCTCCTCCGCCACCCACCTCCTCCATTTTCCGACCACATTTTCCAGCCACCATCCAACACTAACCGCTGCTCCAAAACAAAATTTTGGTGTCGTGGGTCATTTCTCTTGATCTCCCACTCAAACAAATAAAGCCCAAAATGCTATTCAGTTTAGTTAGAACAAACTGACAAAAACTTATTCTTTAAATACAATTGAATCTTGCACGTATTGAATAGTTGTAAATTTATACACATAAATATGCTAAAACAAAGGTTGAAAGTTTCCAAATGATTGCAAGCTATTCAGGTTATCTATCATTTTTATATCAACAATACAACTTTTTATCATTCACTATACACCTCCTCCTACTCCATTCTTGAACAGATAAACATAAAGATCCGGCCACCCACTAAGACCTACAAGGAGATAAACCACATAAACCAACCCATCAATGGAAGAAATCACATCTCCGGCGAACCCATCTCCGGTAAAAAACATAAACCAACCCATCAATGGAAGAAATCAAGATCCAAACACCACCATCGACACCACCAAAAATCCATCGACCGGATCTGATCAAGATCTAGCCAGATCCATGGTTGGTCGTTGTTGCCGCGTGATGGCGGTGGTCAAGTTTCTGCCTTCATGATTGTTGTCGCGTGATCCATGGTTGGTGGTTAGTTAATTATAGTTATGAATATTATTTAAAAGGTTAGATTTGTGATGTTCATATCATAATATGTGGTGTTTTTGTAATGAGGAAGAAGGAATGAGAAACAGAGAGTGTTCAGGTGTGTGTTGTGGAAAGTGTGATGTGAAAAGAGAGTGATTAAAGGGTATATTTGTAATTTACAATAAAAGAAAATAAAAAACTCCACCTACCCTGGGACACGTGTCAACATTTTAGAGGAGTCGCCCAAGATTTCGGAGGCAACCGTCGCCCGTGGGGTATTTGGAGAAACTAAATTTTTTTAGGGCAAATGGGGTGAGTGGGTTTGTACCTTCGGGGTATTTCAAGAATTAGCTCACGAGTAAATCCAACATAGAACCAAAGTAGACGGATACATTTGACAAATATATTGCAAGTAAGAGCTGTCATGATATGATTAGTCACAGCTCATAACAACTGCCCCCTAAATAAAAAACATCGCCCATCAAATCCAATATAGTGCCTAAATTACATTATTAAGTAAATTATTAATCTAATAGTACAATCCAAAAACAAGTCCTGATCCTGACTAAACAAACACCAAAATCCTCGAAATAATCGCAGCTTTTGTTGGATTCATTCATAGTGTGTGTGGGTTGTTCTTATATTAGCAGAAAACCCGCATTTGTGATTTTGAAGCAAAGATTTAACAGAGGGAGTGATGGTGGATGAGAAGTTACCAATTAGTAGTAGAGATAAAGATAAGGATAGGGAGCTGCTTATACCAGTAGCTAATAATAATAATAATAATACTAAGGATGAAGATGCAGCAACACCTTCTTCAAAGCCTTCTACTTCTTCATCTAATGAGGTTCTACAGTTGTTCTACTGTTTTAGTAATTACTAATTACTACTCTATGTGTTAATGTTTGTTGGTTTTTTGAATTGTGTCAGTTTTATTTGTTGTTATGTTTGTTTGATCTAAGTGTTGGTATCAATGTGATTGGTCATACCGAAACTGCTACTTAATACTGTAATTAACAAGTAGTTGGGTTACTATAACATCACAGATGGCCATGTTGCGACATTCGTTCAGCTAGGTCTACTTAACGGACTAAAATGACTATTTTAAACTGAATTTATAGTACTTAGTAAGCAGTGTGTGAAATAATTTGTTTTGGGAATTACAAGGCAATGTTTTTTGTAGAGTAGATAATACGTTGAAGTCGGGTCTTGTTGCCACAAGCACTCGATGATATAGTTCATAAAAGGAATAGCAAAAGGAAGTTGGACACAGGGTGGTTTTATTTTCATTTGGCATTATGTTGTATGATCGACTTTGATTAGGGATTCAGTTGTGGTTCTTTGTTTTTAGAGATTAAGTTAAAATCTTGAGGTGTATGAGGCTGATTTTGGATGAATTTACTTGGGTATTAGTCAGTCTAGGTCCTTGCTTATAGAGTGATAGATATGATGACTTGAGTGTAAGTTATGAATGTGCAATGGAATGAGTATAAATTGAGTAATCGATGACCACTTAAATCGCATTAGCAGACAACTACAAAATTATAAGTAGAAAAACCAATAATCTATTCAATACCGGTTGATTCTCTGACAAAAATAGTTTTTTCTAAGGGCATCCATGATAGACCATTTTATAGGTTTATAAACCTACCATGTCATGCCATTTGTCAACCTGTTTCCACTATGCATAACTTTATAAACATACAATTGTCAAAGCTTCAATTTGCGGACAAAAAGAAATTAGAAATTGTTTTGGACTTCTTCATAATCCTAGACTTTTTCATGCCACATATGCATAGAATATAAGCTCACTACCGGTCACAAATAGTTGGACCTCTCTGTGTCTTTTTAAGCTTCTTATAGACTAGCCATAGGAGATGCTTACTAACAGATGAAGCAATATTACAACCACCCAAATTTGGGCTCTGGTTTTTCAATTCACAATGACAACTTGCATCAAGTATGCCTGCAATCATCCTTCTTTTGTTGCAAAGTGCGAGCACAAAATTCTGTTGGTGTCTGAATATGTGGTAGGAAGTAATTTGTAGGAGGGATTGTGCAAACTATATCATTAACTTTGGCCTTCAAAATGTGAAATAAGGATTGAAACTTACAGTGAGGAACACGACAGCAGGCGACATCGGGGACGTGTCCCCACAAACAGGCAGATTAACAGTAAGTCCTGAGTAAACAGCACCTAAGACAACATAGAGGAATGTCATCTCTAACTTTAACATATAGCAGTAGGCAGCATAACAGTAAACCCTCAAAGGGAAAATGATGTTCATGTTAGGACAGATACTTGCAATTGCATATACGGTATGTTGGTGATTTTAGCATCATCAAGTATATTATGTAATAGTGATGCCTTTCAAAAAAAATATTATGTAATAGTGAGTTGCCCGAAATTAAAGGGATTTCCATTTAAGTTGTAATACAAGTTCGGAGGTGCGGAGTGCACACTGGTATGAACTAACATGATTTTGCATACGATAATGACAAAGGTTGTGAATGTTAATCAAGGGGTCTGAACGTTGGATGTTCCCGATAGTGACAGAATAAGGGTCTTCACTAAAGTGGCACAATTGTACCTCCCCCATACCCTGCTCCTGCTGGATTGGGTACCGTTGTTGTTGTACGGAGACCACTCCCAACTGTAACATGTCAGTTTGTGTGTCAGTTGTGCCACCTCAGCACCACATCAACACTTCCCAAACCAACGCACAAACTGACACACCCCTGCCAATGGTGGTGTCTCTTTCTGTGTCACTACACAAATATACCCCACAAAACACACACACAAAAAAAAAAAAAAAAAAAAAGGCCCCGCCTCCTCGTCACCAAACTGAAGAGGCTCCAACAGACACACAATTGACACGCCCATGCCATTAGTGTCACTTAAGTGACACACAAGTGACACACCCGTTGTGAGTGGTCTAAAGTGGCACAATGGTTAGCATTAGTGAGAAGTGGCCGAATTAACCGTGAGTCCGTGACTGGACAGACATGCCTTGAGAAGTGGCTGAATTAACCGTGACTGGACAGACATGCCTTCATGGGCAGCATTGCAGCACATAGCGATGGTGTCGTGGAGTCGTTGTTGCACTTATTTGAAGAGTTATGACCATTCATCAAAACTTGTGATTTTTCACCAAGAGTCGCAACTTTCTCTACAACCGCCATTAAGTTTATATTATATAAACATCATTTTTGTCTTTCATATGAACATAGGTCTTTTTCCAGTCAAAGTTGACTAATAGGCAATCTCCTTTTTCCGTGATAATGTTAAAGGACTCACCCCCCTGTCCAGTCCCTGGCAGAGCTAAGGGTATACATATCAACAAAAAATATCAAAATTTTCCATGTTTTTGCTCACTTACTTATGCCGATAATTTGAGTGTTTCTTGTCTTATCCCAATACGAGTTTCATGTAACCCAAGGCATCAATTAGGGTCGAAGTATTGTATTAAGAAAGTGCTATCTGATACATGATTCAATTAAGTAGGCTCTATATCCAACAGGTCAATATGTAGGGACTGTAGGAGGTGGATTTGAACTTTGTACAACAAATATCAACAGTTCAATATGTAGGACTGTAAGAGGTGGATTTGAACTTTGTACAACAAATATCATTATGTATCAAATGTGAATAATTCAGTCAATAGTGTGATCCAGTCATTTGCTATACGTTGGAGATGCTTGTGCGTACCTTGATCTTGTTAATAATGGTTTACCACTTATTGGCATCTAAAGAGTAGGACTTAATATTAGTCAGAATATACGAGTAGAAGCAAACTTGTTAGATTTTGGAGAAACAAGTCTATCACCATAAAAATAAGATAGATGTGTAAAATAGCACAATTATGAGATTCTGCATTGTTTTCAAGACGGATGTGTAAATTCATTGCTGTTTTTCTTTCATGTAGACTTTCATCAAAGTGGTGAGGAGTTGGGCCTCTAAAAAGTTTATGACAGGATGGTAAGCAAAAATGGTCTTAATCTTAAAGTTGTTTATTAAATTTAAATTTCGGTTCATTTTGCTAATTTATAGTGTGATATCTTGCAGTGTCATCCTATTACCGATGGCTATTACTTTCTACATTACATGGTGGTTTATACATTTTGTTGATGGATTTTTCTCTCCAATCTATGATCATCTTGGCATAGATATATTTGGTAGGCCTATATTCCCTGTTTAAATATTTAGCTATATATCCCTCTCTTTTTAATGCTAAAATTCGTTTAACTTTCAAACCCTCGTGCATTACAAGTTTTCATTCATTTACTTCATCCATATAATGGAAATTGCAATACTATTTGTTGGGGAAGATTCCAACTAAAATTACACATAACTTTTTTATATATCTAATAAGAAATTGATGGCATTGATTTGGTTTCACAAGGTTGTGTTACTTGTCTTGGGTGTAATGTATTTTATATATCTGAATATTTCAAAAAAAAAAAAAAAAAAAAAAAAAAAAAGTAGGGTTGGATCAGTTGGAAAACCCCTTGCCTCTTAACCTAGAGGTCAAGGGTTCGATCCTCACTCCCTACAAAAGGCCGGAGGTCCTTTTCTACTTTAAGTAGAACCGGAAGCAACCTCTCTACCTTAGGTAGGGGTATGATTGTCTACGTCTCAACCTCCCCCATACACCGTGGAAGACGGTATTGGGACCCATAACCCGTGGAAGACGGTATTGGGAGTTACTTTACTTTACTTTTGTGTGCCATGTCAAACAAAATTGTTGTTTTGCAACCCATACAATTAATTTTGCTGGATCATGCTAGTTACATCCATTCGATACAAAATTATACACCATAAATTATCAAAAAAAACAATGTTCAAGTTTTCTTTTCTATAAATATATTTCAAACCTACTTATTTGTATCACCATCAGTCTATCACCCTAGCTGTATGTAACTACTCTTATTCCAACATTTGGAGCTGTGAAGGTTTGCTTCTTTTTATAGTCTGCGGCCGGGGTGTATAGATGTGATTAAGTAGTCAAAATCAGATAACCAGAAGCTTTTGTAAAACAAATTGTAGGACATAAGGTCTGAATGTGCTTCTGTCATTTGAAGTTATAACAGCATTTATCTGAGTGTTTGGTAAATTTTCAGTATATAAGAAACTAATGACCAAATATGACATTCAGTGTTGAAAAAAGTGAGACCCTTTATATAATGAGAGTGAAAGTATCTCAATTATTGTTTTCTGCCATTTGATAATGAGTTTTGATGCACGAAACTAATTGTGTGACCCCTAATTTACAATATTGTTAGAAAGAAAATAAATCATTTAAATTAGAAACGGATTATTGTGGCTTGAGTCATAATTCCAGAATGCAAGTCCAAACATCCCCTAAATCACCCTCCATTACCATTGGTTCTTACACTCCCTAACTTATATGTGTAGGTTTGGGGTTTATAACCTCAATAACTTTCATCTTCTTAATTGGGGTGTTCATGTCATCATGGTTGGGGGCATCTGTTCTGAGCCTTGGAGAATGGTTCATTAAACGAATGCCATTTATTGGTCACATCTACAATGCCTCCAAGCAGATCAGTGCAGCCATTTCTCCTGGTATCTCCTCTTACAGCTTGCTTACTTCATTTAAATTTTAATTAAAGAATGATCTGAAAAATTGTTATTTCTTCATGCTATGCAGATCAGAACACACAAGCTTTCAAGGAAGTCGTGATAATCAGTCATCCTCGTATTGGAGAATATGCGTTTGGATTTATTACTTCATCAGTCACTCTCCAGGTGCACACCCTTTAACATTACTTACTTTTAATGCCAGCAAATTGCTCAAATTCACTTTTTATCCCAGATTTAAGTCTACTCGGTAGCAATAGCCTAATATTCTTGATAAGTACTGTTTTTTATTGGTCAGCCTTGAGAATTTGTTTTACTTTAAAGTACAAAAGTTAAACATTGTTCTTGGTTATACATATATTATACTCTATAAGTCTGACATAACCTTTGACACAGAATTTTTCCGGGGA
The DNA here is from genome assembly GCA_030686995.1 of Artemisia argyi. Taxonomy (NCBI): domain Eukaryota; kingdom Viridiplantae; phylum Streptophyta; class Magnoliopsida; order Asterales; family Asteraceae; genus Artemisia; species Artemisia argyi. The sequence continues at coordinate 104,358,890 of CM060677.1, forward strand.
TGAGGAGCTATATACGGTGTATGTCCCGACAAACCATCTTTACATTGGCGATGTCTTTTTAGTGAATTCAAAAGATGTTATCAGGCCAAATTTATCTGTTCGTGAAGGAATTGGTAAGGCACCGGATCCTATTATTGCAAAAAATACCGCATTTTTTTTTAATTATTTTATTTCTTAAACATAAAGTGAAATTGGAGGTCAATCCAATGGGTAAACTATTTTTATGTTTACATGTTAAGACCATTTCAAAAGCACTAAATTGCAATTTGGTTCTTGTGATTCTTTTGGGTGCAGAAATTGTGGTGTCCGGTGGCATGTCTATGCCGCAAATACTTTCGGCAGTGGATTCTAACAGACCTAGACGCAACGGAATCTCTAAGGAAATGTCAAGATATTAGATGCAGCTAAATTATAGATAACCTCTTATTACCCAAAACATTGTTTGACCGCTTCAATATATATACAAAGTTTATTTATATAGTCATTGTACTCCATATTCTTATCATATTTTTTCCCATTCAACCGACTTATGTAAAGTCTGAAATAAGATCACAACTTTAACTTTTTGTTAGAAACTACACCAAATGGACAAGATTTGATGGAAAAGTGGAGTGCAGAGACGATATGAATAAAGGTTGTATAATGGTGTCCAAACAATAACAAAACCTTATTATTATTATTATTATTATTATTATTATTTTTTAAAAATTTCTTTTATTATTATTATTATTATTTTTAATATCATGGGCGAGTTGTTCACCATTTTAGAGAAACAAAACACTTGAGGATAAAGTAAATAGACATGCATGTAATTTGTGTAGCAAACTGTATTGTGTGTTATCTGGTTTTCTTAAACGAGTTTTATGCATTTTGGTTATTCTCGGATTTTTAGTAAGGATGCATTTTGTTTATTCTCGGATATTTAGTAAGGACCCACCAGATCTAACTTGCACCCAAGCTGAGCTAAGTGTTACACGAATGAATCTGCATATGCTTGATGCATATTATTTTGCTTCTTGCAGAGCTGCAGACACTAAGTAAAACTTTGAGCTCTAATGTATGCTTGCAATCTCTAGCAGGGGCCGTAAGCCAGCAATGATGATGACCAATTTTAAAACTTTTCTTTTCCTTTATTGAAGGAGGATGAGATTTTTGGTATAGTCTGATGAAATTAAGGATTTGAAGCCTCATGTCTTCCATGTCAAGCTTTTTTCAAGTAAAAATCACAAGTTTGGGTAAAAAAATATTTCAAGTCAACCCGTAACAGGAAGTACCCGTTTTGGACGAGTATTGTAAGTCGTGATCGACTAACACCCTGGTTACTTGCACGGATTACTTCGATCGTGAAGATGACACACACAGCAATATCGACAGAAAAGAAGAAACAAGCACAAGGTAATTATCCCTAATCGTTTCCTTGATTAGTATTGAAAGAATGCGTACCAAATCCGTCCCCCCCCCCCCCCCCCCCCCTCACCTCCTTTTATAGAGATGAGGGGGAGGGTAAACCGACTCTAACAAGAGTCTTAAGTCGGCTATTACAATGACACGGGTTGGGCTTGGGACACAAGCCAACCAAACCGACTCTTTAAGCTATGACGACTAAACATTAACACTAAGACCCGTGGACTTAACAATAAGCTAATATAGAGACTAAACTTGTAACAATTTCCACCTTAGGCTTTATATTAGCCTACTCCGACACTCAGCAACTCCAAGCAGTGCTGTAACTTCCGTCCAGGTACCACCTTCGTCAAGGCATCCGCGGCATTGTGTTCAGTACCCACCTTCAGAACTTCAACCGTCTTTGCTTCCAAGACCTCTCTGATAAAGTGGTAACGCACATTGATGTGCTTAGTCCTTTCATGAAAAACATGATTCCGCGATAAGTGAATCGCGCCCTGATTATCACAATTAACTGCAACAGTGTTAAGCTCCACGCCCAACTCTTCTAAGAGTCCTCTTAGCCAAATAGCTTCCTTCACAGCCTCCGTAAGGGCCATATACTCCGCCTCTGTAGTTGAAAGAGCCACCACGTGTTGTAGCGTTGACTTCCAGCTTACAACACATCCCTGTACTAAAAATGCGTAACCCGTGATTGACCTACCTTTATCCGGATCCTTAGCGTAGTCTGAATCAACAAAACCTGTTACATCCACATGGTTGCTACAATCTGTCCCACACACCAAACCCACGTTTGTAGTACCCCGCAAATATTTCAAAATCCACTTCACTGCTTCCCAATGCTTTTTACCTGGATTCGCCAAATATCTGCTAACAACACTTACCGCATACGCTATGTCTGGCCTTGTGCATACCATCAAGTACATTAAGCTCCCAACCGCATTTGCGTATGGCACCTTACTCATCCTTTCAACATCACAATCCCTAACCGGACAATCCTTCAACGACAGCTTGAAGTGCCCACCCAATGGCATCTTAACCGATTTCCCATTGTCTATTCTATAATTATTTAAAATCTTAGAAATGTACCCGGATTGTGACACCCTCAGAATCTTGCGACTCCGATCCCTGATGATCTCCATACCAAGAATCTTCTTTGCTTCCCCGAGCTCTTTCATGTCAAACTCCTTTTTAAGCAAAGACTTGATAGACCCTATCTCAGCCTTGCTTTTACAAGCAATCAGCATATCGTCTACATATAACAGTAGATAGATATACTCACCTAGTGCATAACTCCTGTAATATACGCAGCTGTCGTAACTGCTACGCTTGAACCCGTTGCTCAGCATGTACTCATCAAACCTCTTATACCATTGCCTAGGTGACTGCTTCAAACCATAAAGGGATTTCTTTAACAAACATACCTTGTTACCTTGTTCATAACCAGGTGGCTGTCTCATGTAGATCACTTCTTCAAGATTCCCATGTAACAATGCCGTCTTTACATCAAGCTGCTCTAGCTCATAATCTCTACACGCAGTCAATGCAAGTATAACCCGAATAGATGTGTGTCGAACTACCGGCGAAAATACTTCATTATAGTCAATACATGCCCTTTGAGTGAATCCACGAGCCACCAACCTCGCCTTATGCCTAGGCTTTTGAACACCTTCAATCCCTTCCTTTATTTTGAACAGCCATTTGCAGCTCACCAGCTTTTGCCCAGCTGGATGATCCACTAACTCATAGGTCTCATTCTTCTCCAGAGAATCCACCTCTTCATCCATAGCATCTTTCCACTTAGATCTATCTTTACAAGTAATTGCCTCCTGGTATGTCAATGGTTCATGAGTATCTTCTTCCTCTGCTGCAGCAAACGCGTAAGTAGCCATATTACTTTCATCTCGAAACCTCAAAGGTTTCGTTCTTGTCCTTGGTTCTCTATCCCGAACCAACTGATAATCTGTGAGATCCGGTGTTTGATCATGATCCTGATCCCCTAAATCTTCATCATCGCCATCTTCCTGACCATCAATCAGATCTTCCTCAAGCGACTGATTATTTAACCTCTGTAGTTCCACCTCAACCTGTAATTCCTCAACAGACTTATCAATACCTGCACCAGAATCCTTCAACGTATCTTTATACATGACACTTTCATTGAAAACCACGTTCCTGCTAGTAACTATTTTAGGTGATTCATTATCAAACCTATATAGCCTGTACCCCTCCACACCTTCAGGATACCCCAAAAGAACGCATTTTACCGCTCTCAGCTCGAGCTTACCTTGTTTAACGTGTGAATATGCGACACAACCGAAAATCCTCAACATCCCATAATCACTTAGATGTCCCGACCACATTTCCATAGGTGTCTTTTTCTCAATCGCTGTCGATGGTGACCTATTTATAAGATATGCAGCCGTACATGTCGCTTCCGCCCAGAAGGTCTTGGGTAATCCAGACTGAATTAATAAACAACGTACCTTATCCATGAGAGTTCTATTCATCCTTTCTGCTAATCCATTCTGCTGCGGCGTCCCGACAACTGTCAAATGTCTAGCAATCCCAGTCTCAGTACATAGTTGCTTAAACTCCCAGTTACAGAACTCAAGACCATTATCCGTTCTAAGCTTCTTAACCATCCTCCCAGTCTGATTCTCTACTAACTGCTTCCACTCTTTGAACTTTCCAAATGCTTCGTGTTTGGACCTGAGAATATAAACCCATACCCTCCTAGAATAATCATCAACAATAGATAAGAAGTACCTCTTACCTCCCAATGATTCCACCTGAGACGGACCCCATAAGTCTGAATGAACATAGTCTATCACTCCCTGAGTAGTGTGCCTTCCTACACCGAAACTGATTCGATGTGACTTTCCCAGGACACAATTCTCACAAAAATCGAGCTTACCTAGACTTTTCTTGCCAAAGAGCTCCTGCTTTTCTAGCACCTGAAGTCCCGCCTCACTGATATGTCCCAGTCTTTTGTGCCAAACCTGCGCAAGACTGTCTTTTTCTTCAACACTAGCATTAAGCTCACCCGCCACTGCATGACCATCCAAAGAGTATACGCAATTATCCCTTCGGGTTCCAGATAAAATAACCCTAGAACCATTAATCACCTTGATTTTGCCCGACTGCATTTTTACGGTATATCACTCTTTTTCAAGAGTTCCCAGCGATATCAAGTTTCTTTTCAATTCAGGAATATACCTGACATTGTGTAACACAAAACTTGACCCATCTTTCAGTTGTAGCCTGACCTTGCCAATACCTCTGATCTTGCACTCCCTGTTGTCACCCAACAGTACCCTGCCCCCATCGCATTCCAAAAAATCAAAAAATATGTCTGACCTGGGTGTCATGTGGTATGAACCTCCTGAATCCATAATCCATTCCAACAAGGCGTCTGCACTCATAACCATCATCACCTCAGAACCGTCATAAATCGAACCATTAGAGCTTGGCTGATCATCTTTCTTGACAAAATCATTTGACTTCTTGCGATTATTCTTCGGACAGTTTTTCTTCAAGTGCTCCTCAGACTGGAAAATATAGCACTTGAGTCTTCCACCTCGAGACTTCGATCTTGACTTTCCCCAAGACTGATGCGAATTCCTGCTATCAGTTCTTCCCCTCACATATAACCCTTCACCATCATCCCCCTTCGCCTTAGATCTTTCTTTGATTTCCTTTGAACTCAGTGTGGCCATCACATCCTCCAAAGTCAAAGCTTCCCGTCCATAAAGCAAGGTATCCACAAAGTGTTCGTATGATGCTGGTAAAGAAGTGAGTAATAATAAAGCAAGATCTTCATCCTCGAATTTTACCTCAATATTTGCTAAATCAAGAACGATTTTGTTGAACTCATCTATATGCTCGAAAATCGTACGTCCAGCCGGCATGTAGAATGTATACAACTTCTTCTTTAGGTACAACTTATTGGCCAAGGACTTTGTCATGTATAAAGTCTCAAGCTTGGTCCAAACCCCCGCTGTAGTCGTCTCCCCGGTAACTTCTCTTAGAACCTTATTACCTAAACACAAAATCATGGCACTATGAGCTTTCTTGTTTAGCTCAGCTTTCGCTGTAGCATCCATATTCGCGGGTAAAACCTCCAGAGCTGCTTCACATCAATGTTGGATTAATAAAGCACGCATCTTGACTCTCCACAACCCGAAATCACCAGTTCAATCGAATTTTTCGATTTCAAACTTGGCTCCCGTCATTCTTTAATCCCTTTATTAATTTGGTAAACTTTGTGAAAAAACCTCACAATCACAAACCAATAAAGTCCCTTGTGCAATACCTTTTTAATTATTTACTCCTTTTATTTATAAATAATAAAAAAAAAAAACAAAGATTTTATTTGTTTTATTATTTATTCCACCAATATACTCTCCTGTTGACTTTGAAAACAATTAACCTACTGTTCTTCTTCTTCCTTTCCTATACGCCGACAAAGAAGAAAACCAGATCCAACAAAAAAATCAACAGAAAACCTTTGTCGATCAAAAAACCAACAAAACCAAAAGAAAACTCTTGACTGTCGATCAATCCTGCTGCAACCTTTGTTGTCGATAACCTGGTAGCCCAAACAGGATAAAACCTCCTGCTCCTTCCAGAAAAACGAACACCAAAGAACCCTTCAATCGGTTGACCAAGTAACCAGAAACCCTCGCGAACCAAAGCTCTTGATACCACTTGTAAGTCATGATCGACTAACACCCTGGTTACTTGCACGGATTACTTCAATCGTGAAGATGACACACACAGAAATATCGACAGAAAAGAAGAAACAAGCACAAGGTAATTATCCCTAATCGTTTCCTTGATTAGTATTGAAAGAATGCGTACCAAATCCGTCCCCCCCTGGTTACTTGCACGGATTACTTCAATCGTGAAGATGACACACACAGAAATATCGACAGAAAAGAAGAAACAAGCACAAGGTAATTATCCCTAATCGTTTCCTTGATTAGTATTGAAAGAATGCGTACCAAATCCGCCCCCCCCCCCCCCCCCCCACCTCCTTTTATAGAGATGAGGGGGAGGGTAAACCGACTCTAACAAGAGTCCTAAGTCGGCTATTACAATGACACGGGTTGGGCTTGGGACACAAGCCAACCAAACCGACTCTTTAAGCTATGACGACTAAACATTAACACTAAGACCCGTGGACTTAAGAATAAGCTAATATAGAGACTAAACTTGTAACAAGTATGTATTAGGAATTAGCATCCAACATTTGAATTATGCATGCTATAAAAAATTATCAGTTATATTGAGATAAATAACTACTCCTTCCGTCCCAAAATAAGTGTCCAGAGTCAAACTGGTTCAACTTTGACCTTAACTATTTTTGTTAGTGTTATATAATATTTGATGAAAAATATATGAATTGATTGGGTTTTAAGTGCAGTTTTCAATGGTATAATTTTTCATCAAGTATTATATAACATAAAAAAATATGCAAGGTCAAAGTTGAACCAATTAAACTTGCCACTTATTTTGGGACGGAGGGAGTATATCATATTGAAGTAGGTGTTGATCAATCAAATTATTCATTTATCCTTTATAGAACCTACTTAGATGAAATATATGACAATATTGTTGACTTATTAAGATCTTGAAACCATGGTGTAGATGGCGCGGCTGCTTCTAGTATAACCAAGTGTGAACCTTGTTATACCATGTGTATTTTCATGTCACGCGGATATAAATAAGATAGATGAAATATACTTTACATAGCACTATTTACTTCAATTATGGGTTGTGATCGCAAGCGTGATTTGCAGGCCAAGATAAAGGAGTTTTTTCATGGATTTTTATGGTGCATGCCTTGTCAAAGGCAAGACTTCATAAGCCTCTGATATGTTGGTCTATCCTTGGAAGTCAAATCTCAAACAATGATCAGGATTTTTTGCTTCATCGGACGGGGTTTGAATTCAACAAAGGAGATCTTAATAGACATTATGTTCTGCATTATCATTCATCTTATGTGGCCAATACTCATGTTGATTGGAGTGTTTGGCAGAACAAAAGAATTGAAACCTATGCTCCAACGTGTAGCCTATTGGGTTCCGAAGATGGGAGTTAAAGCAAACTCATTTTGCAACTACGCCTACTATACTAAATCACGACAATCTGAAAAATTCATCGGAAAGTTTGTGTCTCATGGTTGGGCCACCACCTTAGCAGCCTGTTGAGTAAGATTGATTTACTCTCACATGGTGGCGTGTTGGACAGTTTAGTTACTGAAAAATAACTTTTTTAAGAATTGCAAGGTAAGAGATAAATAACCATCCCCAAGAAGGAGGAACATAACTTTTTCACAAGGGTTCAAACATTAACATACACATATTTGAAAGTGAAAATAGAAAGAGTCTTGAAATAGTCACGGGAATATTGGCTGCGTACAACCGTGTCAAAGATTTGCTCTCCCCATAGTAACATGGACATGAAAATCCTCATCAATTATCAAGTCAAAGTATGAGCATATGGTGCTGTAACTCAATATGCCATGCGTAACCACGTGTCCACATGCACAACCAACACACTTTTATGCAATGTTTTGAAAACCGGTTTTGAAATCGATCCGGTCGAGTCATCAGGCACCGGGTCAACCGGTTCGACCGCCGGGTCAACCCGATTTTCAATTTATTATTTTTTTATCTTTTTGACCGGGTCAACCGGTTCGACCGCCGAGTCAACCCGGGTTTTTATTTAAAAATTTTGAGAAAATGAAACCCGGCCGGGTTTGGAGACCGGGTTGACCCGGGTCACTCAAAACCCGGCGGGTCTAACCGGTTAACCCGGTTTTAGAAAACCGGGTTTTTTTGACCCTTTTTTCCCGGAACCGATCGAACCGGTTAACCCGGCCGGGTCGACCCGGGTTTCAAAACACTGCTTTTATGTTTATGTAAGAGCGGGAGGTACGCATAGAGTCGTGGGTGGCGTTTTCCCCACCAGCCCAAAAATGAGGATGGCGCACTGTACCGTGGGTGGCGCCATGGTTGCTCGCGCCGTGGTGGCCAGCCCACGCGGTGCTTTTTTTTTTTTTTTTTTTTTTTTTTTTTTTTTTTTTTTTTTTTTTTTTTTTTTTTTTTTAAGACGTCACCCAACGGCTAGTAGGCGAAAAAAATTGTTTTTTCAAATTTATACATTAAAATTTTTAATTTTAACCCTATCAAAATCTTATAAATACCCCTTATTATTTTATACTTCACACAATCACACACATTTTCAATATATTTTTTCAAACAAAATGAGTAGATTTTGGAGCCAAGAAGAGGAGTATCTTTTAGAGGAGTGTTTCACTCAAATATCAGAGAATCCAAATACGAGTGCGGATCAACAAACGAATACGTTTTGGGATAAAGTTGTCGACGCATACAAAAAGGAAGCCAAGAAGCGCAACTATCGTATTCGTACAAAGAACATGTTGACGGGAAAGTGGACTTCTTCCCTTACCCGAAAAGCATGTGACAGGGCAAATAATCCAAACCAAAATTAGTTAATTTTATGTTTATCCTAGAAAATAAACCCCGTATGAGGTTTAAATTTCGTATTTTAACTTTTCATTTCAATGAAATTTATTTTAGTTAATATGGTGGATGGAAGAGCGGGATTTATTCAAATTTCAAACTTAAAGTAACAGTACATGTTTTAAATCGTAGTTTATTTTAATTATCGTATCGTAGTTTTAATGTTTTAAAGCGTAGTTTATATTAATGTAATGTGTTTTTTTTTAATTAATGAAGTTTATTTCAGTTAACATTGTGTATGTTTTATTTTATGTAAAAAAATAAATTTAAAAAAAAAAAAATGACGACGGGTCGACGGCACCACATTTTCTGGTGCCAAAGGTTACAGCCAGAATGTGGTGCCATGGAATTTCTGGTGCCATGAAGGCAAACGAGCAACAAGCTATGTCGCTAGCCCTTTTTGGATTGCAAAGTTAACTCTTTTGAAAACTAAATTCGTAGATCTATGTGTCATAACATTACTGTTCATAACTCGTTTGACTCTGTTGAGTAGTTCCACCGCCTCAGGTGCAAGGAAACCAAATGTATCAAACGCGAAAGGAATAAATACGTGTTGATTTTCAATGCATGCTTTCTCGTGTTTTGTCACTTTGCACGAGGCGGCTTTCAAAGCGGCATGTTCAGTTGTAAAACCCCAACTACTCAACCCCAGAAGAGGATAAACCCCGGTCAGATCCACACAAGCATGTTTCCCTCCAACCCATAAAAAGACAAAATGTCATCCGATCTCAATGTAGATCTTCCATCCGACGGGTCCGCCAAAAAATTCACATGCGCTTCTTTTTTGGCAGAAATCCCGGCACGCCTATATACATTAAAAAAGACGTCTCTAACAAAATCATGTATGTACTTGAAGCCCGGGAGCTCTTTACAATGGACCGCATGTTTCCCAAAGGAATCCAAACATGTCTTGCAACAAACAGGGCATATCTCATCAACCGGAAATAATGGAATCATAAGACGATACTTAAGAATAGTACGATATTTCACCGGTGACATATGTTGACCTAGCCCGTCTATCTATAATTAATGCTTTCTAACATCCCAAGCAACTCAACATAGAGTTTTTCGACTGTGATAGTTTTAGTGTTGTCTTGTCGGAATTGTCATTGAAATCTTAAGGTCTAGAGTTGTTATTATCTTGCTAGTTCCTATGCAAAGACAATATATTTATATCAAAGTTTCTCACAATAACTAATTCACACTTTTGAAGTTATAAGGATTGTAACAATAATTTAACCGAACCATGTTGAGTGTTGACAGTTTTAGCTAGGGGTGAGCAGAAAAACCGAAAATTCGAATAAACCGAAAATCAGAACCGAAACCGAACCGAATCGTAAATAACCGAACTGAACTAATAACCAAACCAAATTTGCCAAAACTGAACCAAACAGAACTTTTAATTTGGTTATCGGTTTGGATATGGTTTTGGTAATCAAAACCGAAAACCAAATTCACATAAACTTATATATTTTTTATAGATTTATATATAGGTTTTGGTTAAAATAAAAAGTGTAAGAAGCCATCAGATGCTGCCATGTGTCCCCCCACCCCTTCCTTTATTTTATAACTATTAGGGGTATATTTGTCATTTTCCTACTAGAGTATTTAAAGTTTATTTTTTCTATTCTTTCTCATTTGTAAATTGCATATTTTCACACACACACACTCCACTGTATTGTTCTCCAACGGGTAACCACCTTCTCCACCGTCTTCGCCACCGGTTAACTGCCTGTCTCCACCATGATATCCACCCTCTTCTCCACTGTGATGTTGAGATGTCGATCGATTGTTCATATTAAATGAATAACGAGTGTTTATCATGAACTAATAATTAGTGTTTACCATCAACAACTAGTTCATCGTAAAGGAATAATGATTGTAAGATCTTAATCTTCTTTTTTTTTTTTTTTTTTTTTTTTTTTTTTGTAAATTTACATTATTTTAATTCGAATATTTAATTGTAATTGGTTAATATGTTTTTGTTGATATGCTAGTGAATTTAGTTGATTTAAAACATTCATTCAGTATGTATTTGAGCAAAAAAAATAGATGAAAAGCGTGTATGTGAAACCTGCACACCAAGTGTTTGATAAAATGTCTACATGATATTCTATAATTGTGATCCACTAGTTTGTACTGCGATGCACTAGTGTCGTACTGTGATTTACCAGTTGTTCATACATCTTGTGATGAAGTTGTTGCTATAATTTTGATGCACTTATATTGATAACATTTTTTGGGTAGTTGTTGACCTAAATATGTTATATTTATTTTGATTCAAACTGCATCTTGTTTGCTTTTAGATCTGGAACAAAATGTAGAAAATAATATATACGAAAGGTGTTTAAGAAAGTAGCATACAAGGTGTTTTATAGAATGTATCGATGAGACTGTATAATAGTCATGCACTAATTTTTACACTGTGATGCATTACTTGTTAATTATACACTGTAATGCACTTGTTCTGAAGTGCTGATGCAGTAGGTGTTTGTTTATGGAAAATATAGATCTAAAAGCTTATTTTTTCTTTATGTTATGAGTAGAACATGTTTGTGTGTGAAATCGTATGTATGATGCAGTTGTTCTATAACTTTAGTGTAATAGGCATTTATTTGTGACAAATGCATATCTATTAGCTATTTGTTTTGTTATTTTACCATAAAAAGACTTGTATATTTAGTTATATACATACACACACTCTTGAACAGATTTGATAGCCTACTTCATTATATTCAAAATAACGAACTTAAATTGATAAAAAAAAAACAAGATTTTGGTAAATCAAAAGTAACAAATTGATGGAGTAGCAAAATTAGGCTTCATAAATCAACTTACAAAGGCGTATACGATGCAGTAGATTTGTCTTCAACATCGTTAACACAATGATGAGGTAACGATTCGATTATGATTAGAAGGTTTAGATGCGGTAACTCTGTTAACAATTTGAATGCGATGACATGATTTGCTAATGATTAAATTTGAGAGAAATATTGTGAAGAAGTGTGTGAAATTTTAGAGAGAGAAAGTGTGAAATTTTAGAGATAGAATATTAGATCGAATAAATTGTTCAGGGGTTAATGAATGGTTGTGTAAAATACAATGTTATACAATTGCCCCTAATGTTTCTAGTATTTACAAAATTGCCACCACCCTTTTGATCTAGATGGTTTTGATCCAATGGCTAGGATGTCTTTCTACACTTTTTATTATAACATCCTTATATATATATATATATATATATATATATATATATATATATATATATATATATATATATATATATATATATATATTGACAAAGTCAAAATCAGATTCTAGCCATTGTAAAAAATAAAAATGATAAGAAGTAATCACAACCACACATTCTAGATGCACATACAGAAATGGATGCATCTTCATTCAAATTTTCCCTCCCAAATTAAAATGTGTGGCTAGAATTACTTCTTACTATTCTTATTTTAATTATTCTTCTTATTGGATCTCTTTCAAAAAGTGTAGAAAGACATCCTAGCCATTGTGATATCAGAATCTGATTTTGACTTTTTTTACAAAAGTCAAGATCTGATATTGACAAAGTCAAGATCAGATCTTGACTTTTGTAAAAAAGTCAAAATCAGATTCTGAAAACTTTTTTTTTAATAAAAAATTTAATATCACAATAACTTTTTTAATATCGTAAAAACTTTTTCTTAATAAAAATTGTTAATATCGCCGTAACTATCATGCTAAAGTCAAGATCAGATCTTGACTTTTGTAAAAAAGTCAAAATCAGATTCTGAAAACTTTTTTTTAATAAAAATTTTTATATCACAATAACTTTTTTAATATCGTAAAAACTTTTTCTTAATAAAAATTGTTAATATCGCCGTAACTATCATGCTTTCTTAATATCAAAGTTAATTTTTTTTAATATCACTTTAACTTTTTCTAAATATCGTAATATCACGGTTCATTTTTACATGTAAAAAAGCTTAATATCACGGTACCACTCATAATACCGTTAATATCACATTAGCACTCATAATCAAAAAAGTAAAAAGTACTCAGAAAAATCTGAAAAAATAAAAAAATAAAAGAACACAACTAGAGTAAGGATCGCTGAGAAGGAAAAAAAATCAAAAAAATCGTTTTCATGATCAATTGGTACCGTGATATTAGCGTCAGATCTACAAAAAGTCAAGATCAGATCTGGAATGGGCGGTCCAGATCCATCCGCACGTCCGCACTAAAAAAATGTATCCGCACGTGATCCTCACTATATATATATATATATATATATATATATATATATATATATATATATATATATATACTAGCAGGGTCCCCGTGCGATGCAGCTGCGGGCACCCTGTAATTTAATTATTTCGGCTAATAATTTATTTTATTTGTACGTTTTTTGGCAATAGTTTTATTGATTAGTTTTTATGGCAAAAGTTTGATGAAATTTTGCTTAGTTTGTATTATTTTATTTATTATTATTATTATTATTATTATTATTATTATTATTATTATTATTTTAGTAGTTTGCATGGTTTGTACAATATGTGAACATATTTTAGTTTACTATGTTCTTTTTGACAATAAATTTATGGATATCAAAAATTTAATTTATCTCGTGTCCGTTCGGGCTCGAGCCTGCTGGCTCGTGTCTGTTCGGGCTCGAGCCCGTTTGACCCGTGCTCGTTCGGGCTTGAGCCCATTGCCCGTTTGGGCTTGAATATTTGTATAATATGCTTTATTATTTGTATTAGTGACATTTAATGCAGGAATTGTGTTTAAGTTGGTTGTACAATATGCTTGATAATTTGTATTTCTTATGTAAGGGGTGTTTTAATAAGTGCATTAATTGTATTTATTGACGAGTTAATTAATTGTATTTAATGTACATAATAATTTATTTATTGTATTTAATGTTAGTATTAATTTTATGCTGGAATTAAATATGTGGGAAATTTCTATAAGTAGCATTTGTGTTTAAATCACTTGTACTTTAAGCTTATTAACTTGTAAGGCTTAATTTTAAGTATTTTAATATTAGAAGGCCTTCCTCCATTATAATATAGTATGATATATATATATATATATATATATATATATATATATATATATATATATATATATATATATATATATATATATATAAAATGTGTAATTCGGATTAAACCAAAAACCGAACCGAACCAAATTAAACTAGAATTTAACCAAACCGAATCGAACCGAAAACCGAATTTAAATTCGGTTTGGTTTGATTTGCGATTTGACCTTAAAAAAAACTTTTAATCGAATTAATCAAACCGAACTAACCGAATAATCCGAATTAATCGAACCGAAGAACACCCCTAGTTTTAGCAATTTATTTTGACTCGTAATTAAAAGTTGATTAAAGTAAAATGAAAAACAAACTAGTTGGGTCCAATAGAGCATGCTATATCGGCCCGGTCAGCGTAACCTAAAGCCCAGTTGTGATATCAGTAAACCCTAGCTGTAGCATCTATAAATAGAAACCCACATTCGTTTCATCATCATCAGCGCCTCTTTCATTCTTCTTTTCACTAATCAATCCCAATTTTTTATTTTCTAGTTTCGTCTTTCAATTTTTCGTTTTTGTTAATATAAAAGGGCTATGACGATCTCAAGTGATAAGGTCTCGTTCGTCGTAATGGTGATTAAAAACCACCTTGCCGACCACACTGTTATATCACCACCCATAAACTGAGTCCATCTTTTTTCTTTTTATTATGGCCAATGATTAAACAAAATTTATAGACAAGCATATGTCTGAATTACACCATGTTGTTAAATCTAATCTTCTCTATGAGGCCATCTTTTTATTGTTTTTATTTATTGATTTGTAAGCCTATGATGATTAGTATTATATTTGCGTATCAATGATTAAATCATGATTACATTATTCTACTGCCTTCCTTCTGAGGCTCTTTATTTTTTTATTTATTTTTAATGAAAAAAAGGTGTTCAAGTGATGACTATTTGCATAGTTCACATGATTTACTGTGATTAGAAATTATCTTTAGTCTTTCGCTCCTATCTGATGAACCCCTTTTTTTCATTTTCTTTATTTCAAGGTATTTTAATTTCTTTTAAACTATTTTTTAAAAAAAAGTATTAATTGGGATAATGACGAATGTGATTTGGTCTCGTTCGTCGTAATGGTGACTAATAATCACCTTGCCGACCATTCTGTTATATCACCACCCATAAACTGAATCCCAATATTTAAAAAATATAAAAATATTTTTATTGCTGTATTTTTTTAATGTTTTTGAGTTTTGGTTTAAAGTTTGTATTTTTTGGCAAATGATTAAGAAAAACTTACACAATGACAAGCATATGTCTGAATCAACCTTGTTGTAAATCTTATTAATGATGCCTTGCAACGATTTTGCTTTTAACAAAAAGATGTCTTTCTTCTTATGTAGCTAATAATGCTAGTTTGCTTTTATCGGAAATCTTACTGTGTGTTCTCGAGTCATTAAAGAAGTGGGAGTAAACAGTTTCTTCCCGGAAACACTTTACTTTCACAATCACCCAAATCATACTGTATTTACTTCCACTTTATTTCCATTTTCTTTAATGATAAAACTCAAAAATATAATGGGAGAGTAAACATCTTCACTTTTAATTTTTTTAATGAAATAACAGTGTTAAGCTACATGTGAAACTTTTCTTTCTTTTTCTTTAATGAAATAACTCGAGATCAGAGTGTTAAGCTACATGTGAACGGAAGAAATCTTGAATCTCCGAAAACTAGACGCTCTTTAACGGGAGTTCCCCAATTTTTAGTGAGAATTTAAAAACTTGTCCATATCTCGTGTACACTTTAGTTTCTGAGCCCGAGCTTAGTTTTTATTAGTAGAAAACGTGTGGAGCTTAGTTTTTATTAGTCTTTACACAGGCGTGGGTTATCCTTAATTAAGGACTCTGAAGCATGGTATGTATGGATTGCCAACTTACTGCATATTGCTGTGTTGAGTTTTTTTAAAGTGTAGATAAAAATGATAGCTAAAGATGAGAATAAAAAGAAATGAAAGTTATTTTTTATTTCTATGTTTTTTATTTGAAATGAAATGAAATTAAAATGAAGAATGTTTAGTGTTCTCGAGTTAGGAAGAAAAATAAAGACAAAAATTATGTTTATGTCCTTTTAAATATGATCATTCTGAGAGTTGAATAAAAATAGTGAGAGTTATATTGGTCATTATATGTTCAACTAGTTTGGGTGTAGTTTTGTTTCTGTCCAAAATCACTCATATTTGGTCAGAAAATTTTTGAAGAAAAATACTGTATTAGGAATTTTTATTTCATTTCCCTTCCTTTTAAGAAAAACTCAAGAACACAATATACTTTTAGTTTCCTTATCATTTTTTCTTTCCTTCTAAAAAGAACTCGAGAACGGAGCATAAGTGTTATGGCTAGCATTTACTAAGAACAATATTTGTTGGACAACCAAATAGGCAAAGGTTAACCGGACTTCCTATAGAAATATGTTGAGACCATCAAACATATGCAGATAGTATTAACAAAGTAATCAAGTAAACATATGCAGTGCATAACTCCAGCCACAAAATCTATCACCAAGTCTGCCACTTCGCAATTCTCAGTAGGATAGTGTTCACCCGCTGTTTAAAACAATTCAAACACTGTTTCTGTTTGAAAGAACAGTTCTGGATAGGGTTCACCCACTGTTTCTTCAGTTTCTCACATGCAAGTTTAGAATTTGACTATGTTTTTATCACTTTAGGGTTGATTTCTGCTGATATATGTTTGGGTTACTAACCATTTGTGTTATACTGTTATGACCACATAGTTTGATCCAATTAGATCAGGTGTTCAGGAGACCCAATTTCATTGCTATTAAGCAGATATTTCCAAACTGCAATAATTTTCCAAACATAATGGTTTATTATTTGTTTCAAGAAACTTGAAATTTGGAGTCTATCAAGTTCTCTAACAGAGTTTCATTTTTTAACATGAAATGAAAGAAACCAAGGCAAAAAGCTTACTAGTATCAATAGAAACCCTTGATAAAATGTATAACATGTACATAACCTCATAGGTTAACATGGTGAACGAATTGTATATGTTTGCCTGTGAATCTTGGCATTCTTTATACAGAAATTACACAATTTTGATTACAAATCGAACCCTGAAACTGCACTGAATCTCAAAATTTTAATCTTTTTGCAACTTCAAGAGGCTTTTTGTATTTCATATCCACAAATTTCTCCACTGTAAATCTTAGAACACCAGCTTTAGAGTGTTCACGTGCCTATAAAATGCAACATGAACCTTAACCTGAACCTGCCTCTGAAACATTGACATGGCTTTTACTCCAAATCGACAAGTGTGAGCAATCAAAATGGACTTCCTTGCGGTGCTATTGTAACTTTCCGGTGAAAACTTTGATCTTTCAACAATGAATCTGCTTCTTGATTTTATAGTTGATGATCCATTTCCTTCATTGATCACATTTTCGAGGGACTCGTCTTTCATCATGCCTGAATCATCTATTTCATTGGCAGTATAATCGTCACTACTTTCATTATAAGTTTCATCGCCATGCTCATCAACATGATCCACAATCTGCTTAGCTTCATTAGTAACACCAATGGCACGCCAGGCTTCTGCAACAAGCTCAATAGTGGTTTTTTGTGGAAAAATCCCTTTCTCTTCCATGACTTGCAGCAATTCTTCGGCTTTCCATGGTTGTCTTGCTTCACCATAACCCCAAATCAGAGTTTCAAATGTTTTTAAATTTGGTGAAATACCCATTTTGCCCATTCGATCGAATACCCTGATAGCATTATCCATCATTCCAGCACTGCACCATCCACTAATGATAGTAGTGAAAATGACAACATTCGGGCTCACTTTTGATTCCTTCATAACTTGCAAAAGTGCTTCCGCTTTCTCTGGCTCACCAGCTCGAACATATCCCTTGGCCAATATACTAAATGCATGAATGTCAGGTTCTACCCCGTTCTTGATCATGTCATTAAAGACATCTTGGCATTTGTCCATTAATCCTACTGAACTCCATGCATTCATTATGGTACTGAAGGTAATCACATCTGGTTTGACCCCAAATTCATCCATCAACTCTAGTGTCTGCAAAAGTCATACAAACATTATCAGTTGTATCTTCTAGAACCCATTGTGGACCGTTTAAATTCAAGCATTCTTGAAAGGTCAAAGTATTTTACTTTTGATTTTTAGAGAAGCATATTTCTCAGCATTTGGTTCCGATACCATTTGCCAATCAAGTAGCATTTTAAAGAATGTGAATGAGATGTAAGCAAAAACTCACTGATAACAATTTTGATCAATTTATATTCAAATGGGTCGAACAAGTTGAAAGTTGCTCAAAGTTTATTTCTAATGCAAATAACCTCCAAAAAGTTTTCTCTAATGATTTAGATAATACGGAGTAATTGTTATAACGCTGTTACATGCAATCATAATGCACTTATTAATTACTTGCATCTTTTTTAAGAGATGGTCAACCCAACCGCCCTGCCCATTTCAATCCATATTAAGGATGACCCGCCTGACCCATTACATGAGCTGTTCGACACACCGGTTTTGTCACCTCTAACAAATTTATACATACATACTTACCTCATCAACTCCATCCGAATCCGCAGCATCAAGAAACCCCTTGATAAGTGAATTGAAGACGACATCATTGGGGGGCACACCAAGATTCTTCATACGGTAAACAAATCTCATAGCATCATCCATATAACCTTCTCTACAATACCCATTAACTATAATTCCACACGTTCGTTTATTTGGAGCCACTCTATTATTCTGCATCTCAATTATCATGTCTTCGGCTCTAAATGTATTTCCACTCAAAGCATATGCTTTTGCGATCGTGTTATAAGTCACAACATCAGGTTTTATACCAAAAGAAACCATCTTATCAACAACATTCCATGCTTCTATGATATTCTTCTGACTACACCAAGCTTGAGCAATTATATTAAAAGTTCTATCATTTGGCTTTACTTTTTCTTCTACCGTCATTATTTCCAATAACTTTAGACATTCTTCCGGCTTACCTATGATCCCGAGCCCTTTAATCAAAGTGTTTAAAGTGCTTGTTGTTGGCTTACATCCCATATCCTTCATTTTCTTGTACATTTTCATTGCTTCTTTCATGTTTCCAGATTCAGAAAAGGCATTGATCATGGCATTAAAGAAAATGGAATCAGGTTTCAAGCCATTGGATTCGATTTTTGAAAGGAGGGATGGAATGGAATTAAAACGCTTTTGTAGTGTTAAAGCGGCTAAGAGAGTTGTGTATGTGACAAGTGTCGGTGTGTGACCGTCTTCTATTAAATCTTTCATTATCGATTGGACTTCTTGAGGCTTTTTCTTCTCGATCAAGATCTTCATTAGTTTGGTTCTTGAACGAACTGTTTGGCAACTATTGTTCTTGTTTTCGAGACAGATGTTGCAGCGGGAATGAGTTCTAGAACTTACTACAGCTGAAACTGTACTGAAATGGACTTTTTCGTGAACTTGTGTTTCCTGAAACACATGTAGATTATCAAAAAAAGGCACAACTAGTTTTCAAGATAGAACAATATTCCGATAAATTGTTTGGTTTATAATCAACTACTAGTATAAAACTGGATTTAAGAAGTACCATGGTTGAAGATGCTTGAATCTTTGACTTGCTTGTAATTGGTCCATTTCGGTGTTTGTTGATGATGACAGAATGTAATTTCTCTCCGCCAAATTCTCCCATTTTTTACGCAAATTAATCTTAAATTTTTTCTGTACAGAACTTTTTCTACCAATTTGAATGTGTACAATTAGCAGCCGAAGTGTCCTAAGGCACAACACTTGACTTTGACTATGTTCATGATCTTAGTAGATAAACATGATGGTACTCATCTCATACATCCTAAAGTGAATCACAAAGAACGTAAGTAAATACGACAGCAAATCTAGCATACAAGATTACAATGGTCAACAAAAGCACATAAACTTATCTCGAACCACTTTGTTATCTATGATCAACTACATAATCCAATATCTTCAAACTTTAGATGGCATAGAAAAACATCAAATCTAATGGCTATTAGTCAAGACTTCAAAGGAGCTATGTGAGTTATCTAATATTATCATACACATCACCAATCGAGCATAAATAATTACCAGATTGTTTTTACCAATTGTAACAAGAGCACAATCTCATACCTAATGGCCTAAAATCAAACTTTGCTGCATGTCATAATTTTTCTAAAAGATTAAGACTCTTTAGCTAATGCACCATGACTCAGTTTCTTAACTCTAAGGTCCATATTGTTCTTTATTTCCAAGACTCTTGGAAACTGAAGTCTAATCACTCAAAATAAACACAAATGGCTCATGGGTACTCACTAAAATCCTTCAAAAAGCAAATATATGACCAATCAAAGCACATAATACTGATCAAAATGTGTTTGAGACCAATGGTTGGAGAGAATACCTGTTTGACAGTTTGTGTGAAGCAGGATGTAAGGAAGAATGGGTGTGCAAAATGTATTTCTTTTTTTGCATGTAGGAAAAGCTTGTTGTTTAGTGACATTGTGCTGAAATCTTATCCACAAATATTATCAAGACAATCATAATAAGTTTTGAATTTTCTCTTTTTATTTACTTGAGGTTGCAAGTTTTAGTGAAATGAACACATGGTAGCTTTCTTTTCATATTTTCTGGAGCTAGTTTGGCCACGTATTGCTTATCAGTTATCACCCTTCAAAGATTGAACACCCAAACTTTTTCATTACAAAAATGGTCCTTGAACTATTGGAAAAGTGAAATCTTATTCGAGGGACTAAATATGGAAACAAATCAATATTGTGTTATAATTGTAATCGTGAATTTGTGATTTAACCTTCATCCGGTCGTTATAGATACTAGACGAGTACACATGCATAAAAACGAGATTTTATAGCGGCAAATAGTTTTAGTGATTTTTTTTTATGGAGTATAAACGAAAAATAATAAAAGTTTGAGGATTTATGGATTAAACATATTGTTTTGAAACCCGGTTCGACTCGAACATAGCTAATTCATGTTGTCAATTCTGCAACAGCATGCACTTTCCTATTTTTGACTGACTTAAATTTGGAACCAGCTCATGAGGCTAATTTTCCATGAAAGTAGACTCTTTTGGCTTTCCGAAAAGGTGTGGCACACTCCCAACGGAGCTGCAGTTGATCGGGTATGAATTTAGCTAGTTCTGGTTGTTGCACTTTTTCATATCTGACCTTGACGCACTAATTTACATTTTACACCAATTTAACTACTGAATCAGCCAAAAATTAAAGTATAATAAATGAGTATGTAGAAACTAGAAGAGGGTTGAATAGTTTCACCATTTATATTTACGTTTTAAGACTTTTTGCAACCGTATTTGATGACGTATAGTACGGATAGCAGGCCTAATCGGCCTGGACTATCTTAAATTGCAACAACCCGCATTTTCAAGACATTTCTCCTATTCACTATTCATTAGTTACTATTCATCATTTACTATTCACCGGTCACTATTCATCATTACTATTCATCATTTTCAGAGTCAGTTTGTGATTCCGAGAAGCGTTCAGAAATTTTACTATTCATATGACACTATTCATTTCCGGAAGGAAATCACTATTCAAGATTGCCGTTCATTTCATCGTAAACTGAGTTTACGGGTCTTCAAATTCGTGTAACCAATGTGGTTTAGCTGCGAATTCATGCATCATTCATTAATGACATTTCATATAGACTGGAGCAGTCTACACATCATCATCACATTAGTTACTACACGAATATGCATTATTTCTATATACGTATGTTTAATTTGTAATTAACGTTACCACTCAGTTTTTACTACGAACGTATACCCAATACTCCCGACTACGATCTTAACATGACTTCATACTCATAATAATGATATAAAATTTATATTATTAATTTACCCGGTATTTTGAAATCAATGACTATATTTTACGGTCGGAGCTTATTACTCCGTCAGTTTGCGCTATTTCAATTCAATAATTATTCTAACACCCGATTCTTGCAAGGAATAATATTTTACAACTTTTACAACTTCGTCGTATTTTATTTCACCTCGTTAACATTTATTTTTAGTTAACTCGGTACCCGATAACACCTAAAATACAAAATATCTAACTAAACCTTGCACATGTTAGACAAGCTCATTTAATTAGCCACCAACACACACTCCTTGTTTCCCTCCTTTTTGTGCCCCCCCCCCCCTAGGACCAAGACCAAGAAATGTTTTTGACCTTTGACTACATCTTGCAATAAATATACACATATATATCCATTATTTTCCCATTACTTCCATTATATACTTCAAAGAAAACTAGCAACAAAATGCTCTCTTCTTCCTCCCTTGTGTGGATCGGCCAAGAACAAGACCAAGAAAGAACCCATCATTTTTCAAGAATCAAGTGTTTATCAAGTCCTAATCATAATCTAGTTGGGGTTTTGTGCTAAAATCCCTAGGTTACTTATATATAATCTTCTCCAAAAACTCATCAAACCTTCAAGTAAGTACCTAAATAAATTTCTCTACTTTTTATACTTCCATTTGATATATTTTCAAGATATATTGGTTAAACATGCAAATATACTATGATCCATACCACTTATTGTTTATTTTTGTTTATAAACACTAGATCTATAAATTTCACTAATAATCTCATGAGATCCACCAAGATTAGTGATGTTTAGGAACCCATGACACCCTAAGAAGGTGTATGGTAGGATTGAGTATTTGTAGAGTTGATTTGAAGTAGTTTGGTTAAGTTTTGAACAAGCCTCGAACTAGAAAAACTGATTTTTACAAACTATATAAAGGTTCTGTCCAAAAACATGAAACGTGGGAAAATCAGTGGGTTTTGGGTAACTTTGGACCAAAGATTTAGAAAATACATTCCAAGACGAAACTATGGCCGAAAACGGGGATAAAATCCGAGTTACGACGAAAAAGATATGCTATTTTCAATTTTAACGACGAAAACTATATTTCCTGAAAATATTGAATCTGTCCCGATTTTTCTAGCTAGGAAAACTGAGATTTAATGATATCTAGACTAGCCGAGACTAATGTTTTAAAAAGCGCGCCTAAGGCGCGCCTACTCCCTAAATCCCACGAGGCTCCAGCCTTTGGGATTTTTTCAGATCGAGGCTCACGACATGCATGAATCCCGTAAAAATCTTTGCGCCTTAGGGATTTTTGCGCTTTTGCGACTTGGGGATTTTTGCGCCTAGAAGATGTAACGGGGTTTTGGCCTTTTTTTTTTCTTAGTAGTAAGATACATTTTAGGCTCACATGTTATATACATTTGGCCTTTTAAGTTTTAAAGTATCTAATAGCCCTAATATTTTAGAAAATAACTAAAATACACAATTAACAAAGAAATATATTTTTTTTGTAATCTAATGTCTAAGAATAGTAGCTTATTAACAAATACAAATATTGTTTCTTTAGTGTTAAGTGTTACCAAACAACTATATATTTTTTACTGTTGATAGTTGATAGAGATACATGGTAATTTGTTAAATTTTATAAGTCCTAAACTCATATGTTGTAATGTATGTTCAGGGATTTGGGGTAGTTCATGGATTCTGATATGTTGCTTGCTTGATATTTGGGGTTTAAATGCAAGCTTTGTTAGATGTAATAACTATTAAGTGGCATTATGCATTGAATATTGGTATTTTTGTGTTATTTAAGTTGCATAAGTTGTCACATATGTTATAAAAGAAACCTAAATGTATAGTGCGCCTCATATTTATGAATCTCGCGCCTTGGTTTGCGCCTCGACTCGAGGCTTTTTGACGCCCTTTGCGCCTTAGTGCGCCTTGAGCCTTTCAGAACAGTAGCCGAGACCTTGAGAAACCTAAAGTATACTTGATTACCTTCGATGGGATATAAAGAACATAGAAAACGGGCTTATAACGAAAAAGATACAAGTGTTTGAAATCCGACGATATATATATATATATATATATATATATATATATATATATATATATATATATATATATATATATATATATATATATATATATATATATATATATATTTCCAACAGCTTTTCTATTACAATTTTTGCCGCAAAACTGTCTTTGCGAGACACCATTTTCTCGCCTGTTTTTCTTTATGATCGGATCAGTTTGAGTCCGAGCCGTAGTTAAGAAAAATCAAGATCTTCCAGCAAGCTTTTCAAACCAATTGGCCGTTTGTCGAATAGACTTATAACGAATAAACTACGACCTCATCTATATACCCGATAAACTATATATATTTTGACAGCTTTTACTATAATAAAATTTTCTAAGTATTGAACATAATACTTTCAAGTAACAACAATGAGAGTCGATTTTCTCATCGATCAAGACCCGTATAGCCAAAAGTTAAATAACACGACTTCAAGATATTGTTACAAGGTTTTCAAAAACGCCGAGTTGCATCACTAACCATTAACGTACAACATTTCGCGACATATTTTGCGAGGCCA
Source organism: Artemisia argyi (assembly GCA_030686995.1). NCBI lineage: Eukaryota > Viridiplantae > Streptophyta > Magnoliopsida > Asterales > Asteraceae > Artemisia > Artemisia argyi. The sequence goes on from CM060677.1 coordinate 104,383,404, forward strand.
TTTTGGGCATATTTTCAAGTAATGAAAATGTTATTTTTGCGACGAAAACCTTATATTTGCCCATAGAACACCAAACAAGGATCGTGGAGTACCGTTTCAACATATTTACATGAAAAGTGGTTATTAACCTAACGAGACGTCAAAAATATATTTTTTCGACGATAAACGTTATTTTCAAAACTAATGAGTGGTATCGATAACATACGTATTTGCATGTGTAGCATCATTTCATTTCTTACATTAGATCATATCATTCATATTAGGTTGCGGTTAGAGATCGTGCCTCATTTCAGTATATCTACTTTTGTCATCGTAGCTATCGCACCAGGTGAGTCATAGCCCCACTTTTACTGTTTAATTACTTTAAAAATCTCTTTGGGGGAGATACATGCTTACAATACTTGCTTTATACTCTTATACGATTTGAACTACTTTTGGGAGAGAAGATACCGCTTTAATTATTTTTGTACAATGCCAAAGTATTACAAATTCCATACATTGCTTAAGTTTCCTTAGTACTACCAAGTTAAGTCCCCTTTATTATCATGGACCGTTAATTATATTGCCAAGCGAGAGTGAGTGAATAGATCTATTGAGGGTGACGCCTCCATTCGCGTTTGGGTTGCTCCAATGGGACGAATGCATTTCATGTCTTAACAATTTGAGTGTCTGGTAAACACTCTGGTGGGGCCAATTCTATGTCCAGCTTCGGTTTCATGAGCTTAAGAGACAATGTAGTTTTTACGACTGAAATCTTACTACTTTACTTTATACTTGGGCTATTGTACATACGATTAAAGCTACATACTGATGGTTTTTATAAACCTTATTACTGATCTATTACTGAATTACGATGCTTTGCATCAACCTTACTACTGAATCACGATGCCTTTGCATCAACCTTACTACGGACTTATGATGCTTTTACTGGGAAATTCTTTTCTCCAAATGGTTTTACATTACTTACTTGTTTACTAAACTCTATGAACTCACCAACCTAGTGTTGACACTTTAGCATGTATTTTCAGGTATTAAACAATGGCACGCTACTGGAGGTTTTGGCAGGGCATGACATGGTCATAGAAGACTCTGATATTCATTTGGGGACCGTTTAAAAGTATTTTAAAGTCCTACTTCCGCACTACTTTTAACAATGTACATTCAACATTTTTGATTAAACTATTTTATTCTAAATGATTCAAGTGAAAACCATTTTTGAACTTGTGTTGTAATACCAATTGAGTTACACCCCAGCTACATGTATGCTTCCGCTGGACCCGATGTTGACTTTGTCCATCAAGAGTTGGCTAGCCCGCAAGATTATGGCTTGTGGTAAAGGCAGTGGAAAACCCATAATTGGTAATCAGCTCACCAAGATGTTGACTTTGTCCATCAAGAGTTGGCTAGTCCAGAAGCAAACGGCTTTTGGTAAAGACAAATCAAATCCGTTGACAGCTGGTGGTTTGCTCAAAATCACATGGTTATCAGGTGGACCATAGTTCTTACTTGAATCGATACATCTGGCTACTCCAGAAGTGATGGCTTTTGGTAAAGAGTTTCAAATCCATTAAGTTTTTCTCAAAAGATTGCTAGGGACTAGCAATAGTTTAGTGTGGGGGATTGATGAGTGCTCAAACACTCATCATTTTTATCGTATTTGAACTGCCAAAACATCCGAAAACGCTCAGAAATGCATCAAAATACTAAAAATATCCTAGGGATTGTATTTTATACGTTTCAGATGCAAAATGAGTAAAAACAATGAAAAACGAACAAAGTTTACACAATAGGCAGTTTTAGTCCCCCAACTTTCAAAAATTTACAAAACTAGTCCCTGAGCATTTGTTTTGAAAGGAAAGTCAACCTAAGGCATTTAAAAGTCAAAAATTATCAAAATTAATCCTTAGGTGAAAACTTTGGAAAAATTACACTTTTGGTCCCTGCAGTTTGGAATTTGGCATAATCAGTCCCTGGGTGCTTTTAAAATGAAAAATATATTTTGTGGCCCTTATGATTTTGAAATATGGCAAACTTGGTCCCTGGATTAACTTTGGCAGGTTGGCAAGACAAACCCCTCAAATTTCAGTTATTACATAATTGGTCCTTGTGATTAGTAAAAACAACCAAATGGACCTTTTTGTCTAACACACCCAATTCACCCAATCCCTGATCCAATACCACATTCCTTTAACCCCACCCTTTGGCCCAAACCAAACCTGGCCCAATCATAAATAATACAACACCCCGTATATCAATACCCTGGGTCAAACCTAAAGTCAACCCATCCTCCACCTCATTTCCCTCCTTCCACACGTGACCCCTGCAACCCTACCCTGCTACTCCAAACACAATCATCACGCCTATCCTACTCCTCTCCAACACTCCACACTTGCCTTTCCACCACAAAACTCTACACCACCCCCGCCAAATTGCAAGCACCACTTTGGGCGCCAAACCCTAATTGAAAGGCTGTGATGATTAAAGACCCATCCAATGGATGGGATTTGTTCAAAGAAAAACACAAAAAGAAAAAGACAAAGAAGCAGAAGAAAAAGAAAACCCTAGTTTTATTTTTCTTTAGTATAAATAGAGAGAATTGTAAGCCTTTCTAGGCATTAGGATGTTAGAGTATGTAATGTAGTGTAGGAAATAGTTTTAGTTTAATTTTAAGTATTGTTAGTTTCAAAAATCTCAGTTGTAAACTCTTTCAATTCAATAAAAGTCTTGTTTTTCATAAAAAAAATTGCTCAGCTTATTACCTTGATTATTATCTGCTTATTTTTTTTAGATTGTGTATTCATTGTTCTATTATGGCTTAATGCAGTTTAGGAGTCATGATTGCTTATTACTGCTTCAATTAGTATTTTGAGATTGAGTGTTGGGGTGCTTGTAAGATATATGTTTCTCAGTTTTATTAAGCTAGTTTGAACTTAGTCATAATTTTTCTAGTGAATTAGTAGTATGAATCCCATTATTGCCTTACAAAAGTTCTTATCAGGGTGTACTAAGGGGTGTTTGGGTTAAAGATAGTTTGATGCATATTCTTGGTTTTGGCTATTTACTGATTTTCAGTTAGCTGCAATAGGTTCTTGGTAATAGTTTTTAAAGTGATTTACTGCATTCCCATGTAGGTTTGAAGTATGTGGATCTGATTCCCTAGGGTAATTTGTTTACAGCTATTTCATAAGCAGTTTAGGGAAGAAGGAGATTAGGACTTGGATTGTTGTTGTTTTTGCTTCATAACAGCTCACATAGGTTGATCTTTGGTGGGTTAAAAACACCCACTTGGTACCCTTTCTCACCCCATTCTACCCACTGATTCAAGTAGTTAACCTTCTCAAATAGCTTTTTGCCTTTTTAATTTTCCAATTTATTTTCCTGTTTAAATTCCTTTCAAAATAACTGAGGTGCATTATTTTCTTGCTTATCTTAAGTTGTGTTGTGTTCTTACTAGTTAGCTTTTAGGATTCCAAGTTTTAAAAGTAGCTCTAAGATGCCTCATTTGGCCTGCATACACCACCACAGTTGAGCAGGACTGCACTTTTAGCCCCCTTGTCCTTTGACCTGTTGGATATTAGCTTGTCCTGCACATCTGTGTTGCTTAGTTTGTAACTTAGATTGACAATGCATGTTAGATAATTGATAGCTTAGCTTAATTTCATCTAGGTTATTAGATTTCAGTTGCTAAATCTCAAATCAACCTCATGTTAAGGGTTGTTTGGCATATGTTAGTTCAAGGTACCTCAGGGTATCCTAGGGGTTAGTGACTGCTTCTATATGATACAATAGAGCATTATAGGTCAACTAAGGTTTAGAATCAGTAGGATATCACACAAAAGTCAAATCCACTAAAAATCTTCATTAACTCTTAACTGTCATAATTGGTAGGTTGTATAATCTGAGATTTAGGTGCTTGAGCTAGTATTTTAGCTTGTTTCACTCCTAGGGTAACTTGTATTCATGTTCGCAGTTCATTAAATCCAAACAAATATCACCAAAGTCAACATTTCTAGTTCTTGTTAAAAAGTCAAATTAGCTCTTAAGCAGAAAAGTCAAATATTGGAAGAATTTTCTTGATTTTTAGGATTGGAATGAAGCTCTGAAACTTTCAGGACTCAAAGTTCCCCAGCTCACCTTTAGAATCCTAAACTTGTTTAATTTTTGTGATTTTTGATGTGGGTCCCACCAACCTTCAATCAGACCTGCAGGGAAGGATTCCCCCCTGCACTCAGTTCTTGCAAAGAATTGGATTGAAGTTAGATTACTGATTTGTAGTTGTTAGAATTTGATCATTGTTGCTTTGGGAAGCCCCTAGATAGGTTATTCAGTATTGCTTATAGTTCAGACCATTGTGCTTATTCTCTGCTTCTTGTGAAGCCTTTTTTGGGCTGTGTTTTTGTGGTCTGCTGCTACTATTTTTCTTGTTTGTTTGAGGATCTGAGCTTGTTAATGTTTTGTTTGGAATTATTGTTGTTGTTAATTCAATTTCTGCTTATAGTTGCTCTGATCATTGTTTATTAGTTTCTTTATTCCTTATTGCTTATTTGGGCTTATTGGATTAATGCTTATTGATGTTCTTGTTTTGCTGCTGCTGTTTGTTCTTGCTCATAAGCTGAGCCATTTGATTGTGTTTGATTCTCATTGTGGTTGTTTTCTGTTGTTGTCACTGTTATTGTTGATTGTTGCTTGTCATTTAGGTTGTATTTGTATAAGCTTATTTGGTTTTAGCTTCTTTGGCATGGTTATGTTTTCTTTAAAAAAAAAAAGGCTTTGAACAAATAAATATAGAACTCTCAAATCTGTTGTGATTTGAGAGGTTGTATGATCTTGATTTGAGTGTTTTTGTAAAAATCCATTTTCACAAGTTGCTTAAGTTTGGTGTTAAAACAGTTTGCAAAAGAAAAAGTAAAAAAAAAAATAGTTTAGCAAAAATGGGGTTGAGACAGATTCGAACCCTGGACCTCCTGCACCCTCAAGCCTCACACACAACACACCACAACCAACTGCCCTAGGGTCTTTAATCATTCAATTCTTTCTTTCCTTTTTATTTAAATACATTTTGTTCTATAAAGCTTATATAAGCTGTTCTGCTTATTTCCCAGCTTATTTATAAGCTTGTGTCCACTTTTTTATTTCTCTTAGCTTAATGTTATTATGAAGTAATTTTAGAGAAAGTTTCATAATTTTCATAATTAGTTTAATATTTTTAATAATTAATTTTAGTTTAATTAGTATTTAATTAATAATAAATAATTAAAAAGTCAAAAAAAAATTTTTCTTTTTTCTAAAATTTTCTTTTATCTTTAGGATCGTAGAAATGTAATTTTCATGTCCGTAAGGTTAGCGTAGCTCAAATTTCACTTTTTATTTCGCGCACTCGCGTTTATTTTAATTTTAACTCGCGTTTTATTTAAATAACTTTTACGTTTTTAAATTTAGGTTACGTTAGTAATAGTAGTTTGTAAAATAAAGAAAAACCAAAAACATAAATAAAGTGATAGCTTCTATTTAAGCCCTTTGGCTTATCTTTCTGCTTATTTATAAGCAAATTCTGATTTTAAATTTTTAGATTACGTTTTAGGTTTCACGTTATTGTTAATATAGTTCGTTTAGATCGTTCTTATTCATTTTTCCTTAGCATAATCATTCAAAACCTTCATTACCCCTTTCCTGTCCAAATTCACCCGATCACAAACCCGTTTTGATAACAATTCACACCTCGTCGGGACATAACGACCCGGGGAAAACACTATACTTCCGCGGAGATTGACTCTTAGGCTGTTTGACTTGGTTGACTATTCCTTGGTCAATTAGGTTGACCGTTTGGAGCCAATCAAATTTTGGCGCCGCTGCCAGGGAGGCTGTGTGCGTATTCTAAACGGTTTTGCGTATTGGTGAACCTGGATATACATCCATTGTATATTTACCACCCTTGTTCATATTATCTTCTTATTTTCTTATAAAAACAAAACCGTTCACGAAAACATTTTAAAATCAGTTTTCAACGAACACAAAAACTCAAAAACATTTTCTTTCTTATTTGTACAAAATGTTTATCCAAAAACCCAAAAATATTCACCTTTACCCTCTCACATCTTTGATTCTTCATTCCTTACCCTTTGTAAACCTTTGATTCTTTCATATGTCGTATCCACACCATTGCGGTTGCCAATGGTGTGGTGGTCCTCATAATGGTGGGAATTGTCCCGGCTGTAGCATGGTAGAGTCAGAAGATGGGTCTGTCTATAACCAAGCTCCCTATCCTTACCATGACACATCTGATTCATCCTACCAGCCACCACATCATGAGATACTGACATATCTGTGTGAGTTTTGTGGAGGTCCTCACCAAGGATTTGAGTGTCAATCCGGAAACACGTTTGTTTATGAACAGTTTTCCGGTGATGCTCAGAACTTTGGTTATGACCAATACCCATATGATTCACCAGTCCAGACTCAACAGTTTTGCTGTTGTGATTACTGTGGAGGTCCACACTTCAGCTCAGATTGTCAAACGGGGAATCCATATCCTTGTAACAATTTTGCCACACCTTATTATGACCAACCTCCACAGTACCAAATGAATCAAGCACTTCTTCCAGAAATGCAAAATATGATGAAAATCGTTGATGAGCTTAAGGGTTTAGTTAAAGACTTTGCCCAAAGACATACTCATCAAAAATCCATGGAAGAATTGCTAGCTGAAGAGCAGGCTGCTAGAATAAATTCCCAAGATGCCTATGAAAAATCTATTAGGGAATCAATTGCAAAAGAAAAAGCAGCCAAATCTAGCTCTCAGTTCCGTTTCATCCCTGATGACAGTGATGATGAAGATACCCTTGATATTCTTCAATTTTATAAAACTTCATCAAGTTCATCAGTTGATATCCCAGCAGTTGAGATCCCATCTCAAACAACTACTATCACACCCGAGGTTCCCACTCACTCTTTGATAATGGGGGACGAGCATCTTGACACTGTTCCTAAAAAGGAATCGGACGAATTAATAAAGTCTAGAGTTGAGAACCTTGTCCCAATCCCAAGAGAGTCACAGGGAATTCTTGAGCATATGTGTGATATTCCTTCCCCTCTTGAGTGTTCAAACGATCATTTTGAGACTTTCTCAGATTTTAATGATGATTGTACATCTCATGGAGACATTGAGTATATTGAGGCATCACTCCCACAGTCTGATGCTGATCCTCTTCTTGAGGAGTTCGCCGATGAACTTACTCACATCAATCCACTTTCATTGGAAAGTGATGATGGTCTCCTCGACTTTGAAGCCGATCTGGGAGAAATTGAAAGTCTCCTTTATCATGATCCGTCACTCACTTCTGATCCTAACAGTCCAATAGAGAATAATAATCACTTTGTTCCCGAATCATTCAATACTACTCTCACCAATCCTCTATTTGAATTCGAATCTGAATTCACTTTGATTTCTGATAATCCAATCTTTGGTATTCGGAATGAGGATTGTGATGAGTCTATTCCGGAACATGAGTTCACAGATTCAAATCTTGTGAATGATTCTCTTCATGAGGAGTTCTCCGGTGAACTCACGCATATCATGACTCCTCCGGAGTTTGATAGCCCGGGGGGAGATGCACTCAATCATGAGGATTTGCAAATTCCCACCCACCCTCCCGGAATGTTTTTGAGCTTAACCCTTGAAATCCAAATTCAGGCTAATGAGCCTGCTCTCGAGGAAGAAGATCAACTCATGATTTCCATCATGGTTTTCTTCCTTTTCTTCACCTATAAGGTGACTTCCTCTCTTCTTCACTCCTTCGGGAATGAAGATACCATCTTTGATCCCGGCATTTTCATGTATCATTATCTTGAGCCGGATACTTATCTCATCGGTGTGGAACTTTCACGTGCTTCAAATGTTTGTCCAAACATCTTGAATGAAAGTCCGATTGAGATTGTTCCTTCCATATCATGCTTCCCCAAGGACAAATGAATTCGGGGTCGAGTCAAGCTAGCGACTCGGTAAACAAAAACAGTAGCATGCTTATAGGGTTTTCACCCTAAGTGTGGGGGAGTTTCCCATGCTATGGTTACCAATAAAGTGAAAAACAAAATGGTGTTTCCCACATTTAGCTTGTAATGTTGCCCTTTTACGTTCAACGAGTCGGCATAATAGCCGGGACTTTGAATATTGAGGACAATATTCATTCTAAGTGTGTGTGTGTGTGTGGGGGGGGGGGGGGGGGGTATTCGCTATTCTAGCGAATTTTGTCACATTTTACTATCTAATACCCCCGTTTTTGGCCAAAATTTCAAAAATTTTAATTTTTTTTTCACTTGAGTTCAAAATTTTTGTGGTTATCAGTCCGCCTTGTCTAAACGACAAAAGGATTGGCAAATCCAGGAGCAAACGGCTCTTGGTAAAGATATATCAAATCCGTTTATGGCTTGCAATTTACCCAAAATTTTATGGTACCTCAACTCGCCATATCCTAAAAAGCGAATGAGTTGGCTAGCCCGCAAGATTATGGCTTGTGGTAAAGGCAGTGGAAAACCCATAATTGGTAATCAGCTCACTAAGATGTTGACTTTGTCCATCAAGAGTTGGCTAGTCCAGAAGCAAACGGCTTTTGGTAAAGACAAATCACATCCGTTGACAGCTGGTGGTTTGCTCAAAATCACATGGTTATCAGGTGGACCATAGTTCTTACTTGAATCGAAACATCTGGCTACTCCAGAAGTGATGGCTTTTGGTAAAGAGTTTCAAATCCATTAAGTTTTTCTCAAAAGATTGCTAGGGACTAGCAATAGTTTAGTGTGGGGGATTGATGAGTGCTCAAACACTCATCATTTTTATCGTATTTGAACTGCCAAAACATCCGAAAACGCTCAGAAATGCATCAAAATAGTAAAAATATCCCAGGGATTGTATTTTATACGTTTCAGATGCAAAATGAGTAAAAACAATGAAAAACGAACAAAGTTTACACAATTGGCAGTTTTAGTCCCCCAACTTTCAAAAATTTACAAAACTAGTCCCTGAGCATTTGTTTTGAAAGGAAAGTCAACCTAAGGCATTTAAAAGTCAAAAATTATCAAAATTAATCCTTAGGTGAAAACTTTGGAAAAATTACACTTTTGGTCCCTGTAGTTTGGAATTTGGCATAATCAGTCCCTGGGTGCTTTTAAAATGAAAAATATATTTTGTGGCCCTTATGATTTTGAAATATGGCAAACTTGGTCCCTGGATTAAATTTGGCAGGTTGGCAAGACAGACCCCTCAAATTTCAGTTATTACATAATTGGTCCTTGTGATTAGTAAAAACAACCAAATGGACCTTTTTGTCTAACACACCCAATCCACCCAATCCCTGATCCAATACCACATTCCTTAAACCCCACCCTTTGGCCCAAACCAAACCCTGGCCCAATCATAAATAATACAACACCCCGTATATCAATACCTGGGTCAAACCTAAAGTCAACCCATCCTCCACCTCATTTCCCACCTTCCACACGTGACCCCTGCAACCCTACCCTGCTACTCCAAACACAATCATCACGCCTATCCTACTCCTCTCCAACACTCCACACTTGCCTTTCCACCATAAAACTCCACACCACCCCCTGTCAAATTGCAAGCACCACTTTGGGCGCCAAACCCTAATTGAAAGGCTGTGATGATTGAAGACCCATCCAATGGATGGGATTTGTTCAAAGAAAAACACAAAAAGAAAAAGACAAAGAAGCAGAAGAAAAAGAAAACCCTAGTTTTATTTTTCTTTAGTATAAATAGAGAGAATTGTAAGCCTTTCTAGGCATTAGGATTTTAGAGTATGTAATGTAGTGTAGGAAATAGTTTTAGTTTAATTTTAAGTATTGTTAGTTTCAAAAATCTCAGTTGTAAACTCTTTCAATTCAATAAAAGTCTTGTTTTTCATAAAAAAAATTGCTCAGCTTATTACCTTGATTATTATCTGCTTATTTTTTTTACATTGTGTATTCATTGTTCTATTATGGCTTAATGCAGTTTAGGAGTCATGATTGCTTATTACTGCTTCAATTAGTATTTTGAGATTGAGTGTTGGGGTGCTTGTAAGATATATGTTTCTCAGTTTTATTAAGCTAGTTTGAACTTAGTCATAATTTTTCTAGTGAATTAGTAGTATGAATCCCATTATTGCCTTACAAAAGTTCTTATCAGGGTGTACTAAGGGGTGTTTGGGTTAAAGATAGTTTGATGCATATTCTTGGTTTTGGCCATTTACTGATTTTCAGTTAGCTGCAATAGGTTCTTGGTAATAGTTTTTAAAGTGATTTACTGCATTCCCATGTAGGTTTGAAGTATGTGGATCTGATTCCCTAGGGTAATTTGTTTACAGCTATTTCATAAGCAGTTTAGGGAAGAAGGAGATTAGGACTTGGATTGTTGTTGTTTTTGCTTCATAACAGCTCACATAGGTTGATCTTTGGTGGGTTAAAAACACCCACTTGGTACCCTTTCTCACCCCATTCTACCCACTGATTCAAGTAGTTAACCTTCTCAAATAGCTTTTTGCCTTTTTAATTTTCCAGCTTATTTACCTGTTTAAATTCCTCTCAAAATAACTGAGGTGCATTATTTTCTTGCTTATCTTAAGTTGTGTTGTGTTCTTACTAGTTAGTTTTTAGGATTCCAAGTTTAAAAAGTAGCTCTAAGATGCCTCATTTGGCCTGCATACACCACCACAGTTGAGCAGGACTGCACTTTTAGCCCCCTTGTCCTTTGGCCTGTTGGATATTAGCTTGTCCTGCACATCTGTGTTGCTTAGTTTGTTACTTAGATTGACAATGCATGTTAGATAATTGATAGCTTAGCTTAATTTCATCTAGGTTATTAGATTCAGTTGCTAAATCTCAAATCAACCTCATGTTAAGGGTTGTTTGGCATATGTTAGTTCAAGGTACCTCAGGGTATCCTAGGGGTTAGTGACTGCTCCTATATGATACAATAGAGCATTATAGGTCAACTAAGGTTTAGAATCAGTAGGATATCATACAAAAGTCAAATCCACTAAGAATCTTCATTAACTCTTAACTGTCATAATTGGTAGGTTGTATAATCTAAGATTTAGGTGCTTGAGCTAGTATTTTAGCTTGTTTCACTCCTAGGGTAACTTGTATTCATGTTCACAGTTCATTAAATACAAACAAATATCACCAAAGTCAACATTTCTAGTTCTTGTTAAAAAGTCAAATTAGCTCTGGAACTCCTGCACCCTCAAGCCTCACACACAACACACCACAACCAACTGCCCTAGGGTCTTTAATCATTCAATTCTTTCTTTCCTTTTTATTTAAATACATTTTGTTCTATAAAGCTTATATAAGCTGTTCTGCTTATTTCCCAGCTTATTTATAAGCTTGTGTCCACTTTTTTTATTTCTCTTAGCTTAATATTATTATGAAGTAATTTTAGAAAAAGTTTCATAATTTTCATAATTAGTTTAATATTTTTAATAATTAATTTTAGTTTAATTAGTATTTAATTAATAATAAATAATTAAAAAGTCAAAAAAATATTTTTCTTTTTTCTAAAATTTTCTTTTATCTTTAGGATTGTAGAAATGTAATTTTCATGTCCGTAGGGTTAGCGTAGCTCAAATTTCACTTTTTATTTCGCGCACTCGCGTTTATTTTAATTTTAACTCGCGTTTTATTTAAATAACTTTTACGTTTTTAAATTTAGGTTACGTTAGTAAAAGTAGTTTGTAAAATAAAGAAAAACCAAAAACATAAATAAAGTGATAGCTTCTATTTAAGCCCTTTGGCTTATCTTTCTGCTTATTTATAAGCAAATTCTGATTTTAAATTTTTAGATTACGTTTTAGGTTTCACGTTATTGTTAATATAGTTCGTTTAGATCGTTCTCATTCGTTTTTCCTTAGCATAATCATTCAAAACCTTCATTACCCCTTTCCTGTCCAAATTCACCCGATCACAAACCCGTTTTGATAACAATTCACACCTCGTCGGGACATAACGACCCAGGGAAAACACTATACTTCCGCGGAGATTGACTCTTAGGCTGTTTGACTTGGTTGACCATTCCCTGGTCAATTAGGTTGACCGTTTGGAGCCAATCATTAATCGTGGGGTCCTTCCCCACCGTAAGGCTAACGGTTTACTCTCGTTTGTGCAGGATACTTCATCCTCTACTTGTATTAGTACATATGCCCGAAGCGGACGGCCCACACCCAATTAAACTCAATTCCATACCATCCACACTTTTTGCACTAACAAGTTGGCGCCATCCTTGGAACCAGTATATAACTGCGTTCCTAAAAATACTCACCACGAGCAAAAAACCTCGGCGACGCCTTTCTCCTGATGTTAACCGCCTCGCGGAAGACAAAGGAAAGGGACAAAGAATCAAAAGGTCAAAACAAATCAGCATTGGGCACGACCCTCCGGGGGCCTGATAACGATCATGACCAATGGTCATCTATTGATCGGAGTGAGAAAGCTCATCTGCCGATAACGCTGCGAAAAAAGTCTAACGCAGGAGTGACTAAGCCAAAAGACTCAAAAGAAAAAAGCTCTGCGCTTACACAATTGCATTGTGGCAAAGCTAACCACAGACGTCCCCAAGGAATGATGCCTTACGGAGAGGACGTAGAACCGAGCAGTGACACAGGAGTTCCTAAAAAAATGGCCAAAAGCAGTCGCATGCAACAAAAACACAAAACTACACCAAAAACACCCAAGGATTCAAAACAGAGGCACCCCATAACAACAACGATGAACGGGTCACGCCCACAATCGCAAACCAAGGAAATCACCAAATTATTGACGAAATGTCATGTGATCCTTATAATATTCTACCAGCTCATGACAATTTCAATGGGGCATTTAAAGCCAAAAACCGAAAATCGGGAAGGACCCCTGACTCCGGTCATGTTCTTAAATGGCTACTAATAAAACTTAGTCGTTCTTAAATGACGACTAATAACACCAATCCACAACACTCTCCTCACCACATTCATCCAAGTTCCGCTTAACTTCATTCTTCGTCACATCTTTTAAGCATTGCGAGCTCCGCCGCACTACAGACGCACGAAGAATAAGCCCTAACTCCTACCAATCGCATGCACACCCGCGAACTCAATCGCCCAAAAAACGAACGAAATGGTCGAGCACCGCGGACATATGACATGTATGCTGAAAACACGCGTCCAAATGTATAATTAGGATCGTGTAATCAGCAATGACCTGGCTCTAGGCCGAGGCCTCCGCCTCGTACCCGTCCATTGGCGGCAGAACACGGGCAACGATGCGTAGGGATGACCAGCTCAAGGGGCAAGGAGGTATCACAAGGGACCAAGGAAAGAGGGGATGGAAGGTGAATGTATGTGCGCTTATCCGGGGTGAGGTAGAGATGCTTTAAATGGACGTACCGTCAAGAGAGCGGACATCCATGCATCAAGAGGCTTCACCCCGCGGTGGCCGAGGAGGGAGTCAAAGTACTTCCGATCCTATGTTGCTGCCAAGCGCACAAGCTAAACAATGAATAAGGACACCATGCAGAAACACAGCGGGCCGCACCCAAAAGCATGGTCTAAATTTACCAATTACAACGACGGACAGTCTGTAGCTGCTCAACATGCTTGCCTAAGGGATAGATACCAAGGGAAGCAACACAAGATCAGTCGGAGAGGAATGCCACAAATCAGCCTCCGGGCCGCGCATGTACTCAGGAAAATATGGAAGCACAACGCAAACTCCATTACTAAGTCTAAACGCCTACACGGAAGCAAAAAGTGCAAGCCAAAGGCGAAAAGAAAAAGACGGATATCCGTATCCTCAAATATGAAACATCCGTGTTAAATCATAAATCGTGACAGGCCACTCCGGTGGATCCCGTCCTAAGACGTTTGTAAAGACATAAGTTATTACTTGTATTTTTATAAAATGTTTAATAAAATACAATGTGAAGCCTAGCTACCTTCACTGGTTTACACTTAGAAACTTTTTAACATTTGCTTTACAAACGCACACACGTGTGAGTAAGACGCACACACAAAGGGCACGTCCCGAAAAAAGTTATTCCGTATAACTAAAAGGGTGCGGAACCTCATAACTTAACCGTAGGTACGTAAGAAGGATTGCAAACCCAGTACCAGAAGGATAACCCACAAATATCCAATTAAGACTAAAAATGAATTACGTATCCGTACGTATTTTAAAACTAGCAAAGTACAAACGATCAAGTGCAAACAAAGACGCATAAAGTTAGACGTAACTTCAGCGCATCTAACACACATTCGTAAAAGCTATACATGCACGACATAAGCTAGAATGTTACATAAAACACATGCGAAAAAAATATCATGTATAAAAATCATATTTATTAAATCAACCACCCTGATACAAAAAGCAGCTTAAAGGTCACATGCGACCACGACAAAGATAAAGGGAAAAATCAATCCGCATAATCATGCTCCGGAGTAGTACTAGGCTCCTCCCCGTTAGCCTGCAAAGCGGGAACAATAGTTAAAACCCCCCCATCTTCCCTAACATCCAAAACATCTAAGTCATTTGTAAAAAAAGATTCAGAAACTAACGGTGGGGCGGAAGACGTTGATGGTACACCAGTACTCATAGGAGCTAGTTCACACATAGGAACGGCTTCCGAATTAAACAAAGACCGTGGGGAAAAGGGACTGGACATAAGAGCAAACATATCCGCCAAGGCAAACTGGCCCATGGCAACATTCTCTTAAATCTTCCTAGCCTTTTGACAGGAGGCACTTAAGGACAAGGACAAAGGAGCTTCACCCATTACTAAGCCGCAGTTAAGCTTAGGAACGGACAATTGCTCAAAATTAGGCTGCAGGTCGGCTAAACCAAGGACTTCCGCAATCTCGGCATCCAACTGAAAGAAAGGCATAACATCTTCAAAGTAAGAATCGTTATGCACAGACAACTCCGACAACAAAGAGAAGTCAAGACCACAGAAAGCCTTCAAATGAAAATCAAAATCAGCGCCAGCGGAAGGGTCATTGGCATCTATGTCCGCAAGTTCTCTACCCTCTCCAGCATGCTTAAAACCAACCACCAAACCGTCTTGCATCCCTTTTCTAATGGCATAACTCAACAACTTCTGAAGTGATGAGTGATACTCCGGAGAACTCAAACACTTAGCAAGGAATAACCTCATACCATTGCCAAGCAAACACCTACGGCTTGCAACAGCGGTAAGGAAGCGAGGGTAAAAAATCTCATGAACATTAACAACCGTCTCCACGAGACGCGACTCCAATTGAACTAGTTTGTCAGTAAGACTCTTCACCTGGGCATCCTGATACCCCTTGAAAAGAACATCCAAATTATCAAGGGTATCCTGAAGCGAACGAGCCTGTAAAAAAAGAGAAAGATAAGGATAAAAAAGAGAAAGCAAAGGGAGGAAGAAGAGAAATAATAAAACACATACCCGATGTGAAGACCACTTGGGCTGACGTTTTAACTCCTCAACTTCAGCAACTAAACAAGCCGGATCACGACCATTACCCTCCGAGGAGGAAGGAAAATCTGTGGATCGCTGAGGAGGTGCGCCACGCTCGGCAACCTGACCAATAGAAAAGGAGCGCAACACAGCTAACTCAGCCTTGAGTAGATCAAGCTCACTCCTCAACTTCAAATTCTCTTCCGCCAAAGCAAAAGTGCCAGCTTTAGGAAAATAAGTGGCGAAATTCAAAGAAGAAACCTCCATACTCAAACCAGACACTTGCGTCTTTAAAGCCTTAATCTCTGCATCCTTCTCTTCAAATTGCCCGGCTAAACGGCGATAATGGGATATATGCTTCCGCTTCAAAGTAATGTTCCTTTCAGCACGCGCCCGTGACTCAGCACAAAAAGAGGTCTAGCGTGCAGTCAAATAATTGAACTTATCAAAGAAATCCTTGTCATCCATCTCACGGATTTCAGAGAAAAACCTAGGCGGAGCAAAACCGTCGACCATCTCGCGGCAATCCGTAGCGGTCTCCAACCGAGAACCGCAAGGCACTTTCCATTCCGGAATATAAACCTCCCAGAAAATGTTGCGGTCAACATCTGCAATAGAACGAACACGACCAAAGATAGGTTCACCTTCGGAAACATTCTCCTCATCACCACCATCTAATTTAGAAACACCAACGGACACGGAAGTGGGAAGAAGAAGAAATGACTGGGTAGCAGCCTTCTTCTTTTTCCTCTTTAACAAAGGATGGCGGAAGACTCTACGACCTTAGTAGCAACCGATGTCGAAGGAACAGAAAACCTGGAAAAAGCATCAACGTCAATACCAAAAGTACCCGAAAAATACGAAGAGTCAGAAGAAACAACAAACTTCTCCGCAGGATGCACGGTACGAAGGAGAGAGTCAATCGAATCACAGGATGAGCACTAACATCTTGTTCTGAAACAAAAGATTCTGAAGGCACAGGGAATGATGACCCAAGAAAATGACGTGAACCTTGAAAATAAGAAGACATCACACTTTTAATAGCGGCCCTAGACTTACCAGAAGTAGTCGGACGATTCAAAAGACCATGATCGGCCCTTAGCCTCTTAGGGGGTAGAATTGTGGCACTAGGCTTCACCAACCGTTTCCACTTTTTGGAAACAACAAGACGCCGCCCAGCATGACCATCATTTTGGTCACCATGACTAGCTTCATAAGCAAAACTTGGCCCTGCGCCATCAACTTCACCATCATGGGCCTCCGGCCCATCTTCCGCATGATCATGCGGAGGCGGAGAAAGCGAAACAACGCGATCACGAGTCACATCAAGAAGCTTTGGATCACCCTCTGCTAATTACCTCACCTCAACACCTACCTCGCTCGGATCAACATGAGTAATGAAGGCGTGCGCACTAATATCTGAAAAACAGGGAAATAATAAAAAAGGGGAAAGAAGAAAGTGAGAAATGATGACAGTAAAAGTATAGCACACAAACCTTTTCCATGAAGACGGAATACTGGGCACTTTTCCTCCCTAAACGGATAAGCACGGCTCAAACCAACCCAATAAAGGAAAGCTTCCGGATATCTACGGAACGGGGCAGGGCCCTCAGTAATAATCCCATATTCTTCCGCGCTATACTCATGAGGATTAGGATCATGATCCGCCTCAGCACCATCAACTGAGCACCAAGGGAAACTAACAGGGCAAGCAAAAGCGTCAACCCAGAAAAAGCGGTCCCTCCAACCTTTCACAGAATCCAAAACCTTTTCATAACAGGTGCCAGTATTAGGGCGCTTACCAAATGACGCCCACCCGTTCTTTATAGACTTAACATAAAGATGATGGAACAGACCAACCGACGGAGCAAAGTTATGAGCACGGCAAACAACTTCAAAGTGTGAAATCTTACAGGCACCAAAAAGGGAAAGCTGAGAGATGTTGATACGATAATGTCTTAAAACATCAACAAAGAACACAGAAAAAGGCAAGCGGAGATCAGCATAATCAAAAAATCGACTGTATAAACCAATCTTCCCTGGAGGATACTGGTTGATAGTCTGACCGGGATCTGGCAAAACAGGGTTGACGAATGGTGGAATATGGTAATCACGACACAAGTCGTCTAATTTCCCTTGCGTCAGATGGCATCCAATCTCCGTGATTTTGGTTATTGTCATAACTAACGACAGCAAGGTAGAAAGGGACAAACTAACAAAAAACAAAGCACAGACAAATCTTGCAATAGCGCGGAGGAAAGAGAAAGGAAAGGAAATAATGGCAACACACTACATTAGGTATTTATAACTGATTCTACCAAGGGATTGAGATAAATTCCGCGTGCCATAAAAGCGCCTAAGATCAACGGCCGCAATCGAAAATAAAAGATAAGTATGACAGCTAAGAAAGCAAACATCCGCTCCCTCGAAGGAATAGAAACGGTTGATTCCCCCCCCCCCCCCCCCCCATACAAACCCGTCCGCGGATAGCTCAAGATCCGTAAAACAAAGGGTCCACGCCAAGAGCGGAATAACTAGCTATATAGTCTAGAAGCATTCACCGCACGCTAACAAAGCGCGCGTACAATGAACGCACTAGACTGGGGGGACTTGACGACGTATAGTACGGATAGCAGGCCTACTGGGCCTGGAGTATCTTAAACAAATTGGGCTCCGGCCCAACAAGGATAAATGGGCTCCGGTCCAACAACCAACAAAACTGGGCTCCAGTCCAATCAGCAAAGACGGGCTCCGGCCCCATAAATACAACGGGTTCCGACCCTATAAGTACAACCAGGCTCCGGCCTAATAAGCCCAACAAGGCTAAAAGCCCATGTCACGAGCATGGCACGGTCCGGACAAACCAGGACACATATAAGCAGCACTCCCGAAGTACGCCCCTAGACTGGACCCCGGTCCATCCGCTTCCACAAACATCGATTAAGCTTCGGACCCTTGCCCGACAAGGGTCACACTTCGGCCACTACAGCAATACACGAAATATTAGGAAACCCTTAAAAGGAAGCCTTAATTCACATTCTCGAGGTAATGACTTTCTCACTCATCACAACTCAGACATTTCTCTGACAAACATGAGTACTTACTCTCACGCCGGAGCTTAATCGTGGGGTCCGTCCCCACGGTAAGGCTAACGGTTTATTCTCATTTGTGCAGGATACTTCATCCTCAACTTGGATTAGTGCATAAGCCCGCAGCGGACGGCCCACCAAGGACGGCCCGCACCCAATTAAACCCAATTCCATACCATCTACACTTTTTGCACTAACAGTATTCTTTTTGAAAATTTTTTATTCTAAGTTATGTGATATCAATCAAATGTATATATATATATATATATATATATATATATATATATATATATATATATATATATATATATATATATATATATAACACAATAACAATGCATATAGTAAAAGAAAATATAAAGAGGAGATAAGGAATAGAAACAACCAAACCAAGACGCGGAGATTTATAGTGGTTCGGCCAAAGTTGTCAAAATCGCGCCTAAGGCGCGCCTAGGCGCTAAGGCGCATAAGGCGCTAGCCTTGGGGCTTTTTTTGACTCGAGGCGCACGACATGCATGACTCCCCAAAAAAGCACGCGCCTTGGCGATTTTTGCGCCTTTGTGCCTTGGGGGATTTTTGCGCCTAGGCCATATTTTGCGCCTTGGGGCATTTTTTTTTTTTCTTTTTTTTTTTTTTTTTTTTTTTTAAAGATATAATACATGGGCCTTTTAAGTCATAGGTGAGTATTTATATGATTTGTAAAATTGAATTGATTTTATATTTATTTTATT
Organism: Artemisia argyi; assembly: GCA_030686995.1. Classification (NCBI taxonomy): domain Eukaryota; kingdom Viridiplantae; phylum Streptophyta; class Magnoliopsida; order Asterales; family Asteraceae; genus Artemisia; species Artemisia argyi. Next base: position 104,402,684 of record CM060677.1, read on the forward strand.
GATTGAAATTTTCTTTAAGAAGTTATTTTGTTTCATTAAGTATTTTTTTATGACATATTATCATGAAAATGTGGCATTGTGCCTTGAATATTAATATGTTGCTTACTTGATATTTTGGGTTAAATTGTGAGCTTTGTTAGATGTAAGCTACAAGTGTAGGACACAAACATATTTAGTCTGATATGGATTTTAATCTCTATATATGTCATCGAGACAAAGAGTTGATCCGTTTTAGAAGTGACAACCGATCCATTTTAATATTTATATTGCAATATGTGTTATGCATTAAGTATTTTAATGTTATTTTGTATTATTTAAGCTACATAAATGGTCACATATGTTATAAAAAACTTAATATTTTTAGTGCGCCTCGCATTCATGAATCCCGCGCCTTGAAATGCGCCTCGACTCGAGGCTCTTTGGCTCCCTTTGCGCCTTAGTGCGCCTTGAGACTTTCAGAACACTGGGTTCGGCACGAAACTCACTCTTCGTCCTACTCCACTCCCCGAGTATCACACTCGAGAGTTCTCAATCACTATGTCAACATACTCACTTTAGGCGGAGCAAACCGTACACCAATGCTTGCACCAATTAATGACACTAAGCGGAATGTCGAGTCATAATCCTAGCTAGAACCAATCTACACACCGACACACGACAATACGGACAAACACCCTTGTCCACTTAGATTTACACACAATATAAGTCTTCGCACGGACAATCACTCCGTCCTAATCTTCACACGGACGATCACCCCGTCCTAATCAACACTCAGACGATCACCCCATCCTAATCAACACATGGACGATCACGTCGTCCTAATCAACAAACTATTACAAGGACTTTACACTTTGTCCCAATCTAAACTAACACTACTAGTCACTACCCATACACAAGTAGGATACACAAATATATACAAATAGAGTTTGGAGGTGGAAGAAGAGAATTGTAACACTAGTTACGTGTGTGTGTGTGTGTGTGTGTGTGAAGACTAAACTATAATACTTCGTTTCTTGACGAATACGAGCATTTTCTCTTGCACTTTGATGTAAAGGATAACGGGATCACTTATAAACATATATCAATACGTTATAGTGATCAAAGAAGAAGAAAGAAAGAACAGAAAGTTTTTGTGCCAAGAGGATCCATTTTTCTGCAGGGAATAATACATTATTTATAGACACCAGAAGGAGCGAGGATGGTCCCTTAAAGCTTGGATAGTCCCTTATATATACGGGACAGTCACATGTTTACAGGACCGTCCCGACAAATGCTCCCAGTTTTGTCCTGGTGTTGTGAAAATTTATCTGGTGAAAATTCATCTAGTTTTAGGTGGGAAAACTAGCTGTTAGATAATTTTGAATTCAAATGTATTTTCTTTATTAAAACATTTCTTTATAATTACAAAAATACTTTTGTAAAAATCTTTTGTCATATAAAAATGTGAGGTTTTGAGAAAAATATTTTCTTTGATCACTTAACTAATATTCGTATAGTGTTTGTTCATACCTTAAGTGATGTTGTGGTCGAGACGTTGTCGAAACGAGTTTTCTCGATCAAAAACTTATTAAATACATAACGTGTTTTTATATTTTTTGATTATCAAAATGTATAGATACTGAATAATGCAAATGGCGTTTTTTACATTATTTGTATTAACAGAGTAGATTCTAGGGCTACAATTTTATTTTTACCTAAAGTCTTCTCGATAAAAAGGTTAGTTCTCTATGACCTTTCAAAGTTGACTCAATATCAACACAACTTGCTGTCCTAAATTCTATATCACTAAAACGACCCAAAATCAAGCATAAGCTATTATACTCTTTACCAAACTTAGATCTTGTAACACCCCCATTTTTCACTGATTGCAGCGGATTAAGTGTTTGGGGTATTACTCATGGAAACAAAGACAAGATAATAGAAAACGACTCGAAAAGAGACGTTTTAGTAAAATGTGTTATCATTCATTTATTCATCAGAGTTTTTACCGTAAAAGATATACTTTTACCAAAATAGAGGTCCCAAAAGATACGTTTTAAGGCAAAACTGATGAATGATAACTATTTTGGACGTCCTCATGTCCAGTACTTCTCCGTGCCAGGGTTCCTAAAGAGCTCATTTACCTATGATAACATGCTTAAAAGTTGTTACACCCCGTGCCCGCTTTGACCAAAATTTAAAACTTTTAACGCGGAAACGCTTTGACTATAACGGACTTACTATTACTCTTTAATAAAATGACAAGATTCTATTAAAAGTTATACCTTAGATCAACTTTTAAAAGATACTAGACTCAATTACCTTCAAAACGATAGGTGGCACGACCACCAACGACTTACGGTTTACTTTGTACAACACTTAGAAAATTACCAAATCTGAACTGCTAAACAGATGCGCCATATCTCAAAAAGAGATGCGCCGTATCTACTCCAAAACTGATATGCCATATCCCCAAAATGAGATACGCCATATCTACCCTCAGTTACAAAAACAACTGCAGAAAATCTGCATAAACTCAACACTTACCCACAAACCATTTTGACCTCATTACAACACTATAACTTATACCAATACAATCATTTAGCATTCAAAACTATAACAAACCATAATACACGGCAAATGACCCGTTTGACTCCAAAGTGGGTAAAAACATGCATTAGACCAAACACCCCTTTAACTTCATACAAACTCATAATTCATTCTATAACACACCTTTAGACACTCAATTAACTATAACAACCATATTGCACGCATTGACACAAAATGACATATTTATAACCCAATAAGGACTTGCGGGGGTACAACATCGACATTGAGCTCGGTATTCTATACTAAGCTCTTAAATACCATACCAAGCCTTTAATCCGTAATTCCAATCCTTAAGCCTTAATTCAATCTTTAGCTTCTTCGTGAGAACCTACAAAACATTAACATCTATAACGGTAAGCGATAACGCTTAGTAAGTAGCTAGGTTAGTACACGATAATACTTAATCCACACATATGTAATATGAACATTAATGATGCATTAACATCTATAACGCAATACTATATCACACATATAACACATATAATCATAAGCACATACCTTGGTCCTTCTAATCCATAGCTAATACTTAACCATTCTACTAATCAAGTCTCCTTAATCCAAATATTCCTAAGCAACTATAACCATTTCTAGCACCTTCATTCAATATCACATAATGATGCGTGGAATTGTGCCCTCGCAAAAGGTTTTACCTCTCAAAGGATCTTGAGAAGCTTGCAATCCCCATCAGACAGTGTACCTGTTCATTGTAGTATAGTATAGTGACAAGTACCGAGGGATTGATCGTTCAACTCAAAGAATAGTGTTCGCTAGGGTTAAAACTCACTAAAATTAGGTCTAGAGGTGAGAGATGATTCTTTTTGTATTTTTATATTTTAAGGAAAGCAAGTAAAAATCTCGGTTTTGGGAGGAGTGGGCAGAATTAGTTGCTAGTCAACTAACCCAATTAACTAAAGATGTAATCAAAATAAAATAAACTAAACTTAAACTAATTTGTGGTGTAAACAATTGTAAAACCCTGAAATCTAAAACTTGTGAAATGACTAATTTACGCCTCTAATTTTGAATTTATAAAATATGTATAATATTCCAAGTTATAACATTTTTATTATAGCACCCTACGTTCTACCTTGTCACTAAACTATAATGATCTCAAACATAACCTCAGATTTGGAACTTTATAATTGGGAAAATACAAGTAATTACTCTATAGCCCAAGTATATGAAGCTTAATATTTGCAATCCACAAAATACTAAATCTATAATTTATGATATATATAAATTGGCACTACATTTTCCTGGCTAGAATATTTCACGTCTAATATATTTCAATTAGAGCCAAATATAACTTTTGTACATTAAAGAGATATATTTAACTAGTCTTCATACATTTAGAAATTTTTGGGAGCTTTGAATGATTCTCTGGTCTACCCTCTATTCCAAAAAACTCGGCCAAACCTATAACCGATCCTTTAAACCTCTAATCAAAACCATGAAAATCCCTTTAATAACTTACTAAATAAGCTACACACTCCCTCCTATAATCTCGGCTAAATGCGTTTCTCATTTGACCCTCATTCGATCATATCTCACAGAAAAAGAAAACACACAAAACACAAACTCACAAAACCCTAGCATCTAAACATAAAACGGCAGCCACTATTCTCTTCAATTTTTTTTTCTGTCGACCTAAGGTAGAGCAATGGAGGGGGTGATCAGTCATGTTGTTGCTGGTTCGAGTGGGGTTTTGTCTTCCTGAATATTCGGAGTAGTTTTGGAGTCCAGGGTTTCGGCTGGTATTTCCTTCTTCATTTCTGTTCGGATCAAAGTGGTATAAAAAGGGTTTTGTTTAAGGTTTATTGTGGAGGTCTCGATCGTGGGGAGTTACGGGTTCGAAGGGCTGTTGGTTCGTAGAGTTTTTATACGTATTCGCTCTCTTTTCCTCTCGTTCAATCCAACTGAAAGGTGTCTCCAAAACTGTTTTGACGTTCTTCAATCGTTTATTCGATCACCACTTTATTTTTGTTTTGCTGAAGAAGGTTGCATGAGATGTGAAAACTTGTTCACATAAATTAAAACTTGTAGGCATAAGAACTTATAAACTTATAACATTTAGGCATATAACTTTCTATATTTTACATAACTAGTCCCTATACTTATATATTTAAGATAAATGGCAAAAATAGTCCTTAAACTGCACTAACTTTCAATAATTACCCTTTTTACCCTTAACTTAATAATATTTGCAAATTTAATCCTTCTAAGTTTATATTTCATTTTTCTTATTATCTTAAGGTTTTAAAACTTTGCAAAAGGTGTCCTTGTAATTATAACTTTCAATTAATTTAAAAAACAGTCCCTATACTTTATAGTTTCAGAAATTTACAATATATACCCCTATGCATATAAAGTTTTGCAAAACTAGTCCTAACTTTAGGTAAACTATATTCTAATGAGATATTTATGTTTATTAGCTTATGATTAGTTAATATATGTCTAACTAAGTCACATAAACCAGATTATAGCACATAATATAGCAATTTAGCATGTAAACACCTAATTATCCAATTTCAGGGTCTCGAATAGAAAACTTCTAAAATAAAATGGTCAAGGCTATCCTATGGTTTCTAATGCATACTCTAAGTATCCTAGGTCTGTTCTAAAGCTATTAGATTCAAAGTTGAGGCTTACCTAGGTCGTGGGAAGGGTAACGAGGCTATCTAGGGTTTTCTCGGCCAAAACTCAACTTGACAAGGTCTAGGGCTTCTTGTACTCGACTCCTAAGGTTTCTAAGGTCCTAGTACTATTGAAAGGTTTAAGGTAGAGAAGAGAGGGAGGTGTGGAATGAAATGGTGAGGGGAGGGGGTATTTATATGATGTGTGGGAGTAGTGAGCACTCAAAGGTGCTGTTAGGTGTCGGGGGAGGGGGGGGGGGAGGTCAAGTAAGCAAGGCTAGGGGAGGTTATGTAAAGGCTAGAGGGTGATGAGGATCAGCTATAGTGTAGGTAGGGGTGCCATAGGCCGGTTGTGGTGGAGTTTGGCCGAGAGGGTGAAGGTGGTGACAAGGTGGTGATGCACCACCTTGCTTGGGTACTTAGAGGTGATAGGGTGTGTGATTAGTCTAGGAGAGGTGCTAGGATGCTTGCTTGGTAGTTTACAAGTAGTATAGTAGCTAGGTTTAAGTTTTAGGTTTTGTTTTAGCCTAGTTTTGCATAGTTTAATATTTGATCCTAGCCTAGGGTTTAGTGTCTAATTCAGGGTCTTAAGGGTGTTTAGTGACTAATATTAGGTCTTAGAATGCTTATACTAAGTGGTGGTAACTTATGGTAAATATTTGGGATAGTTTAGACCTAGTTTTGGGAAGTTATGACCTAATTAGTATTTTATGCTTAAGGGACTTGTACCTAGGTTCTAGAGGGTTGTACTATGATCTAGGGAGTCTAATATACCCTAAAGTTACTAATATAACTCACACCTAATCCTTGAACACTTTTAAGTTAGTTCAGATAAGCAGTTAGGGTTTTAAAGCTAACCGGGAACACATAGGTGCAATTAGGGTTTTCTAATGTGTATTGTGTATTATAGTGATAGTTTACTTAGTGAAAATATGTTTGTAACCTTGACTTGACATAACTGGATGTTTACATCAAGTAAACATAGTGGTGGTTGGCATACGTGAGCTTGTCTAGAGGTTAGTTAGGCAATAGTAATATAGCAAAGCAAAAATTTCTCTCGGGAAATAGCTATAGGCATTTCTAACCTAGATTGTGCTTAGTGAGGGCCTAAGTTAAGTTAGTGAGGCATTGCTAACCTAAAGGGAGTTAGTGGGGAAGTTAATGGGTTGTTATATATCTCAGCTTACTAAACTTGTTAGGATCATTTTCTAACCGATTTATTAGCAATTTTGTTAATCTAAATATTATTTTGGCCTTGTGCCAAACACTCCTTTCAATTTATGAAATAAACATCATCATCATCATAAGCCATGAACTAGCTAAGTTTTCTACACATAACTCTTGAAAATTCAGAAACATAACTAATTATGATTCCCAAAACATGCTAACATAATCCATGATTCATGGTATCATCATCTATGATCATATAACTTATGTAAAACTTCATAAACATGTCAAAAATCATCTTTTATATACATATTAACAAAAACCTCTAATTTCTTTCATAATCATGAAATCAAAACTTAAAATTGGCTCATACATTTGATGAAGAACATGTTAAAGAACATAATATCATCTTGTGGCTAGCATGACAACTTTAAAGTTCATCCGAAATCATCTTAGGGATGATTACATCATCATAAAGTTTTTTTCAGTTCTTTCCCTCCTTGAAAACATACACCTACACACGTGAGATTGATATGAAATTCTTAGATTATAAGTTATCTAAACATAAGGGCAATTCTATAGTTTCATCTCTTAATATTAGCTTTAAACCGTTAGTCCATGTCGTTAAATATTTTGTATCATTAGTCCTTTTCCGTTAACTATTTGCACTACATGTCCTTATTTCTGATAAAACTTAACGAAAAGACTTTTTATTGTGCCAAAAGCATTATAATATATTTCAATTCAAATCTATATGGCTCAGATCTGTAGACTTTCAGAAAAGAGGATCAATCTGCTATGGCTGCAAAGTCAATAAGTTGTCCCGCCAAGATGTAGACAATCTCAATTTTGTTGTGAGTCAAAAGAACACTGACATTTAAAATCTATTATCACAACTTTTTAGATTACCCCTTTATCCAAGAGACAGAGTGTCAAAGTTATTTTAAAAGGCGATATCGTTGATACCGTTAAAGGCCTTTGATGTGGCACCACTCTAAAGAAACCTTATCATTTTAAGTACATAATTATCAGTATTCATAACCACGTATCATGTACAACTTTAAAATGCATTGCAAAATTTAACAGCTGTTAGAACTAAGAGGCACTCACCTATGAATCGTAGATAAAACAACAACTTTTTTCCTAGAGATATGGTCATCGGATCGGATAAATGATTGAAAGTACATGTTCTAGAAAGGACTTACTATTTTGTGCATCTACTAACACCATATAAGACCATAGAAACTAAATAAGCATGAAATCAACAGATATAAACATACATCAGAGTTTAAATAGAAACATATAGGGTAAATTGCAAAAATGGTCCTTAACGTTCCACAAAATTGCAAAAACGGGACCGAGACAAAAAGTAGCGCAAAAAAGCCACCCACGTTCCACATTTTCGCAAAACCGCCACTAAGAGCCCTTTTCGGTTAATTTTTCCGTTAAGTGCCACGTATTTGAGGGTAGTATCGTCATTTCACTGTTCATACTTATCTCCCGCCAACTTTTGGCTCTGTGCTTTGTATCAATATGATTAGACCTCAGTGGCTAATTTGCAAAGTTATTTTCAGTTTTCATATTAAATTGTCAACGCCTTCACACACACACAAACAAGCAGAAACACACACACACACACACACACACCCGTAATCAAACAATTATCATTCCCTTTTCCAGAAAAATGTCTCGCTGTCTTGATCTGATGGTTGCTTGCAACTCGTTTGTCATATCGGAAATGACGCTAACCCATTACCGGCGAGAGGTTGAGGAGGACATTCATCATGCACAAGAGTTGATGAGTAGGTGCCAAAAGCTGTCTGATATGCTCAGTCTTAGGGGGGACCTGATTTTGGAGCTCCAAAACATAAGGGGCTCGAGAACTGCAAGGGCCAATGTGAACAAGCTTAGGAGATTCAGTCAGCTGATATGAGAAAGACGAGGGGGTTGATGAGGATGCTTAGGCAAACAAACGACAGCATTGTTTCCAAGATTGAGTTTGCTGTGAGGCAAACGTACATGTGAAGGGGTGGGTGCTGGAGGCTGTGATGGGTTGTTTTGTTGTGTATGATGAATGTAGGTAGTAGGTGGTAGGTGGTCGGGCATGTTTGGTTTCTTTTGTTCATTTTAGTGCCCTTGTTGTAAGGTTGTAGGTGTAGATAGGGGTTGTGGTTTCCCCTATGTTATGGTTGTAAATGTATTGTTATGAATGAAAGGGGTCGTTTGATCCCAATTTTCTTGGTTTATATTTTATACTCTTCGATTCGTATCACAAACAATGAATTCTAACTATAAGATACAAACATATAACACAAACACAAAAGAAACAAACACAAACAAAGAAACAAAGACAAACATATTATATAGCAGAAATACAAAACAGAGTATTGATAGTAGTCAATATTGACTAAAAATTTAACCCATTTGAAATATTGTTCAAGTTACATACTATTGGTCAGCATGTACAAAAACAGATGAACCCATCACAATGCCGCCACACACCCTTTGGTGTATTCGAAAGGGAGGTAAAATAGTTCAAGTTACATTAGTCAAATTACATTAGTAAATACAACCAAATTAAAACTGATATTGTTCTCTACACATTACATAATCCCAAAAGATTAAACCCATATGTCAATCTTCAAAAGCTTCTACTGGATAGGTGTGCAACTATACCTGCACAATCAAAATATGCAATGAAATGAGGTTACTATAATAGGCAATGCAATGTATCCACAAAAAATTTGCTAATCAATTCATTAGACTTACCTAGTCAAAATAAAACCACATTGTTTCCCATTGATCTTGGTGCCCTTAGAGCTAGCACGCAATTAGTGATTTTTACATCACTTCCTGGCCTCACAAGACCCGCACCCGTAGCTCCCACATTCACTGAACCACTTGCACCTGCTGTCTTCTATCCGCAGACCTCTTCACACTCTTTTTTTGCTTCCTGAATTCAGGCTTTGAATCATCAACATCAGCCACAACTCTATAAGGTTTTGAAGTGGTAGTCCTAAAAGGAGTTGAAGTAATAGAGCACCGCAAGCTAGCATCTTCTTCTACCCACCCAACAACCTCCCCACCATCACCCTCTGCATCAATATTGTTTAAATAGTAGGGAGATAACACCTGTTTTGTGTGAGCAACAAACAAATCTACAAAACCGGCACAACAACCTAGCTCAATCATTGTATGCACATCATTGTCTGTGTGAATCAGCTTCAAACCTTCTTCTAATGATTTACCAGGCACACAAAAGAACACAGCCCATTTTTCTCCCCTAATGCGTGAAAACATATCATCCAGACCTAGTAAAAAGATATGTCTATCACAGACAAAGCCACACATTGTAGAAACATTCCCTTGTACATACCTTAATGGACCAAATTCAAAGATTCCATTATTGTGCATTGATTGATCCCGAAATGGTCAGTTATTATTGACCAAGGTCAATAAGTCAAAGACAGCCTTGTTCCAATTCTCTGGTGATAATATAGTGTGTCCCCGGGTCGTTAAGTCCCTGCGAGATTGAAATGATGTTTTTGGAAATCGTTTTTGGGAATGAGTGGCACTGAGGATAGTAGCCAAGATGATATGGAATTGTTTTTGCTACTGATATTTTGGTATTCACACAATGAGATAATATTCACAGATATACAAATATATGCACAAATTCACAATTAGGAACCAGGTAACAGACAGAAAAGTGGGTTTTGATAAATTACAAACTACAGTGGGTGCAAGTGCAACTTTTGAAAACTTAAAATTAAAAGAAAATCTAAAATGAAAATGAAATTATAAAAATGATTATTTTAATATTTAAATATTATTTAATTAATTAAACTAATTAAAATCTAATTTAAACCTAAATTAAATTAACTAAAAATTACAAAGATTACAATTTAAACTAAAAATTTGAAAAAATAATTTCTAAACCTTAAGAAGAACTTGAAGAAAGTATAAAAAATAAAAATAAATATTTTTGTCTTTTTATGAGTTTTTTTATTAATTAAAAACTATTTATATTAATTATGCTAATTAAACTATTTTAAATTACTAATAATACTAAATTAACTTAGAAAATTATGGAAAAATTTATAAAACTAATTAACCATCACAGGAATCCTACAAAATTATAAAAACTTCTAAAAATTATTTTTAGACTATTTCACTAATTATTTACCTTTTAATTAACTTAAATCTAATTTAAATAATTAAAATAAGAAAAATGGAAAATGAACAGTAGAAATTACAAATATATTTTCTAAAAGTCTATTATATTATATAAGAGCTAGGAAAAATATAAAAACTAGGTTTTGCTTTATAAAAACTAAATATGCTATTTAATACTTAATATTAATTAATAATTAATAAAACTAATATTAAATCTAATAAATACTAAATGACAAAATAAAAATCTAGAAAAATTGCTAAAATTACTTTAATATAAAAGGTAATTAATAAAAATATAAAAATTCCAAGTACTTGATAAAAATCTAAAAATGAAAATTTAAATTAAAATTACATTAAATAGAAACTATCACTTATTATTAAATTGGTTTTTCTTGATTTTTCTTTTTGAAAACTATTTTACACCTAAAAACAAATAACTTTTGTGAAATCAACTTTTTTGTAGCTTAAAAATATGCACTGTGGAAGCTTATTAGCTCCACAGTTGACTTTAGTTGACCAAAAAGGAAATTGAGCTCAAATGAGCTTGAGTGGGACCCACAAAGGTTAATTCTGATTACAATGGGTTAAGTGAACATGTTTAAGCAATAAAAAGCGACATGGGGACCACTGGATAAGCAATCAGGCTAAAATAAGCACTTCCAAAATCCAAATACTACTCATAAATGAGACAAACATAAGGGCCTGATTTAGGTGGGGTCCACAAGGCCTAAGGTCAAACTTATGGTCAAATTAGCAAGGCTACCAGGAGGGGGGTTGGGAGAACCAAAGTTGGGGGGCTGTGGACCACTGTGGTGGCTTGTAGCAACCACCAAAGTGGTAGTGGTTGATGGGGGGTATGCTGCACATGGCAAACAGCAAGCCGTGCAGCCCTCTTTGAGGGGTCCTGGGGCCCACCAAAAAAAATCACAAAAATATAGCAACAATGGGATCTTGGAGACTAGCTGGGGGACTACTAAACCTAAAAGTTTCAAGGTCTGAAACTTAACCCTAAATTCTAAACAAATTCCCCAAGTTTTGCAAAATCTGAGAAACTTACAACTTTGACTTTTTAGATAAACTTGAAAAGTTGACTAAAATGGATTTAGATCCTAATTTATGGAATGATTGTGCAATAATAAGCTAAGATGAGATGAAACTAAGCTACTCTAACACCTATTGAACTGAAACACATGATCATGAACCCTTAAAAACCAACAGTAAGCAATTTTGAGAGATTAAAGTGGATCTATGACTTTCTTTCAAACAAGCATTGAATTTTATGACTACCCTAGGCTGAAATGACCTAATGCAACAAGTTTCAACTAAGAATAACAACTAGAACCACCTGTGAGTCAGATTACTCAACAGATCCAAACACCCCTTTAAGTTTATGATTTTATGATTTTTCAAGGCTAATGACTGATTTGTACCATAAAACTGATTCAGAGGCATACAAATCATGTAAGCTTAAATGAACACATAAACAACTCCAATAACAACAAAACACCATCAATTCATAACAAGCTAAAATGGCAGTGAAGAATGAAATTTGAGCAATATTGATTTCTTACAAACATGCATGAAACATACAACAATAATATGACTAAAAATCATCAAATAAGCACAAACAAACAAGAATAAGCAGAAAATAAGCAGTTGAACAGTAATTTACAAAATTTAAGGAAAAAGCTTACAATTGAAGTCCAACTGAGAAACAAGAACCATGAACACTACCTATACCTCCCATGAGGCACTAATACCCAACTCCAATCAGTCTCATCCTTGCTCCATGCTTGCATCATCATGTGGACTGATTTTTATATTATGAACTAATTATGCCTATTTTTTGAGTAATTATGGAATACTCAGTAAGACTACTTAGCAAGCTTTGAGAACTTTTAAAAACTTAAAATTGAGCTTAATAGAACTGAAATGAACATGAACAACAACCTATAACATTAATTAAGTAAATTTGTCAATTTTACTTTAAAAATTCCAAAATGAGAATTACAAAAGTAATCTTGAAATTGAGATTGTTGAAAGTTAAAGTACACTGGAAATGTGAAATACAAGCTTTAAAAACTGGAAATTACAACTGAATTGCTAAATTATATTACCTACGTTACACTACATTACACTACTCCTAGATACTTCTTTCACTTCTGCTTCTTTCTTCTTTTTATTGACCCTTGGAGCTCTGTGGGTCCCACTGATCATATCCCACCAACTTGATTGACTTTTAGACCCTTTTTGCTCACTTTCCATTTTTTGGCGGGAAATGGGATAAAGAGCAAATTGCTCTGATTTAGGCCCTAGGGGGGGGGGGTGATGTGATTTGCTTCTTGGAAGGTGTAATTGGAGGGATAAGGGTGGTGGAGCAAGTGGGGGGTGGTGAAACCAGGGGTGGTTTTGGTTTTGCACTGGAGTGGGAGAGGATGGTGAATAGTGTAGGCGGTATTGGAGGTTTGATCGGGGTTTGACCCGTTTAAATATTTAAGGGGGATGGGTTGGATTGCTTTGGGCCTAAAAGAAGGAGGTGGGCTGGTTGAGTTGTATGTTTGGATTGGATTTGGTTTTATATTATTAAGGATCCGTTTGTACTTATAACCATAGGGACTAATTGTGTAAGTTACTGATTTTTTAGGGTTGTAATTTACAACTGTCCCAAATTTATCAAAAGGGTCTATCATGCCAAGTTTGAATAGTACAAGGGATATTTTTGATATTTTTTTCTTTTAAAATACCCGAGGACTATTTTTGCCAAACTTTGAAACTTCAGGGACCTGATGTGAAAATTCACCAAACTTTCTAACCAAGGACCAAACCTGCCATAAAATATTAGTAAAAGGACCAAATTTGTTTTTCTCAAAGTTTTAATATCCCAGGGACCATTTTTGACAATTTTCCAAACTTCAGGGACTAAACTTGACATTTTGTGAAACTTTGCACCAAAGGACTAATTACGTAACTTTTTGATTTAAAAGGACCTTTGGTGACTTTTTCAAGTTTTTAGAACAACTAGGGACTAGATTTGACAACTTTTGAAAGTTGAGGGACTGAAACTACCAATTTTGCAAACTTTGTGCGTTTTTCATCTGTTTTTTATTATTTTGCATTTGAAATATATAAAACACATTCCTGGGATATTTTCACTATTTTGATGCAATATTGAGTGTTTTTAGATGTTTTGGCAGCTCAGAAAAGGTAAAAATGATGAGTATTTACACACTCATCAATCCCCCACACTAAAACATTGCTAGTCCCTAGCAATCTTTTGAGAAAAACTTGATGGATTTGAAAAACTCTTTACCAAAAGCAATCACTTCTGGAGTAGCCAGATGTAAGAACTGTGGCACACCAGATAACCATGTGATTTTGAGCAAACCACCAGCTGTCAACGGATTTGATTAGTCTTTACCAAAAGTCGTTTGCTTCTGGACTAGCCAACTCTTGATGGACTAAGTCAACATCTTGGTGAGCTGATTACCAATTATGGATTTTCCACGGCCTTTACCACAAGCCATAATCTTGCGGGCTAGCCAACTCATTCTCTTTATGGGATATGGCGAGTTGATTTACCATACAATTTTGGGCAAATTGCAAGCCATCAACGGGTTTGAGATGTCTTTACCAAGAGCCGTTTGCTCCTGGACTAGCCAATCCTTTTGTCGGTTAGACATGGTGGACTGATAACCACAAAAAATTTTGAACTTTAGTGAAAAAATTTTAAAAATTTTGGTCAAAAACGGGGGTATAAGATAGTAAAATGTGATGAAATTCGCTAGAATAGCGAAATACCCCCCACACTTAGAATGAATATTGTCCTCAATATTCAAAGTCCCGGCTATTATGCCGATTCCTTGAACGTAAAAAGGGTAACATTACAAGCTAAATGTGGAAACACAATTTTGTTTTTCACTTTATTTGTAACCATAGTGGGGGTAACTCCCCCACACTTAGGGTGAAAACCCTATAAGCATGCTACTGTTTTTGGTTACCGAGTCGCTAGCTTGACTCGACCCAGAATTCATTTGTCCTTGGGGAAGCATGATGTGGAAGAAACAATCTCCATCGGACTTTCATTCAAGATGTTTGGACAAACATTTGAAGCACGTGAAAGTTCCACACCGATGAGATATAATCCCGGCTTAAAATAGTGGTAAATGAAAATGCTGGGATCAAAGATGGTATCTTCATTCCCGAAGGAGTGAAGAACAGGAGAAGTCACCCTGTAGGTGAAGAAAAGGAAGAAAACCATGATGAAAATCATGATAAGATTTTCTTCCTTGAAAGGAGGCTCATTAGCCTGATTTTGGATTTCCAAGGTTAAGCTCGTTTGGTTTGAAAACATCCCGGGCGGGAGGGTGGGAATTTGTAAATTCTCATAATTGGGTGCATTTCCCCCCGGGTTATCATACTCCGGAGGAGTCATGATATGAGTGAGTTCACAGGAGAACTCATCGAATGTGAATGAATCATATTCTGAATTGATGTGCGTGAGTTCACAGGAGAACTCATCGAAGGTAAATGATTCATAATCGGGGAGAGTATTATGAGAATGAGAAGTGGTACTGCCACTAATCTTCTCTCCCATAGGATCAATAGTAAAGGCTTCAAACTCCGGAATAGGATCATCAGAGAGAATGTCACTATCCTTAATGGGGATAGGAGATGAAATAGGTTTCATTTTGAAAGCCTCGATTTTAGAAATTAGGAGACTGACATTCAATAATGTTGCACGAAGTGCTTCATCTTTGATTTCAGTGTCAATCTCATCATTCTCTTCTTCTAAGCTAACTAGCTGAGAAGGTAATTCTTCCACATAACTGATGTCTCCACATGATAACGAATCGTCATCATTAGAATCGGAGAACATCAAAACATCATCATTCGGGAAGATAAGAGGAGGAGGGATATCACACATATGATCAAAAGTTCCCTGTGACTCTCCTGGGATTGGGACAAGGTTCTCAGCACTAGACTTTATGAATTCGTCCGATTCCTTTTTAGGAACAGTGCTAAGATGCTCATCCCCCATGATCAGAGAGTGAGTGTGAACTTCGGGTGTGATAACAGCAGACTGAGGGAGTTGAGAAGGACTAGCAGTCATGGTTTCTACAAGTTCCATGATTTCTACTGCTAGTGATTCAATCATATTCTTTTCTCCCTGTATTTCTACTGAAGCAGTTTCAACTGAAGTTGAATCAAAAGGTTTCTCAGATACCTTTGGGATTGGAACAAGGTCATCAATTTCCTCAAGAGGTTTGATTTTGACTTCCTTGTTCCCCATTGGCAAGATATCTGAAGTTTCTTTAGGGTTTTCCTCTTCAAATGGTTCATCCTCATCACTTTCATCCTCAAGATAAAATGAGTTAACAGGAGGCTTTTGTTTTCTAAGAATCAAATCCTTAAGACAGTTTATACTATCTTGAATGGTCTTGTTGATTTGATTTTGATTCATAATCATTTTAGTAATCAATTCAGCTCTAGCTAACTCATCCTGAGGCGGTGGGTGAGGGTTTGTGTATTGTGAGGGCTGGTTAAAACCAAATTCATGATTGTTACAAGGAACCTGTTCATAGACCAACTGATTCCTAATTTGACAATCAGAGTTGTAGTGTGGGCCACCACAGTACTCACAACAGAAAAACTGTTGAGTCTGACTTGGTGTATTTTGATACGAAGCATTGTTAAGATCTGGATAATATGATTCTTGCTCGTATGAATGTGATGGGTAGTTGAAAAAATTTGAGGAGTTGTTGAATGAGTTCTGATTAGGATCATAAGCAAATGAATTCCTCGACCCACAAAACAAACAACTCCCGTCTCGAATATCATTTCCACATTGTTCACATGTACACCAACGACATGGAAAACCGAAAAGCGGTTCACCACAACCGACACAAGGAACAAAATCCGGAGGTAGGACAAGTAGTGTGCTCTGAGAGCTATGAATTTCCACCTCTTCCGTTATGGTCTCGGGTTTTTGAATGTGAAGATTAGGCAAGTCGTTATTTTCAGTTACAGCTCTAAGCTCTTGGTTTTTGCTTATAACCGTATATCGTGAAAGGTTAGGAGCAATTGTGAGCTTAGATTTTTGGACAACCGTAAGTTGGACGTATTTAGCACTTCCATAGTCAGAGGAAAGTACAGGGTCCTTTGTCAGCCCGGTTTCTCGTTCCATTTCCCTCATCGGAGAGGGAATAGGAATCGATGGTCCATCATAATCAACACGACATTTCGACATTTTTGACAAGGCCTGAAGTTTTTCAATGTTGATCTCAAAGGCCTTTTGTTCAAAGAAATCGTCATCGAGAGATGCCATTAATTACATGACAAGTGAAAGAAGTTAGAATCAAAAGGATAGAGGGTAAAGGGATGAAGAATCAAAAAGGTGAGAGGGTAAAGGTGAATATTTTTTGTATTTTTGAGAAACATGTTTAGTGCACATGCACCAAAAACAACTTTTCAAAACAAAATCGAGGCAAAACCACAGTGAACTTTAAACCAATAATCACAAGTGAATGACTTCTTTGAAAAAGGTACACCACTCACAGGGATATAAAGGCAAGTTTTAATCTTAAGTTTGGGAACTTATTATGTCCACAACCCCAGTTGGTAGGTGTTCAGCCTTGGTTTGCGGTGGTAAGATTTTATGTATTTATTAACAGAAAAATTGTTTTTGGGCTAATGGGTGTGTGTGCAGAAAACTTGGGAATTATTTTTGGAACTCATTCGTTAACCGAAATCGTTCTTTTTAAGATTACTCGCAGGCTGGCGGGAGGAAGTAAATAGGTTTCCTCTTCAGTTCGCAATTTAATGTCAGAACTTACCTTAAACCAATTGTTTCTGGTTGTAATCTTAAAGAAAACGAAGTTATTTAACTTCACAGTTTGTTTTGTTATTCTTGATTTTTTTGGTGTTGTTAACACTTCAAGAAAAGTGTTAATGAACTTTTTTGATATGATTATATTTTTACAAAAAACTTTTTACAAATTTGTGTGAAATTTGCACAGGGAGGGTTTTGAAAAACCACTAAACTTAAAACGATTTAAAAATACGCAACAACCTCCCCTGCAGCGGCGCCAAATTTTGATTGATCCCGAAACGGTCAGTTATTATTGACCAAGGTCAATAAGTCAAAGACAGCCTCGTTCCAATTCTCAGGTGATAGTATAGTGTGTCCCCGGGTCGTTAAGTCCCAGCGAGATTGAAATGATGTTTTTAGAAATCGTTTTTGGGAATGAGTGACACTGAGAACAGTAGCCAAGATGATATGGAGTTGATTTTGCTACTGATATTTTGGTATTCACACAATGAGATAATATTCACAGATATACAGATATATGCACAAATTCACAATTAGGAACCACGTAACAGACAGAAAAGTGGGTTTTGATAAATTACAAACTACAGGGGGTGCAAGTGAACTTTTGAAAACTTAAAATTAAAAGAAAATCTAAAATGAAAATGAAATTATAAAAATCATTATTTTAATATTTAAATATTATTTAATTAATTAAACTAATTAAAATCTAATTTAAACCTAAATTAAATTAACCAAAAATTACAAAGATTACAATTTAAACTAAAAATTTGCAAAAATAATTTCTAAACCTTAAGAAGAACTTGAAGAAAGTATAAAAAATAAAAATAAATATTTTTGTCTTTTTATGAGGTTTTTTATTAATTAAAAACTATTTATTTTAATTATGCTAAGTAAATTATTTTAAATTACTAATAATACTAAATTAACTTAGAAAATTATGGAAAAATTTATAAAACTAATTAACCATCACAGGAATCCTACAAAATTATAAAAACTTCTAAAATTTTTTTTTAAACTATTTCACTAATTATTTACCTTTTAATTAACTTAAATCTAATTTAAATAATTGAAATAAGAAAAATGGAAAATGAACAGTAGAAATTACAAATATATTTTCTAAAAGTCTATTATATTATATAAGAGCTAGGAAAAATATAAAAACTGGGTTTTGCTTTATAAAAACTAAATATGCTATTTAATACTTAATATTAATTAATAATTAATAAAACTAATATTAAATCTAATAAATATTAAATAACAAAATAAAAATCTAGAAAAATTACTACAATTACTTTAATATAAAAGGTAATTAATAAAAATATAAAAATGCCAAGTACTTAATAAAAATCTAAAAATGAAAATTTAAATTAAAATTACATTAAATAGAAACTATCACTTATTATTAAATTGGTTTTTCGTGATTTTTATTTTTGAAAACTATTTTACACCTAAAAACAAACAACTTTTGTGAAATAAACTTTTTTGTAGCTTAAAAATAAGCACTGTGGAAGCTTATTAGCTCCATTGTTGACATTAGTTGACCAAAAAGGAAATTGAGCTCAAATGAGCTTGAGTGGGACCCACAAAGGTTAATTCTGATTACAATGGGTTAAGTGAACATGTTTAAGCAATAAAAAGCCACATGGGGACCACTGGGTAAGCAATTAGGCTAAAATAAGCACTTCCGAAATCCAAATACTACTCAGAAATGGGACAAACATAAGGGCCGGATTTAGGTGGGGTCCACAAGGCCTAAGGTCAAACTTATGGTCGAATTAACAAGGCTACCAGGAGGGGGGTTGGAAGAACCAAAGTTGGGGGGCTGTGGACCACTGTGGTGGCTTGTGGCAACCACCAAAGTGGTGGTGGTTGATGGGGGGTCTGCTGCACAGGGCAAACAGCAAGCCCTGCAGCCCTCTTTGAGGGGTTGTGGGGCCCACCAAAAAAAACTCACAAAATATAGCAATGATGGGATCTTGGAGACTAGCTGGGGGACTACTAAACCTAAAAGTTTCAAGGTCTGAAACTTAACCCTAAATTCTAAACAAATTCCCCAAATTTTGCAAAATCTGAGAAACTTACAACTTTGACTTTTTAGATAAACTTGAAAAGTTGACTAAAATGGATTTAGATCCTAATTTATGGAATGATTGTGCAATAATAAGCTAAGATGAGATGAAATTAAGCTACTCTAACACCTATTGAACTGAAATACATGATCATGAATCCTTAAAAACCAATAGTAAGCAATTTTGAGAGATTAAAGTGGATCTATGACTTTTTTTCAAACAAGCATTGAATTTTATGACTACCCTAGGCTGAAATGACCTAATGCAACAAGTTTCAACTAAGAATAACAACTAGAACCACCTGTGAGTCAGATTACTCAACAGATCCAAACACCCCTTTAAGTTTATGATTTTCAAGCCTAATGACTGATTTGTACCATAAAACTGATTCAGAGGCATACAATATGATCATGTAAGCTTAAATGAACACATAAACAACTCCAATAACAACAAAACACCATCAATTCATAACAAGCTAAAATGGCAGTGAAGAATGAAATTTGAGCAATATTGATTTCTTACAAACAAGCATG
This sequence comes from Artemisia argyi, assembly GCA_030686995.1. NCBI lineage: Eukaryota > Viridiplantae > Streptophyta > Magnoliopsida > Asterales > Asteraceae > Artemisia > Artemisia argyi. The sequence continues at coordinate 104,422,680 of CM060677.1, forward strand.
AAACATACAACAATAATATGACTAAAAATCATCAAATAAGAACAAACAAACAAGGATAAGCAGAAAATAAGCAGTTGAACAGTAATTTACAAAATTTAAGGAAAAAGCTTACAATTGAAGTCCAACTGAGAAACTGAGAAACCAAGAACCATGAACACTACCTATACCTCCCATGAGGCACTAATACCCAACTCCAATCAGTCTCATCCTTGCTCCATGCTTGCATCATCATGTGGACTGATTTTTATATTATGAACTAATTATGCCTATTTTTTGAGTAATTATGGAATACTCAGTAAGACTACTTAGCAAGCTTTGAGAACTTTTAAAAACTTAAAATTGAGCTTAATAGAACTGAAATGAACATGAACAACAACCTATAACATTAATTAAGTAAATTTGTCAATTTTACTTTAAAAATGCCAAAATGAGAATTACAAAAGTAATCTTGAAATTGAGATTGATGAAAGTTAAAGTACACTGGAAATGTGAAATACAAGCTTTAAAAACTGGAAATTACAACTGAATTGCTAAATTATATTACCTACGTTACACTACATTACACTACTCCTAGATACTTCTTTCACTTCTGCTTCTTTCTTCTTTTTATTGACCCTTGGAGCTCTGTGGGTCCCACTAATCATATCCCACCAACTTGATTGACTTTTAGAGCCTTTTTGTTCACTTTCCATTTTTTGGCGGGAAATGGGATAAAGAGAAAATTGCTCTGATTTAGGCCCTAGGGGGGTGATGTGATTTGCTTCTTGGAAGGTGTAATTGGAGGGATAAGGGTGGTGGAGCAAGTGGGGGGTGGTGAAACCAGGGGTGGTTTTGGTTTTGCAGTGGAGTGGGATAGGATGGTGAATAGTGTAGGCGGTATTGGAGGTTTGACTGGGGTTTGACCCGTTTAAATATTTAAGGGGGATGGGCTGGATTGCTTTGGGCCTAAAAGAAGGAGGTGGGCTGGTTGTGTTGTATGTTTGGATTGGATTTGGTTTTTGGTTTTATATTATTAATGGTCCGTTTATACTTATAACCATAGGGACTAATTGTGTAATTTACTGATTTTTTAGGGTTGTATTTTACAACTGTCCCAAATTTATCAAAAGGGTCTATCATGCCAAGTTTGAATAGTACAAGGGATATTTTTGATATTTTTCACTTTTAAAATACCCGAGGACTATTTTTGCCAAACTTTGAAACTTCAGAGACCTGATGTGAAAATTCACCAAACTTTCTAACCAAGGACCAAACCTGCCATAAAAGATTAGTATAACGACAAAATTTGTTTTTCTCAAAGTTTTAATATCCCAGGGACCATTTTTGACAATTTTCCAAACATTAGGGACTAAACTTGATATTTTGTGAAACTTTGCACCAAAGGACTAAGACCTTTGGTGACTTTTTCAAGTTTTTAGAACAACTTGGGACTAGATTTGACAACTTTTGAAAGTTGAGGGACTGAAACTGCCAATTTTGCAAACTTTGTGCGTTTTTCATCTGTTTTTGATTATTTTGCATTTGAAACATATAAAACACATTCCTGGGATATTTTCACTATTTTGATGCAATATTGAGTGTTTTTAGATGTTTTGGCAGCTCAGAAAAGGTAAAAATGATGAGTATTTACACACTCATCATGCATGCGGAACAGAACTTCACCCCCATAACCAAGTAAATCTACCACAATTTTAAATTCAAACTGTCAAGACATACCAGCACCTACGAAACTAATGGTATACATGCTAAAGTCAATGCAGAAGTAGTCAATGAAACAATTATGCAGGCTCGAGTGAAGTAGAGCAATGCAGTGTTGTATATCTCACCACATAGTTGTAGTTTAGGTAATAAATTAATGTGGTGATATAGAAACCAATCTATTTTGTTCCTAATACACTCAAGATACACAATGTGAAGACTTACTTACAACCAATGTGAAGACTTACTTATAACCAATGTGAACACGCAGTACTTTCGTAATGCAAAACACTCTCTATAGCAGTATTTAGTAATGCCAAACACTCTCACTTATGATATTCTAACACCCTACTTAATGCAAATACTCTGTTTATCCTAAACCTAGGAAAGGGGATGCATATAAAAGTCTATCAAACATAGCATAGCATCCTACGTAAACAATTTTAAAATGGCACATAAATGAAGTATACCACATTAACATACCAAGATCCGTATGCTCTTCCTTCACCTTCCTCTTCTTGCCAGTCCCATTTGCCATTCCCCTCTTCATTTTTTCAGTAACTGTACTCGGATTAGAACTCCCCTCCTTCTTCTTCTTGCCAGCCTCCTTCTTCTTGCCAGTCCCAACAGGCCTTCCCCTCTTTCTTTTTCCTGTAACTGTACTCGGATTAGGACTCCTCTCCTTCTTTTTCTTGCCACTCCCAACAGGCCTTCCCCTCTTTCTTTTTTCTGTGACTGTAGTCGGAATAGGACTCCTCTCTGTCTTCTTCTTGCCACTCCCAACCGGCCTTCCCCTCTTCCTTTTTTCTGCGACTGTAGTCGGAATAGGACTCCCCTCCGTCTTCTTCTTGCCACTCCCAACCGGCCTTCCCCTCTTCCTTTTTTTCTCTGCAACTACCTCATTGGAGCAACCGCTAGCACCCACGTTTGGTTTGTTGAAGGTTCTATTCCACATCCATTGAAGAATTTCTTCAATCATCTCCTTCCTTATGTTTGCATACGAACCATACTTGGCAATAACTTTTTCACCAAATTCATCCAAATCAACCTCAAAGACTTCATCATTTAATAAAACCTTGCCCCACGACATTTCGGATGATTCCTCCCCCCCCCCCCCCATCAACAAGCACTTTCCCTTTTCATTCTTATCATTATTCGCCATAGCTGGGTTTAGTTGTTGCGATTTGATTTTTTTTATGTTAGGGTTTGACGGTTGATTATCTACACAATCGTTGGTTGGTTTTGGGGATTTATTGCACCCTGAAAAAGCACACAGCTTTAAATGTACATAGTTTACGTTGTTTGCAAAAATAGTCCCCTGAAAGTTGGCGGGATATAAAAAAGACAGTGAAATGATGATACTACCCTCAAATACGTGGCACTTAACGGGAAAATTAACGGAAAAGGGCTCTCAGTGGCGGTTTTGCGAAAATATGGAACGTGGGTGGCTTTTTTGCGCTACTTTTTGTCTCGGTCCCGTTTTTGCAATTTTGTGGAATGTTAAGGACCATTTTTGCAATTTACCCAAACATATACTTAGAAATCCACTAAACCAACACATGCGAGCTTACATCAACCAAAACAAACAGAATTATATACCCACAAATCCAGTAAAACCATATACGACCATAAAAAATAAAATAAGTATAAAAGCCACAAAGGTAGTCCTGTTTCCATTGACCATAGCCAAAAAGATAGTCCAGTTAGTGTTGACCATAGCCAAAAAGATAGTCCGATTACGGTTGACCATAGCCAAAAAGGTAGTCCTGTAGAGGTATGTGAAACTGAACAAGAGTTTGGTCATCTAGATGAGGAAATACATACACCTGTCGATCGTATGCAAAAAGGTAAATCTATAAACTTATGTGAGACTGATGAAGAGTTAGGTGATGAAAATGTGAGTGAAACAGATAACTGTGAGACTGATGTCAATGATATTGAGAACAATCAAGATGGAAACATAGTTGTTGATGAAGAGAATATTTTTGACGAGCCTAATGTTGAGGTTGCTATGTTCAAATTGACTGACACTCCATAGGTAGACACTATAGGTAGTTCTAGCCAGATACCAGATGATTTTTTTAAGAAAAATGAGATACAAGAACTCTTGAATGATGGTGACTTTGCAAGTGGTTTTGAGAATGAGGTTAAGTATGTAGTAAGGAAGAAAAAGCTAAGGGCATACAAGAAACAAAAGTTAATTGAGGCACAACAAGAAGACGAAGAAGTATTTTTTTTCTGTGTTCAAACCTTTGTAACTACAAAAGAAGTGAAAGATAAGATCAACCTGCATTCAATTCAAACTCGGAGGAAATAGCAACTCATTAAGAATGACAAACAAATAATTAGGGTTAGGTGTATCGGAACAATACCAACGTGTGGTACAAGTGGAGGTATTGGACTTGGAACAATACCAAAGAGGAAAACTGGTGCGTTAACTAGAGGTCGCGGAAGGGATGTATATTTGCGATCAGAAAAGGAGGAACCAACACATTGCCCATGGTTGTTGTATGTAGCAAAAGATACATCTAAAGATGTATGAAGTGTTAGAACTTTCAAGGATGTACACAAATGTTTACAATCAAGAGAGATTAAAGCTTGTGACTACAAGTTTCTCTCAAAGCAAATACTTGACCAAGTTCAAGTCAATCTAGATATTCCAATCATGGTTATTCAAGATCAACTCACTAAACAGTTTGAAGTCCAAGTGTCTATGCAAAAGGCATTACGGGCAAAAAACAAGGCAGAAATTGAGATCAGGGGTGATCATAAGCAACAATATACCATTTTGCGGGACTATGTTGAAGAGTTGCAAAAAACAAATCCTAATACAACAGTTAGGATAAGCGTGTAAACTACGTTAGATCCATCAAGTCCAATGAGAGTTTTCAAAAGGATGTACGTTTGCTTAGGTGCTTTGAAGGAAGGATACAAAGCTTGTCAAAGAGAGTTGTTGGGATTAGATGGTGCTTTTATGAGGGGTCCATTTCCTGGTCAGCTTCTTACAGCTGTTGGTATTAATAGCAACAATGGAAAATACCCTTTATCCTATGTTGTTGTTGAGACTGAAAACAAAGATTCGTGGATTTGGTTTCTTGATTGTCTAGCAGATGATCTTGACTTGCAACCAAATTCACACTACACTTTTATCAGCGACAGACAAAAGGTGATGTTAATTTATAATTGATTATATTCGGTTATATAATACATAAATGATTAGTTTATTAGTAATGGATTGATGTTAGGGTATCATTCCAGCTTTAGCAACAGTATTCCCTAGTGTGAAACACAGATACTGTTTGAGGCACATCCATGAGAATGTGAAATTGCAATGGAATTCTACAGAATACAAGGTACATTTGTGGAGGTGTGCAACAGCAACAACCATCCAACAATTTAAGGCAGAAATGCTTGCATTCAAGAGTTTTAGCGAACCTGCACATGCTTTGTTAAGTAAGATACCACCAGCCCATTGGTCAAGGTCGCATTTTTCAGGTACTACCCAAAATATGTGTGTAAGTTTACAACTTTTGTTGTTCAACATTGTTTTATGTATTACTAAAACATGTTATATACAAATGTAGGGAGAGCTCATTCTGACGTGTTACTTAATAACATGTGTGAAATATTTAATGGGAAACTAGTGGGAGGTAGGCACCAACCCATCATTACTGCTTTAGAATACGTTAGAGAATATTGTATGCAGAGAATAATGAATGTTGTGTATACAATTGACAAGTGTGAAGGACCGTTTACACCAAAGACAACGCGCATGTTAGACTTCAATAAGAAAGAGGCTTATAAATACACCGTTTTAGGGATTGAAGGAGATAACTATCAGGTTAGTGGATGGGGAGAAAAGCGGTTAGTAAATGTTAAAGCCAGGTCTTGTAGTTGTAGAAGATGGGAGCTTACAGGTATGCCATGTAAACATGCTATTGTAGCCAACCGGTATATGAGGTTCAATGGAATCGAAGTAGGATCTGTAGAAACATAGGTTCATCCATGTTACTTGCTTAGGACATGGGAGGAAACATACAAACACCACGTCCAACCCATCAGGGGTTATCAACATTGGAAAAAGTCAAATGTGCCTACAACCATTCTTCCACCTAAGCATCATAAACCATTGGGTAGGCCACGAAAGAAAAGAACTATGGCTTTTACAGAAAATGATGATATTGATAAAGAAAGTAAGTTGTCATAGTCTAGTAGGAGTGTAGTTTGTGGAATTTGTGGCAATGCTGGACACAACAAGAAAACATGTCTTGGGCAAAGAGGTGTTACTGGAAGTCAAGCCAGTACACAACAATCTCAAAAAAACAGGTTCATCCCAGCCAAAAGTTTCATCACAGAAGAAGAGAAAGGGTAAAGGTAACAACTTTGAAGCAACTGAACAAGCAAGTGTCGACCAGTCTGTTACCGGAAGTCAAGTGAATGCTGCTTCAGTATGTAATTCCTAAGACAGTGGTTTTCATCCAATATGTAATTCCTAGACAATATTTTCTAAGTTTTAAGAATGTATGTTTCTGAACTATGTAGACTACTAAATTTTATGCATTTGGAAATATATCCATTTTGCATTATGTAAGAAATCATATCATGCTTGAGTTCTTACTTGGCTGATGTTTTTGTATTTTAACAGAGAGCAAATAAGTTAAAGCTTTGTATTAGTCATAGCCAATTACCAAAATTTGATGAAGTCAAAGCTTTCTAGTAGTCAACCTACAATAACGCTTCCATATAACACTAAACAAACTACACCTACAATAACCTTTCCATAAAACACTAACCAAACTATTGTACATGCATTCTACATTCTAGGAAGCTTTGCAAAACACAAAAAACCTGTCTTTCTAAAGACACTACATACACCATATGCAAACTAAAACGATGACTATCCAGGAGACTACACACAAGTTCCTCAAATAGCAAACTTTCTCCTTTTCCAGAAGGAGCTCAGCTACAGCTGCTTGGTGAGCAGCCTCTAGCTTGATTGCATTGTCTCGGGCGTTGACGCCCTCCATTGTCTCAGCCATGAGGCCTACTTGGCATTCTTGGAATGCCGCCTCATTACGGTGAATGTGCCTCCTTAAGTAGAGGATCACCTCCTTTGCTCTTGGTGTCATTGGTGGATCGTACCAACCATTGAAGGGACATGCGGATCCCTAAAAATTAATAATCTAAAATCAAGACTTTGACGCTTAAACTCGTAACTTGAACATAAACACGTAATAAAAAACAACCATTAGACTAAAACATTGCTTAAACTAAACGTGACATTTTAACTTAAGGCAACCCAACCATGAACGCACCTCCACCGGACAATCATAATAATGCCTTACGGCGTTGACATTGTTCCAACAGATCCTTAGGACCGCCCACCTACCACATCCGCATCACGCCATTGTTAAGATTTGATCAGAACTATTTAGGATAAGATTTGATGAGAGAGAGAGAGAGGAGAGTTTAGGGATGAATGGTGAATAAATTTTGCTTTTATTAACATGTAATTACTGTAGCAGCTGTAGATATTGTGTGTGCCTTAGCACACGGTTTTACATAATGACGATATTATCCTTGTGCTAAAAACAAAGTGTAATGGAAGGCAACAGTGTTGACCGACGGAAAACGGGTCAAAGGACGCAATCGGCCTCAAAAAACTTGAGGAGGGACGCACGTAGACGTTTTTCAAAACTTATGGTGAATGACGATATTTCGTGAAAAATTTAGAAACCAACGGTGTATTTTTGTCTTTAGTGAGTGTGTGTGAATCAAATTCATACGTAGATATCAACTAGTTTGGTACCCGCGCGTTGCTGCGGGAATGTTGTGTTTAATCAATAACCGCGAGTACTATTTTATAAATAATTTCTAGAAATAGTATAGTTTTTTACATAAAAGCCCCTAAAGTTATCAAAATTTTGCAAAGTTAGTCCTTAGGGACTAACTGTGTAATTTATCGCTAATGCATAGACTGCTTTTTAAATTTGGTAAGGAAGTCTGTACTGTAGATAGCACTATGTCCCTGAAATTATTAGGTCGTTGCAAATTTAATCCATAACTGTTAGGTAACGACTATTAAGGACTAACTTTGCAATTGATCTATAACGTCAGGGGTTAAAAGTGTAAAAAAAACATGTTTACTGTAAAAATAACTGTAGCAGCTACAGTGTTTGCTACACTAACCTCTTATCTATACTATCTATAATAGAAAAATGGTCAAAAGTGAAATGTTGAGTTTGCAACAATGGTCAAATGAGAGAGAAAGTGAAATATAATTAATACTCTTATTAAAACACCCCAATACTTAAAAGTACAATTATTTATTCACATTGTACAACCAAATTAAAGCATATCTACCAAATTAAAAACAACCAATTCAAACACAAATCGGGTTGACCCGGGACGCTTCAAACCCGATGGGTTGACCCAGTTTAATTTGACCCGTTTTTTACCCGACCTAGCAAGTTGACCCGGTTTAAATACAACCAATTCAAACACAAATCGGGTTGACCCGGGACGATTCAAACCCGGCGGGTTGAGCCAGTTTAATTTGACCCGTTTTCGACCCACCCTAGCAAGTTGACCCGGTTTAAATCGACCCATTTTTTGACCGGAACGATTCAACCGGTTGAACCACCCGGGTCGAACCGGGTTTCAAAACATTATCCATTACTTAAAAGTACAATGATTTATTCACATTGTACAACTAATTAAAAACATATCTACCAAATTAAATACAACCAATTAAAACACAAACCAGGTTAACCCGGGACGCTTCAAACCCGTTTTTCGACTAGAACGGTTCAACCAGTTGAACCACCCGGGTCGAACCGGGTTTCAAAACATTATGTTTAATTACCAAATCTTCAAACTTTCATTATTTTTCGTTTATAACCTATAAACTTTTTTTATCAATAAACTATCTGTCGCTATAAAATCCCGTTGCTATGCATGGGTACTCGTCTAGTCCTTTAGTGTATATATATATAAGGGTTGAGTTATAATCACGGTGGCTAGTTTTTTAGTTTAACGGGGTCTACCCCCTAGGGTAGTACTTTTTTGTTTTTTTTTTTTTTGTTACTTTTTCAGTTTTGTCGGTTTTTTTTTTTTTTTTTTTTTTTTTTTTTTTTTTTTGTGTTGTGTTTAAAAAAAATGTTGTGTGTTGCGTTTAAAAAAATGTATTGTATATGTATAATATTTTGTATATTTGTGTTTAATAATGTTTTGTATATGTATAATGTTTTGTATAATTATTTTGTTTGTATAATAGCACGTTAAATATTACCACGTTAAATAACTGCAACAACTGTTATTATTAAATTAAACGACAACGTTATACATATTGTTTAAAAACAACAACATCTACGACATATGAAGATTATTCATCTCATTTAAAAGATCATGGAGCCGGGCACTTGACTGACAAGCGTGATCCTCAGGATTCTTTGCCATTTCTAACTCCATTTCCAGCGCCTTTATTCTTGCCTTCAACAACTTGTTCTCATTTTTTGTAGCAATGCGTTGAAGAAGAGGGTTGATTAAAGTGCTCTGCTTCAAATTCATCTTTCCACGCGAAGTATCGACACCCATAGTCTTTTGTACCTGGCTGTTACATGTTAAGAAAATAATAGTAAATGTATTTTTAACAAACAAATTATTTACATAACTAAGCAAACGTATGATTATTTACCACTGAAAGAGGACATGCATAAAACAGTCGTCCACGACTACCATCTTGCCAGGATTTCCGTTCTACAATAAATCCTCTATTACATCGGCACCAGAAAGGATTTCTTTGGCTCATCTGACCAAAGAATTTGCAAAATAATTTACATCAGCAATCAATAATGTTATTACTAATTTAAACAAAGTAATAATAACTGGTGCAAAACTAACACTCTACAAAAAAGTAGACTTTTAAGTTTCAAGCAATTAACATTTAAACGATGTTGAATAATCATTTACAACATTTTCAAACAATTTATATTTAAATAAATGAATAATCATTTACAACATTTACAAACAATTTACATTTAAATAAATGAATAATCATTTACAACATTTACAAAATACATCGATGGTTATATATTGCATCCCATTCGTTTGCAACTGGCTGTTTGAACAACCTCCATTGTGGGTGGTAATGTGGTAGATCTGAATCTCTGTCTATATTGAGACAAATGTAATGAGCACCACTGTTCTCCCCCACACGTGCAATCACAATGGGGTCAATTCCAACTGATAAGTTTGGAGCAGTAAATAGGGGTAAACATGTGAACCAACCATGACGGTCTATATATACAAGAGGTCGGCGAATAGCTGAAGCGATGACGAGACCGTTATGTGGCATCGTCATCCAGTAATCTTCAGGCGCTGGTCCATTAAACCAGTTTAATGTATCACGAAGGTGGTAAAAGTCTTCTTGCCCCCACATACTCACGTAAGTTACACTATGTCTTTGTAACTCTTGCATTAACATGTATCTAGCATCGGCCCACCTATTTTGGTCTTGCACATTCCAATGGGCAATGCACCGAAACCCACAATTTCCGTCACCTAGCACATTATTTATACTTATTACCTGTGGACGGAAAATCTCTGGAATGCGCTCAATAAAATCCTCGCTATCCTTATCTCCAACGTAAAATCTGTGTCTTATTTTTTGACCCGTGTACGAACTATGTCTTGCAGGCTCTTTGGCGCGTTTCGGGACTTTCGTGGATCTTGAATTTGTGCTTCTTCGGTGATTCATGGTTGGCACATCATTCAAGTCATTCAAGTCCGGGACTTCATTCAAGTCCGGAACTTCATTCAAGTCCGGGACTTGTGTAGCCTTGCCCTTTTTGTCCTTTGCGCTCGGACGTCCACGGGTATTTTTTTGAATAGCTGGTTCACGTGTGTCAGCAGATTCAGGTTGGAATATATCTTTTAACTTCGTTAACATATTCTTCTTGACAAACGATGTTGATTTGCTAAAAATATTCTTGAATTGTCGCATGCCATCGTTAAACGAAGTATTGTCATCATCATCATCATCATCATCATCATCATCATCATCATCACCACCACCATGTTCGCTGGAAGAGCCATCTTTATTCGGGGGCCTATTGATAACAGGCCACGAAACAGATAGGGTTCTCCAAAAAATATCAACTCGTTCCAGTGGAATGGGGACTCCTGAATTCAATTAAAGTGACTTGTATAAATTACTGATATTAATGTGGAAAACAACTTGATAGTTATAATTTTAATATACTTACTATGAATAACATAGATTTGCATCTCGTGAAAGCATGGTAGTCCGTATATTGCCCGATTCTTATGGCTACATTCTTCTGCGGTGATCGACAGGTGGAGTTCTTTGTGCATGAGGTTCAAAGCATGTTTAGAAACTTTATACGTTAATTCGTGAAATAGTGGTACATCACACTTAATTAGTTTCTCGTTCATGCTTCTATTGAAAGTCTCTTTTATCGCATCTTCTTGCGTAATGAGAATCTTATCAACCGACCTCAACAACCTATCTAATTTGGACTGTGTGCCGTCCAAATATAATTTCAACAACGCGTGGTGAGCCTCGACTCTGCACGTTGTTGTCTGGCCGTAGGATTTATATCGGTCGGTAATATACGAGACAAACATGGGTGCGTAATCTTGCACCCAGTTATGCAGATACAAAGCGACATCTGAAAAAAAAATGAATTAATAAAAGGTCATTCGGGAGCATATTTATTACATAATTAAAAACAATCAATTAATAATTAAGTACCCTGATGGTTGACCAATAGCTCTTGTAGGCGTCGATAACGTCGCTCGAACGATTCGAAGGTCGGAGCTTTAACCAACCAATCCCATCGGTTTTTAACGGACTCTGATGAGGCGAAAAATGATCCGTTTTTAGGGGGTCATTTAAGCCCGAATCCGACTTTATTTGATCAAATATTGCCCTAAATCGTTCCTTTTGTGATTTTAGGTGTTTGGAGAGTGAATTCTGGAAAAGAGGCTATTTTGGACGTTTTTGGTGCATAAAGTGAAGAAAACGGCAAAGTACCAAAAATCCAAGCTGAGGATACAAGGTGACGGCGTCAAGACTTGCTTCTTGACAGCGTCAGACATGGAGAATAATTTACCGTAGCTGGTGACGGCGTCATATGGAGAGGTGACGGCGTCAAAGTGGCAAGAATAATTTACCGTGGGTGGTGACGGCGTCACATAGGCCGTCATAGGTGGATCAAGGCCGTCCGAGGAAGTTTATGGCGGCGAGGTGACGGCGTCAGAATTAACTCTTGACGCCGTCAGACTGTTTTTCCTATATATAGTTTTCTAGTTTTTTCATTAAAAAAGAGAGAGAAGTTTTGGTGAAACCCTAAAGACAATTTTGGTGCCTCTTTCACAGGTTTTTCAAGGGTTCCAAACCCTTGAGACCTTGCATTGTAATTGAGATAAGTGTACTTTCAATTCAATCAATATGTCTATGTGTTGGTTGTTTATCTTTTGTTCTTATCTTAATTCTACTATGCTAGGCTAGATCTCTCTTGTGTTTGCTTAGATCTAATGAAACCTAGATGTTGATTATGTGTTGATTACTTGTCTATTCTTGTTTTGAATGAATGATTTATATGTTAGGCTTAAGAAAACTGGCAGATCTCCAAATGGTAACATGCTTGAACGTCTTAAGAAACATGAACCGAGGCGTACTAGGTCTTTATTGGTTGTATTTAATGCATGAGCCACTGTTTACAATCCCTATAGTTGTGCTGGGTCATGGTGTAGGAGGAGATAAGAGCTCATAGAGTTGGGGAGTTATGTATGCCACCCCACGAATGGTATTAAGGAATACAATCCGTCATTCATACAAGTGTAACAAGTAATTAACATGTAAAGATATCTAGGGAGTAGTGAAGTCTAAGTAAACACAATTTCTCCAATTACTGCTCACAACCTTAGTTTAATTTAGTTTAATTTCATTTTGATTGCATCTTAGCTTTGGGTTAGTTGAATAGCAACTAATTCCGCCCACTCTTCTAAAAACCGAGATTTTAATTGCTTTCATAAAATATAAAAATACAAAAATAATCATCTCTCACCTCTAGAACTATTAATTTGGTTTTCTAATCCTAGCGACACTATTCCTAAGCTGAACGATCAATCCCCCGGTACTTGTCACTATACTATACTACCACGATCAGGTACACTGCCTGGTGGGGGTTGTAAGCTTCTCGAGATCCCTCGAGAGGTAAAGCAAGGTGCGATTCCCACGCATCAAGTTTTTGGCGCCGCAGCCCGGGGAATAGTTATTGTCTAGGTTAGGATTTCTTTTTATTAGGTCTACTTGCTAGATTCCTTTCTAGTAAGATTTTTATTTTTATTTTTAGGTCCTCTTTAGTCTATCTTATTTCTTCGTGCCTTTGTTCGTAACTCTTTACCATCCGACATCATGGAAGGTGGTAACATCTTTGAACCCATCATCCCACCACAACAAAACCCACCATTAGAACCCCTTAGGCCCCGAACCTTAGGAGAGTATTCCCGACCTAGCCACCAAGGCTACCGAAACACCATTAAGCTCACCAGAGCCAATGTGACCCCCAAAGCGGATGTGCATTCCATGGACTTCGTTCCGAAGATCCAAACCAACACCTTAAGGACTTCCTCAAAATCGTAGATTCCATAGACCTAGGTGTTGAAACTAGAGAGACTACCCGTTTACGCCTATTCCAATTCTCTCTACGGGATCAAGCTAGTCAATGGCTTGAGCGTTTACCCGCGGGATCCATCACCACATGGGATGATCTCACCACTCGTTTCCTTGCTCAATTTTTCCCACCGGGGAGAACTACTAAGCTTAGGAATGACATCTTGATGTTTCAACAACGTCAAAATGAATCTCTTTATGAAGCATGGACTCGTTTCAAGGACTTACTCCAAAAAGTCCCTCATCATGGCATAGATCTTTGGCTCCAAGTCCAAATCTTCTATGACCATATCGACATCTCCACGAGGCGAACCATTGACCAATCGGCCGGTGGTAAGCTACGTGATCTTAGTGCGGAACAATCATGAGAACTCATAGAAGATCTTGCTCTCTATGACAACGAAAGTTGGAATGATCCCCGTGATTTGAACAAAACGGTCAAGGAAATATCTTTGCCTTCGAATAATTCAAGCACTCCCGACCGTAGGATCATGGAACTTGAGGACCAAGTCAAGTTTCTCATGAAATCTTACGAAGCTCCGAAGCATTCAAGCCAAGTGAACAAAATCACTTCTTCATGCGAATTATGTAGTGGTCCCCATGACACTCGTGATTGTGTGGAACTCCCCGGAACAGCTTTTGCGGACTACGCATCCACGCATACCGACGAAGCGGGAGATAAGTGGTACACTTTCAAGCCCGAGCCAAACACATACGGTGATTCATATAACCCCTCATGGAAAAATCATCCAAACCTTAGGTGGAAACAAAATCAACCAAATTCTTCCAATCCGCCTAATCGTTACCAATCAAACGGTCCACCATCCAACCGTACCTTCAACAACAATCCTTCTAACAACTATGGTAGTACCAACAATCTTGAAGGATTGATGTCAAAGTTCATGGCATCTCAAGAAGCCCGCATAGCTAAGTTTGAAGCCGATTTCAAACAAAATCAAAGCGAGATGACCAATAGAATTGATGCATTGTTGAAAGTTCTCAATGACCGAGAAATGGGAGCACTCCCAAGCGACACCATCAAGAATCCGAAACTAAACGTTAATGCCATATCTTCAGTTTCGTCACCCACTTCATGTCCACAATACTACTCGGTTAAATCAACGAGCACGTGTTTCAAACAACACCAAGTTCCCCGAAAGGACCAATCAACTAAAACACCCACTATAGAGCCGGTCAAAAGCATAGTTGAAACACCTCTTACGCAAGACCTTGACGATGAATTCAAAGAACTTCACCTTGAACGCCCCGTCATTGATGTCTTAGCGCGTGCTCCTTACTATAGTGCCCTCCTAGAAAAATATGAGAAGTATAAGCTAGGTAAAAATGGGACCGCCTTCGTTCAAAACAAGTTGCCTAAAAAGCTTGATGATCCGGGTATATTTGTTTTGCCTTGTAAGATAGGAAGATCCGAAGCTTTCGACACACTAGCCGATTTAGGGTCAAGCCTCAACTTGATTCCCTTATCCTTATTCACCGCTCTTAAGCTAGGAAAGTTAGAGGAAACAGAGGTATTGATAGGGCTAGCGGATGGAAGTATTGCCCACCCGGTTGGAATGATTAAGGATGTAGTTGTTCACGTAGGAAGGTTAACTATATTAGCGGATTTTCACGTCCTAGACATGTTTAGTGACACTACATGCCCATTATTGGTAGGAAGAGGATTTTTAGCAACCGCTAGTGCCATGATAGATTGCAAGGAATCCAAGATAGCGGTAGGAGAAGGCGATACTTGGTCGGTGTATGATGTTAAGAAGCATAGTTATGATTGTGATGATGAACCAACACCGCATTGGGTAGAGATGAATAGGAGACCATCTAGATATGGACCTTGGATAGAAAGGAACTTCATAGGACCTCAATGCCCATTTTATCTAGAAAAGGATTTCGTTGAGAAGACACATTCGGTAGAACAACTCATAGCTAGGGATGAGGAGCTAGATCCCTTTGAGGACCCCTTAGTCTTTAGAAAGATGATTGAGTTCTTGAGCGTAATGCCTATTAATATAGAGTTAAATAAATGGAAAAGAGATGGAGATAAGTATAAATGGGGGTGGGACAAGCCACCTAAAGAAGGTGACGGGTCATGGCATATTAGAATGACCTTGTATGATCCGGATGGAGAAAAGTTTGAAAGGTCATACCACACTAAGGGAACCAATAGAAAGTTGAAACCTAAGTTCGATCCCAAAGATGTCCTCAATGAGGAACTCACCCGAATCACGTAGTGACCCACGACTTTGAGTCTAGCTACAAGACTCGTAAATAAAGAAAAGCGCTTCTTGGGAGGCAACCCATGTTTTGTGTGATTTTTATTTGTTTGATTGTTATTTGCTTCCGTATGCATGTTTTATTTTTATTGTTGGTTGATCATGTTTCTCTACTAAAAAATGGAAATACTTTATTATGTTGTTTAGCCTAGTCTTAACTTCAACCTAGAGGTATTTTTGCAAAAGATAAGTGTAAGGGGAAACCCCAGATATGTTTTTAAGAAACAAACCGATCATGATTATCCACAATATTTAATGAACATGTATATTCGTAATTGTTAGAGTCAAATGCTTGTATTGAGTCATAATGAAGTTTTGCAGGATTTTCCAGGAAGTAGGACAAAGTTTTTCCAGAAATTTTCCGGAAACTTAACATAAGAATTTCTGCAGGTCCATTCTGACGGCGTCAGGGTTTGCTCTTGACGGCGTCAGGAGTTAAAATCTGGAAATTTTACCGGTTTTGTTTTTCTAACGGAGTCTTATAGTTTTTGTGAATTATTAAGTTTTATAATCTCCAGGAAATCTGCAAACTTCATTCCACAAGCATTATATCTTACTTTGTTTTCTAGGATTTAGTAACTTATATAGGATGCCGCCAATTTTACGCGAGGTTGCCTTGTCTACTTTTGTCAGGATTTACAGGTTATTTGTGACAAGAAGATGATTTATATTCTGGAAGGGAAGCTTTGATTGTTCGTTTTCTTGGAAGAAGATTTAACCTGGCCAACTAAAATCCATACCGAGCGAATCAGGGGAGTATTTGATTTCATTCTCTTTACTTTTTAACTTTTACATTCTTTACTTGAACATTGGGGACAATGTTCATCTTAAGTGTAAGGGGAGGGTAAAAAGATGATACCTTACATATGCACATTCGCTTGAGTTTGTTTTGTTTGATAGTAGATGAGTAATAAAACTACGAGAAATACTTGTTAGTGTAATTTTAGCGCCAAATTTAAAATTTTTTACAACATTTAGGAGTGAAACTTTAGCCATAGCAAGCGTCTCATGGATAGGAGGTTGTATGACTAGCACATAACCGTATATTCAGAAAAATTTTCCACTCAAAAATGTGAGGTTCGCCTTTAGATTTGATAGGAAAAGCATTCATTATTAGTGCTTATGAGTGTACCGGTAGCACTTAGATTCTAGAACTTGCGTTAGTGATGCATCCCGAGACCGCTAGTGAGACTACATTCGTGTAGTAGGATTTACTACATGATAAGAGGCATTAGGATCACCCTTGTGTTAAACCCGTATCATGATTACTTGACCATTTAAGTCATATTACTTGGCTAGTTAAGTCAACTAATTTTTCCCACACCCTTAGCGTTGTACTCATTTTTAGTACAGGATACCCCTAGTACACCCCTCCGAGCCTATCTTTTCGTTTCTAACTTTAAGCATTTTACTTAAAGGAAGAATTTGTTACACCCCACTTAAATGTACACCCAAATCGCCTTAGCCTTCCGTGTATGCGCTCATTTTTAGTGCATTATTGTTATTTGTTAAACCCTAAGTTAACTTGCAAATTGATTACATGGTTGCTAAGTCGAGTCATATCATTGTACATATTGTTTTGGGACGATTGGGACTCATGGGTAAGTACTTATTTTATGGAGTAATGGGGAAGAACATCACTTATTACCCCCATACGTGCGTTAATCTTAAAAGTGCTCCAAGTGTTTTAATTTTCTTAATTCGAGTCATTAGATTAGTTTAATGTAAAGTATGTAAAGATTCAAGTGTAAGGGGAATTCTCATCTCCTATGATGTATTATTTTGGATGGTAGGGTAAGAGTGTATGTTAAAAAAGAAAAAAAAAATAATAAAAAAAAAATAAAAAAAAATAGAAAAGAAAAAAAAAAGAAAAAGAAAAAACATACGGACTACCATCCCGTTTTTATTTTATGTTCATTTTATGTTTTTGTTATTTTTCATTTATTAGTTTAAGTCGAGTCTAGTCTTGGCTTAGCAACGCCATCTTGTACATGTAATTAACTAAGATTGTTAACTCGCCACCAGTAAAACTTCCTTTATCCAACAAAACCGTGTAATTCATATCCCTACACCTAACGTTATAACCCTTTAAAAGACCTCTTTGATAGTTTATCCTAGGTGCTTACGCCATGTGGTGGAGGTTTGATCCTTTCCCAAGCCTATGGTAATCTATTTTGCTATGACAGGTAGTGAGAGATATCTTCCATTTCCATAATGTTATATTACTTTATTACACCCGAGAGATGTGAGTATCTAAACACTATTTGTGAGGTGCTTGTGTATGACCTCCGTGCTTGTCTATTGGTCTTTAGTGGAACGATTATTTGTTGTAATTACTTTTATATTAGTGTTAAATGACCCCTAACTTGTCTTTTGAGTAGAATAAAAGCTCGTTTGCTTGAGGACAAGCAAATCTCAAGTGTAAGGGTATATGATGAGGCGAAAAATGATCCGTTTTTAGGGGGTCATTTAAGCCCGAATCCGACTTTATTTGATCAAATATTGCCCTAAATCGTTCCTTTTGTGATTTTAGGTGTTTGGAGAGTGAATTCTGGAAAAGAGGCTATTTTGGACGTTTTTGGAGCATAAAGTGAAGAAAACGGCAAAGTACCAAAAATCCAAGCTGAGGATACAAGGTGACGGCGTCAAGACTTGCTTCTTGACGGCGTCAGACATGGAGAATAATTTACCGTAGCTAGTGACGGCGTCATATGGAGAGGTGACGGCGTCAAAGTGGCCAAGAATAATTTACCGTGGGTGGTGACGGCGTCACATAGGCCGTCATAGGTGGATCAAGGCCGTCCGAGGAAGTTTATGGCGGCGAGGTGACGGCGTCAGAATTAACTCTTGACGCCGTCATACTGTTTTTCCTATATATAGTTTTCTAGTTTTTTCATTAAAAAAGAGAGAGAAGTTTTGGTGAAACCCTAAAGACGATTTTGGTGCCTCTTTCACAGGTTTTTCAAGGGTTCCAAACCCTTGAGACCTTGCATTGTAATTGAGATAAGTGTACTTTCAATTCAATCAATATGTCTATGTGTTGGTTGTTTATCTTTTGTTCTTATCTTAATTCTACTATGCTAGGCTAGATCTCTCTTGTGTTTGCTTAGATCTAATGAAACCTAGATGTTGATTATGTGTTGATTACTTGTCTATTCTTGTTTTGAATGAATGATTTATATGTTAGGCTTAAGAAAACTGGCAGATCTCCAAATGGTAACATGCTTGAACGTCTTAAGAAACATGAACCGAGGCGTACTAGGTCTTTATTGGTTGTATTTAATGCATGAGCCACTGTTTACAATCCCTATAGTTGTGCTGGGTCATGGTGTAGGAGGAGATAAGAGCTCATAGAGTTGGGGAGTTATGTATGCCACCCCACGAATGGTATTAAGGAATACAATCCGTCATTCATACAAGTGTAACAAGTAATTAACATGTAAAAGATATCTAGGGAGTAATGAAGTCTAAGTAAACACAATTTCTCCAAATACTGCTCACAACCTTAGTTTAATTTAGTTTAATTTCATTTTTATTATTTTATTTTGATTGCATCTTAGCTTTGGGTTAGTTGATTAGCAACTAATTCCGCCCACTCTTCTAAAAACCGAGATTTTAATTGCTTTCATAAAATATAAAAATACAAAAATAATCATCTCTCACCTCTAGAACTATTAATTAGGTTTTCTAATCCTAGCGACACTATTCCTAAGCTGAACGATCAATCCCCCGGTACTTGTCACTATACTATACTACAACGATCAGGTACACTGCCTGGTGGGGGTTGTAAGCTTCTCGAGATCCCTCGAGAGGTAAAGCAAGGTGCGATTCCCACGCATCAGACTCATAGTCAATATCCTCATCTGTGAATTTATTTTTGCAAAACTTAAGTATGTTTTGCTGTATATGGCATCGACAGAGTAATTGGTGAGCGTCAGGAAATTCTGCTCTTATTGCCCTAACTAACGCTAAATCTCTGTCAGTGACGATAACACGTGGGTAATATCTTTCGCCAATCACTTGCTTCACACGTTGCAATACCCATCTAAAATTATGCCCTTGTTCACTAGATAAAAAGCTATACGCCATTGAAAATGTTTTGTTTGTTGAAGTTAGTCCAACAATTTCCAACAACGGCAATTTAAACACCGTGGTATTGTACGTGGAGTCCATCAGCATGACTTCAGGGAATGTACATAATATAGCATACGACGTGGGGTGCACAAAAAATAGCTCCTCAAGCTCGTTGGTATGCTCATTTACCCTCGGGTACCATGTATACCCTGATTCTTGCAAATGCGAGTAAAGGACTTGAATTGGAGTTCTATCACCTACTCTGACTCTCCGGAACTTATCTTGTGCGTTATATATAGTTCTAACGCTAGACACGTTATCCGGATTACGACCCTTTATTGTCGAAAGTATATTAAGTGGTCGTACGTTATAATCTGTCAATCTCTTACCAAACCCAACTCATCATCCTTTAATCGCATTGCATATGGCACACCATGCAACGAATCTAGCATATCATGATTATGCGTATCATCCTCCACCCTCAATACCCAATAATTTTTTGTTCGATGATATTTCGCATTTAATCTGAATGGACAAGCAGTTTTACATGTTTTGGCTTTCCGTCTGCCACTACCTTGAGGTACATACGTCCCACCCTTTGTACACCTGTAATTGATTTCGTTCATATGTCCATCTTCTGATTTGGTTCTATCTTTAAGAATTACAAAACCGAGCTCACGAGCTATATTTTGCGCCCACTCAGTTACTTCCTCGTGAGAACCGAAAACCTGAGAATACATAACATTTTTTACTAATACCTTTGTTTTATTTTTTATTACAACTTTTACATTTTTACATTTTTATAACTACTTTTTTACAACTTTTACATTTTTACATTTTTATAACTTACATTTTTACTTTTTTTATAACATTTTTACATTTTTATAACTTTTTTTTTACATTTAAAATTTTTAAAATTTATAACTTACATTTATAACATTTTTACATGCATTTTTATAATTTTTTTTACATTTTTAAAATTTTTATTTTACATTTATAACATTTTTACATTTTTATAACTTTTTTTATAACATTTTTTTTTTTTACATTTTTTACATTTAACATTTAAACCTTTTACCCCTTTTACATTAAAAAAAAATAATAATAAAAACGTAAAAACGCGTTTGTGGGGGACCCACGCACGCGTTTTACGTGTACACCTCACCCTCACCCCTCACACATACTTGTGTGTGTATTATTCTCTCTCTCTCTTTTCTCTCTCTCTCTCTAATTTCTGGGTTAGATTGTTAGATCTTTGAGGGTTGTTTGTTAAATTAAACCTATAATTTGTGATGTTTATAGTGATTATATGTTTATTTCATGTTTAATTAGCCAGATCTATTTGATTATTAAAAAACGCCTAATTTTTTTATTTAGGGTTTGGGAGAAATTCATCTGTTTCTGGGTGATTTGTGATGTTTATTGTGATTATGTGTTTATTTCATGTTTAATTAGCCAGATCTATTTGATTATTAAAAAACGCCTAATTTTTTTATTTAGGGTTTGGGAAAAATTCTACTGTTTCTGGGTGATTTTGTGATGTTTATTGTGATTATGTGTTTATTTCATGTTTAATTAGCCAGATCTATTTGATTATTAAAAAACGTCCAATTTTTTAATTTAGGATTCGGGAAAAATTCATCTGTTTCTGGGTGATTTGGTGATGTTTATTGTGATTATGTGTTTATTTCATGTTTAATTAGCCAGATTTATTTGATTATTAAAAAACGCCAAATTTTTTTATTTAGGGTTTGGGAAAAATTCAACTGTTTCTGGGTGATTTTGTGATGTTTATTGTGATTATGTGTTTAGTTCATGTTTAATTAGCCAGATCTATTTGATTATTAAAAAACGCCCAATTTTTTTATTTAGGGTTTGGGAAAAATTCATCTGTTTCTGGGTGATTTGGTGATGTTTATTGTGATTATGTGTTTATTTCATGTTTAATTAGCTAGATTTATTTGATTATTAAAAAACGCCCAATTTTTTTATTTAGGGTTTGGGAAAAATTCATCTGTTTCTGGGTGATTTGTTGATGTTTATTGTGATTAGGGGTGTTATCGGGTCGGGTTATCGGGTTTATCGGGTCGGGTTGAGTCGGGTTTTGAGTTTTTAAAAAATGACCCGCAACCCGACCCGATAAGAAATCGGGTTATCGGGTTCGGGTGCTTATCGGGTCGGGTTAATTCGGGTCGGGTGATTCGGGTTGTCGGGTTAGAAACACCAATTTGTAACAGTGAGTAACATTCAGGCGAGTTATGTTTTCTCATTGTTTTATAATATGTTGTTATGTTGAGCATTTATCATATTCATTATCCTAGCTTTTTGGGTAAAGAGTTCATTATCCTAGCTTAAATGTATTAGTTGATTAGATTCTCCACTAGAGCCTAGAGGTGAACCACGAACTTAAGATAGATTTGAAAATATTATTTACATATAACTTGTAACTAAAATATGTTTATACGATAATATTTGTTTTTGTCTGAATATGTACACACTAAAATTAATCTATCTCTCGATTATTTGCAGCTAGGATTTGACGCTGAACTTTCCATCGTTGTCAAACAAATATGTAAGTATGTTACAGCGTATACAAGCAAACAAAATAAAAGACGCCACTATCTTTTGTTAAATAAAAAACGGTCTGACAATCTGACTAATACTAAAAGATGTTATTTGACGTACACAAAATGCAGTAGCCAAGCTAGAAACTGATACTCGTTGAAATATATATAAGGACACCATAAAAGTTGTTGCAAGTTTAGCTAGTCATACACATAATGAAGTTTCAAACTCAGTAACACTATTAGGAGAAAAAAAGAATAATGATTTTCGGGTCTTATCGGGTTGACCCGATAACCCGATAGCATAAATTTTCTAACCCTAACCCGACCCGATAACACTATCGGGTTATCGGGTTCGGGTCAAAATAACCCGACAAGATTTTTCAACCCGATTTAACCCGACCCGATAAGGCTTATCGGGTTCGGGTTCGGGTCGGGTTGACCCGACCCTACTGACACCCCTAATTGTGATTATGTGTTTATTTCATGTTTAATTAGCCAGATTTATTTGATTATTAAAAAACGCCCAATTTTTTTATTTAGGGTTTGGGAAAAATTCAACTGTTTCTGGGTGATTTGGTGATTTTTATTTTGATTATGTGTTTATTTCATGTTTAATTAGCCAGATTTATTTGATTATTAAAAAACGCCAAATTTTTTTATTTAGGGTTTGGGAAAAATTCATCTGTTTCTAAGTGATTTTGTGATGTTTATTGTGATTATGTGTTTAGTTCATGTTTAATTAGCCAGATCTATTTGATTATTAAAAAAAGCATAATTTTTTTATTTAGGGTTTGGGAGAAATTCATCTGTTTCTGGGTGATTGTGATGTTTATTGTGATTATGTGTTTATTTCATGTTTAATTAGCCAAATCTATTTGAAGGATTTGGTTCTTGAAACTGCTTTAGCAGTTGTGATTATGTGAAATTGCCGGAGTTGTGTGGCTGCAAACGGGTAGGTTTCTTGGCAAACTGCTTATGAGCTTATGATAAAAAAAAAAAAAAAAAAAAAAAAAAAAAAAAAAAAAAAGTGCTTATGTGCTTATTGCACACAAGCAAACCATTTGCACACAGACTCAGATTAGACCCCGTTATTATATACTTTACGGGTTGGGTTATTTTCACTGTGGCTAGTTTTTTAGTTTAACGGGGTGATGAAAGTGCTTATGAATCTGAAAATAACAAATTGCTTATATGCTTGATAAGCAGTTTGTTATTTAAAAAAAAAAAAACTGAGATAAGGCAATGATGATTTAAATAAAACATGATTTTGGCGTGGCATTTCCGCCTGGACGGCAAAATAAAACTTAATTTTGCAACTTTCGATGTTGCAGCAATATATGAGTTAACTTGGTTATGTGAAACAGCTTATAATCTGAGCCTAATGTTATCTCTTATTAATATGTAAAATGGTGATTACCTGTTGTGTGTAAAATGGTGATCGAGACATATCTGCACTTGTTTCTTTGTGGTTTGTTACTTGCGGCTTTCACTTGCAGTTTGTGTTTCACTTGGCTTGTGTTATAATCCAACCCTATCTGTAACTTGATCTATAAAACTAGCCACCGTGTTTATAACCCAACCCTATCTGTAACTTGTTGTAACTTGTGGAATCTTCACTTGTTGTAACTTACTTAGTTTGTGAATCTGCTTGTGGTAACTTGGGGTAGTACTTTTGCTTTGTTTGTGGTGATGGTTACTTTGTGAATATGCCTTGTGGTGGTGATGGTTACTTTGTGAATCTGCCTTGTGGTGAGGCTCAATATATCATTTGGTTATTTCACTACCTACCTCCCCTTGTGACTTCCTGCAGTTTGGGAATCTTGCTTTTGCTGTTGTTACTTGGCTTGTGAGGAATCTGTGCACTGCCTTGTGGTGGTATTGTCACTTCCTGCAGTTTGGGAATCTTACTATTGCTTTTGTGCAATCTGCACTTGGACAAAAAAGGCGATGACGAATGGTTTTTAAAACCGAATGGCATGGCAAAGTGATATTTTTATCACTTTGCAACCTTCATTATCCGAGCCTAAAACTTTTTTATAACTTGTGCAAATGGTTTTCTAAATCGGCGATGATGATTACGTGTTAATCTGAGCCTTTGTGCAATCTGCTTGTGTGCTAAATGAAAGTGTGAAATCTGCTTGTTGCTTATAACTTGTGTGCTTATGCACTTGGACAAAAACTGGTTGTGTGCTTATGCACTTTGACCAAAACTGCTTGTGTGGAATACTGCTTGTGTACCAATTTCGGCGATGATGATTGTTAATCTGAGCCTGTGTGCAATCTGCTTGTGTGCTAAATGCAAGTGTGCAATCTGCTTGTATGCTTATGCACTTGGACTAAAACTGCTTGTGTGCTTATGGATTTGACCAAAATTGCTTGTATGTTTTATGCACTTGGACAAAATTTAATAAAGTGATATAAAAAAAAATACACAAAGTGATATAAAAAAAAAAACAGCAAACAGAAAAAAAAAAGTACCATAAACAGTATCCTAGATGGGTAGACCGGGTTTGGCAGAAGTGTAGACACCGTTAGTTCAGGGGTTCCATATATAATTGCCAAATATTAATAATAAAAATAATAAAATTAATATACGACATCGAAAACACAATACCAAACATCCACCTTATCTATAGTTAAGTTAAACCTCTTCAGTACAACACCCCCTTTCAGTTGTTGTTGTTGTTGTTGTTGTTGTGTGGTTGGTAGCTCCAACACGTAGATGGCGGCGATTTGCAGCACCTCGTTCACACCTTGTTTGACATCTTCGTCAACAAGAAAATTATCATCCACCTCAATATCTCCTATCTCATCCTTTTCTGGATGCACTTCTTCAGCTCGTCGTGCTCGTTCGATGATTGTTTGTATGGCACCTGACGAGGAGAAATTGACTCGCCGTAATCCTCTCGATTTCCCCGTCGTATGTTTCTTTCTCTCTTTTTAAAATTTTTTCATTTCAATATATTAAATTTCACTTGGCTACTAGGGTTCTAATTAATTTCGCCACTTTGATTGTTTAACTAATTCTAAAATAAAAGAGTATTAAAGTTAGTATTTTTATTATGTTAATAGGTGAATTGCGTATTTAAGCCTAATTAGCTCAAGATAACACCTAGGGGACGTTTTTTAAGCTTCTGTGTGGCTTATAAGTTTATGTTATTTCTACTTATATTTCATAAGCTCAAATTTTCCTGCTTAGGGGGTGTTTGTTTAAGCTTATATGTGGGCTTATCAGCTTATTTGATTTCGGATTATATTTCATAAGCCTCAATTTTCTGGCTTATTTTGAGACTTATAGGTAAGTTTATCATATCATAATAAACTCATAATCCCCTTATTTTGAGATCTCAGGGCTTATTAAGTCTCAAAATAAGCCGAAAAATCCGGGCTTATGAAATATAAGCAGAAGTCACATAAACCTCATACGCCCACACCTAAGGTTAACCCTCCCCCCCCCCCCCCCCCCCCCCCCCCCCTCTCTCTCTCTCTTTAGGTGTTTTCTTTACACCTTTTTGTGTGACTAATGCATTAACAACCCTTTGCGAAGCCTAGTACACATTAGACTACAATAATTGTGCATCCACCTTTTGCTCTTGTCTTCTGGTTTTCCCTATGCTTCATTTCAAGTACGAGACTTCCTTGCTGAAGAGTAATGGCATACTAGGTGGGTTTGAGTGTCAAGTTGGGATCTTTTGTAGTTTTTTCATGTTCTCGGTTCTTCTTTATCTGTCACCACTACTTATTGCAAACTTCGGCCTAGTGTTTTATTGCAGTTATCTTGGTGGCTTTTAATCTTATCACTTCTCTTGAAACCATGGCTGTAAAACTCGTTAGGCAGTTCTCGAGTGGCCGGCTACCTTGCAACAAGTAATCGGCCTATAGCGGGGAGTATTTGGATTGAAATTCTTGAATATAAATAATAAATTTCGAAATTACATGTATGACATGTTCATAGGACCATAGAAATATGTTTAGAAACATTAACACAAAAGTTAAAATACTTTAATCTGAATTTTGACCGAACTGAATTTTTTTTGGCCTGTTCGGCTCAACTCTTGGTCACTTACCTTGTAGCAAGTAATCTTTGTTTACTCGGCCTTGTAATCTGAGTTTTACAACACTAGTTAAATCTAGAAATGATATATGGAAAACATGAATTAGATGGTTTTGATATGGGTGACTTTCTGTTTGATTTTCAAAACTGTTAATGGGGTAAATTGCTATTCTAATCAATTTTGAACTTTGTATATAAAAAATGACAACTTCTTGGCTTTATCTTACAAATTTTTGCGTTCATAGGGTCTAGATGAGAAATAGCGTTTTAATTGTTAGTATTTGTAAGTTCATGTTCTTTACAAGTTTCTAAGACTAGCTGTAGAGTGAACTACATCATATCTCAAAGGTTTTTAGTGTTTAAAAACTACGTGCTTTCCCCTGACATTTTCCTTTTGTTGTAAGCTTAAATGATTCCCTCGTAAGTTTGTTAATGTTAGGAGATCTGAATTATGTTGATGTTGTAGAAGTCACCCAGTTTCATGTCCATCAATCACATCAAGACATTAGGTAACTGAGAAGTGTTTATTGGATGATGATTGATGAAAAACAAATGTTTTCCGATACATGATGCATAGATTTAGGTTACTACCATGATATAATTTATTTAGCTTGTGATGGTATCGAACTTGATGTCTAGACTGACCATTAATTATATCAGAAAACCGAAAACACACTTACATCACTATTCACTGCATAAAGAACAATAACCTTGGATGATTCTTTCGGTGGTGTACTTGTGGATATATTTTCTTCATATAAGAAGTGTATTAGAGGTGGTTTTAGTAGTGCTAGGAGGAGAATTATCCAACACATAAGTTGGTGGTGCATAATGACAATGGTTTAGTGGTCTTGAAAATGGAAAAGTGTGATATTTGAAAATGAAGTTTATGCTGAATCAGTTTTATCAAACTTTCATCTGGAAATTAGTAAGAAGTTAATAGTCAATTTGACTGCGAAGCCCTGGCAGAGGGTGAATGCTATTAGGGTATAGGGGACCAAGCTCATAGTAAAACCCTGTGAATGTGAGGGTGGGCGAAGGTACTGGATGTATCCATTTCTAACTCCCTGTCTCAAGCAATTGCAATGTTTGACTTGACACATGGTTTTAAGAAAAATCTCTTAACTAGTGATCAAATAACCAAAATACGCCTTAATAAAACAAAACTGAAATACCTTTTGGGCCACAATAGTTTTCATAATGTGTTGTAAGCTATAATAATTACTATTGAGTAAGTTTTAGGGAGGTGATTTGCACACTCCTCTTTTTTATTTGCACACTCACGGTACAAGTAATCAAAGCATGCTGTCAATATAGTACAACTGCCTGATGCATTAATTGGAGTGTCCCAATCAAAAATCAATGTGTGCCAATCAATTCCAACAGGATGGGTAGTGGGTTTGCACTCACCGCTCTGTTGGATTTCTTATGGTTACGCTTTTCAAGGGACTATAACACCTCATAAAGGAAGACTACCCAGAGATTCTGGTTTTACAATTATGCCCTGTATTAAGACATAGACGGCACATAACTAATACAGGCTATAGTAACAGAAGGACAGACAAAAACAGGTCACAAATATATAATCAGAGAAGGACATTGGTTTTAAACTAGTGAGACATGCAAGTTTTCAATTAGTTAACCCCAAAATTTATAGCTCACTTGAGTTTATTCATTTGAATAATGTTGTGGTCCGTTTTGTGAATAAGATATCCTTTGACTTAACTTTTGACATGTTTTCTGATAATTGTTTTACATATCATTCATTTATGTCACTAACATCGTATAAAGCAATTGTTAACTAGGTCATATGCCAGTCACATGCTTCTAGTGGAGGGAATCGTGTAGTTTGCATGTTTTCGCTCCTTGTTTGTTGACTTGTTCATGTGTCTTTATCTTTCCCATCATATCATTTCCATCACGCTAGTGATCATTTGATTATTTTAAGCTGATAATGATGAGAATACAAAGATGTAGGCAGGAACAATATATGAAGTCACATTTTTAGCTTTTTGAGTAAAGGTAAATGACAGATGCATGATCTAAGCTCCCCTAAGATAATAGTGATAGTCTTAGATAATGTTTATGGATTTTTTAGTTTACTGACTTTACTCTGATACTTACTGAAAAAGTGAAAAGCACTTAACAAGATTTTTGAAACTCAAATCACAGCCTGATATTGTGAATGTTGCAGGAATGGGAAAGACCAAAACCAGGGAGAAGGCCTGATATATTTCCGCAGTTCAGTCCAATGAAAACACCATTACCACCACCGTTGCCATATGACCCTTCAATCGAAGAAGACGAGGAGGAAGAAGAGAACAAAGAAGAGGAAGAGGATCCCGACAATGATGAACAACCAGACAAGTAATTTGATGAATCCTCTACTCCATTTTTGTTCTCATTTGTTTTGTAGGTTGTTTCTCGAGAGTTTTAATGGTTTTAGTACACTTTATGAGTTGAACGAGATGTATTATTATTATATTACAGTACTTTTCTTTACATCCTACAAGTAAATCTAATCTAGTTCCATATTGAGATATATGTGCAATTGGCAACCAGTTTCTATGCGAATTTACTTCACATTTGAGGACTAAGAGAACCCTTTGGATTCATACGGTAATGACTTTTGACTTAAGAGTCACCTATGTAAGTTGTGTCTATTTGTTAGTGGAGGTGGTAGGTGAGTGACACTGGTGTGAGTGGTTATGATGAGGGAGACTTTGACGATAGCGGGTGCGAATGAACCAGCTATTTTTAGTGGGTTTGGTAGTCTAGGCCAAGTACTTTAGACAGTTTGGTAATTTGGTCTTCGGAATTATAAAACTATGCTTTAGTGGTAGTTTGAATGATGTTCTTTTGGCCTAAATTGATTAAACCAAACTGGCTAGTTTCATTACGCTCTCCAGTCGATTTTATGAATCAGCTGGTTTGGTCCTACTCATTTCATGCGTTGGTCGACCAAATTGAACCATAACATCATGTGTCGGCTACAGTTTAGGGAAATAATTAGCATTTGGGAAATATAACATGGTTTGCAATGCGCGTTTGGGATTTCAGGCTTTCAGCCTTTTTGTTTAAACTATGGTTTTAGACCTTTAGAACATGATTTATTGGCCCATGTTGTATCTAAATTAGAAAAAGAACGAACACACTTTATTGTGTTTGATTTAATAACATTAGTGAGCCGTTATTAGGTTTGTTATCTATATTTGAAAGAAAGGTAAATTTACGAAAAAGAATGTGATTTATATAAACGACACTGCAAGTGTGATTAATTGATTATTCCAAAATGTATCTAAAATGGTTCTCAAATATTAAACAAAAGTTGTAGAACTTTGCTATGATGTCTAGTATATAACATTTGTCCTACGGACTACGGTGAATGGGGTAATACATCTGCGTAGTGTTTGGTACGTTGTAATCATGAAAGAATGATTACGTTTGAATGATAAAATGTTGTTTGCTAACATATATGAAATGTAATGGTTCACTATAAGGAATGATCTATTACAGCAAAATCATTCTCTAGGCCCCCTTACTTTTTTTTCATTACATCCGTAATGAAATCAAAATTACATAAAACCTCATCAATAACTAACCATATTAAATAAATTTTCTATCATTAATGGGGCATTTTAGTCTTTTTATTATGATTTCATTACGTCTTATCAAACAAACCAAACATGATTAATAATTGTAAGAGTCGAGTTATTCTACAAACCAAACATTCCTCACATATCAAGGGATTCATCCTCACCATCCATCTAAAAAGGAAATCAATAGTTGAGATTAAAAGCATTTTAATAATTCACCCATTTTTTATAATTTAAATATCTCTTAAACCGTTAATCGTTAAGCGAAAATAATTACACCATCGCGACGGGCATTTAATTATCTTTCTATAGACGGGCACTTAGATATACTTTCGAAAAAAAAAAAAAAAAAAAAAAAAAAAAAAAAAAAAAAAAAAAATCACTTTTTTCACCTTTTTTTTTCGTGACCGAAAAAATATCATATATGATATTACATATCATATATGTATATGATATATCATATATGATATTACATATCATATATGATATGATATATAATATCATATATGATTTTTTCGGCAACGAAAAAAAACGTGAAAAAAACAAAAAAAAAATTGTCGAAAATATGTTAAAGTGCCTATCTATAGAAAGATAATTAAATGCCCGTCGTAACGGTATATTTTTTTCGCTTAACGATTAACGGTTTGAAAGATATTAATATTTGAAAAAAAAAATGATGAAAGTGGGTTTTTTAAATTGTTTGGATTAATCTCATTCATTAGATCAAATAAAGATAGAGGGTGAAGATTAGTATCTTGTTATGTAAAAAAAGTTTGGTCGTCAAATGATCTTATATCTAATTGTAATGAATAATTACATTACACTATTTATTTCATTACGTCTTTTATTTCATTCATTTGACATGTCATTACGTCATACCAAACGTACCGTCTTAACTCCCACGTTAAAATCCCAGTCCGGACTTCCTGTAATAATATACACATCATCCATGCTAAGAAATATCGAGACGCAATTGTTTGCCAAAACAAAAAATTCAAAATTTGGTGATTTTCTTAAAATCGGAAGCAACACATATTTAGAGAAAGACGTAGAGTAATGAGTTAGTTGTGAATATAAAAGTTATTGATTAACGTTAAATATCATTAAGAAGAACTATAGCTAACCAATCACTATCTTTTACGTAGTATATGACTTCATAATCACTTTTTTGTGAATCAAAATTATTGTAAGACTAGGATGCTTTACCTATTTTTTGTTCCAAAAAAAAAAGGATGCTTTACCTATTTGAAAATATTGGCAGAAGTAGTTGTTTTGAACGAATTTTAATGCCATTCAATCTAATCGTGTTTGTTTATGAACCTCAAAATCAAGTCTAATGGTGAGAGTATGATATTATCTGGTAAAAATCTCATGTCTAAATTCACATGCGATTGCTTTAGGTTCAAACAGTTACTCGGATCTACTAGGCCACCTTGAGCCACCACCTCTAAACCAACCCATCAAATCTTAGCGCAATCATATCCTTAATTTTAAAAAGAATTATTAAACAACGCAACCCACCTTGTTGACAATAACTCCCAAACCATAAGGAGTTATAGACGCAATCAGCGCAATTTGTTTCGTAATTTAATTCCGAAGAAAAGCATACCGGAATTGCGGCCATAACCTTGATGATGCGCCATAAAAGGCCTCGGCTTCACAAATGTAATTGGCTCACTTTAACTCTCAAACCGGCTAGAATTAGTTGACGTTGTCAGCAACCGTAGATTAATAATTAACTTCTAAAGAAAACTCCACCAGTCGGATGCACCGACATGTTATAAGTCTCGACAGTCATCGAAAAAAAAAGGTTCATTCTTTTTTATCCGCTTGCTTTGACTGGGTGCTATCAAAGTCTTCATTATTTATCATGATAACTATCTTTTGCTTTTAGCTTTATTTTTTTTCTTTCATAGTCATGGTTTTTGTTAGTGCAAATATTACGATATTTAATCTATACAGTCTCGTTTGTTTTGATTGATGACAAACGTATAACTTGATACATAACGTAAAATGTACAAGTTACTTGTAATCATAGTTTGTCTCAACATACATTCAACACCTCTCAACGTCTCGAGTCGTCGTATGCTATAACACATGTTTGTACATGTTTGTTATGTAGCATTATGATCAAACCCCTTGACCAACTATTTAAAATGACTAAAATACTTTAGGAGTATTTAAGTATTTTAGGTGTCAAAGTACACTTTAGGTGTTAAATAGAATAAGTGCCACATTAGGTGTCTAGATAATATTAGTAAGTTTACAATATATAAAAATGTGTCTTATAACAACATAAGTACATAAAACATTTTTAGTAACTTACTAAATATATATAGCTAGCTAATATATTTTTTATACAAGTAACTTACCTTTTTAAGTTAGTATATACATTTGTCTAAATGTATTTTTCATAAAATGGAAAACTAAATTTCGAAATATCTTGATTAGACTAGACATAAATATAGAAAGACATTGTGCCATACATCTTGTAAGAGATGTCATAGAATCTTGATTTAACATATTGTGTGTTGACTTAGAAGATCTTGATTTGACATATTATGTGTTGACTTGGAAGATTTTGATTTGACTAAAAATAAATATATTTGGAACATGGTTTTGGAACATGGTTTTATCTTTGTTAGTTTTGGAACATGATTTTGGAAAACCCCTTTGTAAGTTTGCCTATAAATAGGAGTTCATAGTTTACTTGCAAACTTGATGAAAAACTACACACACATAGATATATAGGAAACCATGTAGAAACACACATGAGTCACCCTTTTCATAATGATCATAATGCTTCTAACATTCATCATTGTTGTAAGCATATCATACTTCATGATCTACCAAGAAGGTCACAAGATCTTGAAGTCATCATTCATTAAAGCATTCTAATATATGAAGATTTAAGGGCACTTGATATCCTCAATGGTTGAAGACTTCTTATTCAAGAAGTTCATATAGATTAGGCATGCATATCCATTAGACTTTTATGTCATGGATCATCATTGTATCATCACAATATATATTAGATGGTTTATGTGTTTGTGTCATAAAACACAAGGTTTTTATGTTGGGCCACAAAACATAGCGGGAGTGGTTGTACCCTTGGTAAAGAACTCAACATCTAGCTTAGTGTCGGAAATATTGTATAAGCGACGATAGGAGTGGTTGTACCTTGTAAAAGAACTCGGTATCTAGCTTTGTACCGGATAAAGTGTAAGCGACGATTGTAAAGTTTTCTCCGCCGAGAAAGGAGGTTGTTGATCTAGTAAAGTAACTCTCGAGTTGGGTACCCGAGGAGTGGAGTAGGGCGGAGAGGAGATCCATGACCGAACCACTATAAATCCTCGTGTTCGGTTTGCACTTTCCTTTTACTTATTGTTTTACTTTAATGTTTGCATTATGTGATTGTTTGTGTTGTGACTTGTAGATTGTACTTGTGTGATAACATGTTTTAAGTTATGTTAGTCATAAACTACAAGTAACATCTTTCATATTAGAACAAGCTAAAAATGGACATTTGATACAACAAGTTTAAAGTTTTTAAACGATAAACTATTCAACCCCCCTTCTAGTTTTTCACAATTGGTACCAGAGCCTCGTAGCTCTTATTTTCAAAACAAATGGTTTTTAAAATGGAGTACGATCCATGTATCAAATTACCATTGAAGCGGAATATAATATGAAGAATGTTTCGCAAAGTATACTTAGAAATTTTGTGGTTAAATGTTACTTTGTATACAAGCTTGAAGGTGTCCTTGAAAAATAAAAGAAAACATTTCTCATAATTTGTAAGAGTCAAATTATGTGGTTAGAGCTAATGTACGTTAAACACGGTTTTAAAAGGAGTGTTTGGGATAACTAAAAATTTAGTTGAATAATCACCTCCGTAAATGATTAGATGAGTCACATAAGAAGAAATGATGTTAAAATAGTTGTATTAAATGTTTACTAACAAATCTAGTAAGTCCTACACATTTTCGCTATGCGAAATACATATTTTTAGCATTATGTGACATTTTGTTACAGCAGACCCGCGGATCCCGCGGAACCCTGAGAAGGGTTCCTTGCCATTTGGATGAGGGTTCCTTGGCTGCACAGTCAAAATTTTTTGTAAACTTCAAAAATTCATAACTAATTAACCGTAAGTCCGTAAGAGTCGCGCCACCTATCAATTTGAAGGGAATTGTGTATACTTTCTTTTAAAAATGATGTTATGGCCTAAATCTAATCTTAAGTCAAAAGATTAAACCAAATACTTCAATGTGTTCAAAATATCAAGTTTCGTTTTGACGTAGAAACTCAAACTTTTGAGTTAGGCAATATAAGTTAGTATCCTTTGAACATTGACATTATTTTCTTTGAAACTAAAGAATTTTGTGATATTCATATATACAAAGGAAACTAATCAAGCTTGGCATACATCGTCATATTTAAACGCAAAGTGACGAAAAGTATATTTCTTTTTATTTTATGCTAAATGACTACTTGTTTTAGTTGTATGCATATATGGTATTTGCTTATTGAAAGTTGTGATTGCATTTGTTTATTTGTGATTCATGAGTGTCAATCTTGTCATGATATTCATTTGCTTATTTGTCTAATTCATGTTTATACACAATAGGATATTTGCTAGATTATGTGTACTAAGTTGAAAATTTGTGTTTGTATTGCTTATTGATTTAGATATTCTTCCTTGCATATGTTATGTGATTATTTTGAATAATTCACTTAGGAATGAGAATTAAGTAATACTAATTAAATATCTTGGAATATGGTCACGCGTCTAAATGAGTCACTACATTTTTAAACATGTAGTATTCTTGTAAAATGGTGTTTGATATACATGCTTCTACAATGATGTTTAATGAATGTGTCGTGCTATAAGATAGAAACTTATCTTTGATTGATCATGTAAACTAACCGTATCATGTTTGGATGATAACACTTTGTTTTTATCAATTTTCCATGTTTGGCTTAATTTCCATTTATGGTAAGCTCATAGTCATCGGCTTAATCTATATGCTAACATGGGTTAGAATATGTGTTTTTAGTTTTAATCTATCAATTTGTTTTTATCAATTTTCCATGTTTGGCTTAATTTCCATTTATGGTAAGCTCATAGTCATCGGCTTAATCTATATGCTAACATGGGTTAGAATATGTATTTTTAGTTTTAATCTATCACATCTAATTAGGTGCATATGTTCCAAGTATTATTAGGATACTTGAACGGGTTTTGGGAGTCAATAAATATCCATTGTTAAGGAGTGTTTGGCACTACTTAAAATTTGAACTATTTGGTAGTTAAACAATGTGTTTCATGGATATATGTACTTCTATGATCTTTTGTTATCTTTGTACATTGTCTTGTACTAACGGATATGCAGGTAGACAACATTTGGGATGTTGTCAAATTTTCAAGTTTATGGATATTTCACTAAGTATAGTGAAATTCGCTAGCCCCCGGTCAAAGTCTATCAGTAAGAGTGTTTCTACATCCATTTCTTGCATTTCCTAATCAGATATGGTATAAAGTTTTGTTTTTAGGAGTTTTCGAAAAATTTGAAAATCATCTCGATGGTCAAAATAGTGGACTGCCACTTTTTTCAGACCTGGCGAAACCAAATATTGGGTTCCGCCAGTGCATTTTCTGGGTACTCCAGAATTTGGCCCAACGGACTAGGTGGAACCAAAATCTGGGTTCCGCCTGTGTCTTCCTTCTTAAAATTTCATTTAAG
This sequence comes from Artemisia argyi, assembly GCA_030686995.1. Classification (NCBI taxonomy): domain Eukaryota; kingdom Viridiplantae; phylum Streptophyta; class Magnoliopsida; order Asterales; family Asteraceae; genus Artemisia; species Artemisia argyi. The sequence continues at coordinate 104,458,405 of CM060677.1, forward strand.
ACCCTCACTCAAGATCACTCAATTTCATCACTAGGATTCTTCTCACTGATGTTCACTCTTATTAGGATTAGGACTTCTCACTTGCACCTATAGGATAATCATCTGTAATAACACTTTCTAAATTTTGCAAGAATGATCCAAGATACCTTTCTCTTTAAAGGAAGGAATCCGGAAACTTTCTCCTTGCAATTCTCGAACCACTTAGTATTTATGATCACTACACATACTCACTACATTCTTCCATCCCTAACTCATCCTTCATTCACTTATTTGGTGACTTGACAACTTCCTAACAAATCCGGACTCATTATTTGCAAAGATTACATACAATATCACAATCACAAGTCCAACTTATGACTATAGATATTGTATTGTATCTACATATGTTACCTCACTTGGTTAACATGAAAAAAATGTGTCATTCTTCAAGACGATAAGGATTTACATCAAGTCATAACTTACTCTTAAGTTATAGATGTATTATCGAGTCTTGCTATCCTTTTATGCTATCCAATCTCAACTAAGTAGGATTGACAACTTAAGTATTTCGTTCGAAATATTCAAGTAAACTTGACTTACTACCATAGTCATTAAAAGTCATATCCGAAATTCAACACCCAAGTTGTTTAACAATGTTTGTTAAAACACTCATCACAACTAGAACACTTATTATAGTACTCTCCCAATCAATAGGAACAAAAACAAATGTCAATAGGTTTTCATCCTTAAACATTTAGCACTTAAGTTCACTTGTTCTTTCACCATCATCTCATCATATTCATCTTGTGATATATCTCAGCCCATAAGCTTCACAAACATGAGCAAAACTTCAAGCATCTTCCTCATAACCTTTCATCACTCAAACCTCAAACAACCAATGTTAAATGAGAAACCGAGTTATCCTTTGTCCTATCAATATCGAGTCATCCACCATTTCCATGCCCTCAAAGAAACCAAGAGTCAATATCATCTTCACCAATAACTCTACCTAGTCATCTTCACAAGAAGATTCCACAATGTAACCAAACAAGTGTGTCATCCCTACTACAACCTAACCCATTAAGATTAAACCACCTTTTATGATACATAAACCTATGTTCACCCTTGTGTCGCTCTTTGAAACAAAGGGCAATTGTCATATCCATACACTAATTAACATATTTGTCTATGTCGTCAAAAGTCAAGTGAATTTCATTATGAAATGCGTATTTCCCACTTTCTAGCAAGTGAAGAACACAAAGAAGATATCCAAGCTTCAAGTGTTGTCAAGCAATCACCATCTCATTTCACATATCCACTCTCGGTCGTCAACCATACTTTACCACCTATAGGATTAGAACCTTCACCATCAAATGAGCATGAAGCACACATTCAATTACACTAGGTTTAAGTAGTATCACTTTCACAAGTTATCAAAGTATTAGCAATACTTTTAACTTCTGCATATGTCTCATTAAACCTCAAATCAACATCTGCAAGTTCTAGGATCTAGAGCCTCCTCATCATCTCGTCATTCTTGTTTTCATAAGCATGGTGACTTTATTCCACGTGATAACCCTACTTATTGAAAGACACCATATGTGTCTATTTCCTTTCAAGCGTTCATCATAACCAAATCTTGCTCATAACCCAATTCAAACCCTATGCCTATTCTACTCATCTCTATAGGACACACAAGATCTATTGAATTTAGTAATTTCACTTAGATTCCTGTTCCAAAGAGCTTTCTTGAGAACGTTCTTAACATATTCCATTATCACACACAAACACATCTCTTGGTCTTTGATGATCAAATCACTCTCATAACACATACTCAAACTCAACATAAAATATGTCTCTCTTTAGATCATTCAACCATTGATTTCAAACACAAAGATTAAAATCTTTTTGCATTACACATACATGTGTCGATTACATGTTATTTGTTTGATATGATTGGACATCTTAACATAACCATGATAACTATTTGATTGATTCATGTGTAAATCTTGGTTATATCTTTATGATGCCTGCATGCTTATATGTTTCGTGTTACTATATATCAACATGATTTGTATGAAATTTTCATTCTTTATTTATATGATGTTTTGCATGATTAACATGTTACTTGTTAACTCATGATATGTCATTTTGGTACATGATGCTTTTATATGATATTCATATATTTGAAAGCTTGTGTATGTTGTTGTCATTTATTAAATCCATGCTTAGGATGATCTATATAATACTTGCTCCAAAATGTTATCGTTTAAACATGGGTTGCATAAATTTTTCGTCTTGTCTCTTTCGTAACTTTGTCACACTATTTGTTCACTTCGTGTGCACTTATTATTTGTAGAAGTACTCTTGGTATGATAAACATTTAGAAGAAGTTTTATCATACAAATTTATCACATAGATTGTTATATGCTTAAGTGTCTAAGCTTAACAACAAAACAATTTCACAATGAAGTGTTTTAAATAATGTCATGCTATTGCTTAGTATAATTATTTGTTGCTATGTGGTAACTTTATGTCTAGTAGTCGAATGCGTTGTTTGTATTAGATAATGTCTTTAGATTTTTATCTTGTTGACATCTTTTGTCACTAACAAATGTGTTTTAGTGGATTGAGAACTAATCACTTGCCATCTCACTTCGTTCTAGCTTTTATATGCTCATCTCGCATAACTATAATCCCTTTATTGCTACGTGGATTAGTAATATGTTTTATGGAACCCTTACACTTGCATATAGTTTTATAGCTAATAGGATTGAGTCTTAAAGATTTGAAATTTGTGTTTGGATATTGATACGTGGGAATCGCACCAGGCTTTACCTCTCGAGGGATCTCGAGAAGCTTACAACCCCCACCAGGCAGTGTACCTGATCGTTGTAGTATAGTATAGTGACAAGTACCGGGGGATTGATCGTTCAACTCAGGAATAGTGTCGCTAGGATTAGAAAGCCTAAAAACTAGATCTAGAGGTGAGGGATGATTCTTTTTGTATTTTTTTATGTTTTATAAAAGCAAGTAAAATCTCGGTTTTGGAAGAGTGGGCGGAATTAGTTGCTAATCAACTAACCCAAATTACTAAAGATGCAATCAAAATAAAATAACAAAAATGAAAATAAAACTAATTAAACTAGTGGTGTAAACAATGACAGGGAAAGTTGTGTTTACTTAGGTTTCATTACTCCCTATATATCTTTTACAGGTTGATAATTTGTTACAATTGCATGGATGACAGGTCGTATTCCTTAATACTAGTCGTAGGGCCGTGTACAATATTCCCTAACTCTATAGGATCCTACTTCACTCCTATGTCTCGCCGTTAGAAGCTCCTAACATGGGATCATTAGAATTCTCCTACACATTAAATACAACCAAAAATCATAGTACACCTCTGATCATGTTTCTTAAGACGTTCAAGCATGTTACCAATGGAAGTCTGCCAGTTTTCTTAAGCCTAACATCGAATACAATCATCCGTAACAACTATAAACAAACAATCAACCCATAGTTAACATCTACGTTTCACTACATCTAAGCAAACACAAAAGAGATCTAGCCAAGCATGTTAAATTCAAGACAAGTGTAAGATATATTCAAGCAACACATAGACATATTGATTGAATTGAAAGAGTACTTATCTCAATTGAACATGAAAGGTTTCAAAGGGTAAAAACCCTTGAAAAAGCTGTGAAAATCGGACTAAGGTTTATCTCCAAAGTTACACCCTAATGAATGAAAATTGCAAAACTATATATAGATTTTACAGGGTGACGGCGTCAAGAAGAAAATTCTGACGCTGTCAACTCGCCGCCCATAATGAAATCGGATTGCCTAGATCCACTTTTGACGCCGTCATGTGTTAATTTGTTCTGGGTCGTCACTCACATTTGGACCATGACGGCCTATGGTGATGCCGTCATGTCCATAGTACAAAACTCTCTGGACCGTCACGGACTTTATCCACTTCCACCTCTTGTATTACTCTTGACGCCGTCATTTGGAAATTCTTGACGCCGTCAGGGATTGTTCCCAGCAAGGAAAATTAAGACTTTGCCGTTTTCTTCACTTTTATGCTCAAAAAACGTCCAAAATAATTCCTTTTCCAGAATTCATTCCAAAAGTACCTAAAATGATAAAAGGAATGATTTAGGGCAATATTTGATCAAATAAATTCGAATCCGGGCTAAAATGACCCCCTAAAAACGGTTCATTTTTCGCCTCATCAAATAGCCTTATGATTGGTGAAAAAGTGTTCAGATATTATTGACCAAGGTCAACATGTCAAAGACAGCTCAGTTCCAATGCTCCGTGGATAGTATAGTGTGTCCCCGGGTCGTTATGTCCCAGCGAGATTGCAATGGTGTTTTGGAAAACGTTTTTGAGAATGAGTGGCACTGAGGACAGTAGCCAAGATGATTGGGAATTGATTATGCTACTGATATTTGGTATTTGGACAATTATTAACAATCACAGATATACAAATATAATTACAAATACACAACTTGGGATTCAGATTACAGACAGAAAAGTGGGATTTAACAAATTACAGACTACAGGGGGTGCAAGTGAAACTTTTTAAAACTTAAAATAAAAAGAAAATTTAAAATGAAAATGATATTATTTAAATGATTATTTTAATATTTAAATACTAATTAATTAATTAATTAAAACTATTTAAAACCTAATTTAAATTAAACTAAAAATGATAAAGATTACAAATTAAACTAAAAACTTGCAAAACTATTTTCTAAACCTTAAAAAGAACTTGAAGAAAGTATAAAAGTTAAAAAGAAATATTTTTGTCTTTTTATGAGTTTTCTATTAATTAAAAACTAATTATATTAATTAAACTATTTAAACTATTTTAAATTACTAATAATACCAAAATGACTTAGAAAATTATAGAAAAATTAATAAAACTAATTAACCATCACAGGAATCCTAAAAAATTATAAAAAGTTTCTAAAAATTATTTTTAGACTATTTTACTAATTATTTACTTATTAATCAACTTAAATCTAATTTAACTAAATTAAATAAGAAAATAGGAAAATGAATAGTAGAATTTAAAAATATATTTTCTAAAAGTCTTAACTAATTTATAAAACCTAGGAAAAATATAAAAACCTACTGTTGTTAATTGAAATTTAAGAAAACTAATTAATTACTAATATTACCTAATTAATTATTTAAACTATTTTTAATTCTAATAATTAGTAAACTGATAAAGAAAAATCTAAGAAAATTATTACAAATACTTAAAGGTGACAGGAAATTAATAAAATTATGAAAATGACAGATTGCTTATTAATAGGCTAAAAAGAAAAATGAAAAAGATAGAATCTATTAAATAGAAGCTATCACTAATTTTATAATTGGTTTTTGTTGGATTTTCTTTTTGACAGACAAAAATAAGTTGAAAATAAGAAAATTTTACAAAACAACTTTTGTTATAGCATAAAAATAAGCTATGTGCACCCCCTTTCTTTAAAAGTTGGCCTTTTAAGCTTATTAGGACTTATGCAAAGTTGAAAAGGCTAGGAAATGATAAACTAAGCATGCACAGATGATTATTAACTAGAAATAAGCAAAATAGAACAAAGAAGCACACTGAATAAGCTGTTAACCACAAATAAGCTCTTATGATACTACACAGTCCAAACATGCCAAATCAAGGACCTTTGGACCTCTGTGGGGTCCACAGGAGTCAAGGAGGGTCCAAAATAAAGGTTGACTTATTAAGGTGGACTGGAGGGCTACACAATAAGCTAATAAGCAAGGCTTATGGCTTATTAATGAGGCTTGGGTGGGCTATGGAAGTTTGGGTCAAACACTGAGTGATCAGTGTACACTCAGGAATTGGCCAAACTTGATGGGGCTTGCAACCCTATCAAATAAGCTCAAAATGGTGAAATAAGCTCAGAAACTTAAAGCTGGGCTTATGGGGTTTCTAAAAAGCTAAAAAGCTAGGGGTGGGACCCACTAGTGAAATGGCTATGGTCTATTGAAGTTGGGTCAGTTACCCTGGTGCAGGGCATGTACTTGCCCTGCAAGTCAGTTTAAGCTATTGCACAAGCTTATAGAAAAATCCTAAAAATAAGCTGACTATGGGCTTTTGTAGACTAGGTGACAAGCTTTAACTCCTGAAAAGGCCAAGGTCTCAAAGTAAACACAAAAATCACAAAAATTCCTCCAAGATTTGGATTTCTGAAACAAAGGTGTAATTTGACTTTTTGAATATCAAGCTTAAGTTGACTTAGATGAATTTTAATCCTGATTTTCTGATTGATACTGATTATTTAAGCTAAGCTAAGACTAATTTAAGCTATACCACTCATAAGTGAATGGATTTGGGGCATATGCCACACTTAATCCAACACAGAGGGTTATCTAGGCCAAGTTTAGTGTGATTTTGACTTTTCTCTGAATAAGACCTAGATATTATGCTTGTTCTGAGCTAGTATTACCCTAAGTGACTTATGTAAACAAGAAACAACAACAATTACACACCACAACACCTTGGATTACACTGATCCAAACACTACTTAAAACTTGTCTGTTTTATGATTTGGGAAACAAGGTTAAGGCCAATGCAACTGATTCTAAACAACGTATAATGATATGTTAAGCTCAAATTAGCACTTAGGAACAGGATATAACAACAATAGAGAAAGATTACTAATTATGCTACTTAAGACAGTGAAAATGAAATTCAAAGCAACTAATGAACAAGCTATGAATTTTAAGAAATATTACCACTACTTATCACTAAATAAACACAGAAAAGTTAAATAAGCAGTGATTAAGCTAAGCTACAGTAGAAATCAAGAAATGGTTTCAAAAGCTTACAATATGCATTCCTGCTTATCACCATGAACCAAGAACCATGAAATCAATCCTAACACTCCCCTTGGAGTACTAACCCACAACCATCCAGGATTTACTGTGCTCTAGCTCAATCTTCAATAAAACCTGCAACTTTGACTTTCTTTGACTTTTTTGTGTTTTTGAGTTTTTAATGTCTAAGCAATATTTTATGGTTTCTAAAAGCTTACTTAAGCTTTCTGGGAGCTTATGTTAGCCTAAGAGTCCATAAGTACTAATGATAACAACAATACAGTAAAGTAAGGAACTTGAATATAAAATTGAAATTTGCACAGGGTGAGATATAACTTAAAACTTAACTTTGATTGATAAAAATCCTTAATAGTACACTGAAAATACAAATTACACTATTTTAAAGCTGAATTACAAACTGAGACTTTGAAAACTACATAAACGACTTAAAAATTCTAAAATTAAGCTAACCACTTCTCTTCTTGAACTTCTCTTCTATTTATAGGCCACCATTAGGGTACTTGCATCCCTCTGATCATTTCCCATCATTAATTTTAGCCATTGGATCACTGAGAAGCCTCTGATCACCTGCCACATGTTTTGGCGCCAAAATCATAATTTACAATTGGGACCTGTTTGCGTGGAGGGGTGGGGGTGCATTTATTGTGGCTTGTTTGTTAGGTGAAGGTGGGTTGGGCGGTGGAGAATTGACAGGCAAGTGGAGAGGGGGGATGAATACCACTGGTGGTTTTAAAGTGTGGTATTGGGTGAGAGGGAAGGGAAAGGGTGTATGTTTGACCGATTTGACCTTGGTATTATTTTACCAGGGTGGGCTTTTGTGGAGTTGGGCCTAAATAGGGGAGTGGGCTGGGTAAGGTGATGGTTGAGTTTGGATTGGATTTGGATTTGGGTGGATTTAATATCAAAGGGTCCGGTTTGGTTGTAATTTTGCACAATGACCAATTTTGCCATTTTCTGAATTTTGAAGGGTGTGATTTGGCATTCTTCCAAAGTTATCATAAGGTCCAATATTGCCATTTGTGATAAACCAAAGGACCAAAGATGTAGTTTTTCCATTTTAAATACCCAGGGACCTTTTCTGCCAAATTTCTAAACTTCAGGGACCTGATCTGTAATTTCACCAAACTTTGCAACCAAGGACCAATCCTGCCATATATGAGAAGTACAAGGACAAAATTTGTTTTTCTCAAAGTTTTAATATCCTAGGGACCATTTTTGTAATTTTTCAAAGTTCAGGGACTTAACTTGACATTTTGTGAAACTTTGCACCAAAGGACTAAATATGACATTTTGTGATTTAAAAGGACCTTTGGTGACTTTTTCAAGTTTTTAGAATGACCAGGGACTAGATTTGACAACTTTTGAAAGATGAGGGACTGAAACTGCCAATTATGCAAACTTTGTTTATTTTTCATCTGTTTTTGATTATTTTGCATCTGAAACATATAAAACACATTCCTGGGATATTTTCATTATTTTGATGCAATTTTGAATGTTTTTAGATGTTTTGGCAGCTCAAAAAAGGTAAAAATGATGAGTATTTACACACTCATCACCTTACACTAGAGATTTGCTTGTCCTCAAGCAAATGCGCTTTTATTCTAATCGAAATACAAGTTAGGGGTCATTTAACACTAATATAAAAGTAATTACAACAAATAATCGTTCCACTAAAGACCAAAGACAAGCACGGAGGTCATATACTAGCACCTCACAAATAGTGTTTAGATACTCACATCTCTCGGGTGTAATAAAGTATATATCACAATATGGAAATGGAAAACATCTCTCACTACCTGTCATAGCAAAATAGATTACCATAGGCTTGGGAAAAGATCAAGCCTCCACCACTTGGCGTAAGCACCTAGGATAAACTATCAAAGAGGTCTTTTAAAGGGTTATAATGTTAGGTGTAGGGATATGAAATACAAGGTTTTGTTGGATATAGGCAATATTTACTGGTGGCGAGTTAATCATCTTGGTTAATTACATGTACAATATGGCGTTGCTAAGCCAAAACTAGACTCGACTTAAGCTAATAAATGAAAAATAATAAAAACATAAAATGAAATGGGATGTTAGTCCGTATGTTTTTTCTCTTTTCTTTTTTCTATATATATATATATATATATATATATATATATATATATATATATATATATATATATATATATATATATATATATATATATATTCTTTTTTTTTCTTTTCTTTTTTTTTTGCATACCCTTTTACCCTACCATCCAAAATAATACATCATAGGGAATTAACATTCCCCTTACACTTGAATTTTTGCATACCTTACAATAAACTAATCTAATGACTCGAATCAAGATAATCAAAACACTTGGAATACTTTTAAGATTAACGCACATATGGGGTTAATATATGATGTTCTTCCCCATTACTCCATAACACAAGTACTTTACCCATGAGTCCCAATCGTCCCAAAACAATATGTACAAGATATGACTCGACTTAGCAACCATGTAATCAATTAGATAATTAACTAAGGGTTTAAACATGTAACAATAATGCACTAAAGATGAGTGCATATACGGAAGGCTAAGGCGATTTGGGTGTACATTTAAGTGGGTTGTAACAAATTCTTCCTTTGAGTAAGATGCTTAAAGTTAGAAACGAAAAGATAGGTTTGGAGGGGTGTACTAGGGGTTTCGTGTACTAAAAATGAGTACAACGCTAAGGTGTGGGAAATATTAGTTGACTTTACTACCCAAATAATATGACTTAAATGGTCAAGTAATTATATACGGGTTTAACACAAGGGTAATCCTAATGCCTCTTATCATGTAGTAAATCCTACTACACGAATGTAGTCTCACTAGCGGTCTCGGGATGCATCACTAACGCAAGTTCTAGAATCTAAATGCTACCGATACACTCATAAGCACTAATAGTAAATGCTTTTCCTATCAAATCTAAAGGCGAAACTCACATATTTGGGTGGAAAATTTTTCTGAATGGTACGGTTTCGTGCTAGTCATACGACTCCTATCCATGAGACGCTTGCTAAGGCTAAAGTTTCACTCCTAAATGTTGTAAAAAAATTTAAATTTGGCGCTAAAATTACACTAACAAGTATTTCTCTTAGTTTTATTACACACCTACCATCAAACAAACAAACTCAAATGCAATTGTATCCTATAAGGTATCATCATTTACCCTCCCCTTACACTTAGGATGAACATTGTCCCCAATGTTCAATTAAAGAATGTAAAAGTAAAACAGGTAAAAGAATGAAAGCAAATACTCTCCTGATTCGTTCGGTGTGGATAGTGTGGTAACAAGGTTAGATCTTCCTCCAAGAAGATGAACAATCAAAGCTTCCCTTCCAGAAAAATAAATCATTATCCTGTCATACATAACCTGTTAAACCTGAGAAAACAAACAAGGCAACCTCGCGTAAAATCGGCGGCAATCTATATATACTAACAAGTCCTAGAAAGCAAATTAAGATATAATGCTTGTGGAATGAATGTTTGCAGATTTCCTGGAGTTTATAAAACTAAAGAATTAACATAAACTTTAAGACTCCGTTAGAAAAACAAAACTAGCAAAATTTCCAGAATTTTACATATGACGCCGTCAGGAATTAATTCCTGACGCCGTCAGAAGTGACCTGCAGAAATCTTTACGTTAAGTTTCCGGAAAATTGGAAAAACTTATGTCATACTTCTTGGAAAATCCTGCAAAACATCATCATGACTCGATACAAGCATTTGACTCTAACAAATACTAATACACATGTTCATTTAATATTGTGGAGAATCAAGATCAATTTCGTTCTTAAAAACAAATTTGGGGTTTCCCCTTACACTTATCTTTTTGCAAAATACCTTTATATGAAGTTAAGACGAAGTTAAACGACAAAATAAAGCATTTTCACAATTTTAGTTTGAAACATGATCTACCAACAATAAAAACAAAGCATGCATACGGAAGCAAATATCAATCAAACAATTAAAAATCACACAAAACATGGGTTGCCTCCCAAGAAGCGCTTTTCTTTATTTACGAGTCTTGTAGTTAGACTCAAGGTCATGAGCAATTACGTTATATGGGTGAGCTCCTCGTTGAGGACATCTTTGGGATCAAACTTGGGTTTCAACTTCCTATCGGTTTTCTTAGTACGGTATGACCTTTCAAACTTTTCTCCATCCGGATCATATAAAATCATCTTCATATGCCATGATCCGTCACCTTCCTTAGGTGGCTTGTCCCACCTCCATATACACTTATCCCCCTCTCTCTTCCACTTGTTCATCTCTATGTTAATAGGCATTACGCATAAGAATTCAATCATTCTCCTAAAGACTAAGGGATCCTCAAAAGGGTCTAGCTCCTCATCTCTAGCTATGAGTTGTTCCACCGAATGTGTTTTATCGATGAAGTCTTTTTCTAGATAGAATGGGCGTTGAGGTCCTATAAAGTTTCTTTCTATCCAAGGTCCATATCTAGATGGTCTCCTATTCATTTCTACCCAATGCGGTGTCGGTTCGTCCTCACAATCGTAGCTATGCTTCCTAACATCATAAACCGACCAAGTATCGCCCTCTCCTACCACTATCTTAGTCTCCTCACAATATATCATGGCACTAGCGGTTGCTAAAAATCCTCTTCCTACTAACAAGGGGCATGTAGTATCACTAACCATATCTAGGACGTGAAAATCCACTAAAATAGTTAACTTTCCTACGTGAACCACTACATCTTTGATCATTTCGACCGGATGGGCAATACTTCCATCCGCTAGACCAATTAGTACTTCCGTCTCCTCTAACTTTCCTAGCTTAAGAGTGGTAAAAAAGGACAAGGGAATCAAGTTGAGGCTTGATCCTAAGTCGGCTAGTGTGTCGAAAGCTTCAAATTTTCCTATCTTACAAGGCAAAACAAATATACCCGGATCATCAAGCTTCTTAGGTAACTTGTTTTGAACGAAGGCGGTCCCATTTTTACCCAACTTAAATTTCTCATATTTTTCTAGTAGGGCACTATAGTAGGGAGCACGGGCTAAGACATCAATGACGGGGCGTTCAAGGTGGAGCTCCTTGAATTCATCGTCAAGGTCTTGTGTAGGAGGTGTTTCAACTATGTTATTGACCGGTTTGACATCGGATGTTTTATTCATTTGGTCCTTTTGAAGAATTTGGGTTTGCTTGAAACACGTGCTCATTGATTTGACCGAGTAGTATTGTGGACAAGAAGTAGGTGACGAAACCGATGATATGGAATTAACGTTTAGTTTCGGGTTCTTGACCGTGTCGCTTGGGAGTGCTCCCGTTTCTTGGTCATTGAGAACTTTCAACAATGTGTCAATTTTGGTGGTCATCTCGCTTTGCTTTTGTTTGAAATCGGCTTCAAACTTAGATATGCGAGCTTCTTGAGATGCCATAAACTTGGACATCAATCCTTCAAGATTATTGGTACTACCATAGTTATTGGAAGGATTGTTGTTGAAAGTACGGTTAGAAGGTGGACCATTTGGTTGGTAACGATTAGGCGGATTGGAAGAATTGTTTTGGTTTTGTTTCCACCTAAGGTTCGGGTGATTTTTCCAAGAAGGGTTGTAGGAATCACCGTAAGAGTTTGGCTCGGATTTGAAAGTGTACCACTTATCTCCCGCTTCGTCGGTACGCGAGGATGCGTAGTCCGCAAAAGCTTGTCCGGGGAGTTCCACGCAATCACGAGTGTCATGGGGACCACTACATAATTCGCATGAAGAAGTGATTTTGTTCACTTGGCTTGAAGGCTTGGGAGCTTCGTAAGATTTCATGAGAAACTTGAATTGGTCTTCAAGTTCCATGATCCTACGGTCGGGAGTGCTAGAATTGTTCGAAGGCAAAGATATTGCCTTGACCGTTTTGTTCAAATCACGGGGATCATTCCAACTTTCGTTGTGATAGAGAGCAAGATCTTCTATGAGTTCCCATGATTCTTCCGCACTAAGATCACGTAGCTTGCCACCGGCCGATTGGTCAATGGTTCGCCTTGTAGAGAGATCGATATGGTCATAGAAGATTTAGACTTGGAGCCAAAGATCTATGCCATGATGAGGGACTTTTTGGAGTAAGTCCTTGAAACGAGTCCATGCTTCGTATAGAGTTTCACCTTGACGTTGTAGGAACATCAAGATATCATTTCTAAGCTTGGTAGTTCTCCCCGGTGGGAAAAATTGAGCAAGGAAACGAGCGGTGAGATCATCCCATGAGGTGATGGATCCCGCGGGTAGACGTTCAAGCCATTGACTAGCTTGATCACGTAGAGAGAATTGGAATAGGCGTAATCGGGTCGACTCTCTATTTGTAACATCAAGGTCTATAGAATCTACGATTTTAAGGAAATCCTTGAGATGTTGATTAGGATCTTCGGAACGAAGTCCATGGAATGCACATCCACTTTGCACCAACCGGATGGTGTCTGATCGCAAGGGGGACACATTGGCTCCTTGAGTGAGCTCAATAGTGTTTCGATAGCCTTGGTGGCTAGGTCGGGAATACTCTCCTAGGGTTCGAGGCCTAAGAGGTTGGTTTACTAGTGGTGGGTTTTGTGGGTGGTCTTGTTGTGGTGGGTTGATGGGTTCAAAGATGTTACCACCTTCCATGATGTTGGATGGTTAAAGTTACGAACAAAGACACGAAGAAATAGATAGACTAAAGAAAACCTAAAAATAAAAATAAAGTCTTACTAGAAAGGAATCTAGCAAGTAGACCTAATAGAAAGAAATCCTAACCTAGACAATAACCATTCCCCGGCAGCGGCGCCAAAAACTTGATACGTGGGAATCGCACCAGGCTTTACCTCTCTAGAAGCTTACAATCCCCACCAGGCAGTGTACCTGATCATTGTAGTATAGTATAGTGACAAGTACCGGGGGATTGATCGTTCAACTCAGGAATAGTGTCGCTAGGATTAGAAAGCCTAAAAACTAGGTCTAGAGGTGAGGGATGATTCTTTTTGTATTTTTGTATGTTTTATAAAAGCAAGTAAAATTTCGGTTTTGGAAGAGTGGGCGGAATTAGTTGCTAATCAACTAACCCAAATTACTAAAGATGCAATCAAAATAAAATAACAAAAATGAAAATAAAACTAATTAAACTAGTGGTGTAAACAATGACAGGGAAAGTTGTGTTTACTTAGGTTTCATTACTCCCTATATATCTTTTACAGGTTGATAATTTTTTACAATTGCATGGATGACAGGTCGTATTCCTTAATACTAGTCGTAGGGCCGTGTACAATATTCCCTAACTCTATAGGATCCTACTTCACTCCTATGTCTCGCCGTTAGAAGCTCCTAACATGGGATCATTAGAATTATCCTACGCATTAAATACAACCAAAAATCATAGTACACCTCTGATCATTTTTCTTAAGACGTTCAAGCATGTTACCAATGGAAGTCTGCCAGTTTTCTTAAGCCTAACATCGAATACAATCATCCGTAACAACTATAAACAAACAATCAACCCATAGTTAACATCTAGGTTTCACTACATCTAAGCAAACACAAAAGAGATCTAGCCAAGCATGTTAAATTCAAGACAAGTGTAAGATATATTCAAGCAACACATAGACATATTGATTGAATTGAAAGAGTACTTATCTCAATTGAACATGAAAGGTTTCAAAGGGTAAAAACCCTTGAAAAAGCTGTGAAAATCGTGTGGAAAACTAGAAGGGGGGGTTGAATAGTTTTCCCTTCTTTTTCGTTTTATAAAAACTTTGTTTCAAAATGTTGATTAGAATTTATTCAATTGTTTGTTTGAAAAACCTTCAATTAGATTTTAGTATAAAAGCAACATATAATCAATATGATCAATTATATATGTGAACTTTTAGATTAGTTTTCAAAACTTAGTTTTATGAATGAAGCATAGATCAAACTTTATGTGTATAAGTTTTCCTTTTAAAATCTTAAAACGTTTTGTATCAAATTATCGATTAAGTTAAGCTCAACATGAGAAGTGTTAAATATATATATTAGTCCATTTGACCATAACATACAATTATATGTCCTATCACACTATTAACTTCTATGTAAAACACATTCAATCATCACAACAATATAAGCAACAATTAAGACATATAGGCAAGCATAGATATAAAGCGATAAATGCAAGAATGAATGAAAAGAGATGAGAGAAAGAACATGCAAACCGAACACGATGATTTATAGTGGTTCGGCTACAAGGACACCTTCCTTGTTCCTACTCCACTCCCCGAGTCACCTACTCGAGAGTTTTCTTCACTACTCAACAAGCTCCCTTATGGCGGAGAAAACCGTACACACCAATATACACACCAATTTACACACCAATCTTCACACCAATCTACACACCAATCTACACACCAATCAACTTCTTCAAATCTATCTACTTCACAACTAACTACTCCACACCTATCTTCTTCACACCAATCTAGTTCCTAACTTATCTTCTTCACACCAAAAGTATATTCACACCTTCAAGGCACTAATGTCTTGACACCTTCAAGCCACTAATGTCTTCACAACTTCAATGCACTAATGTCTTAACACCTTCAAGCCACTAATGTCTTCACAACTTCAATGCACTAATGTCTTAACACCTTCAAGACACTAATGTCTTCACAACTTCAATGCATTAATGTCTTGACACCTTCAAGCCACTAATGTCTTCACAACTTCAATGCACTAATGTCTTGACACCTTCAAGACACTAATGTCTTCACAACTTCAATGCATTAATGTCTTGACACCTTCAAGCCACTAATGTCTTTACAACTTCACATAAGCACTAACTAGATCCTAATACATCTTTGGGTTTATGATAGGGAGGATACTTCTCTTGCACTTTAAGTGATGAAAGATTGGATCACTTGAAACAAAGATTAATAATCTTATGATCAAAGGGTTTTAGAAGGATGTTTAGAGAGAATTGGATCTGAAAATATTTGTGCAAAAGGTTGGAAAAATTTCAGGTTTGAGGTGGTATTTATAGGGAAAAATTTCTGACAAAATCTGACAGGGGAGCGTGGCCGGTCCCCTTAATTGTGTGCCGGTCCCCTTAAAATTAAGGGGGCCGCCCTACTGAAACGGCCAGATTTTCTGTCTTTTAGTGGGGAAAGTTTATTTGGTGAAAAACTAACTAATTTTGGTTAAAAGTTTGAAATCATATATTTAGTATGATTAAAACATTTTTCTTTATTACCAAAAGTGTTTTTCAAAAATATATAATAAGTTTATATAATTAAATAAACTTTGTATTAGTTAATTAAATACCCCTTTGATCATGAAATGTATTAAACACTTGTTTATCCATACCTTAAGTCATTGTTGAAGCATACTTGAGACGTTGAGATGTCAAGGCTTGTTGACGTAAGAATGCATAGATGAATTGTGATCACAAGTAACTTAAGCACTTTACGTTATATGTTGTAACTTACATTTTTGTCATCATCAAAACATGAAGAGGATGTTTAGATTAAATATCGTAATATTCATGCCAACAATCTCCCCCTTTTTGATGATGACAAACTATGTAAACTATAACTTATAGTAAAATGTATAAGTTACTTGTTTACACTTCTTCTCCCCCTTTTGTCGAAGCAAAAAGGTGGACTCTAAATGACACTTCTACAATGCTTGAACTCTTGAGATAGAATGTAAAAGGCGAGCTTGCATCATCGTAAGTGAAGCCTTGATCCTATCAACCTCAATGCTCCCCCTTGGTGTATGCTCCCCCTTGGTGTATGCTCAAAACTTGTTTTGGCTACCAAAGAATCGAGCGGTGAAGTAATCCTTCAAAACAAAGTTAGTAGACAAGTGCACATGTATATAATGAAGATAATGGATATATGCATGAAACTAATAGGGGAACAATATATGGACATATTAGGTATATGCACTAAAAGTATGACACATGCAATTATTGTTTTTAAAACAAAACCTAAATCCAAAAGAAAATTTAGAATCTAATGCAAAGATTAGAACCTAGGAAAATGTAGGGGAATGAGGAGGGATGAGCGTGAATGTAAAGGGAAGGTGATGACAAAGGGTTGACAATTATGGTTTGGATTAATATATCGTTCGACAAGGGTGGATGATAGGGAATCATGGGATTTTTAGGTGTTTTGTTGGTTGACGACCGAAGGTGGATATGTGAAATGAGGTGGTGATGAGTCGACAACACTTGATCATGAGTCGACAACACTTGAAGCTTGGATTTCTTCATTGTGTTCTTCACTTGCTAGTAAGTGGAAATGACGCATTTCGTAATGAAATTCACTTGGATGAGGTGGTGATAACTTTTGGTGGTGGAGATAATTGTGAGTTGATATATTCTTTGATGGATGGAGTGGTGGATTTGAAGTGGGGTTTGTTGGTTGAGGGTTTTGATGTTGTTCAAGTGATGGGGTTTGTTGAGATCTAGTAAGAAGATACTCAATTCAGGTAAAGTGCTCATTCAAAGCAATGGTATGTTGTTGAAGGAAGATGCAACAAGGGCAATTGTTAACATGCTTCTCAATTTGGTTAATGTTATGTGGTGATGATGGTGAGCTTGATTGAGGTGGATCCAAATTGCGTTGAGCAAGATGTAATGCTAAAAGAGCACTAAGCTCATGAGTCTCTTTTAGCTCCTCAACGAACTTCAAGTGTTCGGAGGAAGGTGATGGTGGTGGAGCATGATAATTGTCTTGGGTGAAGGTTTGCACATGCAACATGGGAGTGGCATGTGAGGTTGTAGGAAGTGGTGGTACTCTAGGTGGTGTGAGGTAGAAGGATATATGTGAGTGAGTGTCATTTCCCTTCCCATTAAATTCATGCTCATCCGGATATATTATGAGACTAATATGACCTATCGGAAAATGACACTAAGGTTCATATGAAATAAGGGTGTAGGATCTAAAAGAAATAAAAATATACCTAGATGAATGATACATATAGAGTAAATCATGTAAAGGCATACAATCAAATCACATAGGAGCAAATAAACATCTAGAAATAACATATATGCGATATGCCATAAATCTAGGAATGAAATCATCTAATGAGAAGCAAAGTTCATAAAAGTAAGCTTAGCGTTAGGTACATTTAGGAAGAGCGATTTAATCAAGTTGGAGAATGAGTATGAGACTATTACTAGTGGTGCTCAATTCAGGCTAAACACGACCATTTTTACGGGTTACACACACCCAACTTCTCACATAGAAGCAATCCAACCGTTAGGTTAAATTGAGTTTCTAGTCAATAGATTCTCCAGTAGTCATTCTCTTTTTAGAAGAAATTGAGTTCCTAAATTCACCTATCGAAGAGTACCAAATATGAAGTTTGCTTGATTCACTAGTACTTGGCATAATGTGACTCAAACACCATGTTTTTATGAAGGTAAGTCTACATGATATATTTTACTCACTATCCCAATAGAGATGTGTTAAATGTTAAGATAAAAGTAAATGCAAAGTTTTAATCTTTTATTCATGATTAACCGGTTATTTGGTTTTGATGACATATTACTTGATTTAATAAATGTGCTTTGATTTATGAATGCTCCTTAGCATATCTTGAAAAATGAATCTCATTAAGATTATTTATCTTAAACGAGATTGTGATTCACAAATGATATCAAAACTAGACATTTATATATTCTAAAGCAAATATTATTTTCTATGATTTTTGCCAATGTTATATATCATAATTTAACTAGTATTTGAAACAAAATGAAGTTTACTTGTTTATGCATTGTGACAAGTTGTTTTTCAATTCTAATAACTTAAATTATTTCAAAAAGAAAAGTGTAGTGCATTATCTTGTAACACAACCATTCATGCTACAAAGAAAATGAAATACATATAATATATAGTGTGTATTGTTCTTAAATATGTATTTTATCTTGTGGTGATAATTTTAAGTAGTGTGAGCAAAGTTTACATATGTTGTTAGTTTGCTCATGTTTGGTTTTTCGGATATGACACATTTATCCATTGCATTGCAATGTAAATTGCTTGAATATTTCGGACGAAACATCCAAGTCGTCAATCCTACTTCATTGTATATTTTATAAATGTGTTTAAAATATTATTCTAATATTTGGAACACAATTATTGGACAAGTAGATTCAATATGACATTATCAACACAAGTGTGAGTTATGATCCAATGCATACTCTTTTCATCTACAAAGGATGTAAATATTTTCATATCAATCTAGTGTGATTGAGTATGTAGATTCAAGACTATATCATTTGATGTAATCTTGAAACTTAAACAAATAACAATCCAATTTCTTGTTCATACTCAAAAACATGTCAATTAGATTTGATGAATATATCAACCATAATTTGAATAATGAATTGATATAATATCAAGATCTTTCTTGACCCTCACAAACACTCATTTAAAATAAATAGGCATTTTGATAGTGTGTTCCATTAATCCTAAGATTATTTATGAGTGAGGTTGGTGAATGATTGAAATTTGACTTATTACTTCATGATTGTTATAAGTTTTGTTTATGTGAAAGACTCTTCATAGTTACTTATAATGAACACACTTAGATTTTGAAAATACTTTTTCTTTTATATTACTACTAATGTTTTACAAAGATTCAATTTGTCATATTAAACAACTTAAGGTAAAACAAGGTAATTTGTTGAAAATGTTTAAGTGTGTTGTTAAGAATAGATTAAATTGATTGAAATATTTAGGTGATTAGATTTAACTCATTTACAAGATGTTTGAGTAACATTAAGCCATCTATTCCTATATGCAATGCAAGCATAATTATGCAATCCTAACGCAAGAAATCTAGCATAAGATCAAGTTAAGTATAAGCTGGATAACTAACTATAAACTAATAGAGTACAAGGCACATATGCTAAGATATTCAAATAGCTAAATTACAAATAACAACGATTAGCAAAGTAAAATCACAAATGAGTTCACATAGCACATAAAACACTTGTCGTCGTTTTGTGTTTTATATATACCAATGTTTACTTAGCTCGATTTTATTTGAAAATAAAAAAGTTTCCTATCCATTTTAAAATATAATAAAGATCAATATTTTGAAAACATAAATACTTAATTTTTCAAAGATATATCGACTAGGAATGCCTGACTCGAAGGAAAAGTTGAAATACAAGTTTTATGTTAAAACAAGACTCAAATTTTTGACCTTCGTGTAGTATTTTAACTTTCTGACTTATTTAAGTTTGTAATGGTTACTTGTAAGTATTTTTAAATGAAAGTAGACTCAATTACCTTTGAAACGCCGGGTGGCACGACTTCTACGGAGTTACGGTTAATTTTATATGATATTTCAAAGTTTTTGAAAAACTGTCGAACAGACAGGCGGACCCCTTAAATTTAAGGGGGCCGCCCAGTATTTAATGGGGCCACCCAGACAATTAAAGGGGCCGCCCATCTGATACTCAAAAATGCAATTTTTGTTAAAAATTGTTTTCTGACTTTGTGGAAAGGTGTGTAACTTTCTGATTTTAAAAACGAACATATAACACTTGTTTTACGTATAATCTTATCTCGAGCTAGTATAATTAGTGTATATAATATCAAAACTAATACAAGTTAATCAACAAAACACTTTTCATATTAAATCCTCCTTAATGGGTAATTTGATACATGGATCGTACTCAATTTTTAAAACCATTTGTTTTGAAAATTTGAGCGACGTGGCTCTGGTACCAATTGTGGAAAACTAGAAGGGGGGGTTGAATAGTTTTCCCTTCTTTTTCGTTTTATAAAAACTTTGTTTCAAAATGTTGATTAGAATTTATTCAATTGTTTGTTTGAAAAACCTTCAATTAGATTTTAGTATAAAAGCAACATATAATCAATATGATCAATTATATATGTGAACTTTTAGATTAGTTTTCAAAACTTAGTTTTATGAATGAAGCATAGATCAAACTTTATGTGTATAAGTTTTCCTTTTAAAATCTTAAAACGTTTTGTATCAAATTATCGATTAAGTTAAGCTCAACATGAGAAGTGTTAAATATATATATTAGTCCATTTGACCATAACATACAATTATATGTCCTATCACACTATTAACTTCTATGTAAAACACATTCAATCATCACAACAATATAAGCAACAATTAAGACATATAGGCAAGCATAGATATAAAGCGATAAATGCAAGAATGAATGAAAAGAGATGAGAGAAAGAACATGCAAACCGAATACGATGATTTATAGTGGTTCGGCTACAAGGACACCTTCCTTGTTCCTACTCCACTCCCCGAGTCACCTACTCGAGAGTTTTCTTCACTACTCAACAAGCTCCCTTATGGCGGAGAAAACCGTACACACCAATATACACACCAATTTACACACCAATCTTCACACCAATCTACACACCAATCTACACACCAATCAACTTCTTCAAATCTATCTACTTCACAACTAACTACTCCACACCTATCTTCTTCACACCAATCTAGTTCCTAACTTATCTTCTTCACACCAAAAGTATATTCACACCTTCAAGGCACTAATGTCTTGACACCTTCAAGCCACTAATGTCTTCACAACTTCAATGCACTAATGTCTTGACACCTTCAAGCCACTAATGTCTTCACAACTTCAATGCACTAATGTCTTAACACCTTCAAGACACTAATGTCTTCACAACTTCAATGCATTAATGTCTTGACACCTTCAAGCCACTAATGTCTTCACAACTTCAATGCACTAATGTCTTGACACCTTCAAGACACTAATGTCTTCACAACTTCAATGCATTAATGTCTTGACACCTTCAAGCCACTAATGTCTTTACAACTTCACATAAGCACTAACTAGATCCTAATACATCTTTGGGTTTATGATAGGGAGGATACTTCTCTTGCACTTTAAGTGATGAAAGATTGGATCACTTGAAACAAAGATTAATAATCTTATGATCAAAGGGTTTTAGAAGGATGTTTAGAGAGAATTGGATCTGAAAATATTTGTGCAAAAGGTTGGAAAAATTCCAGGTTTGAGGTGGTATTTATAGGGAAAAATTTCTGACAAAATCTGACAGGGGAGCGTGGCCGGTCCCCTTAATTGTGTGCCGGTCCCCTTAAAATTAAGGGGGCCGCCCCTTATAATTAAGGGGGCCGCCCTACTGAAACGGCCAGATTTTCTGTCTTTTAGTGGGGAAAGTTTATTTGGTGAAAAACTAACTAATTTTGGTTAAAAGTTTGAAATCATATATTTAGTATGATTAAAACATTTTTCTTTATTACCAAAAGTGTTTTTCAAAAATATATAATAAGTTTATATAATTAAATAAACTTTGTATTAGTTAATTAAATACCCCTTTGATCATGAAATGTATTAAACACTTGTTTATCCATACCTTAAGTGATCGTTGAAGCATACTTGAGACGTTGAGATGTCAAGGCTTGTTGACGTAAGAATGCATAGATGAATTGTGATCACAAGTAACTTAAGCACTTTACGTTATATGTTGTAACTTACATTTTTGTCATCATCAAAACATGAAGAGGATGTTTAGATTAAATATCGTAATATTCATGCCAACAAATCGGACTAGGGTTTATCTCCAAAGTTACACCCTAATTAATGAAAATTGCAAAACTATATATAGATTTTACAGGGTGACGGCGTCAAAAAGAAAATTCTGACGCCGTCAACTCGCCGCCCATAATGAAATCGGATTGCCTATATCCACTTTTGACGCCGTCATGTGTTAATTTGTTCTGGGTCGTCACTCACATTTGGACCATGACGGCCTATGGTGACGCCGTCATGTCCATAGTACAAAACTCTCTAGACCGTCATGGACTTTATCCACTTCCACCTCTTGTATTACTCTTGACGCCGTCACTTGGAAATTCTTGACGCCGTCAGGTACTGTTCCCAGCAAGGAAAATTAAGACTTTGCCGTTTTCTTCACTTTTATGCTCCAAAAACTTCCAAAATGCTTCCTTTTCCAGAATTCACTCCAAAAGTACCTAAAATGACAAAAGGAACGATTTAGGGCAATATTTGATCAAATAAATTCGAATCGGGGCTAAAATGACCCCCTAAAAATGGTTCATTTTTCGCCTCATCAGATATCTTTCAATCAACCTCTTTCTAATTCGCATTAGTGCTTCCGCTTCCCAAAATCACCTCGATAACAATACTCTAATCCTTTCCACCTCCTTTGAGAAAACCACATGCCTCGTCATACGATCATCTCGCATTGATAGAGAAGAGCTACATGACTTTAAGGATAAAGTTCTTTGTATGCTAACCAACATCCACAAAAACATTACCAAGCTCATCGTTTTCATTAACCTACAACCTCCTAAACACTTCATCATCTTTCTTTATACAATGCACTAGACAATATGTTGGATGTCACCTATTGAGGAGGAGAGAAATTCATTCACATATTTGTATTTTGTCAAATTGTATTTAAAGGACATCTACTCATGTTTCTTACACCCTAAAATACCAACACATAGGTACACTCCATTTAGTTAAAGTCGGTTCACAAAACCACAAGTGCTTCAAGCCTTTGACCTTTTCTCTTTTTTAATAGTTCAAGCCTCTTTCACCCCCAATATCTCATCAAGTGAAAAACACATCATGTGTTTGACAAAGTTATTCACTTCCACAACCAAAAACTAAACCAAAAGGAGTATAGGATTCTTCTCTTAAAACTAGGACTTCAAAACCTCATTTTCAAGAACACCATCATAGGATCTCATCCTCTTCTTCCTCGACACATATCATGCACGTCATTGTCAGCGCAAACGATATATTAATCAAAGCCATCATTCCCAACACTTTCTCAACACGTTGGTCTAACCAACACTCTCGCATCATATGCTGTCATTCTCATCCTCATATAGGTATTTAGCATTTTTTTTTACTCTTTTCATATGGAATTCTTGTTCCTAGGTGCAAGATACATCATCTTTGGTAGATGATAAAGTCACATTCGTTGTTTATCCCTCGAGTTGTGAATTTTAGGATTGCATGAGTCGATATGTTCTATCTTTATCTTTCGTTAGAACATTTGCTATACACACGAGCTTCTAATTCTTTAAATAGTTGTCTACCCATCACCACCATTAGCACCATTCTCTTTAAGCATTTCAACCTCATATCTTCCTTCTAGGCTTTGCTTAGTAGGCTCCTATCATATTATATTCACGTTTTTCTTATGATTGCATTTTTTTAGAAGCATACACCTCATGAGATTTTTTGGTTTCATGGTTCTCTACTTTGAGTCGCTTATATCATTTATATATTTACATCTTACTTTTCTTTGAGATGAAATATATTGCACAAACTCTTTCATTGTAGGTTCACCATTATATACGCTCGATCGTATATAGCATAATCATCTAAGGATGATGTTTGCATCGAATATTTTCCTTCTTTCATTATAGGTACTTCTTGACGTAGGAGGAATATCCATCAAGCACTCATATTGCATCTTCTATACACGTTGTTGTAGAGGACATGCTTGTCTAAAGACAAAACTTCCACTATACTAACTTTTGTTTTGTAGGTTCATATTGACGCCCTAAAACAAGGGGAGCTTCCGTCAAGCATATGAAAATTATTGTCTTATACTAACCTTTATTTTGTAGGATTCTTCATCCTTGCATCATATACGTTGGTACCCTAGCAACGGGGAGTATTGATCAAGGGGGAGTCGATCATACACTAACATTTGTTTCTTTTGTAGCTTTCTTATCCTTGCATCATATACGTTGGTACCCTAGCAACGGGGAGTATTGATCAAGGGGGAGATAATCATGCACTAACCTTTGTTTTTGTAGCTTTCTTATTTCTTGTGTCATATACGTTGAGACCCTAGCAATGGGGAGTATTGATCAAGGGGGAGCTACAATCTAGGGGAAGCATGCACGCATTTATCTTTATTCTCATTCTTCGACACACTTTTGTGTTACGACAAAAAGAAGGAGATAAGTCAACATATTACAACATGCATTTTATTCATCATGCATTTTTCGTATAATTTTTATGTTGCACAACACTAACCTTGATGTAGGTCAAGGAACTTAATTTAATCCATGGATCCGCTAACAACCTAAGGGACGCAACAACCTTAGGAAATTGGAGTTGAAGAATTAACTTCACTAGAAATGATGCAAGCTCGCCATTTCGGGGAGAAATTAAGTTAACTCCAAGGACACACCCCTTTTTGTTTCGACAAAAGGGGGAGAAGAGTGTAAACGGAGAAGGAAATGTAGAAGGTGTTGCGGATACAAGTAAGTTATATGGACACAAGTACCTTTTTACATTTTGCGTTCTATCACGTTTACATATTTTGTCATCATCAAAAAAGGGGAGATTGTTAGTGCAAATATTACAATATTTAATCTATACAGTCTCGTTTGTTTTGATTGATGACAAACGTATAACTTGATACATAACGTAAAATGTACAAGTTACTTGTAATCATAGTTTGTCTCAACATACATTCAACACCTCTCAACGTCTCGAGTCGTCGTATGCTATAACACATGTTTGTACATGTTTGTTATGTAGCATTATGATCAAACCCCTTGACCAACTATTTAGAATGACTAAAATACTTTAGGAGTATTTAAGTATTTTAGGTGTCAAAGTACACTTTAGGTGTTAAATAGAATAAGTGCCACATTAGGTGTCTAGATAATCTTAGTAAGTTTACAATATATAAAAATGTGTCTTATAACAACATAAGTACATAAAACATTTTTAGTAACTTACTAAATATTATATAGCTAGCTAATATATTTTTTATACAAGTAACTTACCTTTTTAAGTTAGTATATACATTTGTCTAAATGTATTTTTCATAAAATGGAAAACTAAATTTGGAAATATGTTGATTAGACTAGACATAAATATAGAAAGACATTGTGTCATACATCTTGTAAGAGATGTCATAGAATCTTGATTTGACATATTGTGTGTTGACTTAGAAGATCTTGATTTGACATATTGTGTGTTGACTTGGAAGATTTTGATTTGACTAAAGATAAATATATTTGGAACATGGTTTTGGAACATGGTTTTATCTTTGTTAGTTTTGGAATATGGTTTTGGAAAACCCCTTTGTAAGTTTGCCTACAAATAGAAGTTCATAGTTTACTTGCAAACTTGATGAAAAACTAGACACACATAGATATATAGGAAACCATGTAGAAACACACATGAGTCACCCTTTCCATAATGATCATAATGCTTCTAACATTCATCATTGTTGTAAGCATATCATACTTCATGATCCACCAAGAAGGTCACAAGATCTTGAAGTCATCATTCATTAAAGCATTCCAACATATGAAGATTCAAGAGCACTTGACATCCTCAATGGTTGAAGACTTCTTATTCAAGAAGTTCATGTAGATTAGGCATGCATATGTATTAGACTTTTATGTCATGGATCATCATTGTATCATCACAATATAGATTAGATGGTTTATGTGTTTGTGCCATAAAACACAAGGTTTTTATGTTGGGCCACAAAACATAGCGGGAGTGGTTGTTCCCTTGGTAAAGAACTCGACATCTAGCTTAGTGTCGGAAATATTGTATAAGCGACGATAGGAGTGGTTGTACCTTGTAAAAGAACTCGGTATCTAACTTTGTACCGGATAAAGTGTAAGCGACGATTGTAAGGTTTTCTCCGCCGAGAAGGGAGGTTATTGATCTAGTGAAGTAACTCTCGAGTTGGGTACTCGAGGAGTGGAGTAGGGCGGAGAGGAGATCCGTGACCAAACCACTATAAATCCTCGTGTTCGGTTTGCACTTTCCTTTTACTTATTGCTTTACTTTAATGTTTGCATTATGTGATTGTTTGTGTTGTGACTTGTTGATTGTACTTGTGTGATAACATGTTTTAAGTTATGTTAGTCATAAACTACAAGTAACATCTTTCATATTAGAACAAGCTAAAAATGGACATTTGATACAACAAGTTTAAAGTTTTTAAACGGTAAACTATTCAACCCCCTTCTAGTTTTTCACAGTTTTATTTCTTCAATTTGAGTTTTCGCGATTTCACCGCTTGAACTATGTAGGAGTGTTAGACAGGTCATGTTGGTCGGGCCAAACCCGTTTGTGGGTTTAGGTCTTTTAGGGTTTCGGTCTCCTGTACTCGATAAATAATGAAAGAATAATACAAGATAACCTACGGGGTTTTCATTTTCTGACACAATTTACGGACGTTTAGTTTTTCAATAAAACGTCTTTGTAGCTCCAGGAAACAGAAAACTTTTGTGAAATAAGCCTTGGGTTAAAACTAAAAGTTAGGATCAAATAAGAAGTAATATTAAAATGAGAAGATTAGCAGAAATGACAATAACACATTTTAGATGCATCAATAAAAATAGATGTTTTTCTCATTAGATTTCTCCCTCTTATTTAAATGTGTGACAAAAAATCATTATTTAATTTTTCCTCTCATTAAATTTCGTTTTTAAAATTGAAGTCTATTTAATTTATGAGTTTTTCTAACTTGTGCCTTAGGGGTACAAGTTAAGCACACTATAAGTAAATCAAAAGTACACAGGGATTTACATAAAATTACACTTATCTATACTTTTACGTCAATCTCTGTGTACTTTTTCATGGGCCTTTGTATACTTTTAGTGTGCTTAACTTATGTCTCTAGGCCACAAGTTAGAACAACCCTTCATTTATAATATTGCTTAAAATACAGTTTTTGAAAAAGAGTCATCAAGTTCACGATGAATCCCGAATTAGAAACAACCATTACGTGAATATTTTTCAAAGTTGCATGTTAATTAAAAGTTTCTTTTTTTGTTTTAAAATTTTTGTCTACCTTTTTGTTTTGAGATGTTTTAAAATAATTGTTTATTTTTTGTTTTAACTAAATAAAGGAAAGTTTTATATGTATAGAATGATATTTGATTGATTGAAAAATCTTATTCTTTTTAAATTGCGTATTTTTTGTTTGTGAAAAATAATTTTAAGTTTTGAGACGAAGTAGTAAAAAAATTAAAATGCAAAGACTGTACTATTTTTCTAGAACAATTACAGTATCTTTTAACAAGAGGGTAAAATAGGAATAAAAAAAGAAGTCAAAGATATTGACACAACGGTTAGTTTTTTAAACCTTTTTTTCTGCTCAACCTCATATGTTTCAGTTGGACCCTAATTCGTTTGGTAAATGGGACCCACATAATTCGGTGTGTCACAATCACCTACGATCACCGCCGTCCATCTGCCCAACCCACTTCTCCCACCTTCACCGTATTCATCCAACGGTCACGATCTTATAATAAAATACGACAAAAAAGGGTCGTTTTCGTCAAATAAGAAAAAGAGTTCTGGTTTAGTGGAAAAGTGTTTGACGTTAGCAGAAGATGAGCCCCCATGTGACAATGTTTGTTATGTCATTAGATAATTAACCCCATACTTTATGTTGTAACACAATTTTGTCCTCCTAGTTTATGTCATTAGATAATTAACCACTTGCGCATTGCTAAGACCAATCTTTGTACCTGGTGACATATTATTCTTGTGTTTGTATACCAAAACTAACTTATACGGAGTAAATGTATCCTTTCCGTCACAATATCATTATCCACCTTTCATTTTATACTTGTTCGAAATTAATTGTTCAATTTTAAAAAATAGTTAAGTATAATATAACTAAGTTTCCCATAATGCCCTAACCTTAAATTAAATTACCTAACTCAATAAAAAACATTAGTCAAAAACAAAACTGTCATTTTGCAAAAATTAAGTTGTATTTATTATGATTATATTAATTTTTTTTTTTTTTTTTTTTTTTTTTTTTGTCTAAACACAATTATTTTTTAACATAGAGAATAGCTAGTTATAGTGTGAAGCAGTAACCAAATGAATTGTATAGCGTACCTTGAGGGACAGAACCATGAATTCGACTTAAGGTGGACTCGCTTTAGGGAAAAAAAACACCGTATCAAAACAATGCCTTCTTGCACTGATCGATAATTCTTTTCTTACCCATAAATAAAACAAGACAATTAAACGACAATATTGTATAAATTTTTCTAGCTAGCCATAAAAAAAACAAGACAAATAAACCACAATATGGTATCGATCTTTCTAGCTAATAAATTACTTAATCAGCAATAAACTAGTTATCAAATAATCACAATTAACTAAACTTCTTCACCAATTCCACTACTAGATACCTCTAATATATCACATACATAAACTTCTTAGCGAACATTAGTGATTGGAGGTTAAAGATATCACATACATAAACTTGTTAGCGAACATTAGTGATTGGAGGTTCAAGGTTGTAGGTTGTAAAAAAGGTAATAAAAACAAGGGCATGATCCATAGACTCTAAATCTACAAGAATCTCTAACGGAAGAACTTTAAGATAAAATTAGGATGAACATATGCATGAATATAAACTGGATTACCGAAATCAAAGGACTGGAGTGATGGAGGAAGAACAAAAGAGTGAAACAAGGGCGTATTGCTCATCACATAGAAATCTTATTCTTGTCTAGTGGGTTCCATGTTATAACATATAGCAAATGGGCTTAACATACTAGATGAATTGAGCTTGTTGGGGGCTAAACACCCTCTAAACACCCCCCCCCCCCCCCCTAACTGTCTCCGTTCCTGCCTAGCTGTATTCATGAAATGGTGTTACATGTTTTCAAACATAATAGTTGTGGGTGCAAGTCCCATCACGATATATGTTTGCAACATTTGTATTCTAAGTCGTCGTTTCATAAAAATAAGGCGAAGCTCGAATGAAATTAGAATAAGGTCATGTAGGATATTGTGAGGTGTTTACATCTTAAATGCTTATTGATGACGGTATGTTTAGTTTATATTTACTAAGTCAAAATTCAAATAACTAAGAATAATATGTTTTGTTATATTATTATGTTACTAGAAAGTTTTTGCTACAGCAGTGTTATATAGAACATATCATTAGTAATAGAGGAACAAATAGACTAGACGGCAATAACATGAAATATAACCATTCTAAAACAACACTAAAACATTAACATCCGGCGCCAAAACAATCAGTTGATAGCTTAATACAATCTAAACAACCAAAATAGACGAGTAGTGTTTGTTAATAGTAGCAGTAGTTGTGACCAATGACTGTGAGTAGTAACCGTGAGCAGTAATTTTTATTTATTTATTTATTTATATTATTATTATTTTAACATATGTAACTATAATTATAAATAAGTAAAATGATGTATACATATTTAAATAGAACATGATTATATTTGTAAAATAGTCGGGTGTTACACAAAACAACAACATGGTTATATTCAACCTTTATTGTGACCAAGTAACTACGATATATGCATCTAATGATGCATTCATAGCAAGATAACAAAGAAATACAGGCTAAACTGTCACAACTCATCGCTCATTTGCCACAACTTCTTAAACAAGCATTGAATAATTAGTCTTTTTAAAAAAATAGCCACAGCTCATCACTCATTTGCTAAACGATCACTAAAAATCAAAATGGTCACCGCTCCTTTGCCAAATAATCACTAAAAATTAAAATGCTTATTGCTCACTGATCACTGCCAAAAAAACTCCACACCGCTCCACACGTCACATTAGTGTTTGTTAAAAGTAGCAGTGAGCTATGAGCAGTAGCCACAGACCTACAACTCATCGCTCACAACTTCTTAAATAAACATTGGAAAAATAAGCATTATTAAAAAATAACAAAGCCATCACTCCTTTGTCAAACAACTACTAAAAATAAAAGTACTCATTGTTCACCGCTCACTACTCAAAAAAGCTCCACGCCGCTCCATGCCAAACATAAGTTAGTGATATTCTCTCGAGTCTAAAGAAAAAGAAGGATAAGGGAAAAAAGAAAAGAGAAGTGTCGAAAAGCAAACTATAAAAAGAGTCAAGGGACCAAAATTAAACAGCAGCCAAACAAACACAGAAGCAACATTACCGTATATAATGAGCAACACTAATCATATAGCTCCCCCTTGTTTCTTTATTTTGTCCCTGAACCCAAAAAAAAAAAACACACACACACTCACACACTAACTGTGTGTAAAAAACATATACAGATCCAAAAATCTCACTGATAAGAATATATAAATAAATAAATAAATCACATATACTGATCTGCAATAAACAATGCTAGACGGATTGTTAGGGCGCAGTGCTTTCACTTCCAAATGGTAAGTTTCATATTAATGTGTTATGATTATTATGAATTTGAATAAAAGAAGAAAAGTTTAGTAATATTTTGGGTTTTGTTTGAACTGAAGTAAATCACTGATTAAGCCGACGAGGACACGAATAGAGGCGTTGCGAAGACGAGCGGAGGCGAAACAGCGCTTTTTGAAAGAGGATCTTGCCAAATTGTTGGCTAATGGACTTGATCTTAATGCTTATGGAAGGGTATTAATAATGCTTTTTTCTTTCTTTCTTATTTTTGGATTGCTAGCTCTTTGTGTTATAAAAGCAAGGATTAAGAATATTTGTGATGATGCGGGGTGTGGCACGGGCTACACCCCATTTTAGGTCACCAAGTGCAAAATTTTTTAAAAACTTTCGATTTTTGTTATGGGCAACCCCCAATAATTTTTTTTGCTACTTACGTTTTTTATGGTGTAACTTTAGTTAACCCAAATGGCAATTGTGCAACACCCTCTCGAAAATCATGGGTCCATCCGTGTTTCATCATATAAATTGATGGGGCAGCTGTTAAGTTGTAGATCTTTCCGTTCTTGTGTATGGGTTTAAGTAGTCAATGTTTAAGGGGTGTTTGTTTAAGCTTATATAGCGGGCTTATAGCTTATGTAGTTTTCGGCTTATCTTTCTTAAGCGCATTTTTAGTGGCTTATTATGATACTCTTTAGCTTATATATAAAATTTTTATGGCATGATAAGCTTATATGAGTCGAAAAGTTTCAAAAGAAGCCACAAAAAATGAGCTTATGAAACATAAGCGAAAACCAAATAAGCTATAAGCCCGCTATATAAGCTTAAACAAACCCTCCTTTAGATGACTGTTATGTGGACTAAAGTGCATTTGCATGTTGTCTTTGGTAACCATGCCCTGAGCTCCGGTCCAAACCCGACCCAACCAAAACTGAGCAGACCCGAAAACCGATTTTTGGAAATAGCATGAACCGAAATGCCTAGTTTGGTTTTAGTCGATTAGTCGTGTTTCTTCGGTTTGTGTCTGAACTGAACTGAGTGAAACCGAATTTATACTTGGGCCTTCAATATTGGAATTTATGCAGCGTATTTTTCACCTCTTTTTTCAGGCATATCAAATGCCACAAAGTTTAGCTATACAAAAACATATAGCACATATAACTTATGCTATTATTGCAAGAATGTGTGCATATATGGACTACAATTTCAGTAGCAAAATGTAAGAGGAGGAAACCATAAGAGTAAGATGACAATCACAATTTCAAAAGCAATTCCATCATTCCACGGAATTCCATAGCAAACCAAGAGCAATGTTTAATGTTTTCATAGTAGACAAAAAGAACCATAAAAGTAGCCAATACAGTGGACAAAAAGAACCATAGCAGTAGCAAATCGTAAAAGTTGACATGAGTGATGAGACAGTCTTCTATGGTACTTGTTTTCTTTTCCAGTAGCAAACCATGACTGTCTGCTATGGTACTTGTTTTCTTGATGATTAAGCATTGGAGATATTTTCGATTCGATGATCTTATAGGACATGAATGGAGCATTTAAGGTGGGAACTATAGAATTGAGAAACAGACATATAAAATGTGATCCGAATGGTTGTTGATACTTGATAGCAAGTTGCCAAGATAATTTATGGTATATGTGGATGGAGAAGGTGAGACCACGCTTTATTGAATACATGGATGGACAAGGTGAGGCCAAGATAATGATAGGATGGTACTAATTATTAAATAACAAACTAAAGTCATGTCACTATTCAGGTGACTCGGTTTTCTCGGGGGTTTTTTTTAGGTTTTAGACATGACCTGAC
Organism: Artemisia argyi; assembly: GCA_030686995.1. Lineage (NCBI taxonomy): Eukaryota > Viridiplantae > Streptophyta > Magnoliopsida > Asterales > Asteraceae > Artemisia > Artemisia argyi. The sequence goes on from CM060677.1 coordinate 104,491,252, forward strand.
CCGAAACCGAAAAACAATAAAACGTATAACCAAGAACCGAGCCAAAAGTTGATCGGTTCGGTCGGTTTTGTTGGGTGGTTCGGTTCTCGGTTGGTTTTGCTCAGCCCTAAACCATGGTTTTTGACATTTTGGCTAACTAATACACGGGGTTCGAATCCCCGCCTTACAAACCCAAACAGGGTAAAGCCCTCCCTTTTCAAGAGGTTGGCGTGGCCACTTCAGGGTGGTTTGCATAGGCACGTTCACTAGATTTCTTTATTAATGTAATCATGTTCTTTGCAGAAATGCCAATAATTTTTCATGTTGCAAAAGATATGAAGAGGTGAATAGCCCTATATTAGTTCTGATAATGTTCTAATGTTATCCCACGTATATTATGTAGAGATAATAAGCCTAGGATAGTGATGCGTTTTAAAATAAAAATAAAAATAAAATCTGTGTGTGACTGAAGAGAACATAAGTTATTGAGTTGAATTAAAAGTGAGAAGTACTGTGTTTCCTTTCTGGTTTTTAGAGCTGAATAGAAAAAAAGTTCATTGCGTTTTCCCTTGAATGATATATTTGGTAGAACGGCTTAACTAAAATATGGTAAGATATTGTCACCTGAACTTTTGCTACTAGGGATAACAACCAAAAACTGAATTTGCTTGAGCTTTGCATACCTGCCATTAGCACAATAAACTTACTGAGGTCCCCTGTTTAAACCAATAATACCAATGCACACTCCATTGTCAATCTCTATATAAGATGTTGCATACGTATCCAAACTCTCAGCTTAAAACCTCCAAAGTAGTGTGTCGAGAAAAAGCATGAATGATAGATACTTAGTCTACGTGTGAACTGGCGAAATAGATACAACTCAAAGTTATAGTCTAAAATCAACTTCCATATCGGAGGTCTGTGTTTGCTCATGTTTGTTTCTGATGCCATTTTCATATTAATTTAACTAAAGTTCTGTTTCATTCGAGGTGGTGATATAGACTGAAGAATTCATTGCTGGATTGAGCCAATTAGCTTGTTACACATTTATTGACCAGTCGTGTGAGTATATACTGAAGCAGCTGTCTGTCATGCAAAAACAAGGGTATGAAATGAGCAAAGCTATAACACCTGTATTTTTTATTATTTATTTATTTATTTATTTTATTATTATTATTTTTTTTGTTGCATACTTGTATAACTCTGTACCATCTGGTACATAATGTCCTGTACTTGTTTCATTCAGGCAATGCCCAGAAGAATGCAGAGAGACTGTTGCATCGCTAATGCATGCTGCTGCAAGATTTTCTGATCTTCCTGAATTGCGTGACCTCCGGGATGTATTTCAAGATAGATATGGGAATGGTTTAGAATGCTATGTTAATCAAGTGGTACATCTTCAGATCTTTTTTGTATAAGTTTTGATAAGCCCCGTGCTCCTTATGTACATCTAACCAGCACGTTGACTTTTGATAGTTTGTTGAGAAGTTAGCCTCTAAACCTCCAGTGGTAGAAAAGAGAATAAAGTTACTCCAGGATATAGCATCAGAGTTTTCGATTCAGTGGGATTCTAAGGCATTTAAACAAAGAATGGATAAGCCATCCAGACCTGCTCAGGTATGGCTTTTGATTTATAGATTTTTACTAACCGAACCCATATCTTTCTTTTTTATTTTTAATTTTGTTTTATGTAAACTGCAGAATCAAGCAAATATACTTGCACCCTTGAGTGTCAATGATGACAAATACAAACATGCAAATGGAAATAATGTTTTCCGGAAAAATGACCAGCGTTCTAAAGAAAGAATAGAGCATGCTCACGAAGGTCCGGCACTGCTCAATGATGGAAATTTAAACAATCCGTTTGTAAAAAGAGAAGAAAAGCACCCTAAAGATAGAATACAGCATGCTCATGAGCCGGTGTTGCATTATGACAGGAATGGGAATGGGAATGTTGGGAGGAAAGAGGTGTTGGACATTCCGTTTGTAAAAAGAGAAGAAAAGCGTCCTAAAGATAGATTACAACATGCTCGTGAGGAGCCGGTGAAACATCATGATGGAAATGGGAATTTTAGGGAGAAAGAGGTGGTGGACATTCCATTTGTGGAAAGAGAAGCAAGACGCTCTAAAGAAAGAACAGAGTATGCTCACGAGGGGTCAATGTTGCACAATGGTGGGAATGTACCCATTAGGAGAAAAGAGGTGTTAGACATTCCAGTTGCTAAAAGAGAAGAAAAACGCCCTAAAGAGAGACTAGAGGATGCTCACAAGGGGTCAGTTTTGCACCATGAGGGGAATGGAATTGTTAAGAGGAACGAGGTGTTGGACATTCCTGTGGGAAGACAAGAAAAATATGTCTACAAACACGAAGGACTAACGGATAAGGCAGAGAATGGTGGATTTGGAAAGAATGATGCTCCCTTGAAGATGAAAGAAGTTTTAGATGATGATAGGGTAAACAGAGGAAGGAAAGAAAGACATGGTTACAAACAAGAGGCAGAAATTATTGACACTAAATATAATGATGATCATATATATAGAAGGAGACATGAAAAGAGAAGTGCAAGAAGTTCCCATGACAGACGGCCAGAAAGTAATGGTAACGACCATATGACTCCTTTCCTTAAAGAAGAAAGGCCTGATCTTCTACATCGTGGAAAATCAGAACTCTCAAATGGTACGGAACTCACATTTAATGGGAAAGTAGAAGAGGAAGCAGCAGTTAGGTCAAAGTCTTCCTACAATAGTTCTCTTCCTCCACCATATGTCAAATCAAACATTCCACCACCTTACAGTAAGCCTAGTAGTCACAGGTCTAAGCATACCAGTCTCGACTCGATCGACACCATTTCAGGCTCTTCACCACAACTTAGAGGTAATGTGCTTATTAACACAGATCATGATGTTAGGGAAGATCGGCATTACCAAAATGATATACCGTTGCCTAAACCAAGATCAATGAGGAAGAAACATTCAAAGTCCTCATCGAGTCATGATGATGTTGAAAGCTCAGAAGATGCTCGTATTGTGAAGAGAATTTCAAGTAGTAGAAGAAAAGAAAGAAAAGGGTTACAGATTTTATTTGATGATGAGCACTACCATAGCCAAAGGGACGATGAGGAAAAAATGATGGATAAACTATTACTACATTATAGTAAAAAACCATCAGCCTATGATGTCGCAAAGTTAAGGAGGAAAAAGTCTAGATCCAACACTAGCAAATCTCCATCTCCACATCACGGAATCAAAGACGAGGTTGAAATAATAGCTCCTCCCATGAGATCAATTTCACTTCCAAACGATCAAAGTGGTGAATCAGAACCTAAGAAAGTATATGCGCGTGCCAACTCTTTTCAGCCTGATAATCAAGCTAAACATGTGCATCCCAAATTACCCGATTATGATGATTTGGCAGCAAGGTTTGCAGCACTACGAGGGCAGTGAATCTAGTGGCGCATGTTCATTTTCTAATGTGACTGATTAATTTGCGTATGCGTGGAAGGTAGGATTTTTCTGTTTGTTTTATGAGAGCAGGAAAAGAAGAGGTTCATACTGTCATCTCCCCCCGCGACTGGATTAGTGTAGAGAGTTGATTAAGTTGTATTTGTGACATATAATTCTGAGACAATACATGTAACATGTTTACATCTTATAACACCCCACACATTTTATAATTCCAAGCTCTATTACATCTGTGTCTGTTAGACAATGCATATCTGGATAGTATGTTGATGGTAAATCGTAATTTGTATTTTAAGTAGCAGATACATAGTAGTTTTAAGATAGTGATTCAGATTAGTATACAGACTCGTGTGAGAAAAATGTCTTCGTGAAGTTGTATTGAATGAGTCGCTAGGAAATAGCTTTGAGATTAGGTCTAAGAATTAGCTTTGAGATAGTCATTAACATTTTAAATATTTTGTTCTAACTCATTAAATGAGATCTTTTGGTTATACATGAGATTAAAAATAAAAGTTGCGTCTAAAATTTAGCTATTTAACAAATAAGATGGGGTGCTACTAAAGACAACAGGATATATTTTTGGTCAAAGCACTATGAATTTTCACTTCGTATTTAGTAATGCAAAGAGCATTAGATCAATGGGACCCCCTTACAGCTCTTTTAATTTAATTACTACTAGCAGGGTCCTCGCACAATACAGCTGCGGGCATCATGTAATTTAATTTTTTCGACTAATAATTTATTTTATTTGTACATTTTTTGGCAATAGTTTTACTGATTAGTTTTTTAAAGCAAAAGTTTGATGAAATTTTACCTAGTTTGTATTATTTTATTTATTATTTATTTTATTTTTTTTGTTTAGTAGTTTGCTTGGTTTGTACAATATGTGAACATATTTTAGTTTATTATGTTCTTTTTGACAATAAATTTATGGATATAAAAAATTTCGTTTAGCTCGTGTTCGTTCGGGCTCGAGCTCGTTGGCTCGTGTCCGTTCGGGCTCGAGCCCGTTTGACCAGTGCCCGTTCGGGCTTGAATATTTGTATAATATGCTTTATTATTTGTATTAGTGACATTTAATGGAGGAATTGTGTTTAAGTTGGTTGTACAATATGCTTGATAATTTATATTTCTTATGTAAGAGGTGTTTTAATAAGTGCATTAATTATATTTATTGACCAGTTAATTAATTGTATTTAATGTATATAATGATTTATTTATTGTATTAATGTTAGTATTAATTGTATGTTAGAATTAAAAATGAGGGGAATTTCTATAACTAGCATTGGTTGTTGTACTTATAGATTTAAAAGTTGTATTGCTTAATTTTAAGTATTTCTATTAATAGTAGACCTTCCTCCATTATAATATAGTATGTTAATTTACTTAAGTCACAACTTTTTTTTTTCTCTCTCTCGCTTATAATCAACTTTATTTCTTCTAATTTTTCTTTGTTTCATTCGCGAGTAAACGTTTTATATAAAACAAATAGTTGTGAAACTTTAAATAACTTGTGTTTTACAACACAAACGTTTTATACACACAACTACACAAGTAACTAAATACTAAGAGACTTATTATTTATCTTTTATAATATATTTATCTTTTATTTTGGGTTACGTTACTAAAATTTCAAAAAAAAAAAAAAAATGCGCATAAAATAATGGAGTTTTATTTTGTTCCTTTGGGTTATGCAACTTATAAAGTTATACGTATACATCATTGATTTTATAAAAATATATGTAAACATTACTGAACTTGTAAAAAGAACGACTCATGTTAATCCTTTTAATAAATATGTTTGTTGTTATTTATAAATTTCAAAATGAAAACACGACTTATCGTACTTATAAGTTATAATGCACGCATATGCATTCTTTAGACTTAAAATGATTTTAATCTTAGTTATTGATTTTTTTTAGATGTGTGGTGAGGATAAGTCTTTTAGTATATGAGAAAAGTTGTTTAGTATATAAAATAACTCTTCTCTTAATCAAATATTTTAAAACTGAAATTCGCTTTCAAGAGAGAGAGAGAGAGAAAAAAAAAAAAAAAAAACAAAAAAAAAAAAAACAAAACAAAACATACGAACGCATGTCTAAATTGAGATAATAAATTAGTGAAAATAGTTAAATGGAACTTTTTCGTCAAATGTAAAGTGGTTTTAATTATATTAATCAACAAAATTTTCTATCAAGTTCAAGTTTATTGAAAGAAAAGTAACAAATGTAAATTGACGTTGTAATTATATATAAACACGTGTAAAGAAAAGTAATAAAATGTTTTTATGTTAATTTATAATAAAATGTTTTTATGTTAATTCATTAAAATGCTTTTGAGTATAAGAGTTGCGATCCCCTAGAAAGGTGATCAAAATTAAAAAGCCTAAAAAGTGTTTCAATCCACTAAGCTAGTGCCATGTGTCCCCACCACTCTCTCCCTTTTTTCTTTAATGAGTAAATTACACCGTTCGTCCCTGTTGTTTGCCCAAAATAACACCGCAAGTCCCTCGGTTTTCATTTTTGCATCATGAGTCCTTATAATGAAGTTTGGTAACACCATCAGTCCCTATCTCTAACGATCGTTAGCTTTCTCCGTTAACTCCCCATATGTGCCTTCCATGTGAGGGTATAATCATCCGTTTTTGCATGTTTTCGTCTGTTTTTACACATTTTCGTCTGTATTTACATGGTTTCGTCGCTTTTTACATATTTTTGTTCGTTTTAACACGTTTTCGTTTATTTTTGCACGTTTTCGTCTATTTTTTGACGTTTTCGTTCGTTTTTAAATGTTTTCATCCATTTTGCATATTTTCGTCCATTTTCTCTGTTTTTGCATGTTTCTCTCTGCTTTTTCATGTTTTCGTTCGTTTTTACACGTTTTCATCCGTTTTTGCACGTTTTCGATCACCTTTACATGTTTTCGTCTGTTTTCGTCCGCTTTTGCATGTTTTCATCTGTTTTACACGTATTCATCTGTTTTTAAACGTTGTCGTCTGTTTTTGCATGTTTTCGCCTGTTTTTACACGTTTTCGTTCATTTTTGCACATTTTCGTTCGTTTTTGCATGTTTAATCGGCTTTTGCATGTGTTCATCTATTTTTACACGTTTTCTTCTGTGTAAAAATAGATGAAAATATGAAAAACAAACGGACTCGTGTAAAAATTGACGAAAACGTGTAAAATGGATGAATACGTGCAAAAAAGGACTAAAACGTGCATAAACGGACGGAAACGTGTATAAAACAGACGAAAACATGAAAAAAATGGATGAAACGTGTCAAACCAGACGAAAACATGTAAAACTAGACGAAAACATGTAAAACCAAATGAAAACGTGAAAAAAACAAAAGAAAACGTGTAAAAACGGACAAAAACGTGCAAAACAGACGAAAACGTGCAAAAACGGACAAAAATGTGTAAATTAGACGAAAACGTGCAAATAAAGGACGGAAACGTGCAAAAACAGACGAAAACATGCAAAAACGAACAGAAACGGGTAAAAAAGAACGAAATTATGCGAAAACGGATGAAAACATGCAAAAATGGACGAAAACGTGCGAAAACGGATGAAAACGTGTAAAAATAGATGAAAAGTGTGAAACGAACTAAAACTTGTAAAATTGACGAAAACGTGTATAAACAGACGAAAACGTGCAAAAACGGGCGATTATACCCTCACATGGAAGGCACACGTGGGGAGTTAACGGAGAAAGTTAACGATCGTTAGAGATAGGGACTGATGGTGTTACAAAACTTCATTATAAGGACTCATGATGCAAAAATAAAAACTGATGGACTTGCGGTGTTATTTTGGGCAAACCACAGGGACGAACAGTGTAATCTACTCTTCTTTAATATTTTTGGTTAGAGGGTATTTTGGTCATTTGACCAATTTTTTTTAATTCCACCTTAAATTTCAAATGCAAATAACTTTCAAACAACAAACTTTTACAAAAAACCGATTTCACCATAATTTTTAAAATTTAATCCTCTTTAATTTGGTATAAATCTTTTTAATTTTTACGAAACTTTTTTTTGACATATTCATTAGGTCATGATTTTCTTGAAAATTTTAGCATTTTCGGCTCTAATTTTGCCTAGTTTAAAGGCCGAATTTTGCAAAACTTAAAACACGAAAGTTGTAGCTTCTTGGCCATTGTTTTCCTAGAAATTTGAATCACTCAAATCCGATATGATACGAGTGAGATATCGCGCATTAAAGATGACGTCTTAGTCATATTTAGTGCACACAAAGTGTTTGATAAAATGACTAAAAGAGATTTTTCATATAAAAATACATTTAAATACACTAATTGGTCAAGTTATTTTCAGTTTAACAAAACTATCAGTTTGTTTTGTTAAATAGAATTGATGAACCCAAACATTTGATCAAATTGATGAACCTGAAAAAATTGATGAACTTGAAAAGAAATGTGATCAATTTGATGAACCCAAACATTTGATCAAATTTGATGAACCTGAAAAAATTGATGAACCTGTAATTGATGAACCTGAAATTTTATGAATCTGAAAAAATTGATGAACCCAAACATTTGATCAAATTTTATAAACCTGAAATTGATGAATCTGAAAAAATTGATGAAGCTGAAATTGATGAACCAAAGTAACTGATGAACAAAATATCTAACTGATGAACCTATAACCTATAACTTAACTGATGAACAAAACATAATCTAACTGATGAACCTAATAAGTAATAACCTAACTGATGAACCTAATAACCTAACTGATGAACTAAATGTATATTTTAAAAAAAATAATGATTAAAACCCATCACTTTTTGAATGTTACTGATGAAGAATATCAAAAATAACTGATGAACATTATTTTTTCGAAAACTGCTGAACGTTGTCAAAACTAACTAATGAACCATGTCAAAAATAACTAATGAACCATATAAAAAATAAGTGGTGAACCATATAAAAAATAAGTGATGAATGTTATTTTTTTCGAAAACTGCTGAACATTATAAAAAATAACTGATGAACTATGTCAAAAAATAACTGATGAACCATATAAAAAATAACTGATGAACCATATAAAAAATAAGTGATGAACGTTATTTTTTTCGACTGCTGAACATTATAAAAAAATAACTGATTAACGTTATAAAAAATAAGAACAATATAAAAAATAACTAATGAACAATATAAAAAATAGTTGATGAACAAAATTAACTAATGAATTCATGAATAACATGAACATTGTTATCTCTTGCTAACAAAATGTAACCTTATTAACTTTTAATTCAAAATGACAGAAAATAAAATAAAAATTCAACTGCTTTCTAAAATACTGTTACGTACGTATTCTTTTTTCTATTAAAAAATAGACTATCAAATTAGAACCACACAAATCAAATGCTATCTACTACAGTGATAAAACATATGAAGTATTTCATTCTCTTGTATCATTTTCCACATCTTCTTCCATTCCATTTTCTTCATCATTTCTTTCTTCTCTTCCATTTTTCTTCTTCTTCCATTTTTCTTTTTCGAGTTTTTCTTTAAGCTACAAGCTAGTGTTGTTAAATGCCCGTCAACAGTTGGGCGCGTTTCCCAGATCTGAAATGTCAAAAAGTAACCGTGAGATGGTGGCGTCGCCGTCGGTAAATGGCGGCGGAGGACAGATCTTACAACGGCGGTTACCGTTTATGTCGACTAAACCGCCGTTTGTTACGGTGGATGATTATCATCGGTTTAACGATCAGCAGCAAATGCTGGTTGTTGATGAAGGAATTACTGATCGTGAAAATGACGAGAATACCCCTACGACCTGACGCTTGTCTGTTTTTAGTTTCAGTTGTTGATCTGACGTTTTTTGGTTCAGTCATTGATCTAACGGTTCACATTACTTTTTAGCCTTTGTAAAACATTGACACTTTTTAAATGATCCGCAACCTTGAGTATAATATTACATGAAAGTTTGTGCAGTAATAAATATAAAGACTAAGTAATAAAAAACAAGTCAATAATTAGTAATTATTTTGGTGTATTTAGAATGACCCATAAGATATGCTGGTTATAATGCGAGACTAAAAAGTTAGGTTGCTTGCTAAAAAAATTAGTTTGACTATGCATATTAGCTTTGAAATAGTCGCACATATATTTTTTAGTAAAATATCTTATATTATATAAAGCTTAAGTGCCCTTATAAATGTAAAGGGGTCATAATAAATGTCCCAAGAATTGATTCTATCATATAAATCCTTCAACATTGATTCCAATCAACTCAAACATCTCAATTAGTATGTGCACATTGATTTCAAGCAACTCAAATATCCCAATTAATAGTAGTTAGTCTTTTTATATTCCTATCCATGAGTTACAAATATTTTATCAACTATATAATGTGTCAAAAACCACACACAACAAACCACACACAACAAACCACAATTTCCTCCACACCGCGTACATATAGGGCTACAACTTATGATGGCGGTAAAGTAAGCATCATATCATCTTACTTATTTAGCATATTAATTTATATTGTTTTATGTAAATTTCACGTGTGTTTTGTTTATGTAACAATGTAGGACATAAAAATGGTGCTTAGGAGGTTTGGTAGTAACATCATCTTCTCTAATGGTTTAAGATATCCTACACATCGTTGTCTTATCAATTAAGTGGAACATGCACGGACATTTTCAATTTGATCGAAAATGCAATATATTGATTAACTGTATTTAAGTTACTAACGATCAACTATATCTAATTGTTTTTTGCAGCGCGTCAAGAAGCATTAAAGAAAGAGATCGAAAAGTCACAAAATTTGTATCAAGAACAAAATATGCAAAAGGCCAATGAACAACAACGACAAAGACAAGAACAACAACAAGAAGAACAACGCCACGGCCACCAGTGAAATGAATATTTAGTATTCATATTAATAGTACGTTACAAATTAAACATGCAATATTTTACTTCATGTAATACCGATAAACGGGCTAATACTATTGATTTGTTAGCAAGTAAGTTTATTGAAAATAATGTGACGAGCATTCAATTTTTAGTCAATAATTATTACTACACTTTGTTGGTGCATTTTAATATTTTTGCTCTTAATATAGTTTTTTGTCTTGCGGTGTGTTAATGTCACTCTCTTAATTAAACATCTTGGAATATTGCCTGACTTTGATATTTGATATGACTGTGTAAATTATGTCAATGTTACATATTGAAAATAGAAGTATATAATAAAAACATCTTCACACTATCATCTTAACAATGAGAATCTTCTAAATCGAAGAAGTATATAAAGGATAAGAAAATTGTGTTTAGTTAAATGTCGGGTCTATTGATTGATTGGGGCGGGTTTATGATTCGGACTTGGGTCATTGGATCTGATTTTTTATTATACGAGTTATAATTTATACTCTTGAATACACTAATTACTTTAATGTTTTATGTTTTTATAGTTTTGTTAAAAAGGAAATTTGTTTATAGTTCGCTTTTAATAATGTCATTTATTTGAACAACGAAGTCTGTCTTTAAAAAAAATGAGAGTTTCAAACATGAACCGAAAATTAGTCCCGAACATTACGAAAAAAACAATTAGATCCAACATGTGTGCATTGCATGGGTCCTGAGGCAGTCCAAACATGTGTGCATCGCACGGGGATGAATATAAAAGGTCTCAAACATTAATGTCATTGCTTCATAGTTAAAATAATTTATGCAACTTATACATATTAAAAAATTACATGTGAAAAGACTCTTTTCAATGTAACATCTTGAAAAAAGTCTCTTCATATAAACTCTTTTAATGTCAATAAACTATTCTGTATATTTGGGCCTCACCATCATACTAACAACTCGACAATTTACACAATCATTTTCGCACGGGTTCTGAGGCAGCCCAAGTTGTTTATGATGAAAATTAGTGGCAAACATAATTTTTGACTCGACCCCAATTAAAACTGACAGAAATAAAGGCATCAACGTTTTTCATGTCATGCTAACAAAAGTTGTGATAACATCACAACGTAGGAACTTATTGACAAACAAAAGTTGTGGTAACATCACAACTTAGAAACTTATTGTCAATAAACTATTTTAAATGTGTGTCATACTTAGAAAAGGTGTGATACCACCACAATTTAAATATATAATGATGAAAATAAGTGCCGAAGCTTACATGTCAATAAACTATTTTAAATGTGTGCCATGCTTAGAAAAGGTGTGATACAATCACAACTTAGATATATAATGACAAAAATAAATGCCGAATATTACATATTAGTTTTATATCAAAATATAGGGATGTTACAATTTTGAGAATAAATACAAAATCTAAACTTTATAAATAACTATTAATATGTCATAAAAAGTTTAAATATAATGTTACAATCTTGAGAATAGATACAAAATATAAACTTTATAAATAACTACTAATATGCCATAAAAAGTTTAAATATAAAATTTACCGATCAACTAAGGTCATACTTACAAAAGTCTAATAACGAAAAAAATTACTGCACATTACAGTATGACCAATTAGATAGAGCCCGTGTGCAACGCACGAGTCTAAATTACTCGTTTTAAGTATAATATTAGCTTTGAGATAGTGACATAAACCTTAGTCATTATTTTCATCATTTTAATTGAGATCATTTGATTAAAAGGTGAACTACAACAACATGATGTAATGCAAGTGAAGAACGTGCTAGAAGGCGTTTTTTATGTGATGTGGAAGATTAGGAAATTTCAGAACCAATTGATTTTTTGCGCAAGCAATCCTAGAAGGGCGGTAATTTTTGATGATATTTTGTCTCATTTTTAAACTTGGATTTCTAATCGATGTAAATTCAAGTTCAACGGGATAACTTGGATGCAAACCAGAGATGCAGAACAACTATATCAAAAGAAGGTAATAGTTCAATTATTTGTCTGTTGGATCGATTTGCGTGTGTCTTGTACTTGCTAGCTTCTTACTAGCATTTTTAATAATAATAAAAAAAAAATAAATGCCGTTAAAAAAAAGTTCAATTATTTAAATGAGATTGGATAATTATAGAGGATGACGAAAGATATCTTATGAATTTGAAGATCAAAATTTTGAAGTTTAAACGTGACATTCCCTCTATGTACTATAGAGGGGGATTTCGAGCGCTGTGCCCAAAAAGGCAAAAAATAATAATAATAATAATAATAATAATAAATAAATCGGTGCCAAAATAATAAGGAACCCATTAAAATACAATTTCGGTGATAAAAAGCTGTTTTTGCAACAAATGCGACAGAAATATAAAAATGGCTAGGCCAAAACATAAAAAAATGACCAGCCCCAGACAAATACAATAACATTTAAAAAAAATATAGGCTCAAAAATTTCGGCCCATCAGGCCTAAAAGTATTAAAAAGTTACCAAACCCACCTTAAATTATGTGGAATATACGAAAGTCACATTAAATTTTTTACTATTTACCACATTTTTATAAAAAAAAAAACGCTACGCATGCCTCCGCATCAAAGCGCGGGCATATTCCCACTCGTTTTAATTATAGGGCGACACTAAAATTAAACATTATACTAAAGACTGAACCAATTGCATATGTAACATTGCTCACAATCTCACATCCTAAGAGCATTAGGTATCGTGAAGCCAAAGAGCTAGTGTTGTTCTCCAAAATCACTGCCACGTCAGCAAAACACAAAACGGCACCAGAAAACCTTTGGCACCACATTTTGTGCCGTTACCGTTGGCACCGGAAAATGTGATGCCATTCTCCATTAATTTTTATTTATTTATTTATTTCATTTCATTTACATAAAATAATTAGATCAAATAATTCAGATTCAAAATACGATTTCGAGTTCAAATTCAAATAATTCAAATTTAAATTTCAAAATTTGCCTATAAATACCCATTCACAGACTCATACACAACTCATTCACACACACTTTCTTAAAAATGTCTCGCAAAGATTTCTCCCAGCAATTTCCCAGACACCACGACTTCTCACAACAGTTCCCCAGTCACCATGACTTCTCCCAACAATCCCCAAGTGAACACGACTTCTCCCAGCAATTTCCCAGCTCCAACCTGATTCCAAATGAACCGGTTAACACTCCACTGGAAGATATCTCCCACCGAAAAATGAACCGGTTAACACTCCACCGGTTGTGGAACACCAACCCAATCCGCTTGGACTCACTGAAGATGAACTCCGACTACTTGAGCAGGATGAGGAAGTCAGGAGAGAAACAGAAGAAAGAGAACTACAAGAGGAAGTTGCTCGTATGGAGCAGGAAGCAAGGGAAGCCCAATACCGCCAGGACAACTTGTTTTACATCTTGGAAAGAGAGTATGAAGAGAACAGGATTGCTGAGGATTTTGAAGAATATTGGGACGAGGTAGAAAACTCAGACTTTTCGTTGTAATTTGTAGTTTCATTTTAATATTTAACGTATTTTCACTTCCGTGCCGTTTCATTTCAATAAAAGTTACTCTGTTTTGCTAGGTAATGCGAAACTTAAATAAAAGTTACACTACGAAAATTAAATAAAAGTTGCAATACGAAAATTAAATAAAACTTACAATACAGAATTTAAATAAAAGTTACACTACGAAATTTAACTAGTTTTGGCTTGGATTATTTGCCTTAATTCATGCTTTTCGGGCAAGGGAATAAGTCCACTTTCCCGTCAACATGTTCTTTGTACGACTACGGTAGTTGCGCTTCCTGGCTTCCGTGTTGTATGCGTCAAGAACTTTAAACGTATTCGAATTCATTTGTTGATCCGCACTCGTATTTGGATTCTCAGATATTTGAGTGTAACACTCTTCCAAAAGAGACTCCTCTTCTTGGGTCCAAATTCTACTCATTTTATATTGGAAGTGTGTGTGATTTGTTAGTGTATTTATAGGTAATTTAGTAAGTTAAAGATTTATTTTTTATTTATTTATTTTTTTTTTATTATTTTTAAAAAAATTTTGGGTTCAAAATCACTTCCAAACGGTCATATAACTGTTACCAAATGCTCCCTTTCTTCTCCCATTCAATTCCAACGTTTGAATTTGACCAAAAAAAAAAAAAAGAAAAAAAAACCCGAACGACGTGGGCTGGCAAATACGACGCAAGCATGAATGGCGCCAGGTTTGTAGTGGTGCGCCATTCTGCGTTTTGGGCTGATGGGTTTGGCGTCACCCAAAACGTGACGATACCACATGCTCTAACATAAATTCTTTAATTTGGTGACAAACATTAATTAAAATAGTTACATTATTGAGTTACAGCAACATAAAAGCATTTAAAATTATAACATGTAAAATTCTAATATTTTTGTAAACTAAAACATATCCACTATATATTTTACGGTTTTTACCTGAGCGTCAAATAAATAATATATGTTCTAAACTACGCCGCAACGTAAAGAGGTAACCTCCTCGTGATGTACATTTTCACACAACTATATCAATCTCCCACGATCATAATTACCTCACGGATATCGCTAGGCGTAAGACTTTTGTAGGTTTATCCCTCAATGATTTTGTAGTTTCATTAACTTAAGAAGACGTTGAATGTTTTTTAAACTGGTTTAATAAAAGATAAACTAAAGCTACAAACAAACTGAAAGTGCATCAACACTCATAGTTTTGGCATCTCTTGTGTTTTCTTTTGGAATGTCGGTAACTGCTACACTAATACATATGGAGTTGTGAAGATGCACGTGAAGGGAGCATGGGCCAAACAATTGAGTGAACACAAAGCAACAAACGGGAACCCCATCCTTAAATAATGTTTAACTTAAAACAAATTGTCATAAATTTATTTCATCAAAGTAGAATTTACATAGTGGTTGAAGGCAAACGAGCAACAAGCTGCGCCGCTAGCCTTTTTTGAATTACAAAACAGACGGAATATGTAAATAAGACTGTTATTCTCCTTTTCGTTCATGTATATAACCTTTTTGTGTTGTGTTGTGTTGTGTTTGTCATAATGAAAACAAGTAGGAGAAACCCGCCGTCTAGGTTGCACGGATACGGACACGGTTTTCGACACGAACACGGACACGGGGATACGGCAAAATCTAAAAATATAAGACACGGACAGGGCGTGGACACGGAAATTTTATATATATATATATATATATATATATATATATATATATATATATATATATATATATATATATAGGGGATAACATCCCTGCTGTAACACAGCAGGGAGTTACCTGCTGCACACACAAAAACCACCCCCCATGTTACTAAATGGTCCCTGAATGTTCATTTTGCAGCAAAAATGGTCCCTGACGAAGCTTTAAACAGCAGCGAATGATCACTGCTGTTACAGCAGTGATCATTTTCCCATATATATATATATATATATATATATGAGAACTTGCAATTCTTTTGTCCACTCCTTAAAAACACTTATCTGACATAAATAAATAAATATATAAAACCATAGTATATCTTTTTCCTTTCTTCTTGGCCAAGACAACCTGCAACCTACAAGTATATCTCCTTTTTTTTTTTTTTTTTTTTTTTTTTTTTTTTTTTTTTCAATAAAAATATCCAAATCCGTGTCCGGCCCAAACCGCACGTGGCACACAGCATGTGCTTGTCGGACACGTGTCCGAGGCGTGTCCGTGTCCGACACTGCCACTCCATACTTACAGGCGTGTCCGTGCTTCCTAGCCCGCCGCGCTGCAGCGGTGGTGTTCCGATGCAGGTTTGGTTTCCATTTTCTGTATGGATTTGGTTTTTCCTATTTGTGTATAGTTGTTCTTTCTCCTCTTCTTTCTAATTGTATCGTGGGTGGTATATTACTGTAGCTGTTTTTAGGTTTGCAAGTGGGCTAGCTGAATGAGCCAACAGAATATGAAGAAGCTCAAAAAATAAATTATTTTTATGGGGCACGACACTCAAGGCGGTGCCCCATAATATATATATATATATATATATATATATATATATATATGTATATATATATATATACATATATATATATATATACATATATATATATATATACATATATATATATATATATATATATATATATATATATATATATATATATATATATATATATATATATATATATAGTAAGGATCCAGTAAGAAGTAAATTAAAATAAGAAGTGGTGTGAAGTGACCAAAACCACGCATTTGAGATGCAGCGACTTGCATTAGATGCATTTCTATTCATATAGATGCAACATCTTGAGTTTCGAAAGTTAATTTGATGTATAGATAGTGCAAATTGATTTTCATGATTTCGGCACATGCAGAGGAACAAAAAACAAAAGAAATCATGAAATGCATCTAATATACATATATGCATCTGATTAAAAGCTAGAAAACACACTATGGTGCGTTATAATGCATCTAAGATTATATGGATGCATCTAATTTAGGTCGGTGCATCTCGGATTTTTGGTTATAGTTTTTTTTATTCCTTCTTATTTTAAGTAATCTTCTTATTTGATCCTGAATATATATATATATATATATATATATATATATATATATATATATATATATATATATATATATATATATATATATATATATATATATATATTCAGGATCAAATAAGAAGATTACTTAAAATAAGAATATATATATATATATATATATATATATATATATATATATATATATATATATATATATATATATATATATATATATATATACTAGCTTCATAACCCGCCCATCGGGCGGGTTCGCTTCATAATAATATGGATTAAGTGGACATAAATAAATATTGAAAAGCGGAATTCTAACTGGACTTAGATAAACAATGAATAAGGGAAAATATCTTAAACACAAAACTAACTTGTCGGTTTTATATTTAAATCGCTATGGGCGGGCATGACTTATAAGTCATGCCGATGGGCGAGTATGACTTATAAGGCCGCTTGATAGGCGGACATGACTTATAATTTTCGTTGTCATATTTTACTATAGCGAAAGAAAGCGGGTAAAAAAAGGTTGGAAAAGTTTCAAATAAAAAAATTAACTAACGGTTAATGAATTATGAACTTCGTAAAATAAATAAAGCTTGTATATTACGTTTGTTGTTGTTTTTTTTCATTGGCTATGCATGTGTATTTATTGTTTCCCATTACGTACACAAAATATAGAAAGAAACAATCCATTTTGTAGTTGGTCTTCAATAGATCCCCAATTTTAGTAGTAAATGAATATTTTTTTTTATCCTTCTCATTTTTATAGATTTATATCAAATATTTCAAATCCAAATCCTACACCAAATCCAAACCATCTACAAACTAAACGCTTACTTGTTAAAGCTCGAAACTCCCTAGATTTTTTTTTTTTTTTTTTTTTTTTTTTTGGCGAAAAAAGATAAATATATGAAATGAAATTCGTGATACAATGAGAAAGGAAAGAGTATTTCCTGACTATGATTACAACCACTGAACTTCCATCTAAACAAAACTTCATTACCTAACATAACTTGACCTACCCTAACCATTTGTACTTCTTAGATCAACAAACCTGCATAATAAAATTTATCGTTATTCTTTTATTTTCCATGCATATTGAAACAATTTACTTGAACTTATGAAGATGTGGTTGTTTTTCTTATGGTTTTCGGCCTTTAGTTTGAAGCAACTTCATTGAATAAGAATAACATAGAATGCATTTAGTACAATGCTACAAATGAACTTCCATATAGTTCGAAATCACATGACAAGAGCTTATTGGTAAAAGGACCCCATGCCACAGCAACTTTACACATATCTTTGTCCAGTTCCTCAAAAAAATTTACGAAATACATAAACGGGTGTTTGGCAAACTGTAAGAGCAACAATTTTGAACCGTTAACCCACTATAACAGCAACTTAAAGGACTATTATGTTCAGTTAACTTCAGAAAATACTCACCTGACTTGATTTTCAGAAGATCCAGTGTGATGTTTTAGTGTCTTTGTCCTAATTTATACCAACTGTTCCTTTCACAAACATTTCTTTCAATTCATATATTATTTTAAATGAAAGACCATGTCCAGATACACCTGATTGAATCTTATCCGCTACCCAACCCGCTGCCTATTTTGACACCTCTAACTTTTTAAATCCTTTTCACGATAAATTGCAACCTATAGAATCACATCAACCACACAAAGAAATAGCTACTGGAATGAAACTAATTGAAATATGCATTTCATTATACAGCTAATTAAGTGAAACAATCATGGGGGCATTTCACAGTTGAGTTAGTTATAAATTATGGTTACCATGACTCATAGGTTCGTCAAAATAAGTTTCCCTATTTTGCTCAAGGACACTATGAAAATAAATAGTAGCAGCTTGTCCACAAACTAAGGGACACGATGTAAAGATTTAGTTTAGTTAAATTCAATTACACCAGAATTAACTTCAAAAGTTACCATCTGATCATCCCGTTATAAAGTCGTCAAAATAAGTTTCCCTATTTTGCTCAAGGACACTATAAAAATAAATAGTAGCAGCTTGTCCACAAACTAATGGACACGATGTAAAGATTTAGTTTAGTTAAATTCAATTACACCAACACTTATTGAAGTTCTGATTGTTAACTTAACTAACCTGGAGAAGTTCAATAACCATTAGTTCTTAGAACCTGAAAACCCACCACAGTGTCGTCGACATCTTGTACCATTTTCGCTCCAATTCCTTCAAAACTTATTGCTGACATATTTCCCCCATGCAAGTACTTATTAACTGCAGGAATAATAAGAAACTCCATCTGGGAACAACATAGTACATACACTCAGACTACAGAAATAGGAAAAGTTCACTTGTTTATATAATTAGAGGTTTTAAAAACTATTAAGGTACCTTTTCCGAGTGTGATATATGCCCAAATCCTAGTTTGATCTGCATAAAATGAGAAGAAAAAGTCAGCCACTTTCAGAGGTTCCGTTAATGTAGTGAAGATTAAAAAAGAGTGAGATACTTTGACGTGGAGGTAATGATCTCGATTATTGGATGATAATATCGCCCCACAAGTCACTTGATTACAGAGAGAATATGTTGATTCATTGTAAGATCCCAACTTTGCTGTTGTTGCATTTCTTCATACCATAAACTTCTACAGCAAAAAACTACTCGAATGTAAAAGCATATATAACCAGATGAAGAAAAATCTATTGCATACCGGGAACGCCAAGTCAAGTAGTGTCGTATGACTGCTCCCAAACTTCGTGAACAATAACCCTCCCGGATGAGACTGCAATTTTTTTAGCAAGTTAGAGGATTGAATATTATGAGATGTAGAAAATATAGTTAAATGTGCGTGTATGTATACGTCAAGAATTTAGAATGGCCACTGCTTACTTTTTCCTTGCGACTGTCCAACTGAGTGTGTGAAATGATGACAACGACATTCCCGGGTAGGCTCTCGAGCTTACTTTTAAAGGAGCCTTAGGCCTATGTATTTCCCAGCATAGATTTCTCTATATCTTTCACAAACAAAAGCAAAGAACCGTTCTTGCTTTCTTTAACTACTGAACCACTTAATATCACTTAACTGATAAACTAATGTACCAGATCGTCTCACCTCAAAAAGTTCATTAATGGCAAGCTTCTCGATGTCGTCAGCACTCGAAGAAATCAAGTCGAAGTGTATCAGCTGCATATAATCCAAAAAAAAAGAAGTATTACATCAATCTACATCTCACTAATGATAAGCAGTGACTAAAAGACATTCCACAATAACCAATAGATGCATGTTCTGTAATTACCAGAACAGAAAAACCCATGATCTTCCTCACAAAGTCCTCCAAGATCATTGCCTTCTTGAACTGACCTATCGAAAATAACACCAATCTTGGAAGATCCATTTTCTTCAAATGGAGGTAAAACTTTGCCCTTGTAACCATACGCGAGGCCCCTAACAAACGCAAACAAATATGAAGTACATATCATATGATATATAAACAGCACAGATAAACTTCTCCGAATAGTAGAGCTTAGAAAATCAAATATATGAAAGTGTAGTATCATTTTAAGTAGAAGTTGAGTACCTTAATGGAGCCTGCAGAGGAGAAAACCCAGACAAGGAACCGACATACTTAACTCTGTCACCTGCATAAATAGACAGTTCTCATGCCACGGAGTCCACAAACATAAAAGGATGCCATTTCAGCCCATTTACTTATAAATTGGATCGATTTGTGTCATGCTTTATTCCTGATCAAATTAAAAAAAAAAAAAAAAAAAAAAAAAAAAAAAAAAAAAAAAAAAAAAAAAAAAAAACATGCTTTCACCCATTACCCAACACGCACATCAACCTACCTCTAGTTAACAATATCTAAAGCCTAATGCTAAGAAACCAAAGTAGCAAAATCGGGAAAAGGGTCAAATATAGAATTGCAAAACTTTGTATACAGCTTAAAAGTAGAAAATACCTTTCTTAAAGGTGTAGGTTTTTGAGGTGGCAGTAGATGCCTCCTGTTTTGGCTGATGAGCATGAGAGCATGTAGTAGATCCAGCAACTATATCAGCCTCGACTCTTGATGTTGGTTTCCAAGAGTGCAGAACCCCCGACTGTGGAGCACGTTTAGTAAAGACACTTGCTCTTTCGGGCCTACTACTCTCCTTTACTGAAGTGTCAACTTCCTTAGCAGCTGATCCTTGGTATATTATATAGGGGATAATAAAAATTAGTGGGTCGTATATGATTACAAAAATCAAATTATCTTAATAACAATCTAGCTTGTGTATAGAACGTTTCAGGAGTCCGTGCATTAAGATACACTTTCAGCAAATTTCGACCCGTTCCTCATAAACCCTTTATGAGTAACTGCATTTATGGGTTCAAACTTCAAATTCTAGGCCTTGTGAGCCAAAAATAGTTACATTCATTCCATTTTTCATAAGGTCAGTTTGAAGCTCTCTTCTTAGGATTTCAGGAGACATCTCAGCTCTAAACTTATGTATGGATGGCAACGATGAAGAAGAACAAATCAAGATATCCTATCTTATCTAGCTAGTTATAATAATATGCTAAAAGGGTGTTTGGATTGTTTATCTAGCTAGATCTATGAATAAATATTTTCAAGAGACTTTGTAATACATTATGCTTCTTTAAGATGATATACCCAAATTTAATAAGCAGTTTCGGAGTTGATTGTTAGAGACTTCAAAAATATAAGTTTCACATGAGAAGCAACTCAAAACACTATATAGACATGTACATCAAATTGTGTTAAGCCTGATAATTCACTTGCATTTTTTTATCTCATTTAAGATATGCAGTTTTTTATCTCATTTATTCCTAAACACCACTAATTTGAGTTGGTTTTTTTGTTTTTTTTGTTTTTTTTGTTTTTTTTTTTTTTGTTTTTTTTAAAAGGATAAGCAACCCCAAACACCCCATAAATGGAGACAACAACAAATAATAACAATGAGGTTAAAAAGAACTAACCTCTTGCAAGACCATAAACAAACTGAAGCCATGCCTATTCTTCACGTAATCAAACTTCAATGGATATAAAGGTGGCTTATAATGAATGAGAATCTAGCATTTTCAAATCATATAATATAAAAAACATAGTAGTTAACATGCATGTTTAGATGGTTCATAATCACCTATTCACCTCTCATGTCATAATTTCAAGGCATATTTTAGCAGATTAAGTTATGAATGGTTGATGTTAAGTAGCAACGACGAACTGTTTCATGACTTGACCAATAGCTATGCCGATTCTGAAAAGATGGGATGACCCTATTCATCATTCACTCTTATACTAACTTTTAAATCTTGATTTAATGTTGTTTTCAAATAAAAAACCTCAAGTAAACAACTTAATGCAATAATTGGCACCACACAAATACCAAACTTCTTAATCATCTTAGTTTTTGTTCCTTTTGATAGGTCCAAGTTTCTAAATTGATGTATTCATGCTCCTTATAAATCAATGTAATTAGTACAATGCTGAACCAGATTATGATATGAAAAAAAAGAGCTAAGTCAAGTTAGATCATAAGCCCAAAAATAGGCTCAAACTGTAAACTCCTCAAAACACAACAAAACAATGAACACAACATAACAAATTCAACTTAATTTATCGTGAAAGATACTTTGATATTGACTTTACCTCTCATATAGTTGTATCATTCTTTCCCCTACGGAAAAGTTTCACAGCAGAATTCTTAACTAAGTATCTCACTGGAAATGTGCAGAATGGGTTGTTGGGCCCGCTGGAATTAGTTAAATCTAGAAAAATGGCAAATGACAATTCTATAATGTTGATGCAAAGTGGTCATTATTGTAGTTTAAAATTTAAATGTTCATTTATTTTTAGGGGTGTAAATGAGCAACACTGTTTTCGCGGGGGTCGGATCAATAAAAGCTCAAAATGATCGAGTCCAAATGACCTCGAGCGTCTGTTTGAGCCTAGTTTGAGACTCATTCCAAAACTGAGCTCCAGTATCCAAACCTCGACCGGGCTTGCAAGCAAGGATAGTAAAATGATGGTACCCTTAAAAGATGTATTGACCTCCATTTGCTCAGACCATACAATAGCTCTTTGATATACTTTCCGCACAGCAAGCATCCTTTATGAATCTTCTTGCGGATTTTGAGCCTGCACCATCATATTCGAGACATGTAAACACAAAAGGTGATCAAAAAGTTAAATTTTGTGTATAACTTACTAACCGGTAACGATTTTAAGAGGTTTATGTAATCGGTCCACACAGGACCAGAAGTAATATCGAATCCTGATCACAAAAAAAAAAAAAAAAAAAAAAAAAAAAAAAAAAAAAAAAAAAATCACACACACATAAATCAACATAAAGAAACGGGGGTTATATACTAAAGTTCGGAAAATAAACAATCGGTAGATTAACATACCAACATACTCAAGCATGAAATCGTAAGATTTCCTGGTTTCCTCTTGAACCTCTGACCCCTTCTTGTCATTGGCTAGCCTGATAAAGTTGATATAGCACCGCCTGCAACATAAATAAATAATAAATAATTGTAACATATATCATATAAAAAACATATTAGCAGCATTCGATTAAAAAGCTCGCCAAAACCTACATTGGCACCCTGTGTATCAGCAGCACCCCAACTGTATACAACTCATGCATTGGAATTCCTCATTTTCATAGTCGAGGTCGAGAATTCACTAAGGTTGTCCGTGCACATAACAACGCAGCAACACAATATCTTACCTACCAAAAAAATACCATGTAAATTTAATACACAAATATTTCAAAATTAAAGATTTTAACAAAATAAGTTTACCATATTGCAACTGGATTGGAAAATTGCATAATCAAGATAGGATATAAATGATTGTGCCATTGAACAAATATCAACTTGCCATATTTTTTTTTATCTTTTTGTTTTTGGCCTTTCTTCACCGGCGTCAACCATTCAATGTACATCAGCAACAACAAAGAAATACAAATCGAAACCTTATAGGAAATAACTTTCCGACGTTAACAATTAGGGGTCGTCATGGCATAAATGATTATAATGGAGACGCTATGTAAATTTAATTGTAAACATAACTTAAAAACACTTTTCCTAAAACTAATCAGTACCTTGTAAACGATTGCCAATAGAAGCAATAATAGCAATGAATTCAGCTCCATTTGTCTTGTCAAACATGTATACACATTAGCACTTATTGAATCGTCAAAACCCTTATTAAAACTTGATTCGAATCTTAACCATCAATTAATCAAATAAAATTGATAATTTCAAAAACTTGAAATTAAGCATATCATGAAAAGATTAAATTAAACAGAAAACTACAATCAATCATACCTTATATAGTTGTTGATACTACACTGGTCAATCATCAAATCAATAACATGGATCCTCCAACTCAAAAAGATCAAATTAAGCAAAACCAACCAAAAAGATCACATTTTTATAATCAAAATACTTATAAATTAAAGAAAAATAATAAAGAAAAAGGATAATAAAAAGAAAAGAAACATATCTTCTTTAGGACCATGTAAGAGAACATAAAACTCCTGCATACCATCATTCACCATTTCAACTTTATAATCATCCATCATCCTGTTTAATCAAAATCCATAATCAAGTTACAATCTTTATAAAATAGATGTCGTAACTAAATTTGTATAAACTTTCTGAATGAAATAAATAAATAAATCAATAACATGGATCCTTGAGAATTGTTCATTAGAAGAATAAGTAAACAAAAAGGTTACGAACTACATACCTTTGACCGGCCAGCCTAATTCAATCAATCATAACAAAAATTAAAACCTAAAAGTTAACACAAAGAAACTTTAGATTCAATTGAAAAAAAATTGAAATCAGACAAACCTTGGTTTCATACTCATGACTTGCATTGAGGATGAGACTGTCTTTGTTATCGATTATAACAAATGACCGAAAAAAAAGAATGATTACCTTCGGCATTTATAGATAAAAATTAGGGTTTAGGAATTTGAATTGATTTGAATGATTAAATTGGAATCGATTCAAAATTAGTGACTGAAATCAGGAAACCGTAATCCATGTGATATGATTTTCAAATGTATAACTGATTGAAGTGATTAATGGTGAGAGGATTAAGGAAACCGTATATCTATCTACATAAAAGCGGATTCAGAGAAATTAGGGGGAAAAAATTGTGTGTGTTGAAAAGGAAATAGATACATGTAACGCCTACATTCAAGCACTTATGGTTTTTGTTTTTCAAATACATTCACAAAAACCACTTTGTTCTAGTGGTTTCATTGATGGTTATTTACATGAGAGACCGGGGTTCGATTCTTGTAAGTGTGATATTTTTTAACACATTTCCGGAAATTTACTGAAATTGGAGTGCTGACTGGGTATTCCACGTAGGTGATTGATGCTAAACCGTCAACTTATATTAACCAAAGAATGGTCAACAGGGTCAAACAGCCTAGAGTCAATGCTCCGCGGAAGTATAGTGTTTCCCCGGGTCGTTATGTCCCGACGAGGTGTGATGGTAATCGAAACGGGTTTGTGATCGGGTGAATTTGGACGGGAAAGGGTATAAGTGAGTTGTGATTGTTTACACTACTAAAATATAAAAGAAAATAGCTTAAGTAAGTTATATTAACAAGTACGTAAAACTAGAAAACCCAGAATCGTTTAAAACTTAAAACGCGTACGTTCACATTTGAATAAAACGTAAACGTACAAAATAAAAAGTGAAAACGGAAATCTGAAAACACCCAGGGGGTGAAAATGACTTTTTTACAAACTAAAAGATAAAAGAAATTTTTTAGAAAAAGAAAATAAATTTTAACACTAATTAATTATTTAATATTAATTAATTACTAATTATTAATATTTAAACAACTTAAATATAATACGATATTATTTAAACACTAGAAAAATGAAAATAAAATTTCTAAAAATATAAAATAACTAAAAATAAGTTTTAAAATTAAAACTTAGTGTTTTTGTCTTTTTGTGGATTTTCTATTAATTAATTACTAATTAATTATTAATTATCTAATTAAACTATTTTAAATTAAGAAAAATAGAAAATGAACAGTAAAAATTACAAGAAAATTTCTAAAATTATTTTACATTATATAAAAACTAGGTTTTACTTAATAAAAACTAATTATGCTATTTTAAACTAATTATTAATTAATAATTAATAAAACTAAGATTGATTCTAATAAATACTAAATGATAAAATAAAAATCTGAGAAAATTACTATAAATACTTTAATATAAGAGGAATTTAAGAAAAATATAAAATAGCTAAGTACTTAATAAAAATTTAAAAATAAAAATAAAAATTAAATTACATTAAATAGAAACTATCACTTAATATTAATTTTTTTTTTTTTTTTTTTTTTTTTTTTTTTTTTTTTTTTAATTTTACAAACATATTTTATAACTAAATACTAACAACTTTTGTGAAAACAAGTTTTCTACAACTTAAAATTAAGCTGAGAGCAAGCTAAAAGTTGAGATAGTTGACTTTGGTCAACTGTGGAGGGAAGTAAGCCAAAATGGGCCTAAGTGGGACCCACTCTTGCTAATTCTGATCTAAATAAGCTAATGGGACATGAATAAGCTGGAAAAGGTACTTGGAGTTCACAAAATAAGCAAATAAGCCACAAATAAGCACATTGCACATCTCTTGGATGCACAGAAATGGGACAGGTTTGAGTAGCCAAATCAGGTGGGTCCCAGTGGGTTTGAGGTCAAACCAAAGGTCAAACCATGAAGTGTGGTAAGAGGGGGGTTGAAGGGAACAACATTTGTGGCTTGGGGCCCACTATGTAACAAGATACAAGCTTGGAAACTTGGGTATGTACACTGGGTGAATCAGCTTATGGTATGCAATGAACAAAAAGAAATGGACATGCAGCCCTGTAGAATAAGCTCATAAACATGAGATAAGCCCAGAACCTCAAATAACAGCTTATTAGTTTTCTAAAAAAGCCAATTACTAGGTTGTGGGCCCACTATTGAATAAGCTAAAGACTTTGGAAATTTGGCTGTTGAGACAGATAACATGGTGCAGGGCATATCATTGCCCTGCAAGCTACTTTAAGTAGTTAAATAAGCTTTGAATAAAAATTACAAAAATAAAGAAATTGTGGGATTCCACAGATGAGCTGACAAGTTACAACATATAAAAAACTCAGGGTCTGAATCACACTACAAAATTCCCTAAAAATCTTACAAGATTTGAGAAAATTGAAAATAGGCAAATTTGACTTTTATGTTATGAACTATAGTTTGACTAATTTGAGATTTGGTTGATTCCTAACAACTGAAAAGGATGTAATTAGCTAAATTAAAAATAAATTAAGCTATAGAAACACTTTATATAGAGATTTGGTGAGAGTTAGAATTCAAAATCCTCAACAGTTGATGAATCAATGAGCTGAAACAAAGATTTTGACTTTTAATCCTATGACTATTGGATTTTAAAACTAATATGACCTAGACTAACCCTATGTGACATAACAAAACCAAAAACAACAAGACTGTCACTCTTGAACCTAGCTTAAAGAGCTAATCCAAACACCCCTTATTGCACTGTCAGTTTTCAGTTTCCAAAGGAAACCAAAATTTTCTGAGGTAAAATGGAACATGCTAGTTTGAAACAAGTTTGTGAACACCTAAGAATCATAATTTTAGTGCCAAAAAGCAGTTACCAATAAGCTAATTATCAAAAGCTAAAATGAGCTAATCTCCACAGTTAAAATGAGAATCCAATGAAAACACAAACAAACTATAAGAATTGCACATTAAAGTATCTAATAAGCAAAATCAAACTAACAAACAGTAAATAAGCACTAAATAAGCTAAGGTTACAGTAACCTGTACAAATGAAGTTAAGGAATGAACTCACAAATGCTTCCTGTTCAATTCAAAGGGTACCAAAACCATGTAACAATCCTATTGGCTTCCCATGAAGCTCTAAACCAAGCTAACCATCTTCCACTGTCCTTCTTCTTGATTATTTTTATTTTTATATTTTTTTTTTATTTTCTGTATTTTTTTTTCTATTCTTAGTGAAACTGAAACTTGTAATGAGATTGGAATTTTAAAACTGAAGACTTATATTATTCAAAAGAAAGCAAATTACAACTAGAGGTTCAACTGAAATGTAAAGTTACAATAAATTCGACATAATTGAAAATTGAGCTAAAATCTACTACTACTCCTTCACAGCTTTTCTTTCTTTTAAATGGCCTTCAAATTAGGGTTCCGGGGGTTCCACTAGCTCTTTCCCAGCATTCTTCTCAGCCTTTGGATAAGTGCAATTCAATCTGGACCATTGAAAGGTTTTGGCGCCAAAATGGTCGTTGTCTTTTTCTCTGATTATTGGTGCCAGGGGGAGAGCTTTGGAGTTTAGCACTTGTTTGGTTAGGCAAGGGGGGGGGGGAGAGTGTTGCAGGAGTGAAGGTAGGCTAGGGGGTGATGATGGTTTTGTTGTGGGGTTGCAGGGATAAGGGTGAGGTGGAGGCAGAGGTGGAAGGGGGTGGTCAATGGAGTCAAAGGTTAGGGGGTCAAAGGTTGACCCTGGGTGGAAATAATAAAAACGGGAGGAGTAAATATTATGGGTGTGGGCTTGTGAGTGTGTGTTTTGGGCTTGGGATTGGGTAGGGTAGTGTGTGTGGGCTGGATTGGATTAGGATGGGGTGGTGTTGGGTAATTTTATTAAAGGGTGTAGTTTGGTTATAATAGCAAAACACAAGGACCACATTTGTAAAGCTGAAAATTGAGGGGGCTGGTTTTGTCATTTTTCCCATAGTATCACAAGGACTAAGTATGCCACATATTGAATTCCAAAAGGTTATAAATGTTATTTTTCACTTTTAAAATTCTCGAGGACCAAATCTGTCATTTTTCAAAGTCCAGGGACCATTTGTGTAATTTTCTCAAAATTTTCACCCAAGGATCATTTTTTATAATTTTTGACTTTTCTATGCCTTGGGTTGACTTTTCTTTCGTTTTGAACTTCCAGGGACTAGTTTTGTCAATTTTTGAAACTTGAGGGACTGAAACTGCCAATTATGCAAACTTTGTTCGTTTTTCATTTGTTTTTAAACATTTTGCATCTAAAACGTATAAAACACAATTTTGTAATATTTTTAGTATTTTGATGCATTACTGAGTGTTTTTGGACGTTTTGGCAGTTCATATACGATAAAAATGATGAGTATTTACACACTCATCAGTAGGCAATCGAAATATTAAAATGTTGCTGACTGGACAATAGACATGATGAGTCAGCATTATTTGCTTCATGTACAACCTTCAAAGCATCAAGTGCAACTCAAAGTTAGCCTCTTATATATATATATATATATATATATATATATATATATATATATATATATATAGAATATTATGTCCACTAGGGTGTTCAGTGTTTGGTCTGATACTGAATAAATTGAAAAATAAATCAGACTGAAATCGAATAAAACATATGCGAATTTTTAAATGGTGCATAATTTAGTTCAAATTGAACCGAATTATTTAGTTAATACAGTATTTGATTTGACAAAAATATAGCCGAACCAAACCGAAACAACCAATATCTATATATATACAGAAAAGTTAAATTATACATGTGGAAAACTAGAAGGGGGGTTGAATAGTTTACCGTTTAAAAACTTTAAACTTGTTGTATCAAATGTCCATTTTTAGTTTGTTCTAATATGAAAGATGTTACTTGTAGTTTATGACTTAAAACATGTTATCACACAAGTACAATCAACAAGTCAAAACACAAACAATCACATAACGTAAACATTAAAGTAAAGCAATAAGTAAAAGGAAAGTGCAAACCGAACACGAGGATTTATAGTGGTTCGGTCATGGATCTCCTCTCCGCCCTACTCCACTCCTCGAGTAC
The DNA here is from genome assembly GCA_030686995.1 of Artemisia argyi. Lineage (NCBI taxonomy): Eukaryota > Viridiplantae > Streptophyta > Magnoliopsida > Asterales > Asteraceae > Artemisia > Artemisia argyi. Next base: position 104,521,037 of record CM060677.1, read on the forward strand.
CCAACTCGAGAGTTACTTCACTAGATCAACAACCTCCCTTCTCGGCGGAGAAAACCTTACAATCGTCGCTTACACTTTATTCGGTACAAAGCTAGATACTGAGTTCTTTTACAAGGTACAACCACTCCTATCGTCGCTTATACAATATTTCTGACACTAAGCTAGATGTCGAGTTCTTTACCAAGGTTACAACCACTCCCGATAATTCTTTTATAAGGGTACAACAACTCCCGCTATGTTTTGTGGCCCAACATAAAAACCTTGTGTTTTATGGCACAAACACATAAACCATCTAATCTATATTGTTATGATACAATGATGATCCATGACATAAAAGCCTAATGGATATGCATGCCTAATCTACATGAACTTCTTGAATAAGAAGTCTTCAATCATTGAGGATGTCAAGTGCCCTTGAATCTTCATATGTTGGAATGCTTTAATGAATGTTGACTTCAAGATCTTGTAACCTTCTTGGTGGATCATGAAGTATGATATGCTTACAACAAAGATGAATGTTAGAAGCATTATGATCATTATTGAAAGGGTGACTCATGTGTGTTTCTACATTGTTTGCTACTGATCTTGATATGTGTTTTTTGATGGAGAGAAAGTATGTTCAAAGTCATCGAGAGAAAAACTAGCAAGTGGTTTGATATTTATAGCAAAACTAAACAGCAGGTCTGGCGGATATGGCAGAACCCTCAGATGGGTTCCGCCCGTGTACCTCCAGGGTTCCGCCAGGCTGACAGTAGGTTTTGCAATAAATCTTTCCAAATCAACCAAAGTCACATCAACTAAATTCTAGTCAAACACACATTGAATCAAAGTAGAATGCTTCCAAAGATGTGTAAGAGGTCTTATGGAAAGTCAAACACTCAACCTTTCCATAAATGCATATGATGTGATGTATATATATGTTTCTATTTTAAGATTAAGAAATATATATGAAAGTAAACTTGTAAAATGTATATATTACCTAAGTAATGTTGTTATAGTAAGTTAATGAGTCATTCTAATATTACTTTAACACCTAAAGTGGCACTTTTTCTATTTGACACCTAAAGTGGCACTTTTTCTATTTGACACCTAAAGTGCACTTTGACACCTAAAATACTTAAAGACCCTAAAAGTATTTTAGTCATTCTAAATGGTTGGTCAAGGGGTTTAATCATAATGCTACATAACAAACATGTACGAACCTTTGTTGTAGCATACGATGACTCGAGACGTTGAGAGGTGTTGAATGTTTGTTGAGACAAAGTATGATTACAAGTAACTTGTACATTTTACGTTATGTATCAAGTTATACGTTTGTCATCAATCAAAAACAAACGAGAATATATAGATTAAATATCGTAATATTTGCACTAACAATCTCCCCCTTTTTGATGATGACAAAATATGTAAACGTGATAGAACGCAAAATGTAAAAAATTACTTGTGTCCGTAAAACTTACTTGTATCCGCAACACTTGTATCCGCAACACCTTCTACATTTCCTTCTCCGTTTACACTCTTCTCCCCCTTTTGTCGAAACAAAAAGGGGTGTGTCCTTGGAGTTAATTTAATTTCTCCCCGAAATGGCTAGCTTGCATCATCCCTAGTGAAGTTAATTCTTCAACTCCAATTTCCTAAGGTTGTTGCGTCCCTTAGGTTGTTAGCGAATCCATGGAGCAAATTAAGTTCCTTGACCTACATCAAGGTTAGTGTTGTGCAACATAAAAATTATACGAAAAATGCATGATGAATAAAATGCATGTTGGACTATGTTGACTTATCTCCTTCTTTTTGTCGAAACACAAAAGTGTGTCGAAGAATGAGAATAAAGATAAATGCGTGCATGCTTCCCATAGATTGTAGCTCCCCCTTGATCAATACTCCCCATTGCTAGGGTCCCAACGTATATGACACAAGAAATAAGAAAGCTACAAAGACAAAGGTTAGTGCATGATTAGCTCCCCCTTGATCAATACTCCCCGTTGCTAGGGTACCAACGTATATGATGCAAGGATGAAGAATCCTACAAAATAAAGGTTAGTATAAGACAATGATTTTCCTATGCTTGACGAAAGCTCCGCTTGTTTTAGGGCGTCAATATGAACCTACAAAACAAAAGTTAGTATAGTGGAAGTTTTGTCTTTAGACAAGCATGTCCTCTACAACAACGTGTATAGAAGATGCAATATGAGTGCTTGATGGATATTCCTCCTACGTCAAGAAGCACCTATAATGAAAAAAGGAAAATATTTGATGAGGCGAAAAATGAACCATTTTTAGTGGGTCATTTAAGCCCGGAATTGAATTTATTTGATCAAATATTGCCCTAAAACGTTCCTTTTGTGATTTTAGGTACTTTGGGAGTGAATTCTGGAAAATGAAGCATTTTGGACGTTTTTGGAGCATAAAAGTGAAGAAAACGGCAAAGTCTTAATTTTCCTTGCTGGGAACAGTAGATGACGGTGTCAAGAAGGATTTGTATGACGGCGTCAAGAGCAAAATGGATGACGGCCCAGAGAAAACATGACGGCGTCAGAAGTAGGGCGTCAAGAGTAAATTTGGTGACGGCCTGGAGCAGAATTACACATGACGGCGTCAGCTCTAGATCTATGCAGTCCGAGAACTTTATTGGCGGCGAGATGACGGCGTCAGATTTTTCCTCTTGACGCCGTCACCTCACAAAATCTATATATACTTTTCTATTTTTCATTCATTAAGAGAGGAACTTGTGTGGAGAATACTAGGGCCGAACCTAATAAACCCTAGGTCGTTTGTAACAGTATTTTCAAGGGTTTTCACCCCTTGAAACCCTTCATGTTCAATTGAGATAAGTTTTCTTCCAATTCATTCAATATGTCTATGTGTTGTTTGAATATATCTTATGCTTGTCTTGAATTTAACATGCTAGGCTAGATCTATCATGTGTTTGCTTAGATGTAATGAAACCTAGATGTTGATTATAGGTTGATTGCTTGTTTATAGTTGTAATGGATGAATGATTTCAATGTTAGGCTTAAGAAAACTGGCAGATCTCCATTGTGTAACATGCTTGAACGTCTTAAGAAACATGAACCGATGTGTACTAGGTTTTTATGGTTGTATTTAATGCATGAGCAAATTTTAGTGATCCCATGTTAGGAGCTTTTTAGCCGGCTTGACATAGGAGTGAAGTAGGCGCTTATAGGATTGGGGAAGTAAGTACGCCACCCCATGAATGGTATTAAGGAATACAATCCGTCATCCACGCAACTGTAACAAGTAATTAACCTGTAAAAGATATCTAGGGAGTAGTGAAATCTAAGTAAACACATTTCTCCCATATATTGCTCACACCTCTATCTTAATTTAGTTTATTTTCATTTTTGTTATTTTATTTTGATTGCATCTGTAGTTATTGGGTTAGTTGACTAGCAACTAATTCCGCCCACTCCTCTAAAAACTGAGATTTTAATTGCTTTTATAAAATATAAAAAAATACAAAAAGAATCATCCCTCACCTCTAGAACTAGTTTTTAGGTTTTCTAATCCTAGCGACACTATTCCTGAGTAGAACGATCAATCCCTCGGTACTTGTCATTATACTATACTACATCGATCAGGTACACTGCCTGGTGGGGGTTGTAAGCTTCTCGAGATCCCTCGAGAGGTAAAGCCTGGTGCAATTCCCACGCATCAAGTTTTTGGCGCCGCAGCCCGAGGAATAGTTATTGTTTAGGTTAGAATCTCTTTTTATTAGGTCTACTTGCTAGATTCCTTTCTAGTAATATTTTATTTTTATTTTTAGGTCTTCTTTAGTCTATCTTATTTCTTTGTGTTTTTGTTCGTAACTCTTTACCATCCGACATCATGGAAGGTGGTAACATCTTTGAACCCATCAACCCACCACAACAAGACCACCCACAAAACCCACCACTAGCAAACCAACCTCTTAGGCCCCGAACCCTAGGAGAGCACTCCCGACCTAGCCACCAAGGCTATCGAAATATCATTGAGCTCACCCAAGGAGCCAATGTGTCTCCCTTGCGATCCGACACCATCCGGTTGGTGCAAAGCGGATGTGCATTCCATGGACTTCGTTCCGAAGATCGAAATCAACATCTCAAGGACTTCCTTAAAATCGTAGATTCCATAGACCTAGATGTTGCAACTAGAGAGACGACCCGATTGCGCCTATTCCAATTCTCTCTACTTGATCAAGCTAGTCAATGGCTTGCACGTTTACCCGCGGGATCCATCTCCTCATGGGATGATCTCACCACTCGTTTCCTTGCTCAATTTTTCCCACCTGCGAGAACTACCAAGCTCAGAAATGATATCTTGATGTTCCAACAACGTCAAGGTGAAACTCTATATGAAGCATGGACTCGTTTCAAGGACTTACTCCAAAAAGTCCCTCATCATGGCATAGATCTTTGGCTCCAAGTCCAAATCTTCTATGACCATATCGATCTCTCCGCATGGCGAACCATTGACCAATCGGCCAGTGGCAAGCTACGTGATCTAAGTGCGGAAGAATCATGGGAACTCATAGAAGATCTTGCTCTCTATGACAACGAAAGTTGGAATGATCCCCGTGATTTGAACAAAACGGTCAAGGCAATATCTTTGCCTTCGAACAATTATAGCACTCCTGACCGTAGGATCATGGAACTTGAAGACCAAGTCAAGTTTCTCATGAAATCTTATGAAGCTCCTAAGCCTTCAAGCCAAGTGAATAAAATCACTTCTTCATGCGAATTATGTAGTGGTCCCCATGACACTCGTGTTTGCTTTGAACTCCCCGGAACTACTTTTGCGGACTACGCATCCTCGCGTACCGACGAAGCGGGAGACAAGTGGTACACTTTCAAACCCGAGCCAAACCCTTACGGTGATTCCTACAACCCTTCTTGGAAAAATCACCCGAACCTTATGTGGAAACAAAACCAAAACAATTCTTCCAATCTGCCTAATCGTTACCAACCAAACGGTTCACCCTACAACCGTACTTTCAACAACAATCCTTCTAACAACTTTGGTAGTACCAACAATCTACAAGGATTGATGTCCAATTTTATAACATCTCAAGAAGCTCGCATAGCTAGGTTTGAAACCGAATTCAACCAACAACAAACGGAGATGACCAATAAGATTGACAACCTGTTGAAAGCCCTCAACAACCAAGTGTTAACTACACCTAGGAAGGACACTAGGGACGCCAATAGCGGAATCCAAACTAAGGACCCCTCGTCATCCAAACTAGGGATGAAATTAAGGAAGTTGAGGTTGATAAGGGAGGGAAGTTAGAGGAAGTAGAAAACATGGAAGAGTACTTTGATAAGTTGCCTACCAAGGAAGAACGAGAATATCACAAGGATTTATTCAATGATCCCGAGACACCATATGTCCTTGGTTCACTCCTTATCAAAATGGGAGACCCTTCTAACAGCAACATACCAGGCAACATTGGGCATATGCATATATGGAAAGCCTATATCGATCCTAGGTCTCCTATAAACATCATGGCTAGGACTTATTATAATTGGGTAATGAAGAAACAACTTGGTTATAGGATGATGCCCAGTAAGAATTTGCTAAGTAATTTTGTAGGTAGAGTGAAAGGATTGCATGTGATTGTCGGAAATTTCACTTATGAGATCGATTTTATGATAATAGAGGATACTCGTCCGGCGATAGATGCTTGCCTAAGTCAAGTAGTGTTCGGAAAACAATTCGTTGAGGCCACTAAGATGAGTTATGATCCGACTCTAGGGATAGTTAGGTTCAAGGAAGAGAATGATGAGATTGCCTACCAAATGCCCTATAAGATTGAGCAATACCGCCTCCTGTCAAACATAGAAAAGGAACACAAACAAGCGGCTTACTATAGGAATGATGAGGATAGACGTAGAGGAGTAGAGTATGCGATGAACAGGATGCTTGGTTTCTATAAAGAATGCTTGCAACTAGGTCCGGAATACAAAACCGATATAGGAGATGACCTAGAGAGTGAAACCAACGATGATATCACGTAGTAACCCATGACCTTGAGTCTAGCTACAAGACTCGTAAATAAAGAAAAGCGCTTCTTGGGAGGCAACCCATGTTTTGTGCGATTTTTATCTTGTTTGATTGTTATTTGTTTCCGTATGCATGCTTCATTTTTATTGTTGGTAGATCATGTTTCAAACTAAAATGGTGAAAATACTTTATTTTGTTGTTTGGCTTTGTCTTAACTTCATCCAAAGGTATTTCGCAAAAGGTAAGTGTAAGGGGAAACCCCAAATATATTTTTAAGAAACAAAATTGATCATGATTCTCCACAATATTAAGTGAACATGTATATTAGTATTTGTTAGAGTCAAACGCTTGTATCGAGTCATAATGATGTTTTGCAGGATTTTCCAGGAAGTAGGACAAAGTTTTTCCAGAAATTTTCCGGAAACTTAACATAAGGATTTCTGCAGGTCACTTCTGACGGCGTCAGGAAGAAATTCCTGACGGCGTCATGTGTAAAATTCCGGAAATTTTGCTAGTTTTGTTTTTCTAACGGAGTCTTAAAGTTTTTGTTAAATCTTTAGTTTTATAATCTCCAGGAAATCTGCAAACATTCATTCCACAACCATTATATCTTACTTTGTTTTCTAGGATTTGTTAGCATATATAGATTGCCGCCGATTTTACGCGAGGTTGCCTTGTTTGTTTTCTCAGGTTTAACAGGTTATGTATGACAAGAAGATGATTTATATTCTGGAAGGGAAGCTTTGATTGTTCATTTTCTTGGAGGAAGATCTAACCTTGTTACCACACTATCCATACCGAGCGAATCAGGGGAGTATTTGATTTCATTCTTTTACGTATTTCACTTTTACATTCTTTAATTGAACATTGGGGACAATGTTCATCCTAAATGTAAGGGGAGGGTAAAATGATGATACCTCATAGGATACACTTTCGCTTGAGTTTGTTTGTTTGATGGTAGGTGCGTATAAAACTATGAGAAATACTTGTTAGTGTAATTTTAGCGCCAAATTTAAAATTTTTTACAACATTTAGGAGTGAAACTTTAGCCTTAGCAAGCGTCTCATGGATAGGAGATTGTATGACTAGCACAAAACCGTACTATTCAGAAAAATTTTCCACCCAAATATGTGAGGTTCGCCTTTAGATTTGATAGGAAAAGCATTTACTATTAGTGCTTATGAGTGTACCGGTAGCATTTAGATTCTAGAACTTGCGTTAGTGATGCATCCCGAGACTGCTAGTGAGAGTACATTTGTGTAGTAGGATTCACTACATGATAAGAGGCATTAGGATCACCCTTGTGTTAAACCCGTATCATAATTACTTGACCATTTAAGTCATATTACTTGGCTAGTAAAGTCAACTAATTTTTCCCACACTTTAGCGTTGTACTCATTTTTAGTACACGAAACCCCTAGTACACCCCTCCGAGCCTATCTTTTCGTTTCTAACTTTAAGCATCTTACTTAAAGGAAGAATTTGTTACACCCCACTTAAATGTTCAACCAAATCGCCTTAGCCTTCCGTGTATGCACTCATCTTTAGTGCATTATTGTTATTTGTTAAACCCTTAGTTAATGATCTAATTGATTACATGGTTGATAAGTCGAGTCATATCCTTGTACATATTGTTTTGGGACGATTGGGACTCATGGGTAAAGTACTATTATTATGGAGTAATGGGGAAGAACATCATATTATTACCCCCGTATGTGCATTAATCTTAAAAGTACTCCAAGTGTTTTAATTATCTTAATTCGAGTCATTAGATTAGTTTATTATAAAGTATGTAAAAATTCAAGTGTAAGGGGAATGTACATTCCCTATGATGTATTATTTTGTTTTTGTTTTTTTTTAATAAAGGTAAACTTTATTAAGGAAGCCAAAAAAAGGCACAAGTACAAAAAACAGAGCACAAAGCCAAGACAGATTAGGACACACCCCTAAAACATGCCAGCTTTGTCTCAAGCTCATAGGCCATGGACAAATCCCATGCTCAGGATACAATAACAAAAACCATCAATACAACAAAATGATAACTAAGCAAAGAAACAACTGTGAGATCAGAATCAATGGGACAAAACCAGCATACTCTGAATCCATAGAGCAAAAAGAAACCAATCTAATTGCCCTAATCCATCACCATACACTGATTTACCCCATACCTCAGAAATTCACACTCAAATACAAGCAATCCAGGCCATAAGCAGAAACAAAAGAAGCATCCCAAAGCAGCAACACAAGTCCCATCCACAATGCAGGCCAAAAACAGTATACCACAACCAACATATCAGCAAGAGGAGAGAGCCAATGAGGCAAGATTAGGGGAGATTATCTCCTTAAAAACCTACCCAAAGGAAAACCCAAGGGGAAAAACCTTGGTTAGGAAAAGAGTATAACTCTCCCCTAATCCTCTCCAACCCATCAAACCAAAACCAAAACAGCCCCAAGCAGATCCAACCATAGAGAAAAGACCTCACAAGAATGAAGACTAGCCCAAATCACAACCTGGAACAATACAAACACAAACCCCTACTAGAGTCAACTACTATTAGTATATCCCTTGTCATCCCAGTCATAAGTCTCATTACATTTCCAAAAACCAGTTTCTCCCTGGAACCAGTCAACCCAAGAACAGAACACAAACTTACTCACCATACAAATCCTTAATGTTTATAAGTTCCCTAACAATATCCATCTGATACATGTTTTTACTAACAGGAAAATCCCAAATTTTAGAGGCTTTCATAACATCCATAGTGTGTTTAAGAGTAAGCCCTCTAATCTTCATTCTTACCGTCTCAACAATATGGTCAAACAAGCACTCAACATCCCTCTCCTTCTGCTGATAACACCTAAAATTCCTTTCCTGCCATAAGAAATAAATAGCGGCCCCAAAAACTAACCTTTGAATGACACTCCAAATTTTATTCACCGCAGGTCTGCTAGAAATACCAGAAATAACACTAGCCCAATTACTACTCAAGTTATTCAGTAAATCCATAGGTTTTAGTCTCTCCCAAAGCCTTCTAGAATAAGCACATGAAAAGAATAAGTGGCTATGAGTCTCATTTTCAACCTTACACAGCTTACAGGTTAAATCAATAGTACACCCCCACTTAGAAAGCCTATCCTTGGTCTTCAATCTACCCTTAACAACAACCCATGTAATAAAAGCATGTCTAGGAATGCATTGGGAAAACCAAATATGCTTAAAGAACTCTAGGGTACTCAGTCCTCATGGCCTTCCATACTTCACTAGCACAAAACCTTTTATCTTTACCTTTCTTATTATACCAAATCACTTTATCCTCAATCTCACTATTAAGAACAGGGACAGGAACATTAAGAACCTCATTAAATCTTCCCTCCCATTGACTAGGCTAAACCCACACACCATTCCTAATCATATCACAGACCTTGGCATTAAGACTAAACCCGGCTTGTAAAATAACATCATGATCAATAACTCTATTCAAAGGGCCATTGCTATGCCACTTATCAAACCATACACTACAATTTTTCCCACTGCCAATCTTAACATTAATTAAACTTCTAATTTTATCCCTAAGTCTAAGTAATTGTTTCCAACACCAAGACTGCCCGTTCTTTAATTCAATATCCCGTATACTTCTCCCCTTAAGCTTCTGAATATTAACCCATCTAACCCAGATAGAATCCTTATTACAAACAATATTCCATAGGTGCTTAGCCATAAGTGCATTGTTCCAATCCTGTAAAGGTCTAAGGCCCAACCCCCCCCTGAGATTTAGGCTTGCATACCTCCTTCCAATTGACACTCACTTTCCCATTAGCATTATTACCACAAGCCCACAAGAACCTCTTACATAGCTTATCTATAGTATTACAAATAAGCTTAGGTAAAATAAACATAGAACACCATTACACTTTGAGGGAGGACAATACAGAAACAATCAGCTGTAATCTACCCGCAAAAGAGAGGAACCTATTTCTCCAATCCTTAATTCTATTTTGAACCACCTCAATCAACACCCTACAATCCACAGAAGTTACTCTTTTAGCCACAAGAGGAACCCCTAAATATCTTATAGGCAAACTCCCCTCCCTAAAAGGCATAGCTAACTTAATCTCCTCCTTGATATTACTAGGAATGTTACAAAAAAACACCTCACTCTTATTCATACTAGGATAGAGACCAGAGGACATACTAAATTCATCAAGACCTCTTCTCAGAATGGATGCAGAAACCATATCACTGTGGCAAAGCATCAATAAATCATCCGTAAAACAAAGGTTAGTAATATTAAGTTTCCTACATCCAGTATGGTATTTAAACCTCTTATCTAACCTAACATGCCTCTTGATCATCAAGTTCAGGACTTCCATAACCAAAGTAAAAATGTAAGGAGACATAGGGTCACCCTGCCTAAGACCCCTCTTAGACTTAAAGAAACCATGAGTCTCCCCATTCACACAAACAGAAAAGGAAGCACTAGAAACACACGTCATAATCCAGTGAACCATAACAGGGTGGATACCAAACTCCCTAAGACAACTCTCAAGGAACTTCCAGTTCACCGTATCATACGCCTTCTGTATATCAATCTTAAAAGCACAATTCCTAGTCTTATGACCCCTATTATACCCCATCGTAAACTCCTAAGCAAGTACTACCTCCGTCCCATAAAAACTGTCCAGTTTGACTTTTCAGAGTCCAACCGGTTCAACTTTGACCTTATTTATTTTTGTGAGTATTATATAATACTTTATGAAAAATATATGAATAGATTGAGTTTTAAGTGTGTTTTTCATTGGTATAATTTTTGATCAAGTATTATATAACACATAAAAAATATTTAAGGTCAAAGTTGAACCAGTTTGACTCTGAAAAGTCAAACTGGACAGTTTTTATGGGACGGAGGGAGTAATATATTGTCACTAATAAGCCTACCAGGAATAAATGCGCTTTGGTTAAGGTCAACAAGCTCATTAAGAACACATTTAAGCCTATTGGTAATAACCTTGATAATCCCCTTGTAAACCACATTACAACATGAAATAGGTCTATAATCAATGACTCTAGCAGGAGTTTTAGTTTTAGGCACAAGACAAATCAAAGTAGAGTTGAACTCACCCAAAAGCTTTCCACTGGTAAAGAACTCTTTAATAGCATTACATATATCTTCACCAATGATATTCCATGAAGCTTTAAAGAACTTGGAAGAGTATCCATCAGGACCAGAAGCCTTATTATCATCGATACTGAAAATGGCACTCTTGATTTCTTCATTAGTCACAGGTCTGATCATCTCCACAGCCATGTCAACATCCAGCTTATTGATAAAAAGGCTGCTAGGATCCTCAATAGCAAACACAGCATCTTCAGTACCTAGAAATTTCTGAAAATGAGATACAAACAAATTAGTAGCATCTGTACCATGACACTCCACCCCATCATCATTGTAAACCACCTCAATCCTACTTTTACTAATTCTACCCTTCACAATTTTATGGAAATACGCACTATTAAAGTCACCCTCCTTAAGCCATTGAATTTTGGATTTTTGCATAAGCACCTTTTCCTCATCAATCACTGCCTCTCTATATGCATGAGAATAGATCATCTCCTCCTCCCTTAAATGCATATTGCTAGGATCCTTATCCAAACTAATTTGGACCCTGGCCAACTCAGTTCTAAGAGCCTCAACTTTGTCAAAAACATTCCCAGACCTCCTATTCATATCTCTCAGATGTTTTTTCATATTCTTAAGCCTTTTAGCTAGTCTAAACATAGCATATCCAACAACCTCCACATCCCAATTATCCTTAACAACACCAATGAAGTCTTTTTTATCAGCTAAGAAATTCATAAATCTGAACGGTTTAGCCTTCTTAACCCACAGGTCTGGAAAAGATAAAACAGCAGGACAATGGTCCGGAGAAAGATACGGCAAAAAATTAACATAGCTAGATGGATGCCCATCAATGAATTGACTATTCCCCATAACCCTATCCAGCTTTTTAAGTATACCACATTCTGGATTCCTCATTTTCTGAATCCAAGTGTAATACATCCCACACATATTTAAGTCTTCAATACCCAAGTCAAAAATGCAATCTCTAAAATCTTGCATCCCATCACCTCTCACATACCTCTCACATTAAGACCATTAGAATGCTCACAGCTACTTAAAATGACATTGAAATCACCCATTAAGACCCAAGGACTATCCCCAATCACAATCTTATGATTAACCAGGTTTCTCCAAAGATACCTCCTATTACTAGGGTTATTATCACCATAGATAACAGACACATAAACAATCTTGCTATCACTAATAATATTAACCTCAAAATGCATGACCTGGTCCATTTGGGACAATAATCTAGTAGACACCACTAAAGGATTCCACCCCACAGCAATCCTACACCCTTTAGCACTATCCACAGAATTAGACACCGATTCCCAAACATCAAAAACATCCCCACAGACTTTATTCACAACTTTCTTTCTCAGCTGAGTCTCAATAATACCCATAAAATTAATACCATTATCCCTAATGAATTTTTTAACTTCAGTTTGTTTAAGGGTGTTACACATACCCTTAACATTCCAAGAAGCAAATTTAACAACCATTTAAACAACAAAGGGAGGTGTAGAAGTTTCTTGCAATTGATTTACCTGGCAATTCTCATCATTAGATAGCATATCCTGTGATAAAAACTGAGCAGCACCAGAAGTGTCAACAGACACCTCATCTTCCACATGTCGAGTATGCTCAGCTTTAATTTGCTCCACCATATTGTAGTACGCCTTCTCACCAACCTTAGCCTTGTAGAATTCTTTTATTTCAGCAGTCCAAGTCTCCAACTCGTAAGTAGTGAAAACTTCTCCCGTTGTGAAAAAGAGCTCTACCTCAGCTAATTGTTTGTCAGCAATCATCTTATATATATTACCCATAGCTTCCTTATGAACTTCATCATAGATCTTAGCAAATGCTTGATTATCAGTTAACCCTTGGGCCAACAAAACAGACTTATCAATAGAATCCGCCTTCCTCTTTGATGCCATAGTAATACTCTCATTACTATACTTAATACTTTTCTCATAATTTTTGATCTTCAATTTTAACATATCAATACTTCCTTTTTTCACAAATTTCTCCATTTTCTTCTTATACTACTCCATTAGATCCTTAGGCCAACTCTTATTCTCTTCCACACTAATAAACAGCCCCTTATCACAAGCCACATCAATTCTGTTCCTCATCTCCTCCCATTCCAAATTACTTTCCATAGCTTCTTCATCAGCAAGAGCTGAATATTTATTACTAGAACTAGTACCACCCACATTAACACTATGACCATTACTTCTTCCATCATTGCCCACAACACCTTTACCTTTATCTTTATCACCTAACCCAGCTTCCTTACCACTGTCATTCTTCACCTCACTAGCTTTATTCATCGGCGCATAATTAGCTTGTGAAGTTCTGTTAAACCTTTGATTACTAAACCCTCTTCCTTGCATACCTCCTCTTCCCCTTCCATTATATCCTCCCCTACTGTTAGAACTCTCCCCAACATAGCTTCTCTGACCCCCATAACCAATATTCACAACTTCACTTCTAACATTTCTTTTATAATTAGCAGACTACCATTCATTACCATTGTTGTTCACATTTGTAACATTAGTCATTCTTTGGACATTAACTTCCACATTAGCATTCTTTTCAACCTCAGTTAATTCCCTTCTAGTACATTTATCATACCCATGCCCGAATACTTTACAGTGAGAACAAATAGGAGGTTTCCATGGATATTCAACTCTAAGATCCATAGATTTCCCCAATGACTTATAACAAACAGATACACTATCAACTAAACCACTAGCAGCTTCAATCTCTACTAAAACTCTAGCAAAACTAGCTCTCCCATACGCATTCTCACACATTTATGTAGTAATCCTATCCATGATGATAGGGTTACCAATACAACTTGCTATCCTACTTATCCCCTCAGAGTTCCAAGCTTCCAAAGGCACATTCATGATTTTCACCCAAACTGGAACTTTAGTTGGTTCTGGTTTATCCATACAACTCGCAACCTCCCATTTTTGAACAAAAAGAGGTTTACCATCAACCAACCATGGACCATTCTCAAGAACATATTGTAACCCCTCCTCAGCTTTAAATTTTAAAAAATACAAGCCATTCTCATTCAATATGACCTCATCAAAATGATACCCCCTCCACATTCTTCTCAAGTGCCCCAATATCTCCCAATGAGGCATTTTCATGCCAACAAAATACCCTACCAATGTCCTACTCCATTTCTTGCTTCCTTCTTCCACCACAGGATCTAAATCAGCAAATTTCCTCCCCTGCTCATTGACAATCACAGGGATGTGCCTCAATTTGTTGCTACTATTACTACTTCTCCCTTGTAAAGCACTAGCAAATGACACAGATTTAGTAGGAACAGTAGTATCATTCATGGTAACATCCTGCATAACTTTGACCTCATCAACATTCTTAACGTTGCTACCCATATTAACATCACCCTTAGCCCCATTCCCTAAGCTAGGCCACTTTTCAACATTGTTAAAAGAGTAAGCAGCATTAGCCTTACTACCATCATCAGGCAAAACTTCACCCCTCTTAAGAATCCTAGGGCTATGTACAGGACTAGACATAGGATTTAACACAAGATTTTCATTAACAGGCACAGGGATATCACCAATATTAGTACAAACATTCATATCATTATTAGTACTAGAAACATTAACCTCATACTTATCAACCTTATCAGATACACTAACACCAGCCACATGATCCTTACCAGACATATCAGACACACCACTTACCATATCATCACCCACATCCTCCTGAAGGTCCCTTTCAGACACAGAATCACCACAACTCTTAGAATCAATAGAATAGCCATCAAAATCTTCACCAAACTCGACCCCCTCCATACCCTCAATTAACTTACTTCCCTTCTTACCCAGCTTCTTACCCTTGTTCTTAAAACTAACAACCCTAGTACCAACCTTCGATTGCTTATTCTTATTCTTCAATACACTATTCTGACTCTGGGAAGATTTTTTTTTACGGACAAGATCATCTGATTCCTTATGGGGGGGGGGAACCAAATTAGGGTTTGTATTATTAGGATTATCCATAGAAGGATTGGTGTTAACAGGAATTTGATTCATTGTTATAATAACATACCAAACCAGGAAATGAAATGGATTATTGATTAAGGAGAAAGATGAACAGTACGAGATTGGGAGAAATAAAAAACGGCTATTAAAATGTTACTCTAATGAACAGTGAATTGTTGGAAAGTATAAGAAATGATATGAAACTGTAGATCTAAACGCATACTATCCAAATCCAAAAATCATTTTAAAATCCATTAGTTAAAATTAAATTAGATGACAAAAAACTATAAATTTTTTTTGGGTTTTTTGGGGTTTTTTATTTTTAGAGAGAGAGAGTTTTTAGAATTGATTTTTATGATGTATTATTTTGGATGGTAGCGTGAGAGTGTATGCAAAAAAAAAAAAAAAAAAATCGAAAAATCAAGAAAAAGAAAAAAAAATAGAAAAAGAAAAGAGAAAAAACATACGGACTACCATCCCGTTTCATTCTATGTTTATTTTATGTTTTTGTTATTTTTCATTTATTAGCTTAAGTCGAGTCTAGTCTTAGCTTAGCAACGCCATATTGTACATGTAATTAACCAAGATGATTAACTCGCCACCAGTAAAGATTGCCTATATCCAACAAAACCGTGTATTCCATATCCCTACACCTAACATTACAACCCTTTAAAAGACCTCTTTGATAGTTTATCCTAGGTGCTTACGCCATGTTGTAGAGGTTTGATCCTTTCCCAAGCCTATGGTAATCTATTTTGTTATGACAGGTAGTGAGAGATGTTTTCCATTTTGTGATATATATTTTATTACACTCGAGAGATGTGAGTATCTAAACACTATTTGTGAGGTGCTAGTGTATGACCTCCGTGCTTGTCTTTGATCTTTAGTGGAACGATTATTTGTTGTAATTACTTTTATATTAGTGTTAAATGACCCATAACTTGTATTTTGACTAGAATAAAAGCACATTTGCTTGAGGACAAGCAAATCTCAAGTGTAAGGGTATATGATGAGGCGAAAAATGAACCGTTTTTAGGGGGTCATTTAAGCCCGGAATTGAATTTATTTGATCAAATATTGCCCTAAATCGTTCCTTTTGTGATTTTAGGTACTTTGGGAGTGAATTCTGGAAAAGGAAGCATTTTGGACGTTTTTGGAGCATAAAAGTGAAGAAAACGGCAAAGTCTTAATTTTCCTTGCTGGGAACAGTAGATGACGGCGTCAAGAAGGATTTATATGACGGCGTCAAGAGCAAAATGGATGACGGCCCAGAGAAAACGTGACGGCGTCAGAAGTAGGGCGTCAAGAGTAAATTTGGTGACGGCCTAGAGCAGAATTACACATGACGGTGTCAGCTCTAGATCTAGGCAGTCCGAGAACTTTATTGGATGCGAGATGACGGCGTCAGATTTTTCCTCTTGACGCCGTCACCTCACAAAATCTATATATACTTTTCTATTTTTCATTCATTAAGAGAGGAACTTGTGTGGAGAATACTAGGGCCGAACCTAATAAACCCTAGGTCGTTTGTAACAGTATTTTCAAGGGTTTTCATCCCTTGAAACCCTTCATGTTCAATTGAGATAAGTTTTCTTCCAATTCATTCAATATGTCTATGTGTTGTTTGAATATATCTTATGCTTGTCTTGAATTTAACATGCTAGGCTAGATCTATCATGTGTTTGCTTAGATGTAATGAATCCTAGATGTTGATTATAGGTTGATTGCTTGTTTATAGTTATAATGGATGAATGATTTCAATGTTAGGCTTAAGAAAACTGGCAGATCTCCATTGTGTAACATGCTTGAACGTCTTAAGAAACATGAATTGATGTGTACTAGGTTTTTATGGTTGTATTTAATGCATGAGCAAATTCTAGTGATCCCATGTTAGGAGCTTCTTAGCCGGCTCGACATAGGAGTGAAGTAGGCGCTTATAGGATTGGGGAAGTAAGTACGCCACCCCATGAATGGTATTAAGGAATACAATCCGTCATCCACGCAACTGTAACAAGTAATTAACCTGTAAAAGATATCTAGGGAGTAGTGAAATCTAAGTAAACACAATTCTCCCATATATTGCTCACACCTCTATCTTAATTTAGTTTATTTTCATTTTTGTTATTTTATTTTGATTGCATCTGTAGTTATTGGGTTAGTTGACTAGCAACTAATTCCGCCCACTCCTCTAAAAACCAAGATTTTAATTTCTTTTAAAAAATATAAAAAAATACAAAAAGAATCATCCCTCACCTCTAGACCTAGTTTTTAGGTTTTCTAATCCTAGCGACACTATTCCTGAGTTGAACGATCAATCCCCCGGTACTTGTCATTATACTATACTACATCGATCAGGTACACTGCCTGGTGGGGGTTGTAAGCTTCTCGAGATCCCTCGAGAGGTAAATCCTGGTGCAATTCCCACGCATCAATATTCTATGCAAACATCATCCTTAGATGATTATGCTATATACGATCGAGCGTATATAATGGTGAACCTACAATGAAAGAGTTAGTGCAATATATTTCATCTCAAAGAAAAGTAAGATGTAAATATATAAATGATATAAGCGACTCAAAGTAGAGAACCATGAAACCAAAAAATCTCATGAGGTGTATGCTTCTAAAAAGAAATGCAATCATAAGAAAAACGTGAATATAATATGATAGGAACATACTAAGCAAAGCCTAGAAGGAAAACATGAGGTTGAAATGCTTAAAGAGGCTGGTGCTAATGGTGGTGATGGGTAGACAACTATTTAAAGAATTAGAAGCTCGTGTGTATAGCAAATGTTCTAACGAAAGATAAAGATAGAACATATTGACTCATGCAATCCTAAAATTCACAACTCGAGGGATAAACAACGAATATGACTTTATCATCTACCAAAGATGATGTATCTTGCTATAATAAATGCTTGAATGGAATTGAAAGGAAGTGAGGACAATAGGCCACTAGGAACAAGAATTCCATATGAAAAGAGTAAAAAAAATGCTAAATACCTATATGAGGATGAGAATGACAGCATATGATGCGAGAGTGTTGGTTAGACCAACGTGTTGAGAAAGTGTTGGGAATGATGACTTTGATTAATATATCGTTTGCACTGACAATGACGTGCATGATATGTGTCGAGGAAGAAGAGGATGAGATCCTATGATGGTGTTCTTGAAAATGAGGTTTTGAAGTCCTAGTTTTGAGAGAAGAATCCTAGACTCCATTTGGTTTAGTTTTCGGTTGTGAAAGTGAATAACTTTGTCAAACACATGATGTGTTTTTCACTTGATGAGATATTGGGGGTGAAAGAGGCTTGAACTATTAAAAAAGAGAAAAGGTCAAAGGCTTGAAGCACTTGTGGTTTTGTGAACCGACTTTAACTAAATGGAGTATACCTATGTGTTGGTATTTTAGGGTGTAAGAAACATGAGTAGATGTTCTTTAAATACAATTTGACAAAATACAAATATGTGAATGAATTTCTCTCCTCTTCAATAGGTTGACATCCAACATATTGTCTAGTGCATTGTATAAAGAATGATGATGAAGTGTTTTGGAGGTTGTAGGTTAATGAAAACGATGAGCTTGGTAATGTTTTTGCGGATGTTGGTTAGCATACAAAGAACTTTATCCTTAAAGTCATGTAGCTCTTCTCTATCAATGCGAGATGATCGTATGACGAGGCATGTGGTTTTCTCAAAGGAGGTGGAAAGGATTAGAGTATTGTTATCGAGGTGATTTTGGAAAGCGGAAGCACTAATGCGAATTCGAAAGAGGTTGATTGAAAGATATCCAAACACAAATTTCAAATCTCTAAGACTCAATCCTATTAGCTATAAAACTATATGCAAGTGTAGGGGTTCCATAAAACATATTACTAATCCACGTAGCAATAAAGTGATTATAGTTATGCGAGATGAGCATATAAAAGCTAGAACGAAGTGAGATGGCAAGTGATTAGTTCTCAATCCACTAAAACACATTTGTTAGTGACAAAAGATGTCAACAAGATAAAAATCTAAAGACATTATCTAATACAAACAACGCATTCGACTACTAGACATAAAGTTACCACATAGCAACAAATAATTATACTAAGCAATAGCATGACATTATTTAAAACACTTCATTGTGAAATTGTTTTGTTGTTAAGCTTAGACACTTAAGCATATAACAATCTATGTGATAAATTTGTATGATAAAACGACTTCTAAATGTTTATCATACCAAGAGTACTTCTACAAATAATAAGTGCACATGAAGTAAACAAATAGTGTGACAAAGTTACGAAAGAGACAAGACGAAAAATTTATGCAACCCATGTTTAAACGATAACATTTAGGAGCAAGTATTATATAGATCATCCTAAGCATGGATCTAATAAATGACAGTAACATACACAAGCTTTCAAATATATGAATATCATATAAAAGCATCATGTACCAAAATGACATATCATGAGTTAACAAGTAACATGTTAATCATGCAAAACATCATATAAATAAAGAATGAAAATATCATACAAATCATGTTGATATATAGTAACACGAAACATATAAGCATGCAGGCATCATAAAGATATAACCAAGATTTACACATGAATCAATCAAATAGTTATCATGGTTATGTTAAGATGTCCAATCATATCAAACAAATAACATGTAATTGACACATGTATGTGTAATGCAAAAAGATTTTAATCTTTGTGTTTGGAATCTATTATTGAATGATCTAAAGAGAGACATCTTTTATGTTGAGTTTGAGTATGTGTTATGAGAGTGATTTGATCATCAAAGACCAAGAGATGTGTTTGTGTGTGATAATGAAATATGTTAAGAACCTTCTCAAGAAAGCTCTTTGGAACAGGAATCTAAGTGAAATTACTAAATTCAATAGATCTTGTGTGTGCTATAGAGATGAGTAGAATAGGCATAGGGTTTGAATTGGGTTATGAGCAAGATTTGGTTATGATGAACGCTTGAAAGGAAATAGACACATATGGTGTCTTTCAATAAGTAGGGTTATCACGTGGATTAAAGTCACCATGCTTATGAAAACAAGAATGACGAGATGATGAGGAGACTCTAGATCCTAGAACTTGCAGATGTTGATTTGAGGTTTAATGAGACATATGCAGAAGTTAAAAGTATTGCTAATACTTTGATAACTTGTGAAAGTGATACTACTTAAACCTAGTGTAATTGAATGTGTGCTTCATGCTCATTTGATGGTGAATGTTCTAATCGTATAGGTGGTAAAGTATGGTTGACGACCGAGAGTGGATATGTGAAATGAGGTGGTGATTGCTTGACAACACTTGAAGCTTGGATATCTTCTTTGTGTTCTTCACTTGCTAGAAAGTGGAAAAGACGCATTTCATAATGAAATTCACTTGACTTTTGACGACATAGACAAATATGTTAATGAGTGTATGGATATGACAATTGCCCTTTGTTTCAAAGAGCGACACAAGGGTGAACATAGGATTATATATCATGAAAGGTGGTTTTAATCTTAATGGGTTAGGTTGTAGTGGGGATGACACACTTGTTTGGTTACATTGTGGAATCTTCTTGTGAAGATGACTAGGTGGAGTTATTGGTGAAGATGATATTGACTCTTGGTTTCTTTGAGGGCATGGAAATGGTGGATGACTTGATATTGATAGGACAAAGGATAACTCGGTTTCTCATTTCACATTGGTTGTTTGAGGTTTGAGTAGTGAAAGGTTATGAGGAAGATGCTTGAAGTTTTGCTCATGTTTGTGAAGCTTATGGGCTGAGATATATCACAAGGTGAATGTGATAAGATGATAGTGAAAGAACAAGTGAACTTAAGTGCTAAATGTTTAAGGATGAAAACCTATTGACATTTGTTTTTGTTCCTATTGATTGGGAGAGTATTACGATAAGTGCTCTAGTCGTGATGAGTGTTTTAACAAACACTGTTAAAATCCTTGGGTGTTGATTTTCGAATATGACATTTAATGACTACGATAGTAAGTCAAGTTTACTTGAATATTTCGAACGAAATACTTAAGTTGTCAATCCTACTTAGTTGAGATTGGATAGCATAAAAGGATAGCAAGACTCGATAATATATCTATAACTTAAGAGTAAGTTATGACTCGATGTAAATCCTTATCGTCTTGAAGGAGGAAACATTATTTTCATGTTAACCAAGTGAGGTAACATATGTAGATACAAGACAATATCTATAGTCATAAGTTGGACTTGTGATTTCGATATTGTACGTAATCTTTGCAAATAACGAGTCCGGATTGGTTAGGAAGTTGTCAATTTACAAATCAAGCTAATGAATGAGTAAAGGACAAAAGAATGTAGTGAGTGTGTGTAGTGATCACAAATACTCAATGGTTCGAGTATTGCACGGAACAAGTTTCCGGATTCCTTCCTCTAAGGAGAAAGGTATCATGGATTATTCTTGTGAAGTTTGAAAGTATTATTATAGATGATTATCTTATAGGTGCAGGTGAGATGTCCTAATCCTAATATGAGTGAACATTAGTGAGAAGAATCCTAGTGATGAAAGTGAGTGATCTTGAGTGAGGGATTTAAATGAAAATTTAAAAAGGAGTTTGCAGGACTGGCGGAACCATACGAATACACAGGCGGAACCCAGATTTTGGTTCCGCCTGGTCCGTTGGGCCAAATTCTAGAGTACCCAGAAAATGCACTGGCGGAACCCAATATTTGGTTCCGCCAGGTCTGAAAAAAGTGGCAGTCCACTATTTTGACCATCGAGATGATTTTCAAATTTTTCGAAAACTCCTAAAAACAAAACTTTATACCATATCTGATTAGGAAATGCAAGAAATGTATGTAGAAATACTCTTACCGATAGACTTTGACCGGGGGCTAGCGAATTTCACTATACTTAGTGAAATATCCATAAACTTGAAAATTTGACAACATCCCAAATGTTGTCTACCTGCATATCCGTTAGTACAAGACAATGTACAAAGATAACAAAAGATCCTAGAAGTACATATATCCATGAAACACATTGTTTAACTACCAAATAGTTCAAATTTTAAGTAGTGCCAAACACTCCTTAACAATGGATATTTATTGACTCCCGAAACCCGTTCAAGTATCCTAATAATACTTGGAACATATGCATCTAATTAGATGTGATAGATTAAAACCAAAAACACATATTCTAACCCATGTTAGCATATAGATTAAGCCGATGATTATGAGCTTACCATAAATGGAAATTAAGCCAAACATGGAAAATTGATAAAAAAACAAAGTGTTATCATCCAAACATGATACGGTTAGTTTACATGATCAATCAAAGATGAGTTTCTATCTTATAGCACAACACATTCATTAAACATCATTATAGAAGCATGTATACCAAACACCATTTTACAAGAATACTACATGTTTAAAAATGTAGTGACTCATTTAGACGCGTGACCATATTCCAAGATATTTAATTAGTATTACTTAATTCTCATTCCTAAGTGAATTATGAAAAATAATCACATAACATATGCAAAGAAGAATATCTAAATCAATAAGCAATACAAACACAAATTTTCAACTTAGAACACACAATCTAGCAAATATCCTATTGTGTATAAACATGAATTCGACAAACAAGCAAATGAATATCATGACAAGATAGACACTCATGAATCACAAATAAACAAATGCAATCACAACTTTCAATAAGCAAATACCATATATGCATACAACTAAAACAAGTACTCATTTAGCATAACATAAAAAGAAATATACTTTTCATCACTTTGCGTTTAAATATGACGATATATGCCAAGCTTGATTAGTTTCCTTTGCATATATGAATATCACAAAATTCTTTAGTTTCAAAGAAAATAATGTCAATGTTCAAAGGATACTAACTTATATTGCCTAACACAAAAGTTTAAGTTTCTACGTCAAAATGAAACTTGATATTTTGAACACATTGAAGTATTTGGTCTAATCTTTTGACTTCAGATTATATTTAGGCCATAACACAATTTTTAAAATAAAGTAGACATAATTCCCTTCAAATTGATAGGTGGCGCGACTCCTACGAACTTACGGTTAATTAGTTATGAATTTTTGAAGTTTACAAAAAAATTTGACTGTGCAGCCAAGGAACCCTCGTCCAAAGTGCAAGGAACCCTTCTGAGGGTTCCGCGGGATCCGCGGGGTCTGCTGTAACAAATTTTCACAAAATGCTAAAAACATGTATTTCGCATAGCGAGAATATGTAGAACTTACTAGATTTGTTAGTAAACATATAATACACCTATTTTAACATTATTTCTTCTTATGTGACTCATCTAATTATTTACGGAGGTGATTATTCAACTAAAATTTTTGGTTATCCCAAACACTCCTTTTAAAACCGTATTTTACGTACATAGCTTTAACCACATAATTTGATTCTTACAAATTATAAGAAATTGTTTCTTTTATTTTTCAAGGACACCTTCAAGCTTGTATACAAAGTAACATTTAACAACAAAATTTCTAAGTATACTTAGCGAAACATTTTTCATATTATATTCCGCTTCAATGGTAATTTGATGCATGTATCGTACTCCATTTTAAAAACCATTTGTTTTGAAAATAAGAGCTACGAGGCTCTGGTACCAATTGTGGAAAACTAGAAGGGGGGTTGAATAGTTTACCGTTTAAAAACTTTAAACTTGTTGTATCAAATGTCCATTTTTAGCTTGTTCTAATATGAAAGATGTTACTTGTAGTTTATGACTTAAAACATGTTATCACACAAGTACAATCAACAAGTCACAACACAAACAATCACATAACGCAAACATTAAAGTAAAGCAATAAGTAAAAGGAAAGTGCAAACCGAACACGAGGATTTATAGCGGTTCGGTCACGGATCTCCTCTCCGCCCTACTTCACTCCTCGAGTACCCAACTCGAGAGTTACTTCACTAGATCAACAACCTCCCTTCTCGGCGGAGAAAACCTTACAATCGTCGCTTACACTTTATCCGGTACAAAGCTAGATACCGAGTTCTTTTACAAGGTACAACCACTCCTATCGTCGCTTATACAATATTTCTGACACTAAGCTAGATGTCGAGTTCTTTACCAAGGTTACAACCACTCCCGATAATTCTTTTATAAGGGTACAACAACTCCCGCTATGTTTTGTGGCCCAACATAAAAACCTTGTGTTTTATGGCACAAACACATAAACCATCTAATCTATATTGTTATGATACAATGATGATCCATGACATAAAAGCCTAATGGATATGCATGCCTAATCTACATGAACTTCTTGAATAAGAAGTCTTCAATCATTGAGGATGTCAAGTGCCCTTGAATCTTCATATGTTGGAATGCTTTAATGAATGTTGACTTCAAGATCTTGTAACCTTCTTGGTGGATCATGAAGTATGATATGCTTACAACAAAGATGAATGTTAGAAGCATTATGATTATTATTGAAAGGGTGACTCATGTGTGTTTCTACATTGTTTGTTACTGATCTAGATATGTGTTTTTTGATGGAGAGAAAGTATGTTCAAAGTCATCGAGAGAAAAACTAGCAAGTGGTTTGATATTTATAGCAAAACCAAACAGCAGGTCTAGCGGATACAGCGGAACCCTCAGATGGGTTCTGCCCATGTACCTCCAGGGTTCCGCCAGGCTGACAGTAGGTTTTGCAATAAATCTTTCCAAACCAACCAAAGTCATATCAACTAAATTTTAGTCAAACACACATTGAATCAACGTAGAATGCTTCCAAAGATGTGTAAAAGGTCTTATTGAAAGTCAAACACTCAACCTTTCCATAAATACATATGATGTGATGTATATATGTATTTCTATTTTAAGATTAAGAAATATATATGAAAGTAAACTTGTAAAATGTATATATTACCTAAGTAATGTTGTTATAGTAAGTTAATGAGTTACTAAAAATGTTTGATTCCTAATGTCATCTCATTTTTATCATTTGTAAAACTTACTAATATTACTTTAACACCTAAAGTGGCACTTATTCTATTTGACACCTAAAGTGCACTTTGACACCTAAAATACTTAAAGACCCTAAAAGTATTTTAGTCATTCTAAATGGTTGGTCAAGGGGTTTGATCATAATGCTACATAACAAACATGTACGAACCTGTGTTGTAGCATACGATGACTCGAAACGTTGAGAGGTGTTGAATGTTTGTTGAGACAAAGTATGATTACAAGTAACTTGTACATTTTACGTTATGTATCAAGTTATACGTTTATCATCAATCAAACAAACGAGACTGTATAGATTAAATATCGTAATATTTGCACTAACAATACATATAGTTTCTATCATATTATTCTAACTAACAATCCTAAAGTTTCAAAATATATTAAAAAAAATTTGATGCATATCCGTGTGTGAATTAACCTAAAAATTTCTTATATTATTATTATTATTATTATTATTATTATTATTATTATTTAATAAAAACATCACTTTTATTAGAAACAAAACTATAGGATTACAAGAAATTGGTGAGGAGCCTCGAAACTATCTGAGCCCCCACACCTTTAGCAATAGCAAAACTAATCCTACTGAAGATATGAGTTGCAACGCGTGCCCCAATGTCTTGAGTTATAGAGAACTTTTGAATCCGCTTGAGTAAAGTCACCGCATCTGTCTCAAGTTCCCCCAAAGAAGAAAATGAAAAAGGGATAAACCCATATCCCATATTCGCACATGTAGCTCCGTACTTGATACGTTTGCGTTTTGCGGCATCAATCACCATGCGACCTGGTACAAATCAATCATACCAGTTTGCGTGAGAGGAGACGACCCCGTCAAATCAACACATACATCCTTCCCTTCGTCCCAGGAATATAGCAAAATATCTGCTGGCCTTAAGACCTGCTCTCTTTCTCCACTCAACCCAATGTCGACCTCTTTACGAGCCGAAACCCTAGAACCATGTTGTGCCGATGTTTGATACCAATAGTGCCAGTACACGATATAGCATTGTCCCCGTAAATATCCCTGGTGAAAGCCTTGGAACATGCTGAGTACGGCACCTGCACAGAGAAGAGGGGGACGCCTAGCCGATAACATAATATGCACCTGTAAGTTCTGGCATTCATAGTCTGTCCCAAACCAGCTATCGGGACCACCCTAAGCCAATCTAAAGTGTAGTCCTCCTTTAACGAACTCCAGAGTGTCATTTGTCGATGAGATGCCATTTATTATTATTATTATTATTATTATTATTATTATTATTATTATTATTATTATTATTATAAACCAACACTTTATTAGATCATAAAAATTTACCTGAAGTTGGATGGGAGTCTAGACACAAGCTGTGCTCCCACTCCTTTTTGAATACAAAAGCTTATCATATGAAAAATAAAAATACCACACTTAGCAGTATTTGAGTGGCTAATGGCCATAGACTTAATACGTGAAAGTTTGTCTAAAGCCTCCGTATCAAATTCCCCGAATGTAGAAAAAGCAAATGGTATGAACTTGTATCCGTTGTCCTCACATTTCAACGCATACTTTCTCTTTTTCTTCTCCACAGCATTGTACAAGGCCACCCCAGGAGCCCATGAAGTCACCCAAATACTAGCAAATGGAGAGATACCGGTCACATCCAAGCATGCATCTTTACCTTGAAGCCAATTAAATAATAACAAATCTGCAGGACGTAGCTCCTTCCCATCCTCCGAAAGGAACCCCATAGGAGCCTCCTTACGCACCATGATCCCAACCTTAGAACATATATCAACAAATATATCACGCACCAAATTATGCCTGAACTTCATGCCCACTTCACTAGAACAGTGGACCACATGATCTCCCCATTTGTCCATACGATGCACATTACAACTCGGACAAAGTCTACCTTCAGATAACATAGGTACAGTAAGCCTATAACACAACACAGATCGGAATTGGCGATGGTTCATCCTTTGTCCCAAACCATCAATAGGGATGGTGAAAAGAAAATCCTGTGCATGTGGGGCTCGTATACAATTGAGGATAGCCACCTGTCTTGGACTCAATGAGTACTTAGAAACAAGGTCTTTCTCAATGACACCAAAATAACACTTTGCCAAGGTTTTCATCATTTGGGGGGCAGAAGCGCCATTAGTGACAGAGAGAGCGTCCATGTTACAAGTAATGTTGAAACTATCAAGAGCATGTTGAAAAGAAGGACCATAGGAGACATTACCAGTGTTAGTCAGTATCTTTTTCTGTAGGTCACTCGTTTGCATACGAGAGGCGAGAAAAGCATATTGGATAATATCACCCGCTGAAAGGATACCAAGACCACCCAACTTGATTGGGAGAGTGGCAAGCCGCCACTGCCAATCACCAAAACCCGGCCCTGAGGCAGTAACAATCTTCTCCAAGGAAGTGCGTAACGAATGATCAAACTGAACCTGGGCCTCATGTAAATACAAAGGCGAGCATGTCCTCAAAGCATAAGATAATTTTGCAACCCCGGCACAACTGCGAAAAAGAAGGAGCTCACATTGGGGATCATGAAGTTTGTGGATTGCCTCCATTAAGGTGATGGTTTTAGAAACCCTTTTCAAAGCCAATTCCCGACAAAAACTATCATCCAAACAATATTATTATTGTTGGACGGGAGTCTAGACAAAAGCTGAGCTTCCAATCCTTTCTGAATACAAAAGCTAACTCTATGAAAGATAAATCCACCACTTTTAGCATTATTTGAGTGGTTGTTGGCAATATACTTAATACGTGAAAGTGTATACAAAACATCTGTATCGAATTTCCCGAAAGTATTATTATTATTTATTTATTTAAAATAAAGATTCGGATATATTTTATTGAAGATTTTTTTTTTTTTTTTTTTTTTTTTTTTTTTTTTTTTTTTTTTAACATCACTTCATCATAAAATCAAAGGATTTACAAGAAATTAGTGGGGAGCCGAGATA
The DNA here is from genome assembly GCA_030686995.1 of Artemisia argyi. Classification (NCBI taxonomy): domain Eukaryota; kingdom Viridiplantae; phylum Streptophyta; class Magnoliopsida; order Asterales; family Asteraceae; genus Artemisia; species Artemisia argyi. The sequence goes on from CM060677.1 coordinate 104,549,138, forward strand.
CTAACTGAGCCCCCACTCCTCTAACTATAGCGAAGCTAATCCGACTAAAAATATGAGCAGCAACACGTGCTCCAATGTCTTGAGTCACCGAGAATCTTCGGATACGCTTTATTATTATTATTATTATTATTATTATTATTATTATTATTATTATTATTATTTACTTTTTTTTTGAAAGATCTCCTATCATTAGTTTACTTATATTAAGTTGTGAAACCTTTTGGTTTTATTTTGTTGATTTACTTGAACAATTTATGAGAACTTTTGATTTGTTAATCTTATTTTGGAATATTAGGTTTCTATTTATAACTTCTAGATTATATTGTGGAGTTTACTTGAATTTAGTTTTTTTGGTTTAACTGAAATCAAGCTAAATTTTAATTTTGTGTATTGTTTGGATTTATCCGTTCAATAATTGGTTTGGTTTGACTTTAGTTTTGATCTTAAAAAATTTCAAACCACATAACCCACAAACCCGAAAATTAAACCGATGAACACCCGTCCAAAAGTAACTTTGTACCTCCAATTTAAATCGTAGTTTTATTGATCATAACTCGTATTGTGAAATTGATTGTGTATATTAGTTACCCACAATTTCACTTTATTGAATGAAACTTGTTCGAGAAAGATGCAATATTTGACTAATGGTCGTAGGATCTCCTCAGTCGAAAATGATCCATAAACCTACAACACAAACGTAAAAGACAGATCCAAGACATGTGCCAGATTCCAAGTGTTTCAATACAGAAAAAGAAAGCATTAAAGTCATGTGTGCATTTTATAAAACTAAAAAACAATTGTAACACAAAACATTTTAAAAAGGTGCATTTAAACTAAAAATAAATAAATAAAATAAAACAAATCATTATATTTGACATTATTTAACACTACACAAGAACTTCCATATGGTTCTAGGGCATCAGAAACCCCTTCGCCCGCCATGCTGATATCACGTATTAAACGTAGGAATGAAAGACGTTGACATAGATCATTACTCTTAACCAATATACTCCCTCTGTTCTAAAATAATTGTCTGCTAAAAAAAATTAAGAAAAATATTATTATTACATCCTTCTCTTTATTATTTTTTGCAGCATGACAATTTTATGCTTAACTAACTAATTACTAGTTCTCAAATGTTTGTAATAACAATTCAAGTAAAGAAGTAAAGGTAATATGAGAGTTTCAATCAATTTTTTTTTTTTTTTTTTTATCTATTTTTAATAATAGACATCCGAAAAAGAAGTAATTTGAGACGGTGAAAGTAAGTCTTAAGAACCTGCAGATTTGACGCAAACCTTATAATACAAAATAAAAGGTATTACAAAATGTATTACTATAAATATTTATTTAGGAAAAATTAGGGGTGACAACTTTCGACATGACACGATAAACAACACGAAGTTAAACAAGTTTGGGTTGAGGATAAACATGTTTGGGTCAAAAACAGGTCAACCGTCTAACCTGTTTATTAAATGGGGCGTGTTTGGGTTGAGTAAGTGTTAAACATGTCAACACGTAAACCCGTTTAAGTATATAAGTCTCTAAAAATAAAATATATAACTTGATTTTTATGTTGGATATGGATTAAATGTATTTTGTTATGTATTTAATATGAGTGAATTACGATTATAACCCAAATATTATATATCGAAATTGACGCTTATAACTCAGATATTATTGAAATTGTCATATAGTTATTTGTATGCTATTTATATCATATTTTAGATCCTTATATCATTTTTGCATTTAAACTAGTTAAATCAACAAATTACCAACCTTATTCACTGATTGACCTGTTAACTTAAACAGGTTAAACGGGTCACAAACGGGTAACGTGTGTTATGCAAGTCTGTGTTAGGGTTAAGCTTCTTGACATGATTAATAAATAGGTCATATTTGGGTAGAGGTTATTTCAACCCCCAACCCGCAAACCTAAATAGGTCAACACAAGACGGAGCCATAATTTTGGACGACCATTTGCAATTGAAAACAAACGGTGTATGTAGATAAAAGAAATATTCACAAAACAGACCTCAAATTATGCTATCAAATTATGAAAATTATTCTGAACTTTTTGTTATTTACAAATTTTTTTATAACAAACTTTATTTATTAAATATGTAACAAATATTAGCGGTTTCTTTAATAAAATATATATATATATATATATGAAATGGCATCTGGATTAAGAATAAAACGAGCAAAATACTGATATACTTTTGATATATGTATAATTTTTTAGAAAATATTGAAGTTTAATATGTATTTTTGAAAAAAAAATAAAAAATAAAAAAAATAATAAAAAACAACCTAACCTACCTAATAACTTTCAAACCACCTTAAAGTTTGTTTAAAAATATATTTAATTAAAAAAAAAAAAAAAAAAGGAATTACGATCATTACCATATACTTTTAACTATTTACTTTTTTTATATATAAAACGTTATTTATCGAATATCTAACAAATATCTAGCTATTTCTTAAAAAAAATGTATGAGCGGATTGGTTTTGGTCTCCATCCTCTTCAGAATGACCTGAGCAACTTTATTCATGTCACCGGCGTCACTCAACTTTTCAGCCTTTTGAAAACGTATAATTAAAAAAAAATATATATATATCATTAATATTTAAAGCTTACTAACAGTTCTCAGTTGTGTAATTTAGCAATATTAAAAATAAATATATAAATAAATAAACCGCGAGCAATCCCGATCGTTTATCTCAAAGTGAGGATGGCGATAGCTATGGAAAAAGAATATGTTTATCAAGATGGGCCGAAGATAAAGCCCAAGCTTTGTCGTTTACAGGCAAGATAACGATGGGCCTAACGGAAACATGACGTGTGGATATGCCTTGAAATATGAACCCACTATATTACCAATAACTTTGTCGTACAAGTGATTATACACACCGTGTTTGTTTTTTTTAAAAAAATCTTAGTAACCCTCTTACTCCTTCTTATTCTTACCAGTAAGAGGTGGGCAGATATTTTACTTGTTTGTTTTTTTCATTTGAGTCAGACCCAGCTAGACATAAAACATCTTACTCAGTAAGAGGTGGGAGACTTATCTTACTGCCTCTTACTCGGTAAGAGAGATTGAAGACTCGTGTTAATATAATATATTTGATAGTTTATTAACTATGTTATATTTATGATAAAAAGTCTTATTTCATAGTTACACAAGTTACTTAAATAAATTGCAGAAACGAACACTTAAAATCATTCAAACAATTATACAAAAACAAACAACATTATTTCATTTAGATTTAGACGTTCTACCCACTTCTTACAAGTAAGATGTGGTAGTCAGATTCAGACCTAAAACATCTAAATGAAACAAACACACCCTTAATCGTTATTGTGGACTGTGGTTCGACTGCACAACTGGTTGTTGCAATTTTAATTGTGTAAGCATAATTTCTGTTATAACTTTAGTGTGTTATTATTGTTTTTTTGAACATTATAATAGCGTCTACACTTTTTAAGTTGTTAGAATTACGTTTGCAATTTAGCTAAACCACTACCACCTTAGCAATAATTGCAATTTACTCCGAGTATTTTCTGCGAGAGTTCTTGTTGACAATAGTGTTTAGCACTATCCGTCTAATTTCTAATCACTAATTGATTATTAGTTTTGAACCATGAGTCATGTTATCCTTTGCAACAGGAGTACAGGACTATCAAGCGAAAACCTTAAAATCGCCTATGTGCATTCTTTAGCATGATCGAGACTTTTACCTAATGAAAAAATAACGAACTTAATTCATTCAAGTAGTCAGATATATATCATTTACCGCTTAAATATACAAACTAGATTTTAGACCCGTTCAATGGACGAGATAGTTTCCTGATAGAAGCGATTATTTAATGAACGGCATATGTTTCTTATATCAATATAAAGCATCAAACACGTCATAAACAACAATATCACTTTCGATTACTTAATAGGTAAAGATATATGTAAAAATGTGTCGTAACACTTTATTTGTTAAAAGTTAACCAAATTTTGTTGTTATCAACATGAAGTAAACAAATTAAAACAAATAAATGTTATATGATAAGAACTTATTGTCATGTTGATTAATCCATACATTCTATAATTATCATCATATTATGAATATTAAGTAAGAGTGCAAATTGTAAGTTAAAATCTTTTAAAAGTTATTACATATCTTACATTGTTTTACACAATGAACGTTTTAAGTACGTATACTTCGTATTAATCGTGCCAAAAGAACAAACATAATGAATATAATTCTGCATATTAAAAATATGAATTAATATGTGATTTTTACATGTTTATATCGATTGTTATAAAATTTTAAATATAAATAGCATTAAAAGTTTAATAATTATAGCGTTAAAAGGTTTTAAGTTGCAAGGTTAGTCCTTATACTAGCTAGTGTTAGTTGGTTAATGAGGCATTACACCTCATTTGAGACTAGGCTTTTCACACACATTTCTACCCCTCCTCTCCTTCTTGGTCAGCCAAAAGATCACAACACAAACATATCCATTTTGTGTCTTGATCTTTGGTTTTATTAATCAAGTGTTGATTATATACCGTCGGGAAAGATGTCTAGCAAACAAGGAGCTTGTGAAAAGAGTCGGGATGCTTCACCTATTGGTTTAAACATCCCATTAGTGGGCGTGTAGTGTGTGTTCTTGGTTTATCATTTGGGTCAAGGATATAGGTAGTGCTTCGGCCTTGATCTGGGATACTACCTCTTAAACGATGTAGGTGTACTTGTTTACGTTTTCGTGTTAATAACCTTTATATTGTAAATGTTATTTACATGTCTTGATGATGATCTTACAAACTTGATATGCATGATCCATGTTTAAATATAAGAGTTTTGTATGTGACTAGTTTATACGCTTTCGCTTTTATTCGATTCATGTGATATTGTTGATATACATGGGAACAAAATTTTAATATATACTAGTCTTGCCATGCGAAAAATCATTAGCATCAACATCCTTGATTCCTAACCAAGAATCATCAACACATATTAACATTTCTAATTTACATAATAATTAAGGTATCTAAACCTACCCCTGACCATAACCAAACCCATCACTATCATTTAAGTGATCATATCATGATCATATCCCAAAATTACTAATTTACACTTAAATCATTAAAAGGTCTTAACCCATTATCATAAACACCTTATTATTTATTTTAAAACTAACTTTATAAAAAACCCTCAAATTGGTGCATGAACCCTAACTTCTTAATTTGTAATTAACTCAAGATTAGGCACACTTACTTGAGAAGAAGCATAATTAGGACTAAACTCTTGACATGAAACCCTAATCTCTTCATTAATTGATCATAAAACACAATTATTTTCCTTCTCTTTTCTTCTATGTTGACAATCACACACAAGTCCAGACATAATGACAAGCTTATGGAAGAATCTGAGAATTTTTAGCTATTAGTTTATGAGTTTCTCTTAATGGCAAGAATGGTCCCCTAAGTCTAATTTTCTTATATATGTGACACATAATATTTTCTAAAACCACCTTACACATATTTGACTATTCGGTTTGACTTTCAACTTCTCAGAATTTGACTAACCAATCATATTTGGTCTTTCAATATATGTAAAGTCTTAGTCAAATTACTCAAGGCATTCTCGTAATATAATATATAAAAACCGGTTTTAGGGTGTTACAAAAACCTTGGTTGTAGGAGTTCATTTGGTGATGAGACAAAAGGAAAAGCGTTTACTCACAAAGGAGCATGAGCAATCTGGGATGCAACCGACCCTGTGGAAAACTAGAAGGGGGTTGAATAGTTTACCGTTTGAAATCTTTTTAACTCGTTTAGTTAGCTTTGAAACTTTCCATTTGATCAAAGATATATACACAAACACAATATATAACATGCAAGTAAATGAAAGAAACGATCAAACCACAACACGAGTATTTATCGTGGTTCGGCTACAAGGACTCTATTTCCTTGCCCTACGTCCATGCCCCGAGTATCCAACTTAAGAGTTTCTTTCACTAGTCAACAAGCTCCTTTCACCGGCGGAGAAAACCTTACACGTCGCTTATACTTTTACCGACACTAAGCTAGATGTCGAGTTCTTTACCAAGGGTACAACCACTCCCGTTAGTTCTTTTACAAGGGTACAACTACTCCCGATACACTTTGTATTTTGAGGACTAAAATACTAACCGATCACTACTGGAAATACACAATCAAATGAAGTGTAAACTACACAAGTATACACAATGCTAAGCTAACAAGTCTTGCAACGTTGTGTTGAATATTTGTTACTTTTTATGAACTCGTGAATATCTTTGCTACAAAAAGAAACTTCACATATGAAATGTTAAAGGGTTAGATGAAAGAATGAATGTATGTGTGTAAATATGATGTAGAGTGATTAGCCAAAAATCAACTTGTGGCTTGGTATTTATAGCAAAGCCTTCTGTAGGCCTGGCGGATACGGCGGAACCCTGGGAACCCTCAGATGGGTTCCGCCCGTGTACCCCCAGGGTTCCGCCGGGCTTGCAGTTGGTTTTGCAATAAATCTTGCAAACCAAACAATGTCACATCTCATTACACCTTGCAAACCAAACAATGTCACATCTCATTATACCTAGTCAAAGATAAAACTTGCAAGCAACCATATAGATAGTCAAACACATTTTCTTTCCATAAATGTATATTGACAAAACTTGTCATAAATGTGATGTGACATTTCTATTTTAAGAAATAAAAAGTGTTGTGTTTTATGAAATGTAAAATGTAGCAAAAGTCTAGTTTATACAAGTCTTTAAAACTAAGATTATGTTTTACTTAGAAACTAAAGTTTACATTTTGTCGTTAACAAAACTTAGCAAAGATCGTAAAATATAAATAACGTTTTTAGGCGTTATTTGTATTAACAATCTCCCCCTTTTTGTTGATGACAAAACATAAACTTTGTTTTTAAGTAACTCACAAAATCTTGGTGTTTAAGACTTAAAAAAGATTTATATTAAACTTGTTTTACTTAAGTGATGAAAATCAAATTAAGTTTTGAAGGTTTAATATATTTCTCCCCCTTTCTGTCGAAACAAAAAGTAGAGTAGCGAAGCGGAAAAATGCACTTGCTCCCCCTTGCTTGTTACTCCCCCTAAAAGGAGTGCCAAGATGGGAAACATGGATTTTGATCCTACAAAAAAAAAAATGGTTAGTTGATGATATATATAGTCAAGCTTGTAGTTACCACACACATTGAAACCACAATAACAACACAAAAATGATCAACCAACAATGCACGAAAGTAAGTAGAAAAAAGTAACATTCCAAGTAAAATTTTGACTTTTAAAAGTCAAAAGACAAGAAATGGGAAATATTCTTCTACTTCTAAACAAAAACTAAAAAATAACCAAGAAAAAGAAAAATAAAATAAAATCCTACTTTCCTAAATGGAGCAAAAGGCCTTTAAAGGTTGTCTAGGATTTGTTTGGGTGGGAAAGAGCATCCAAACGTTCTATGACGTGTTGGAATGCAAAACGGGTTTCATCTTGGAATTGGTGAAGCAAGGTTATGCTGCTTTCACCCATTTGCTCACAATTTGAGCAAACATGGGGATGAGTGGGTGGAAATGGGTTGGTTTTGGTTTCTTGGCTTGTGGGTTGGTTGGTTTTTGGTTCTTGGGTGGAGGATGGGTTTGGTATTGAGTCAAGCAAGGTGGTTTGAAATTCCATTGCTTGATGGAGGTGGTTCTCAACCATGCTTTGGATTTCCTCATATGAAGGAAAGAAAGACTCAAAGGTTTGGGCTTGAGAATGTGGTGGAGTTGGGTGATCATGATTTTCAAAGTTTGGTTCTCCATAAAGAGGACCATGGATGTCATGGTAGATGGGATGAAACAACAATGGTTAGGGTTGATGGTACACTTGTTGTGGTGGTTGGGTGTGGTTAAAATGCTCATCAAGGTCAAGAATTGACCTTGGTGATTTATTTGTAAAAGGTGGTGGTTGTGTAGGTCTTGGTGAAAGATCATTGAGATCTTGGACAAAAGGGTGTGGTGATGTGGGAGGAGACCCAAATAACTCCATAGGTTCAATTTTGGGTAATGGTGATTGTGATGGAGTTTTGGATGATTGGGTTGGAGCACTTGGTGGAGTTGAGTCAATGGGTGATTTAGTAGGTGGTGGAGTGAGCTCGTTGGGTCCATTGGGTGATGGTGATGGAGATGCAAGATTCAAAAAGTGTTCATTTTTTATAGGTGAGGTGAATTCATCCGAGGATGAGGAGCTTAGGTTGATGGATTGGTTAGACCATAGTGGTTTTACACTTATCCGGGCGGTTTTTCGGATGGGTCGTGATGGTTGAGAAGTGATTTTTGACTTGGTCATGGTTAAAGATGGTTTAGAAGTTAGGAAATTGTGATGAAGAAGGTGTGATTTGATAGTGTTTAGGATGGTTTAATTTATAGTGATGAAGGATTGTGGGAAGGAGTATTTGGATTTGATGTTAGTCCATACAAAAATGGAGGTTCCTAATGATTTGGAAAACTAATTGTGGGTTGTCATATCATGGAAGTCAATCCAATGAAAATGGTGAAGTGAGAAGACAAGGTTTGCACTAAATGCTTAGTGGTTTTGGTAAGTTTGTTGAAGTATAAATCTCAGGGATTTTAAGGAACCTTTGGAAGGGTTCCTTCCTTTAAGTGTGAAGGTTCCTTGGGGTGGTTATGCCTATTTTTGAAATTTGGCGGGAAATGGTTTTGGTTGAGTTATAAGGAATGAGAAGTACCCTATTGTGCTAAACAAATTGCATGAAATGGGTTTCTATCTAAAAGGATTATATTTTGGTGTTTAGATGTTGAAATATTGAAAACAAAAAGAAAATTTATGCAGGCAACTGGCGGAACCTTCAGGATACACAGGCGGAACCCATTTGAGGGTACCGTCTGGTCCGTTGGGCCATTTCTGGGTTGCCCAGAAAATACACTGGCGGAACCCAATTTTGGGTACCGCCAGATCCGCCAGGGCTGAAAAAAGTGGCAGTCCGCGTTTTTGACCCGCGAGACGATTTTCAAAATTTTTGAAAACTCCTAAAATCAAAAAGATAATGCATTTCTGGTTAGGCAATGCAAAAAATAGACACGTAAACACACATATCATAAGACTTTGACCTTGAGGTCGAGAATTTCACTATACTTAGTGAAAATATCATAAACATGAAAATTTGACAACTTGCCAAAAGTTGTCTACCTGCATCAAAGTTAGATACTACATGTTCCAAATTGTATCAAACATTGTACTAACACACAAATACATCACAAATATTGTTTAAACAACCAAATTTGTTCAAATAGCACCTAGTGCGAAACACTCCTACACACCCGCACTCATTGACGGTCAATCTTGTTCTTGAGCTTTCCAAGGAATCTTCCAAGATTCTTAAACATCCCCTTTGTTTGCTTGAACTCCGCCGACTCATTTGGAATATCCGGAAGTTGGGATAGGTATTCGAGAGGTGGGAGCCTAGAGTTTGGCAAAGAGTCATCTTCACTCATTGAGGAAGATGATGAAGAGGTAGGAGGATGTGGACGTTTTCCTTGGGCTTTGTACACTCTCTTATCACTTAGTGGGACAAAGGTGTGTGGAATGAGAGAGTAGTCAAGATGAAGACCATTTGGAGTTGGTGGAATGGGTGAAATGAACCTAAAGAGACGGGTCAAGAGCATTCCATACGGCATAGCCGTTGTGCCATGCACGGGAATGTCGGCCATTCTCTTGGCCATGTAGTAGGCAAGATTGAAGGGTTGCTTAACGGAAAAGGACTAGAGCATGTAGCAAAGGCAAAGGTTGATATGATCTCGGTTTCCTATGGTGCTAATGACATTTGCTCTAAGGACTTCCTCCCATTTCTTGAATTGGGGCTTGAGTTCATTCATTTCCATTCCATATGGGTCCTTATCGACCTCATTTCCCGAACGGGTTCTCCTAGTGTTGGTTGTCCTAACAAAGAGGTGCTCACGAAGTACATCTTTTGACACAAGAGGTGTGTCATAAGGATGGATGCGGTCATTGAGGTTGTCAAGAGTTGAGAGGGAGTGCAAGTCGGAGTAGATGCAAGTACCACGGTTTGGGACACCTAGGATTTGAGCAAACTCTTCAAGAGTGAAGGAGTATTGATGACCACTAACCCTAAAGTTGATAGACATTTGACCATAATCATCCGTGGAGAGGACGGCGGATGCATAGAATTCCAAAATGAACCTAGGACAAATAGGCTCGTTGATTTCCAAAAGACACTCAAAGTTGATTGTGGCAAACTCGGCGTAAAGGTTTGTGCCTTCTAGGAAGGACGGGTCAATGGTTCTCCCCTCATGGACATAGTGTTTTTCTAAGGCTTTGAAAACATTGACTTGGTTTGGGGTAAGACCTTTGGTTTTGTGGTGTTTTGGTAGGTACTTAATGGTGTCCTTGTGGTCGTAGTGGGTTAGAGGAGGCATGATGATTCCTAGAACAACAAAATCTCACATTTTAGTTTAAGTAAACTACTATTATAATGTGGATGTCCTATATGAAAACAATGTAGAGGTGCGGTTATCTTGACTCATTTTGATGCTTCAAAAACGTTTTATAATGCAAGTTTTGTTATAAAACAAAAGATAACCCAAACGCTCCTAGTTCAATGGAGCTTCGTTTGCATGTACCCGAAAATACATATTGGTTATGTATTCCCTTTAGCATTCAAGAGACATTATGCAAGTGATGTTTTAAACATAACGTTTTGATTTTGTATTCTCAATGTGAGACGAAAAAAATATTTGTCCTATTTGTGAGAAATTTTTGGAAAGATTTGTCATGGGGTGTTTTAGCAAACATGTTTACACTAAGTAAGGATGCAATTCCTAACTATGGGGAACATGATTAGTTTTGTTAAACACCTAATTTTATGCATGAGTTTCTCAAGTTTAATGCATAACCCCAAGTTTAATGCATAACCCCAAGTTTTTGTTTTTGTGCAAAAATAGAATTCCTAGACTCAGATCAGGATTGTAATCAAGTTTAGAATACTTACAATGATGATTGATTTGCAATGTGAGTGAAAGGAAGACCAAGAATTCGTAGGTATGGATGGATGGTAAAGTGAATAGTAACAGTTTGGAAGTGGTGGTATGAGATAATGGGTGTTTGGTTTAATATAAACAAAAATATTTATTCTGCAGGTCGGCGGACACGGCGGACCCCTGAGTTGTGTTCCGTCCGTTGTGTCTAAGGGTTCCGCCGACCCTGTTGAGAAAAAGAGTTATGGATTTGTTTTGATTTTTGTGATTTTTGTCTAATGTCCAGAACTACAATGTAGGTTCCATGAGTCCTAAGCCTAGCCTAAGAAGGTTAAAAGGTTCACATTTAAGGGGTTTTGTGAGAATGTCGGCTATGTTGTCTTCGGAAGAAACTTTCTCAATTGAGATATTTCCTTTTTGAACGTTGTCACGAAGGAAATGATGACGGATTTCAATGTGTTTGGTACGAGCATGTTGAACCGGGTTTTTACTGAGATCAATGGCACCTTTGTTGTCACAAAGAATTGTGATGTCGTTGAGTTGAATTCCGTAGTCGACAAGAGCTTGCTTCATCCAAAGAGCTTGTTGACATGCCTTTCCGGCCGAGACGTACCCGGCTTCCGTTGTTGAGATAGCAAGAGCCGTTTGCTTCTTAGAGAACCATGAGGTGAGACAATGTCCAACAAAAGTACAAATACCACTTGTACTTTTTTTATCGACATAGTCACCGGCATGATCTGAGTCGGCATACACTATGGTGTCTATTCCCGTTCCTTTGGGATATCATAAACCTAAATGTGTAGTGCCCTTAATATACCTAAAAATCCTTTTAACGGCTTCGAGATGAGTAGTCTTAGGATCTTCTTGAAAACGAGCACATAGACAAACACTAAACATAATGTCGGGTCTACTAGCCATTAGGTAAAGTAGACTACCAATCATACATCTATATTTAGTGTTATCTACGGATTCACTTTCCTCATCCTTGGTGAGTTTAGTTTCCGTGGACATGGGAGTTTTGATTGGTTTCGAATCTTCTAATCCAAATTTCTTAAGCATGTCCTTAATATATTTAGATTGGTTAAAGAAGATACCATCTTCTAGTTGTTTAATTTGGAGTCCTAGGAAAATGTTGAGTTCTCCCATCATACTCATTTCAAACTCATCATGCATGATTTTTGAGAAATCCACACATAATTCTTGACAAGTTGATCCGAATATAATGTCATCAACATAGATTTGGACTATGATAATATGTGAATCTTTCTTCTTAGTGAAGAGAGTATTATTTGTAAGATATCAATAATCAATACATGTATGATACTTGTGATTATGGTTCGAATTCAAAGAAAGAATGATGAAGAAAGTATAGAGAGAGAAGAAGAAGTTGGGTGTTTCTAGAGAGAGAGAGAGATGAAAGAAAAAATGTAAGATTAGATTGAGAGAAGTGAAAGCACCAACCCTCTCCACATGTGGAGAGGGGTATTTATAGTTACAATATTACGCCCACTCCCGGGCTGTGGATCAGGCATACAGTGGGTAAAGACCCGTTCCTTCTTCCACGGTGTTACTTAAACTAAACTAACTAACTAATAAATAAACTAACTACGAGCTAACTTAATGCTATTACAATCATTAGGTGACCGAGACTTTTACAGGAATATTTGTATTCCTAACAATCTCCCCCTAAGCGAGGTCACCTTTGAAGTTAAGATCTTTGGTCTTTAAGCATTCTTTAGTCTTTGTAGCTCGTAGGATCTGATTCTTCTCTTTTCAGCACACTTTGTACTTCAACCAAGCGAACTTGTGATTAGAGTTCCTTTGTGATGTGTGATCTTTGAGCTTCTTTGAGATCATCAGCCAAAGTAAATCTCCAAGCTCATCCATAGTAGTATTGCCTTCATGTGATGTAGTGACTAAGGACCATCATGCTCACACCCTTCTGTATCTGGAGACGTTGCATTGGAGTTTGTGGATTAGGAGACCTTTTCATCAGAGATGCGGAAACGTTGTAATTAGTCTCTCAACATTTGTTGTAGCACGTCTCTCATCTTCATTGATAGTGTGGAGGATGTGTGAGCATGAGGTATGGATTGATCCGATTCAGCTAGAAATTGGAGCCATCAACGCCATCTTTATATGTGTCCCTGAAATAAAACAGTTAGCAATAAAGATAGAGAACGAATATGGCTTTGTCATTCGTTCTGCGAGGACAGACTACCCTCCGGTTTTGTGAAAACCGACCTGTGATCAGGTAGAGTCTCTTTTAAGGAAGACTCTCCTTGACAGGAATTTCCAGCTTGTAGTAATGAATTTTCCAAAGAATCCACTTTGGAATCTTCATACTTAGCATGTTCTCATACCGGAACGTCTCAAAGCAGACAGCACGATAGAGTGAATCGGTGAATGAATATTCACGGATTGATGAGAAATAGACTTATAGAAATCACTCGTGTGTCCTATGATAAACATTTTTGAGACACAACGAGAGTTTTGTATTTAGAATCACATTTCCATCAAAAATACTTTTGTTTGAAAGATATTGTACACAATCAATGTGCTCGAAAGATTAGTTGGTGATCACATTGAGAGGTTTTAGTAAAAGTATCCGTCAATCCATTTCCTGGAACAAGTTTGATTCAAATTTGAATCGCACCATCGTTGCTTTCCAGTTGTCACTTAATCATTGATCCAAGATGGATCTCACATGTCACCTACCAAGAGCTTGAAAGATGTTCGCTCTAGAAGGATTTCCATCTTCATTGTGAATATTTTCATTTCACTCGGATGTTCTGGTAATACCACAAGGATAATGCGTAGGACTTTAAATATTTTATCTTATTTTCCACATTGTGTGAAACAATAAGCATATTTGGAATGTGTCCTAATGAGATTTATAGATAATCTCTTGGCTCTAGACTCAATAGTGCGTTTTGATCCGCTCCTGGAGACTGGGGAGGCGTCTCCTGTTTTAGGTATCAACATAGCTCGCAATGAGCGGTCGATACATTGTACAGGGTTCCCCGTGAGATTGAAACAAGCTCTTTTAAGAGAACTTGAGTGGTTGGTAAGTTTGGTGCAGTGCGTCACTGGGTCCATGACGTCTTGTCTTCAATACCTATGTTACCTTAGTAACCGCCAGTAGATTATGCATTGAACCCGGTTTCTGCCCTAAGGTTGAATATATGGAGGGCTATTTCTTTTCACCCTTTTTCATTTCAATTCTTTTTAATTCTTCAACCCCTTCAGTGCTTACCGAGACTTCACCACTAGAACCTTGTTGGGTTTGTTCCAGTCCTAGCTCTATCTCAGTCCGCACTCTTCCCTTTCTCACTTTTCTCCTTTTTTCAATCATTCCTAAGGACTTCTAATCTATCTATGGATTGTCCCTGGGAAGATCCTTCCGGTTCTGGTGGATCATGGGAACTCATACCTAACCTTAACCAACCTTATAACTCCGTGCATTAAAGTAAATGGTCGGTCTTAGGTATTTCTTCGACAAACGCCTTTTGCTCCCCCTCAATATGTGCATCGATATTCGAAAGTGTTTAGCACATATGCCGGAGCCTATTATTGAGTACAAAAGATCACTTTTGATTATCAGATTTCATATTTAAATCACATTCTCTCCCCCGATCAAAAATTTCAAATCATTCGAGATTTTTGATCTCAATTGATTTAAATAAGTTAGAAAGCTTTTGGGAGAAAAATGCGGTCAATTTTTAATATTTTCTGATAAAAAGGAACCTTTTCTGCTCCTCCTCAATCTATGAGGGAGGTTGTTATGTGTCAGATTTGAAGAGTTTGAAAAAGATTCGAAGTTTTAACGAAAAACTCTTTGAAAATTTACTCATTCTGACACATAACTATCACAAATCGTATTGTAGCTTTTGTTTTGTATAAAATGTGGGGAGTTTTGTTGATACATAAAATTTTGAGAAATCACTCTCCCCCTCAATCAATGACGGATGTTAAAGCATAAATATTTTCATAAACTATTAACGTCATTGATTGAGTGAAAATTTTATCAAACTTTGGAGTTCAATTTGATTTTCATTCAAAATTTCATGGTACCACCAAGTTTTGCACAAACACTTTCCGGAAAAATCATAGAAGGGAAAGTATTTGGCGATAAAAAGAAGATTTCTCTTCTTTATCAAGAAATAATGCACTGAAGCGTACATTAGATCGAGGGTGCATGAATATAAAGTAATTCACGCTCGGATGAACGGCACCCTTTGTTAGGAACAACCGTCTTTTTGGCGACGTGTTTTCCTTAATTTTGAAAACCGGGTTGCTATCTGAAGTAATAGCAAGCCATATTTTTGAAGTCCGGGTTGTAGCCTGAAATGACTACAAGCCATAATTTAATGTTCGGGTTGTAGCCTGAAATGACTACAAGCCATTTAGGCATGTTTTGAAAAACCTTTTGAACTTCTGTTCGAACTTCATTTAAAGACCCGTGTCATTATTGAATGACATTTCTAGGACCGTAAATGTTATCGATGCCAGAAGACATGCCTTAAAACTATTTTTGGTATTTTCTAATTTTCTGATTTTTTTTTTATGGGTTTTTGTTGGTTTTATATATCTATTTACATTTAGGTATAATATATGTACAAAGGATACTATTAAGTTTAAGAAGATGTTGACATGAATACCGAAATGAGGATTACGTTCGGCTTGTAGTAGAAATCAGTAGTCAACATCTCTTAAACTTTCACCACCAAAGCTTTCGAGGCTCCTGAATAATTGTCTGAATCCGTAGATGCCATGATATAATCTTAAACGGGATTTTACTACTCTTGTGACTTAAACCGAGAGATCGATTCTCTCCTGGGATTTTACTAAAGTCAACAAAAGAAACCGAAAGATCTAATATGCGAGTTAGACTTAGAGAGAGATCTTGGATAAGTAACAATTAGCATTAAGTGTCAAGTCACGACAAGTCAAGTTACAATAGATCCGATCGTAATAAGTCAAGTCGTAAAGATTAACTCACAACGTCAAATTACAATCAGACTAATGGAAACGACTTAAGTCACAACAATTCACCAAATACAAGTAGTTAATAAATCACTAGAATCTCACAACTGAGTTAATCGATAGACACCCACCAAATTTCTGAAAGTTTTTATTGCCTCCTCATTGTGGAGCTTTGGTAGCTTCCCCCCAAACCGACAATCACCTACATGAGACCACTTCCCCCAAGAGGTTGAAGTGATGCAAAAAGTCTCAATGTATGAAGCTCGAGAACCCAAAGAGAACGATAACACCGAAGTAACAGGGTGAACCATGGATCATCTCTGCGGTTATCAATCCCGGAATGTATGATGAAGCCCGATCACATGACCCTGTTGTACGTCCCCAATGTACACATTACTTTCTGGTTTGGAGCAGTCGTCTATTCAGGGGAGTTGAGATATCAACATCTTCATTTCATCAAATGCTTTCCAGTTATCTTACATATACCAACTCAATTCATATTGTACGCATGTATCCAACACAAGAAGAAATGATGACACCAAAGTTACAGGTTGAAGCACTGATCATCTCTGCGGATATCACCTCCGGAATATATGATTAAGCCCGATCATGTGAACCTGTTGCGCGTCCTTGATGTACACAAATCTCTCCCCTGATGGTTGCGATCTCATCAGAATCAGCATAACATTGTGTACATGAAGCATTAACTAGAAGCACTTTACCATAAATCGTATCAACTCATATGAAGATGTCGATAAGCAATATCATCTCACTCTCCAATTGTTCTTCTCATATTTCTTCCCACTGAAAGCTGAAGTAATACATACCACAAGTGTCAAGAGAACACTTCCCCCACATAGTTGGAATTATATACCAAACGCCACAAGTTAATACACTGATATTCTCTGCGGTTATGACATATGTCTTCCCGGCATAACTTCAATTAAGAAGAAGTATTATGTTCATCACGTGTACTCGTTATGCATTCGGATGCATGTCTCCTTCCCCCTTGCTGGTTTTGATACATCAGAATCAGCAACAACTTTTAAGCACATCTACTTGAAATAATGAGAAGAACCAAATAAGCTAAAATATATCTAGCGAGAATCAACTGCTATAGAAATGCTCACTAATTGGGTTAATCCTCCCTCCCAATTAGTAAGCCCATAAGTATACTTGCTCCCTCCCAAACTGATGACCCGTTTGATATAACCTTGATGCTTGTTGAAGAAGTATCTTTCAATTCTGCCCAAGATGTCTTAAGTCTCTTAACATGTCATCCACAACTTAAAGTGGATCATAGACTGATAATCTGTAGCTTCTTCACGGGTTTGTTTGGGGAACGTTATTTCGACATTTTCAACTCACATAGAATGCTTCCAGTTCTTCGATAAAAGCCCCGATGTACACATTCTTCTCCCTCCATGATGATGAAGATCACTCGGAATCATCATAACTATGTGTACATAAACAAATCAACTGGAAGCACCATACAAATCACTACCCCATGAGTAGATGTCGATAACAATTCTCTTCAACAATTCTCTACATGTCAACCCCTAATTAAACCTCTTTTCACTTCCACTACCTAATGGTTAATGACCACGTATGGAGAAAACCCGATATACCAAACTTGAAACTGAAGTAGAGTTTCCCGCACTTGTGTCTTAAGCTTGCACTAATGTTGGAAGAACGGTGTAGAGAATTTATGCTCCAATCAAATCTCTAAGTACTCACTACCCAACCAAAGTATGAGACATTACCACCTCTTGCGATTATCCACAACGACATCGGCGTGTGACACTGAGTAATATAACATAACTCATTAAAGTGATAGTTAACCAGCTCTTCAACCATCCACCACGACTGCTGGTAACTAGATAAACCAAGTCTTCAACTAAGATCTTAAGCACGAGCAAGTTATCGTTGAAAGTCATTCATCCATCCAACCCCGACTTCAAGATAAACTAAGATCACACCTTTGTAAGAGTCAACTTCAATCTCAAATACACGATACCCAATCAACTCCGCAGTCACATTTAGTCATCCTTACTTAGTGGAACATTAGGTGTTGGAGGAGAGGAGAGTCATTTCACGCATCAATCAACATGTATTTTATTCACACTTCTCCCCCTCAAATATAGTGTAACACCCCAACCCGATAAGGGTAGAAGTATTACATTACAGTGACATATCAGAACAAACACAAGCATATGATTCATACATACAAAGAAATTCAGGGTTACAAATGAAAATCTGAAACTACAAGGTTACAAAACAATAAATACTATGTCTAATAAAGTGAAACTTCATCTAATCGTCTCTAGTCCAAAGCATAGTCTTCTAAGTCCAATCACACTCTCTTCCCATAACCCAGCTTCCTACTAAAACCTGCCGCAGGAAAAGGAAATGCGGCTGAGCTTAAAAAGCCCAGTGAACAGATACATATACAAAGCAATGATAATGAAACAGAACTGAAACATAGTGCATTGGGGAAATAGAATAAGGAATAGATAAAAGAGTGATAGAATATAAAGAAGAAAGGATAGTCATCTACCACGAGCCCAGAAACTCAAAGTCATAAATCTCAAAGTCATAATTCTCAAAGTCATAATCTCAAAGTCATAATCTCACAATCAGAGGGGATACCTCTCAGGCAACCAGATAATATGAGGGGTGTCCTCATGTATCAAATGGGTGGAGTAGCTAGCTCCCAGAAATTGTGAAAGGCGTGTATTGCACACAGCACCAGTCACCTCAAAGTCAACTCAAAGTCATAGTTAAATCCACTAAACAGAACAGATCTAGGATTGCAATCCATACGCCCCTTACTCAAAGTCAATCTCAAAGTCATATACTCAAAGTCATAATGGCCATAATAGTAATCATAAAAAGGGACGGCGTGAGAAATCACTCACCCACACATGAGTCATGCCAGTGGTGCATCACCGACATGCCTATGGTACCTCCATAGGTAGGGAAAACAGAAATGGCTCGGGTATCAAACTAAGAGTCAGGTCTCAAAGTCATACAAAAGGTCATATAGCAAAAAGTGCATCTCAAGGTCATATCTCAAAGTCATCTCAAAGTCATAGCAAGGATTCAGAATATCAAAGGTCATAATATCAAAAGTCATATCAATGGTTCAGAATATCCAAGGTTCATTCCCAAAGGTTCATTTCCAAAAGATTCGTTATTAAGTTTCATAAGTTCATAATAAAATGTGAAAGAGTTAAGAGAAAACAGATTTAGAAATTTGATTAATCATTTATCCATTTCATCACAAACATACCCCTTTTTAAACACTCTTCATAAAAGCCAATTACTTTCGTATCAAAATTATAGAGTGTCATTTCAAAACAGTTTCTTTCCATAACATCAAGTTATATTTTCCAAAAGGTCTTCATATCAAATTATCATAAAAGATGAACCAGAGATATTGGATATACAAAGGTCAGAAGTCATAGTAGTGGTAAAAGGAACGGATCACGAGTCATGAGAAACCTTACTGAAAGGTTAGAATATTTGTACCTTAAACCGCAAGTGCACACATGACAGAAACATAAAGGTCGAAAGCAAAATTCCTTCTTCAGCGAATCTACACGAATTAATGGTCGGCTTGTTATTAATAACTTATTCAATTCAGATTTCTCATTTTAGTCGGCTTTCCAGTTTTAGAATCTTTCCATTTAAAGTGACTTTCCACTTTTAGCAGGTTTCCATAAATAGTAAGTTTTCACTTTTAGAAAGTTTCCATAATTAGAAAGTTGAATCATTATTAATGGAATCAGAGTATCTTTTAACATATTTACACATTTGGTTCTTAGGGTTTCATAACTTCACCTTTTACACCCTTATATTTCCAAAATTACACTTTAAACCTTTTAGTATTCAAAGTTACACTTTAAACCCTTAACTTATCCATTTTACACCATGATCACTTATTTTATCATATAATACGAATGGATACTCAAGTATTCATAATTTACACATTAAGTCCCTCAAGTTATCAAAGTTACATATTTAACCTTTTAATTTACAATTCCAACTTTTAATTATCTATAATTACATATTAAGCCATTAAATTACCAAATTAGCACAAAACCCCCTGAATATATTTTATTACTTAAATCAGTCCCAAGTTTCCAGAAATTACACTTTTAGTCCCTCTACTTTAATTATTTTCAAAACAAACCCTAATTAATCATTAAATACATTTTAATCCATTTAAATGCAAAACTTACACATAGCACCCTCATCTTATATTTTGTCGAATAGTATACAGCCCAAATAAAGTTCCAGAATTAACCTTTAAGTTTTAAAGTTTACAAAACTCACCCAAAACCTTTTAACACAAATCGCATGACATAAAATCATGGAATTAAAAACCCTAATCAAACCTAATCCATTTTTAATCATTTCCAGCACATTAAAGATCATTAATCATTACAAAAACAAGCCCTAATTCATAAAATCAAATCGTATGGATTTTTCCCTTTTATTTATACACGTTTTATTTAAAAATCGATAAACCAAAATAATTCAAAAACACATGATTCAAGCCATGATAATTCTTCCAATAATTTTCCAGATCATATTACATTATAAAAAGTGTAAATAAATTTTATTAGGAATTGTTATGGATCGGAAGGTATATTACACAATTACACTCGTTTTTAGGGTTTTAAATCACGAAAGGGATGTCGAGCATGCATGGGTCGAATCCAACAATTTATTTGATGTTTATAAGGTATAAAGGGTCTGAGAAAAATACCAAATCAATGTTGGAACGTGTGGAAACAGCAGTTCGATCAGATGTATACTCGATTGGCCAAAACACTCCAAAAATCGTCACGACTTCACCAAAGGCCTAGCAACCTTGAAACCAATTTTCGTGGGTCTTATTACATGTAAGGAACATCAGAAAAATGATAGATGAATTATATAGTGGTCGATTGAAGCAGAAACATTTTACCTCTTTTCTAGGGCTCGACAAAGGAAAACAAATGCTACGATCGTGTAAGGCTTCAACAATTCGAATGGGATTTTTCTAGGACTCTTTGGATGTTGTTTGATCACAAAAAAATGCTTAGGAATGATGGGGTTGTCGAATGGAGGCTATGAGAATTGTTTGTGTTCTATTGAAATCGGTTTTTAGGGTTTTCAAAAGAAAAGATATGGTTTGGCTTTTTTTAAATGGAATGTCGTGTGGTATAAGGGGGGGGGGGAGACCAGAATTTCGTGATTATAGGTTGACCAAATATTTTTGGTGATTATCTTCCTTATTTACCAAGTTTAAATCATTTTAAATTTCTTTAAAATTCATTTTATTTCATTCGGCCCTATGAGGGGTATTTTGGTAATTTTGCAACTTGTATAAATATTAAATGAAATTGTTAAAATTATTTTGGATCATAACTTGTGCATTGTTTGAAGTTTGGGACTTATTTGGAGACTTAATAAGCTTTTAAACAATTTTTAAACTTGTAAGGGCATTTTGGTCATTTCACATGTTCTCAGATTTTAGGTGTTACATATAGCATATGAGGATGCGATTTTTGATTGAACAAGTGAATAAAATACATGTAGTTTATTCACACTTCTCCCCCTCAAAAATTGCATAAGAGGTTGATCCACTGTCCACACTTCTCCCCCTCAAAAATTGTATTAGAAGATGCCATTTTTGAACGAGTGAATAATAGCGAATACAATCTGATGAAGGTAATCCACATGATGACTGAAAAAGCGTGGAACAAATATGAGGTTTGTTGATGAGAATGGTCAGAAGCAAGAACATTTCACAACTTCAGAAGATAAAGCGCACTCAAGCGTACACTTTTCTTTTCTTTGATGAACGGGGCCTGAAGTGTTGTCAGCAGACGCCATAATGATGAAGTTGAAGACCGAGGCTTGAACTGATGTGTTCAAACGTCATAGTCGTTGAAGAACGAGGCCTGAACTGAAGTGAACAGACGTCATAGTCGTTGAAGAGCGAGGCCTGGACTGAAGTATTCAGACGTCATTGTGCACATACATCAGCATCGACATTCAAGAACTCCTGAAGCTGGGGAAATGATTGCTTTAGGTCTCCAGACTTTGAGTTTTCTCATATAGTGAATGGTTGATGTACCTGCAACTGAGTAAGGACTACCTGCACTAACATCACAAACTTGATTGCACATATATAGGTTAGTGACAACAGTATCCAAACCCTTGGGGGTTTCATGGTCAACCATGGCATTGCCATCAGTAAGCACCTTTCCGGTAGGTATCCACTTAAGTCCAATGTCCTTAAAAATTCTACCAGTTGGAATCCACTTATAGCAAGGTCTAGGATTACTAAGCTTCTTATGCATAGTGGAAGGCTTAACGATATTCCTAGTCTCCAAAGATTTAGCAGTTTGTGTCCACCTAGGAGAAGTTTTAGGTTTGTTTTGCTTCTTATGCATTGTAGATGACTTACTGTAATTCCTAGACTTAACAGGTTGAACCTTAGCATTGTACCTCAATATCCTACGAGGGATCATACAAGGTTGAGAACCTAAGATTCCATCCTTATGAAGTAGTGCCCTTTTCCTAGCCTTTTCTAGATCATAGTTCTTGTGCAGGTCATTTATAACATAAGTGTTTTGAGCCTTAGTGCTAGGTTTCGACACTGTTTTCGAACTAATCCTAGAGGAGCTGGGTGTAGGAGTAACTACTTGTTGAGGCTTAGAAGAACTAGAGGCAATAATCTTGGGACAATAATGTGTAGTGACTGGTTTTGTCAAAACTTGTTCCGCATCAACTTGGGAGGCAAACCGTGTTTTTGAAAATTTTGGTTTCTCAGATCTAAACGCAGTCAATTGTCTAACAACTGATTGGTTTCTATTCGATTGAAAAACTGGTTTCCCCAAGATTGATGATTTTGCAAACTTAGTGTTCACACTATTCCCTGTTGCTTTTCTTAGCTCGTTCTTTAATGCTGTTATTGTGAAACCCTTTTCCTGAACTTGAGCTTTGAGTTCATCAATTTTTGCAATCAAAGACGTTGTTTGCTCAACAGTTTTAGTATTCGTTTCTTTGATTGAATCACACAGTTCATTGCAATGAATTTTCAAAGACTCATTATCATCACGTAATTTAGCCACATTATGTTCTAATACAATAACATTGCAGCCATGTTTAGCTTTAACTTCATTACACATATCACATAACTCAGTAATACGTTTTTTCAGGTTTTTGATTGTCAAGTTCTTTGTTTCTAGCTGAGCTTTCAAATCATTAATCAAAAAGAATTCGCGGAAATTAGGAAGTTCCGGATCTTTACATGGTTGGTTAGTTTGAAAACTTTCTTCCTTTTGTTGCATTGCGATTTCAAGTGAAATACAATGTTTTTCAAGTTGTAAGAATCTCTTTGAAAGTTCATTAAACGTTACTTTATCAACCATATCATTTGATTTAAAAGACTCAGCTGTAAACAAAGAACTTGACTCATCATCACGTTCAGCATCCTGATCACTTTCTCCCCCTTTATGATTCATATTTGTTAAATCAGAAATGGTATTGCTATCAGTCTTTTTCAACAAATATGTGTCATAACTGGGCATAACTTGATCAGTATGCAGTCGTTCATCAAAAAGCACATTATGATGTACAGTGAGGGGTACCTCAGCACATGACACTTGTTCTTTTATTGGTCTGAAATCTGCATCCAAGTCATGTGTAATAAGAGTCACTGAACTGCTGGTAGTGTCAGGCTTATCAGTCACTGACCCATTGCATATCATGACAACTGACCCAACATCCGATGATATACCCGAATCGCCAATACCATCACAAGATTGCACCCTACATGTCTTCACCTTGTTATCATATGCAGGTATATGCTGTGCTTTTTCATCAATGAATCTTTTCACTTTATCCATAAGTTGGATGAGTGTGTCTCTGAACGTATCAACCTCTATTCCCGTGTGATCAGCAAAACACTTTTTCGTCATCTGACTATAATGGTCATATTCTAGAGTGAATTTCGAATCGATGAACTTAAGCATTTGTTTGTTGATCACACAGAGGGCAGCCAAGGATCCACTATTGGAAGGTTCTGCTTGGTCAAGTTATTGTCGTAATTGATCTAAATTAAGAATCATGGTGTCTGTGAAAGTCTGAACATCTTGACCAAAGAGAGTTGCAAATGCACGTTCAAATCCCATCTTGAATCCAGTCCCCTCTAGAAGTACCGATAGGTGTGAATGAAGTTGTTGAAAACATGCTATGCAATAATCTTTTGCAT
This sequence comes from Artemisia argyi, assembly GCA_030686995.1. Taxonomy (NCBI): domain Eukaryota; kingdom Viridiplantae; phylum Streptophyta; class Magnoliopsida; order Asterales; family Asteraceae; genus Artemisia; species Artemisia argyi. Next base: position 104,573,433 of record CM060677.1, read on the forward strand.
TATCGAGCAATTTTTGCAGCTGATGAAGTTCTCTCTCAGAAATGACAGAGTCTAAAGTGGTAGACATGATGTAATCGTGCACGGGATTTTACAAGTCTATGATTTAAACCGAAAAATAGAATCTTTCGCGGGATTTTACAAAATCAAGACAAAACCGTGAAACACTGAGGAATTGAGCAGAATGTGTGATGATAGCCGTTGGATCGGTACAGTGATTAGAGGTTGTATAATCAAAATCCGAATAAACCCCGAAAATATATCCAATAAGCTTGAAAACCCGAAGTTATCTCCAATTAGCCCGAAAATAACACAACTCAAAACTCAATCTCGTACTATGAAGCTCACTCAAAACCGTAATCCAAAATTAACCGAAAAATTCAACCGATGTGACACTTTAACCATGCAATATTTGGATTACTATATCACCTCAAATCATACACCCGAAGTATGAGCTAAAAGTTCGTCCCTTAAAAATGAATTAGCCAAAGCACACAAATGTTATCTACTTGGTTCACAAAAAAAATTAATCGTCCCTTGTGAAAATCCAACAGCAGCCCAAGTATAACTTACACACAAGTTCAGTCCTTGTATAGTTACCAGCCCACGCTATGTAAATCCAACAAGTCACCAAGCCCAAGACTAATTCAACACAGTTATACCCTTGATGATATAAAGGCCCAAATCAATATTATTTCCCCTAATCACACGCCCCTTATCAAAAACCTAATCACATTCATCCGCCCCCACATTTAATATTTACTCTCGTTTACCAGATCACTACCATCACACAAACAGATACACATTAATCTCTTATAACATCTTAGAACACAAACAATCTTCGTCCTTAGTTCCTTAATGAAGGCTGATACACACGAATAAAACAGTTGGTGTTTTACCCACGAAGATGAAAAACCAATCCACCCTTGCTACTGTAAATGTTTGAGAGAAAGCCCAAAGTCCTCGCAAGAAAAAGCTAGAAAAAAATCCGTGGTAGGTTTCTTATCGTTGTGTCTCGTTTTTCAATTAATCCGAACAAATGAGAGATTGAACCAATTTTGTTTTGATCTTTCTTTAAGTTTCGAACATTAAACGAAGTATATACTTCGTAAAAGATCTGTGATGAGTGAAATCTCTTGATGTTTTGTTAAAGAAAAATGAAACTTTGGATAAGTCTTGATTCTGGACGAGAGATTATCTGAGATCAATTTAACGGTATTGTTTCTTAGATGTTGTTATGAGTCTTGATTAGAGGTGAGATGATTAAGTGACTGATTAGAGGTGAGATGGAAAACAAGAATGTAATTTGTTTAAACTTCAGTTAAGATTTGATTAGTTGACTAATGTTAGTTTGGTTATAAATTTGGTAACCGCAACAAAAGGAACGAGGTAGTCGCAAAATGGAAACCACAATCAAGATCTAACCGCAATAACAACAATAGTTAACCGCAAATCTATGAGCTAACCGCAACTTAAATAGCTAACCGCAACTTGAGCTAAACGCAAGGTTGGGCAGAAAGAACTAAGCGCAGTTAAACAAGAAGTAATCGCAAGGTAGCAATATTCAGTTTACATAAGCTGCCAAAACCAGTACTAGCAACTTTTTGTTTCCATCCCACAAACTGCCAAGAACCAACAGCTGTACTCACAATACAAGACAAGGCACTTAAAATACTAATAACTTTCAAATGCAAACCACAAGTAAGAAACGGATGATATAACCGCAACAAAGATTTGAAGGCAGAAAATAAATGGGTTGAAATGGACTTGGACTATACCCAATACACCACGAAATCAAAAGCTAGAACCAATTTATGTTATGTTTTGAAAACCAATTTTGAAAAGGAAACCGATTCGAACTAAAATAAAACGCAAGATTGTAAACTTTTGAAAACCAATTCGAACCACAATGAAAACACAAGAACCAAGCTGAAAATTCGAGATCCAACAATCCCTAGGATGTAACCATGGCTCTTGATACCAATTGTAAGATATCAATAATCAATACATGTATGGTACTTGTGATTATGGTTCGAATTCAAAGAAAGAATGATGAAGAAAGTATAGAGAGAGAAGAAGAAGTTGGGTGTTTCTAGAGAGAGAGAGAGATGAAATAAAAAATGTAAGATTAGATTGAGAGAAGTGAAAGCACCAACCCTCTCCACATGTGGAGAGGGGTATTTATAGTTACAATATTACGCCCACTCCCGGGCTGTGGATCAGGCATACAGTGGGTAAAGACCCGTTCCTTCTTCCACGGTGTTACTTAAACTAAACTAACTAACTAATAAATAAACTAACTACGAGCTAACTTAATGCTATTACAATCATTAGGTGACCGAGACTTTTACAGGAATATTTGTATTCCTAACATTATTAACTAAGCCCATGGTATACTTATGGTCAACTAGGAAGGTTTTAAGTCGATCATACCATGCTTTTGGAGCTTGCTTAAGTCCGTAAAGAGCCTTTTTAAGTTTGTAGACATGATTTGGTTTTTCAAAATCGATGAAGCCCGGTGGTTGAGCAACATACACTTCTTCATTAATGACTCCGTTTAGAAAAGCACTTTTGACGTCCATTTGAAAGAGTTTAAAATTGTGTGCACATGCATATGCAAGTAAGATTCTAATTGACTCGAGCCTAGCAACCGGAGCAAAAGTTTCATCGTAGTCAATGCCTTCTTGTTGGTTATATCCTTGTGCAACTAGCCTAGCTTTGTTTCTAGACACAATTCCATTTTCATCCATTTTATTACGAAAGACCCATTTTGTTCCAATTATAGTTTGACTCTTTGGTTGAGGAACTAATGTCCATACATCATTCCTAACAAATTGGTTTAACTCTTCTTGCATTGCAATTACCCAAGACTCATCTTTAATGGTTTCATTAATGTTTTTAGGTTCAATGGTTGACACGAAACAAAAGTAGTTGCTTTCATTTTGAACTTTTGACCTTAGTGTTCTTTCGTTAATGTTGCCTATGACACCATCTAATGGATGACTTTTGGATTCTTTGACATTGACAAGTTCTTTGTTTAATAGTTCATCTTCCTTGTTATTGCCTAAAATCTCTTGACTTTCTATTACTTGGCTTTCAACTAAGTCATCATCTACCAAAGGTGATGTCTTAGAGGGAGGTGGACTCTCGTCAAATGTTACGTTCAACGATTCCTCGACTCTTAAGGTTTCTTTATTCAAAACAATGTAAGCTTTACTATTTTGTGAATATCCAAGAAATACACCTTCATAAGACTTTGGGTCAAATTTGGTGAGATAATCCTTGGTGTTAAGAATGAAACATTTACTCCCAAACACTCTAAAGTATCATAATGTAGGCTTTTTACCTTTATATAGTTCATAAGGAGTTTTATTCAAAAATGGTCTAATTAAGACTCGATTTAAAATGTACGTTGATGTGTCAACGGCATTACACCAAAACTTTTGTGGAATGTTTTGTTCATTAAGCATTGTTCTACTCATCTCTTGCAATGTCCGGTTTTTACGTTCTACTACACCATTAGATTGAGGAGTACGTGGAGCCGAAAAGTTATGAGTAATACCATTAATATCACAAAAGTTTCCAAATTGAAATTCATTATCAAATTCACGATCGTGATCCGTTCTAATAGACACAATATTAGACCCTACTTGATTTTGAATTTTCTTACTTAGAATCTCAAATTTATCAAAAGCTTCATTTTTACTTTTCAAAAATTTTGTCCAAGTATATCTTGAGTAATCATCAACTATGACCAAAGTATAGAAGTTACCTCCATAACTTTGTATAGCGGATGGACCAAATAAATCCATATGCAAAAGTTCTAGACACCTAGATGTAGAAACCAAGTTTTTAGCCTTATGGCTACTATGGACTTGTTTACCGACTTTGCAAGCATCACAAAAGTGTTGGTCATATTTCAACTTAGGTAGGTTTCGAACTAAGTCTTTAGAGGAGAGGTTTTGGATTAGTCTCATGTTAGCGTGTCCAAAACGTCTATGCCATAAAGTTGAAGATTCATCTAATGAGGTAAGACAAAGTTTGTCTCTAGATGTTGGATCCATCTTCATGACGTATACGTTGTTCTTAAGGACGCCTTTGGCTATGGTTATACCATCTTTAAGTATTTTACTTCTGTTTTCACTAAAAAGGACATTATACTTATTACGACAAAGTTGACTAATACTAAAGAGATTAAAACCTAAGTTATCAACATGAGCTACATCATCTATAAAAAGGGAGTCATGAGAGATTGTACCTTTTCCGATGATTTTGCTCTTAGCTTTACTACATGACATGTAATTTGGAGTTTGGTAATGTCCAGGAGTGTTTTGGTTCCAAACATGTTGGTAGTTTGGTCGAGTGTTGAAGTTGCTCTTTGGAAAGGAGCGTTTGGGAGTTGGAGTCTTAGGTCTTGGTTGAGTAGTCTAAACTCTAAATTCATTTTTACTAAGTCCTACTCCAGTTTTAAAAGCAGGTTTTGTTCCATTTTTATACGTAACTTTAACAAATTTTGAACGATCCGATGTGGATGGAGTTACTGCTGCAGCAGACCTGGCGGAACCCTGGATTGGGTTCCGTCTGATCCGCGGGCTGCTGTAGCAGTTTTGTTAGTTTCTTGTGCATTCTTTTCTTGTTTCGTTTGACCCTTTGAAGTTTCTATTTTCGTGAATCCTAATCCTGTTTTATCAAAGGGTGACTTTTGAAGTTTCATAATTTCATCCGCACAAGAAATGCTCTTATCGAACTTCTTAAACTTTGTGGTTTGTTTTATTAGATCATTTTGAGTAATTTTAAGTTTCTCAACTTCTAGTTTAAGCTCTTCACATGATTTGCAAGATGTGTCAATACCTTTACTCTTTTCTAATCTCTTAGCTTTTTCTTTTAACTCATAAACTTCATTTTCTAAAAACTCCTTTTTAGTTTTCAAAAATTTATTTTTGTTTATGATTTTTAAGCTTAATTCACAAAGTTTGTTATATTCTTTTTGTAAGGTGTCATCATCAATAGAGGAATAAGATGAGTCGGAGAGTACCTTATTTGAGTTGTGAGCCATGAGAGCAATATCATCATTCTTAGTCTGATCGTCATCTCCTTCATAGTCACTCCAAGCACCACCCACAAAAGCTTGTTGAGGTTTCCTCTTGGGTGGTTTTGGACATTCTCCTACAAGATGACTTGTGTCTTCACACCTATATCATTTTCTTTCAACCTTTCCTTTCCTATCATCACGATCTTTTCGGAAAGTTTTCTTGTCATCTTTAGGTTGCCTTACAAACTTTCCTCTTCTACGAAAGAACTTCTTGAAGTCTCTAACGGCCATAGCATATTCCTTATCATCACTATCCGAAGTAGATTCTTCATCATCACTTGATTGGACTCTAGCTTTCAAGGCAATGGACTTAACTTTTTCTTTCTTGCCTCTAACTAGTTACGAATCTTTTTCCATTACCATTTCATGAACTTTGAGGTTTCCAATTAGCTCGTCAAGTGACATGCTTGAAAGATCTTTTGATTCTTTAATTGCCGTCACTTTTGCTCTCCACTTCGGATGGAGTGCTCTAAGAAATTTCCTGACAAAGTTCTTACTACAAAAAGATTCATCAAGTGCTTTAAGTGAAGTAATAATAGTGTTAAACCTAGCAAAAGAATTATCAATAATCTCATCTTCGGAAATAACAAATTGTTCATATTGTTGAACAAGAAGATCAATTTTGTTATCTTTAACTTGTGAGTTTCCTTGATGAGTGACAATTAAAGATTGCCAAATATCTTTGGCGGTTTTACACATAAAGACTCTTTCATATTCTTTCTTAGGCAAAGCATTGTAAAACATCATTTTAGCTTCAGTATTTTTACCAATCAATTTCTTTTGATCATCATCTTTAATGTTAGTAACTACGTTATCACCATCAATGATTATATACCATAAATCTATATCTTTAGATTTCACGTAAGTTTCAAAACGGTTTTTCCAATATATAAAACCATTTGCTTCAAAGAGTGGTGGTCTTTGCATAGATTGCCCTTCTTTGTAACTTTCAAAATCCATGAATCATTTCTAGTTTTAAAACACAATATATTTTAAAAGCTTGAGTAACGTAGCTCTTGATGCCAATTGTGGAAAACTAGAAGGGGGGGGGGGTTAAATAGTTTACCGTTTAAAATCTTTTTAACTTGTTTAGTTAGCTTTGAAACTTTCCGTTTGATCAAAGATATATACACAAACACAATATATAACATGCAAGTAAATGAAAGAAACGATAAAACCACAACACGAGTATTTATCGTAGTTCGGCTACAAGGACTCTATTTCCTTGCCCTACGTCCACGCCCCGAGTATCCAACTCGAGAGTTTCTTTCACTAGTCAACAAGCTCCTTTCACCGGCGGAGAAAACCTTACACGTCGCTTATACTTTTACCGACACTAAGCTAGATGTCGAGTTCTTTACTAAAGGTACAACCACTCCCGTTAGTTCTTTTGCAAGGGTACAACTACTCCCGATACACTTTGTATTTTGAGGACTAAAATACTAACCGATCACTACTGAAAATACACAATCAAATGAAGTGTAAACTACACAAGTCTACACAATGCTAAGCTAACAAGTCTTGCAACGTTGTGTTGAATACTTGTTACTTTTTATGAACTCGTGAATATCTTTGCTACAAAAAGAAACTTCACATATGAAATGTTAAAGGGTTAGATGAAAGAATGAATGTATGTGTGTAAATATGATGTAGAGTGATTAGCCAAAAATCAACTTGTGGCTTGGTATTTATAGCAAAGCCTTCTGCAGGCCTGGCGGATACGGCGGAACCCTCAGATAGGTTCTGTCCGTGTACCCCCAGAGTTCCGCCGGGCTTGCAGTTGGTTTTGCAATAAATCTTGCAAACCAAACAATGTCACATCTCATTACACCTTGCAAACCAAATAATGTCACATCTCATTATACCTAGTCAAAGATAAAACTTGCAAGCAACCATATAGATAGTCAAACACATTTTCTTTCCATAAATGTATATTGACAAAACTTACCATAAATGTGATGTGACATTTCTATTTTAAAAAAATAAAAAGTGTTGTGTTTTATGAAAATGTAAAATGTAGCAAACGTCTAGTTTATGCAAGTCTTTAAAACTAAGATTATGTTTTACTTAGAAACTAAAGTTTACATTTTGTCGTTAACAAAACTTAGCAAAGATCGTAAAATATAAATAACGTTTTTAGGCGATATTTGTATTAACAGACCCGTTGATCCGGATGATGACACCAAATTTACCGAGGGATTCGAAGATGATTCGGGACCATGTCCCCTCGCAAACCGCGTGTAGCAGAAAAAGTAAATCGGAGACCACGTCGAGCACCATGGAGAGTAACCCGCAAGATTTTGGAGAGACGGTACAAAATGAATTATGACTCAAACGAGAGGCCGGTCAAGAGATGTACGGGATGACGAAAGTGAAGGAGCACCAATAATGAGGTTGGAAGAAATTAGGTTTCTCAGCACTGGCGTCGCGGGATTAGCCAAGGAGGATGCATTCATTATCAACATGAAAAAAGAAGAAATCCGATCAAAATATAGACGTGATATGTAGTCGTCTATGTTATTTTTTTCGTATTTTATTTCTCGCGCCTTATTTATTTATTTCCATATTGTAATTTTGAAAAAAGAGGGGTTTTTTGATGTGTAAGTGATAAAAAGAAGTGATAGAAGGAAATTGTCGAATGGTATGATGTGGCACCGCCTTTTAGTTTTGACTTGAATGACCACACCACCCTTTATTCTTATGCTATGCACAACGGTGGTCGTCTTGGTCGATCGACCGATCGGTCGTCCATGGTCGGGCCGTTGCATACAACTTCGCAAAACTCGGTCAAAAATTCGATCAAGTGTAACTCACTAAATGCCCCCCCGCCCACCCACCCCGCAATATATATATATATATATATATATATATATATATATATATATATATAAGAAAAAAAAAAGGTCGCTGCTATGGATACTAGGTCGTCTGAAGTCGCCGGAAAGAGAAAGTTAATGTGACATGCAAAATGAAGGTCAACGTTGGTCATCATTGTGCATAGCCTTAGACTTAAACATTCCCTACTCATATTACTAGTTCTTTTACTTTCAATTCCAATAACTGTGACCAAAGACTCATAACAAAAACACCCTTAATTTCTATCTTATCTTTTTTATTTTCTTTTGAACAAATATCTTATCATTTAGACACTGTAAAGTGTATTGAAAAAGTGTCCAACTTCGATAGAGAGAGAGAGAAAAAAAAAAAAAAAAAAAAAAAAAAAAAAAAAAAAAGAAAGAAAAAAGAAAAAAGAAAAAAAAAAGGTGAACGTTGGGTTAAAAAAAAAAGTTTTTAAATTTTTTTTTTACTATTTTTACATCATTATAAATACCAACCTCAAACACACTTATAAACACACAATTTTAACTCCAAATAACTTCTCATCAATATTCACACAATTTATTATTAATGAAGTTTACATTTGTTGTTTGAAAAAATTAATTAATTTTAAAAAAATTAAGAAGGTCGCTGCTATGGATACTAGGTCGTCTGAAGTCGCCGGAAAGAGAAAGTTAATGTGACAGGCAAAATGAAGGTTAACGTTGGTCATCATTGTGCATAGCCTTAGACTTAAACATTCCCTACTGATATTGCTAGTTCTTTTACTTTCAATTCCAATACCTGTGACTAAAGATTCATAACAAAAACACCCTTAATTTCTATCTTATCATTTTTATTTTCTTTTGAACAAATATCTTATCATTTAGACACTGTAAAATGTATTGAAAAAGTGTCCAACTTCGATGACATTACATTTTAAACATAAAATCATCTCATGTTAACTTATTACATAGCTTAGGACAAGTTGACATTATAATTAACTTAGTATTCTAAACTTATTTTTTATTTTGAATGCAGCTTAAATTAGTTTAAATAATTCCATAAGCATACATTTTTCGTTTTATATAATTTCATTCCTATGTAAGTCACATAAAAGCTGACATTCTCATTAAAAATAGAAAATAAATCTTAGATGGAAAATATCTCATTTTTTTTAAGAAATTTTTCTTGTGAAAATGATAAAATTAAAAATTTGTTTAGTCACACTTTTTTCAACAATTTTCAAAAAAAGTGAAATTATTATTTTTTTAATTTTAACTAAGAAATTGAAATGCCATTCTACAACTCTCACTTTTTTCTTTCCCATTTTTTTCTCAACTCAATAATAATAATAATAATAATAATAATAATAATAATGAAAAGCGATGTTTTATAAAGCGATGTAATCGTCCATGTTTTTAATAAAAAACGATGTTTTGTTGATATAAATAATGCCTAAAAACATTATTAACATATATCGATACCTCTATGTTTTGATAATCACAAAACGCAAACTCAATGAACTACAAATTATGACGTAAACAAGTATTTAGTCGTAAATATTTGCTTTAGCATCCATATCACTTAAGGTATGAATAAACAAAGTGTCTAATGCATTTTATGATCAAAGGATTTTTTATTTTTACAAACCTTACATTTTATTAAAGTGGGACAAACATTTTTAAACTTATACAAAATATTTTTGTATTTATAAGAAATGTTTTAATCAAAATAAATATTTTGAATTCAAATTTCAACCCAAAAAACGGCTAGATTCTTCAGGAAAAACCTCCCCCACAAAAAGACAAAAAAATCTGAAGAAAAAATATTTTTTGCTAGGCGGCCCCCTTAATTATACTAGGCGGTCCCCTTAATTATTAAGGGGACCGGCACCCAATTAAGGGGACCGGCCACGCTCCAGAACAGTAATTTTTTCCCTTATAAATACTGGTTCATCCCACAGAATTTTCTCACCTTTTACACCCCAAAACTTTCTGTTCTAGATCTCATTTCTATTCTCCAAATCCTTTGATCATAAATACATTATCCTTTGTTTCAAAGTGATTCTTACTTCATTCTCTCAAGTGCAAGAGAAGAATACTTCTATCCCCCAAGACAAGAAGGATTACAACTTGTTGTGATCTCTACATCCAAGTTGTTGGTGCATCATCAAGATTATTTACATATTCTTAGTGAAGATTGTTGTGAATATTTGTTTGTAGATAGTTGTGCTAGATATAGATTGTGTGATTAGTTAGTAGCTTGGTGTGAAGAAGAAAAGTTAGGAGCTAGATTGGTGTGAAGAAGATAGGTGTGGAGTAGTTAGTTGTGAAGTAGATTGATTTAAAGAAGGTGTGTAGAAGTTGTGACTTAGGTGTGAAGAAGTTGTGGTGTGAATATTGGTGTGTAGATTGGTGTGTAAATTGGTGTGTAAATCGGTGTGTAAATTGGTGTGTAAGGTTTTCTCCGCCATAAGGGAGCTTGTTGATATAGTGAAGAAAACTCTCGAGTAGGTGACTCGGGGAGTGGAGTAGGGCAAGGAAGGTGTCCTTGTAGCCGAACCACTATAAATGCTTTGTCTCCCGGTTTGATCTTTCCATCTCTTACTTATTTTCTTGCTTATATTGTTATTACTTTCGTAGACGTAAAAGTATATATATAGTTGCTCATATAGTGCTAGTGTTAATTTCACTTAAAGATCAAACAAAAGTTTCATCCACAAAACTAAGTCTTTACAATCAAACTAGAAAGACAACATACATATAATTGATCATTTCGATCAAGTATAGTTTTTATACAAAATATAACTAAGGATTATAGAATAAACGATTACGTAATTATATATCGTATATAGATATAATTGTTTATATTATGCATGTGTTGATTTCACATACTTAGCTTACATTATTATTATTATTCATACTTAGATATACTTGTTCATATTGTTCAAGATTTGAGTTCACATAAGATTGAATCAAAGTTTTAAAAGCAAACAAGGTTTTAAAACTAAACTAAATTTTCATAATAAAATTAAAAAGACGTAAAACTATTCAACCCCCCTTCTAGTTTTCCACATGTTTTATAATAATAATAATAATAATAATAATAATAATAATAAAGAAATACATCATTCTACCCCTAATCTCTCGTGTCATACTCTACCACCCACCATCGCCGCCACCGCCTGCCGTCGCCGCCACCGTAGCAGTTTGAGGTAATCTTCTTATAATTTTTAGAGATGGAAAATATAATTCCAATTAAACGGATTTTCAAAATTCTCAACTTTTCTCTAGAAAAAAAAATCATTCATTTCTCAATAAATTTAGAAACGAAAAAAGTGAAAAAATTTTGAACAACTAAACGACACCTAAATTCTTTTGCATTTGCCAAAATTGCAGCATTCATGCTTGTATATAAACCATTATTTCATTATGTTAACTATTTGCTTAGTTGCTTAAGTTTTCTCTATGAGCAATGCTAGACTCACTCACAAAATTCACATAAAAAATTCACTTGCTGACGTGTCAGCGGATGACTGGTGCATTTTCTGGTAGTTTTTCTCTCTTTTTTCCTATTAAACCAATGACTCGCTGACACGTCATCAAGTGGATTTTTTGTGTATATTTTGTGATTGGTTCACTACAAAAAATAGTGCTATTCTCCACATTTATTTTGCCACGGTATGGTCAACCGTGGACTTTTTTTTATATGGATAATAATTTTGCTACATTTATAGGTGTGACAAATATTTAAAAAATAATCCACATATATAAGTGTGTACAATTACAATAAAGCTACACTTATAAGTGTAGCAAATATCTCCACACTTTTATTTTTGAACATTTTTTGCAATTTTGCCACACTTTTAGGTGTGGACATTCAAAGAATTTTTCCACACTTTTAATTATAGACATTTTGGATAATATCTCCACACTTATATGTGTAGCAAAATTTGTCACACCCATTATTACCACACTTGAGAAAGTGTGGAATCAATAATCTTACATGTTTTTAAATGTGGCCATTTGGCTTTTAAATTGTGGAGAATTCAATTAGTTTTTTTAAGTGATAGCATTTCTCTTTCGGTAGATGCTATGTAGACATCCATCTATTCGGTATTCCTATCCTATGTCAAACCAATGTGTTTGGATCTTTTGTTGTTGAAAAGTTCAATAATGATGGGAAAAAAAAGAATCAGATACGTGGAGAATGAGGCACATGTAGGAACCTCATCTGTTCAGTAGCCACTCATGTCAACATGTGATCCATTTGGATTTTCTTCATGTGGGAATCGGATTAGATCCAGAGTTATTAATTTGTTATTCCTTATTGGATTAAATCTTTAAAGTTAAGTAAATTTAACATTAAATGTACGCTAAATTTGTTTTGAGAAGAATACCAAAACGATCTCCATTCTTACCATACTATTTATACTTTGTGCATAAATTTTGTTTAACATACTACTAGTAGTATTTATACATTGTGCATAAATTTTGTTTTAACAAAAATAATAAAATAACTAAAGAAAACATGCAACATATCTAAAATTTTAATACAAAATTCAATTTACGCTCGGAAACTCTAGAACCCTTTGGGTCCGATCGAGTACAAGTGGGGCCTATAAATAGAATGTGTGTGGGAGTCATAGCTTTGCCAATTGAATAGTTCTGAAGATTCACTCACATAAATGGCCCCTTCCAAAATTTCTCTCCCAATCACATAAACTTATAACTCTGCCTAAAAAAACCAACAGAAAAAATATCTATTTGCAACACAAATTCTCAAATGGGTTCCAAAGGCCATGTCAATATTAGTGTGTCAACAATTCCATCACCTAGAGGTGTCAAAGATGATGTTGGTGGTGGTGGTTCGGCAAATTCTCCCAAAGGGCAATTCTGTTTGTGTTCACCAACGACGCACCAAGGCTCTTTTAGATGCAAGTTTCATCGACAAGAGTCCAAAACGGGTGGCTGGTTTAGTAGGTCCAAATCCATGCCACCAATTCGAAAAGATAATACAAGCAGTGCTTCTAACTTCCCTCCTAAATCAGTCGAATCTACCTAACCTTGGATATCATGTTTGTGACAGGTTTTACTAGAGTTTGTAATATTTTTAATACCGTAAAACTTGTTTGAATAAATCAATCATGTCGTTACACGTTTCGTAGATTTAAATACTCATTTTATCTTGCTTTTATTACATTGCACGGATGTATCGTTTGTTGAAAGTCGAATTAGGGATTAGGTATTAAAAGGCTGTTAACTATTAACCATTTTAATTTTAAGCCATTTTACGGATTACCTACTTTTATATGTTTTTTTTCTTTTTTATACCAACTAGTTATAATACATGTGCACGTAAAAGGTTTTTAAAATTTCGTTTTCATTATGTATTATTATCGATTAAGAAATGAATTTCTTAACATGCTTCAATTGGTTTTACTTGGTGGACTAAAAATAAAAAATTATATGTATATATGTTATAATCTACCTATTATTTTAGAAGAATGTTTTTGGGTTAAAAATTATATTTTAGTATTCAAGCAAAATCACCTAATGATACTTGATTTACATGACATTTTAGTGATATATGCTTTTAGTTTTACAAATCCATGCTATCAATTTACGATATGTTTTGTAATCGTTGTATTTGTTTTACTTATATTTTCGTTAAAATATATAACATATTTAGATAGTTTTGAAGATTGATTAATTTTTTTGTTATAAATAACTATCATAACATGTTTACTAATGTATATTTTTGTTTGAAAAATAGCATTTTCATAAGTTTGTGCTATTTACTTCTTATGTTTGATTTTAAAATTACCAAATTAATATAGATGCTTACATTATAGCTTCTTTATTATATAAAGAGAAACAAATAAAGATGTGATAGGTAGAACTCAAATATAATCTTACGTTTATGTCTTAATGTATAAAAATAATTTTTTTTGAGACCGAACTATATAAGAAAATCATAATTACTTGTATAAACAAATTATAAATGCATGAAAAAAATGATAAACAGTACATTCGCAAGTCTTTTAGGATTGTTTGAATCTTTACCGACCTTTCACTTTAGTGCAACTTTCTTTACAATTGGCCTAGATCATCAAGGTAAAAGACACCCATATTTTAGACCGTTGATTGATACCCACAGTGTTATTAATGACAGCAAACACCCGCTAAGTTTCACTAACTCATTTAAAGACACCTGCTAAGAATTCCTACAATAAAATTTCCCATATATGTTCCTTTGGTTGAAATAGTCTGTACATGCTATGGACCGCAATTGTCATTGTCGAACCTAACATCCAAACATCGCTCTCAAGACTAAAATGCATGTTCGAGATGAGCTGATAATAATACTAAAGACGAAATTGTGTTCTTTTTCTTCTTACCTAAGTACAAACATACATCTTATGGGTTTTTAGATAGATATGTTACTCAACTTTTCAGCTTTATTCGCCTAAGTTACCAAATTTTGTTTTATGCAAACAGTGGTATTGGACTATTGTTACCGGACAAATTAGGTACCGAACTATTTTTAACCTTTGATACCGAGTTGTCTACGGCAGCTGACTTTTATTTTTATTAATTTAAAAATAATCTTTTATAAAGGTTTATTATACAAATAAGTTACTGAACTTTGCAAATTTGTTCACCTAAGTTACTAAAGTTTTATTTGTTCAATTATGCTACTAAACTACACAACGTTGTTAATTTAGGCTACCTTTATTAGTCACTTGAAAACACCCTCACTCACCATACACCTCAACGCCATATCATAAATTAAAAACGCTACATAGATAATTAAAAACATAAACGTACGAAATTAAAACCTAAACATTCATAATCGATAAACCATATTCATTCATTTAAATAAAAATACGAATTAAGTTACTAAAACCATAAATCTTGTATCCATGTTTTCATAATTTCCCATGAGTTAAACAACTCTGAGATCTTGTGATGTGTGATTTCCTTTTTCTTTCTTAATCATGAAGAACTAATAAAAAACACAAACACCTTTGAATCTTGAATATATATATATATATATATATATATATATATATATATATATATATATATATATATATATATATATATATAGATTTATAGGGGGCCATTCATGTGAGAAATCTAATTTTTGTGAGAATGTGAGAACTAATCTTAGCCACTCATTTTATCCTTCTTTAGTTTTGAAAAAAAAAATTCACATGTGAAGAAAAAAATTAAAAAAAAAAAAATCGAATTTTTTTTTTGATTTTCACATGTGAATTTTTTTTTCATTTTTTTCACATGTGAAAATTAAAAATTTTCACATGTGAAAAAAAATTTCACATGTAATTTTTTTTTCATTTTTTTCACATGTGAAAATTGAAAATTTTCTCATGTGAAATTTTTTTTTCACATGTGAAATGTAAATTTTTTTTTTCATTTTTTTCACATGTGAAAATTGAAAATTTTCACATGTAAATTTTTTTTCTTCATTTTTTTCACATGTGAAAATTGAAAAATTTCTCATGTGAATTTTTTTTTCACATGTAATTTTTTTTTTCATTTTTTTTCACATGTGAAAAAAAAATTTCACATGTAAACTTTTTTTTTTAATTTTTTTCATATTTAAAATTGAAAATTTTCGCATGTGAAATTTTTTTGACATGTCACAAAAAAAAAAAAAAAAATCGAAAAAAAAAAATTCGAAAAAAAATTTTCGGAATTTTTTTTTTCACATGTGAAAAATGACGGAAAAAAAAATTGAAAATTTTTTGAAATTTTCAGAAAAATTGGTTAACTAGTATTAGGCATTAGATCAAAATTAAAGAAAGATAAAATGAGTGGCTAGGATCCCTTCTCACATTCTCACAAAAATATGACTTCTCATTTGAACGCATATATATATATATATATATATATATATATATATATATATATATATATATATATATATATATATATATATATATATATATATGTATGTATATATATATACTTTTTTTTTTAATTTGTGATCGAAATTCTAAATCTTGTCAACACAACCTTTGTAGATTTTTCTCATAAATAAATATATAGTAACCCAATTGAACAAAAAAATCTTCGGTAACTTAAATGAACAAAATCACAAAGTTGTGTAACATATCTTTCTAATAATGGTAAGTAGATATCTAAATTTGACAATGGGGCCCACAAAAAGCTGAGGTGGACAATGTAAAAACTCAATCCCTCGGTTACCAATTTTTGGGGTAACCTGAATGAGCACAGTTCTAGTGTTCAGTAACCTGAATGTCGAACCCGTATACTCCAATACCTCGTTTGTACAAAAAATAAATAAATAAATAAATAAATAAGTTAGTAACTTAGACGAATAAAGTTGAAAAGTTGAATAACCTATCTATCTAAATCCTATTTACAATCATGCATTTTCATCCAAGAGAGTAACAGATTGATGCTAGTTACTTGCATTTTCTTTCTCTTTAGACGAAAGATGACTTACAAATTGTAAGGCTAGTGGCAGTGGATCAGAATATCTTGATCGAGCATATGGGTCAACTCATTTCCAAATAGGTTGCCTCCACTGTGGAGGTTGTTTGCCAAATGGGTCACCGGCCAAGATTTATTAATATCGGTTGTGTTCACGACCCATATTGAAACACACAAAGTCACATTTAATTCCAAAAAAATATATATGGGTCACCACTGTGAAGAGAGAGGTGAATATGGGTAGAGGAGAGAGAAAGCAGAGATGACAGCCATAAAGATGATGCAATATAGGTTGCCACTGTCACCAGCCTAATAAAAACTAGCCAGATAGAGTAAAGCAAAAAGCCAAGAAATATCTCATATGTAAAAATTTGGAAACTATTTTTCAGGATGTTAATGCTTTATGTTGACACGCTACTTTTGTATTCCCACACATCACACAAACTCATATCGATCAAATCAAAATTCACCCTCCCATAACACAAAGTCGTCTTTGTTTACTGCAACCAAAAGTGTCAATTAGGGGCGAAAACGAGCCGAGCTGCTCGTGAAAAGCTCGGGATCGGATCGGTAAAAAGCTCGAACGAGCCGAGCCTAAACGAGCTCGAGCCATCCTTGATTCATTCCATCGTTATTTACTTAAGTGTCAAAGCTAACGCGATAGAATGGCATAATCGCTTATGGCATCCATCTTTAGAAATTATTAAGTCCATTGTTGCTTCTTCAAAGTTCAATGTTCCCAATAATAACTCTTTTAGTTGTAATGCTTGTGAATGTAATAAAAGCCATAAGCTTCCATTTAAGCAAAGTACTTTAATCTCTCAGTTTCCGCTTGATCTAATATACACTGATTTTGACTTTACCAGTTTATTCCTTTGATGGGTGTAAATACCATGTCATTTTTGTGGACCATTTTACTTGATATGTATGGTTTTATCCACTAAAAAAGAAATCAGACACCAAGGAAGTATTCATTCGGTTCAAAGCTTTGTTTGAAAAGTTCTTTGCAAGGTCCATCATAATGATTTATTCTGATAATGGGGTGAATATCAAACACTCTCACAATTTTTATCGATAAATGGTATCTCGCAACTCACTACTCCTCACCACCCGAGCATAATGGTTCTGCTGAACGACGACATGTCACATTGTCGAAACCGGACTTTATTTACTTTCACATGCTCAATTACCGATTGAGTTTTGGTTCATAGCATTTACAACCGCTTCGTATCTAAACAATCGGGGGTTGCCCACTCCAACCCTCTCCCACAAATCCCCATTTGAGCCTTTATTTGGACTGTCTCAAAATTATCTCAAGTTACGAAGCTTCATTGTCTTTGTACCCGTGGCTCCGTCCCTACACTATACACAAGCCGTACCCATGCTCCATTCCGTGTATTTTTGTAGGATACTCAGCCACACAAAGTGCCTACTATTGTCTTGATCATGTGACTCACAAGATATACACTTCTCGTGACGTTCGTTTTGTAGAAATGGAATTTCCCTACACTAAACTTTCATTGACCGCATCCGAACTTACTAATCCTACGTCTGATAGTTGGTATCACGTTATTGTTCCTATTTTATCCTCTAGTGAATCATTTACAAGCATAAATGATACCCCATTAGAGTCGTTCACTTCACCTACCACATTCCATCCTAGTGACAAGAACACCTCATCAGAAAGTAATAATGTCTCTTCGCCCTCCACCTATCCACCTGAAATTGTCACCAATGAATACTTAATCTCAGTAGATTCATCGTCACACGTTCCCAAAATAACATTTTCTGGCCGAATCTCAAATATGCAAATCCTACTACTGTACAACAACGTCCTAGTGAACCTAACACAATTTCTCAAGCACTTGTTGATCCTTTATGGAAACATGTCATGCTTGATGAAATTAAGGCACTTCATAACCTTGGGACATGGGAACTTGTTCCAGCTAACTCGGGACAAAACGTTGTGAAATGCAAATGGGTTTTTCGCATTAAATATAAGCCTGATGGTACGGCAAAACGTTATCGTGCTCATTTGGTTACAAAATCCGTCATGATACAAACATAACCTTTATTCCTGTGGTAAAACCCGTCACGATACGAACTTTTCTTGCTCTTGTAGTGACTCACAACTAGTCTATTTGCCAACTTAATATTAATAATGCATTCTTAAACGGAACACTTGATGAACAAGTTTATATGACTCAACCGCCTGGATTTCCAGATGCCACTTTTCCAAGCTATTTATGCAAAATTCGAAAGGAAATATATGGTCTCAAGCAGGCTCCCTTAGCCTGGTATAATAAGCTCACTACATTCTTGATGTGTTTTGGGTTCAAACAGTCAATTTCAGATGCTTCCTTATTTATTGATCATGGTGGTTCAACTCCTATCTATCTTATTGTTTACGGTGATGACATTGTTCTTACAAGTCCGAACACATGTATACTTGAAGAATTTATTTAGTGTCTTGCACGCAAGTTCGCTCTTAAGGATCTTGGCACACTCTCATACTTCTTGGAGTTGAAGTTATTGTTGGTTATCAATCCCTCCCCCGAACCCGAACCCACTCCCACAAACACCAATCAAAACAACAAAGTGAAGTTGACACTCGTTATTGGGTTTATGGTATATTACTTCCAAAAGGGAAAATTGATACACGTTCATTACAAAGATTTGATATTTATTTATAGTTAAGAAAGACTACTACTTAAACATGAAACTGTCAAACTATTAAACTCATAATAAAAACTAATGAAAGCAAAGATTAAAGGCATAACAAAACCGTAATTTGAAGTGGGCAATAACACTAGATAAATGCCCTTTATTTGTGTCTTCAGTCCCATTAAATCACTCTCATCAATTCCAGGCTGTTTCCCAACCGGGTTGACCCGCCCGAGACTTAACCCATCAATATTATCCTACATTCACCCCCGTAAACTTGATGATATCGACCCGAACCTCTTCCACAGTTCTTTTTCTAGTTCAAGACCTTTCCCAAACACCCGACATTCACCTTGGTTAGATCCAAAGTCTTTTTTCAACCCCTTTCAATTGTTCATAACACATGTAACATGTAACATGACCTCTCCTCGGTCACGTCCAAAGTCATCTCGGTTTGAACTTCCAACACCATAATGTTCATACCGTGTTGTTTCTCCATTCCCTACTTGTATTGACAACCTTACATTTTTTGATCAATGCTACTACGTGAGATTCTTCCTCCGATCAAGAAAATAAGGTGACCACCACCTTTACCGTTCTCTAATACCCGTAACACGAACTGAACTCAAAGCCACCTACTTTCATTTCCTTACACTCGTTTTTTCAGTGCTTTTGGTTCATTATACAAACAACTCGATCAAGGATGGAACCTGCTTTCAAGATTTTAACCAGTAACCATAACATCACAGCCCCCTTTATCTTTTTCTGATCAATCTTGTTCTAGAAAACTACCACCACCGGAGAAGAAACAAAGCTACCACCTTTTTCCATTTCCTTTAACTTGTTAAATGATTCGAACCAAAATTCACATGTTTTTTTAATTCTTTCTGCCCGCTTACTTATGCACCTCTGGTCAGTTTTCCTTATAACCTGTATTGTTGTACAATCCTATCAAGAGAAACCCGCAGCCCCTAATGTCTTCACTCAAGCTTGTTTCTAGATCCTTTTCCATCGTTCAAGAAGACAAGGTCACATGCGCCCAGACCGTCTTCCATCATCTGCGGTAAAACAATCTTGAAATAGCCCACATTGTCCCCGCTTCCGCTGCGATGTCTGCCTCGCACCCGAAAGTTTCTCCCCTTTGAAATTTGACTCTTAAACCTGCCCCGTCTTCACGAACCCAAGCTCTGATACCAAATGTTGGTTATCAATCCCTCCCCATCCCCCGAACCCACTCTTGCAAATACCAATAAAAAACAAACTGAAGTTGACACTAGTTATTGGGTTTCTGGTATATTACTTCTAAAAGGGAAAACTAATACACATTCATTAAAATGATTTGATATCTATTTATAGCTAAGAAAGAGTCTACCTAAACATGAAACTATCAAACTATTAAACTCGTAATAAAAACTAATAAAAGCAAAGATTAATGGCATAACAAAACCGTTATTTGAAGTGGGCAATAACATTAGATAAATTCCCTTTATTTGTGTCTTCAGTCCCATTAAATGACTCTCATCAATTCCAGGCTGTTTCCCAACCAGGTTGACCCGCCCGAGACTTAACCTATCAAGATTATCCTACATTTATACCATCACTACAAGGGTTATACTTAAGCCAACGTAAATATATTATTAATTTGTTTGAAAGGGAAAAAATGTCCAAGACAAACCGGTTTCTACTCCTATGTAGGGGTGGATCTATATGTGAGCCACCCATGGCACGTGCTACACCTAGTTTGGAGAAGTGCACATGAATGAACAAAAGTAAAAGTAAAAAAAGGGTTTTGAGTTTTGGTTTCCAAGAAAAAGAAAGATGATAGGAGGTTTAAGACAAATGAACAATAGAGGTTGAAGACACAAAGGTCAAACTTTTTGGTTTTATAAAAGTTTTACACTTAGATACTTGTAGTAGTTTGTCATTTAGTTACTTTTATTAAATTCTTTTATGCATTCCGTACAAAATAGGGCCATAGGTGTGATTCAAATTTATTTGTTTTAATATCAGGGGAGTAAAATGAAACTAATCAAACAAATCATCCCAACTATGCAGTACAAAAAATGTGGTTTACTTCTATTTTGCAAACATATTATAGTTATGAGAATCTAAATTTTTTATTTTATCCATGATCTTATTTTAATTCTATACTATATTTAAATTAGCCCACGCATAAACAACAAGTTTTACCCTATTCAACGGACAACTAATTAAGAACTGCTTGCGAAGTGAAGCAAGCCAAAAATCATGCTAAAAATGGTTGAAAATTCTGTATCCGCCAATGATCCTATGGTTGTTGATTACATACTCATCTTACACTCTGGTGAACTGATTGATAACCTAACTGAGTATCGTGCTCTTGTCAAAAGCTTGCAATACCTTAGTCTAACACGACCAGATGTCGGATATGCTCTAAACAAGTTGCCACAGTTCATGCATGCTCCTAGAAATCAAACTGGGTTGCACTAAAATGGCTTATGTTGTATCTTGTAGGTTCACTTGACAAGGGTGTAAAGATTTATCGAGAAGCTTCTCTTAACCTTCATGGATTTTATGCTAATTAGGTTGGAAATAAGGATGACTACATGTCTACCATGGGTCATATGGTATTCTTAGACTGTAATCCTGTGTATTGGAGCTCAAAGAAACAATGGTTTGTGGCCCAATCATCTACTGAGGCCGAATACAAAGCAGTCAGTGTCACAACTACAAAAATATTATGGCTATGTAATTTATTAAGTGAAATGGGTATGTATCTCTCTCAGATCTCGGTCATTTACTGTGACAATCTTGGTGCTACTCATTTGCGTGATAATCCGGTTCCATTCATGCATGAAACAATTGGCACTTGCATATCATATTGTTCGTGATCAGGTTCTACATGGTAGTTTACGCGTAACTCACGTATAAACATGTAATCAGCTTGCTGATCCATTGACCAAACCTTTAGCTCGGGCTAAGTTTGAATTTTTTATGTCAAAGATTTGCCTCTCGAATAGGTCATCCATCTTTTGGGGGCATGTAAAGGATAAGAATCACACTTAGTCCATGTATAGTCTTGGTTATTATCCTTCCTATCATTGTGGTAACAACTCATGTACCATCTCCTATTTTATATCTTGTATAGTTCAAACTTGTATCTATATATTGTAACCAAAGTTATAAATAGCGCGAGACATGGCAGCATGACCAAGCCTAACGCCTTAGCGGCCAAGGCGAAGCTTTTACGTTTATAAGGTGTGGCATAAGGCGGCACAAAATATAAAAATATTTATATATTTATATCATATTTCATATATATTGAGTTTACAAAAAGACGTGACATAAGGCGGTATAAGGCGTGGCGTGACGACATGACCAAGGCTCACGTCTTTTTGAGGCCTTTGAGCACCTTTTAGAACCATAATTGTAACCACTGTGTACTTACAATTCAAGTTTTCCACAATCTCTTTATCTTCAACATATTAAGTTTATAAAAACTTGATCCATTTAACACTAAGCTTTTAAATCAACTTTTATTATCACAAAGCCGTGTTTTAAATTTTCTTCCAATGCATAAACTAGTTCGAAAGCTTTTCATTAATGTAAGAATGTTACTGAGAGTGAAGATTTAAGTGGAAAACTTCAAATACTTATGGATGACAAGTCTATGTTAAAAATCTTTCTAAAACTTTTAAATATGATGCATAAAGTCTATTAATAAAGTTTTGAAAAATAGTATAAAATCGTAATGACTTTAAGCATTGGAGATGCTTTTATGTAAGGGTGATGTTATTGGTATCCCTACTCACCCACTTTTAATCCCTTATTAATAGGACTAGCAGGGTACCCGCGCAATGCGGCGGCGGGTACCCTGTGACTAAATTTTGTGGCGAGCGAATATCGTTCGTTTTTACGTTTTTCTAACAATAATTTTATAAGAATTATAATTTTTAATTAAAATAACTATATTCGGCATTTTTTCAGCTTGAGAGTTTTTTCGGCTTCAGAAATTTATTTGTTTTTTCTTGGGCCAGAATTCGGATAGTATTTTTGCTTAGCCTAAAACCACTTTATAAAAAAATAAAAAATAAAAAAATAAAATCCTACTAACCAATGTTACTAACCCTATATCTCCTAAACACTTGCAACCCTAAATCCACAAAACAAAGCAACCCGACTTCTCCTTTTGTAAAATCCAACGCCAACCACTTCACCAAACTTCACCCTCTTTTCTTTCTTTCTTTCTTAACCGAATGACAAACAAAGTTCCAGTGGCTTCAAGATCTTTTATAACAAAGGTCCAAGGTAGTTTTCCTTTGTTTTGTTTTTCCATTTTCTAAGGGCGATGATGGGTTGTAGAGATCTTTAAAGATCCGTTCTTGAAACTAAATAACAACCCTAGATCTTCTGTTCTTTTTTTTTATGAACGAACAAAATAAATAATTAAACAAATTTGTTTGGTAATTTCTTTATAAGGTTCAGAAATTTAAAAGAAGTTGAACTTCTCATATATAAAACTGAGATCTCTGTTTTATTTTTTATTTATTTTCGAGTCTTTGTGTGGTTAGATTGTGTCTTGAGGAGGGTGCGATTAGGATAGTATATGTTGTTGTTTGAAAAGTGCTACGGGTTTTGGTTATTTGATGTTAACGTGAGACGGATGTGGGAGAAAAAAATAACGGCAATGTAAATAAAACGTCCGGAAAAAAAAATTGGGCCAACACACAGGGTTGTTTTGTTCTTGTTTGAAGTAGGATGTTGATTGTCACTGGATCTCGAATTTTTGTTTTGGTGATGGTTCTCAGATTTTTCTTTTGGAAGCTTAATTATATTGTATATTGTGGTTAAATTGTTGTATTTTTGGGTGAATAGGTGTTTTAATAGTGTATTAATTGTATTAGATGAGTAGTGTTTTTTAAGTTTTATGTGTGCTTTAAGTACTTGTAAATAATGTTTAAATACTTGTAATTTTTGGTGTAGGGGTGTTTTTAATGCTATTAATATAGAATTGATAGAATTTTGGTCTGAATTTGCCTCCATGCATAAAGTGTTGCACACTATGCTTAAAGTGTTGTAAGTCTAAAAATTTTGTGCATTAAAGTGTTGTACACCATGCATAAAGTGTTGTAAGTTTAAATTTTTTTTGGAGAGAGAGTCCTTTCTACATTATAAGTAGTATAGATAATAGATTTTTTATAGTTTTTTGTTCTGTATTTTCTGTTTTTTAATACTTTTATCTTGTAAAACGTTATATTTTCTGTTCCGTACTTTCAGTTCCATAATTTTATAATAAAAATAAAATTGTAAAAAAATATATACTTATATGAGGAGGTATTAGCAGGCCGGGGTGTCGGGCAGAGGTAGGCGGGCCAGTGCCTAGGGCTCAAAATTTTTGAGGGGCACCATATTTTTAAAGTCCATTGTTATATGTTATATGTATGATGTATGCCTGTAAAGCCCACTTAAAAACAATATAAACTTAGAATAGGGATTAGTGGAAACTTGTTGTGATTGTGAGTTTTTCATTATAGAGGGATTAGAGAGATATTTGAGAGATTAGAGTATATATATAAAGATTAGAGAGATTAAAGAGAGATATGCGAGTTTTTATTTATTTATTTATTTTATGTGTTTTCAACCATAACTCATTACATGTATTTATACTACGAATACATGGTTTAAAATCATAAAAAAAGGGGTAAGAAACGGCTATATGCCCGTTCCTCGAATTAAAAAAAAGAAGAAAAAAACCGGTTATTTGTACAACGGCTAGTTTGACCTTTTGGTTTGACCGGTTAAAACCGGTTTTCATCCAATGGCTAAAAAAAAGGGTTAAAACCAGTTATTTTAAAAAACCGGGTAAGACCAGATTTATAACCGGTAAAAAACCGGTCGTCTATTAAAACCGAAAACCCCGCTAACCGGTTCGGTTAAAACAAAACCGGTCCGGTTAAAAAAACCCGTTTTTTAAAAACCGGTTTCGATTTGTTAGACCGGTTAAAAAAAACCGGTTCATACTTGCACCTCCAACCTAGTAAGGCCTTATATTAGTTTATTTATATTACCAGTATAATTTAGTGTTTGTGTGTTATACACACACACACACACATACATATATATATATATATATATATATATATATATATATATATATATATATATATATATATATATATATATATATATATATATATATATATATATATATTTGGCATGTTTATGGGGCCTATTTTTTAATTTAGGTACAGGGCATTCGGAATCCACGAGACGGACCTGAGTATTAGAGTTATTTTAAGGGGTATGTATAGCTTGTCCCTGTATGTAGTTACGTAGTTTTTACTAGGAGTGGCAATTCATATCGGGTTCGGGTTGACAGGTTGGCGGGTCAAAAAACCCAAACCTTAACCTGAGCCATTTAAATCATAGGGTCAGCTATGCCAACCCTAACCTGTTTATACATAACTCGAACTTGACCCATTTAACCCGTATATATACTTAGGTTGGTAGGTTAAATAAGTTACACGGATTGAATATGTTAAACGGGTTTTGAATTAACCCATTTAACTCATTTTATATACAAAAGTTGGCACATTACACGAGTTAAACAGGTTAAACGAGTTTGCGGGTCGACTTGTTTAACCCATTTAACCCGTATAATAAAATATAAATAATTTTTAATTTAAGAAAAAAATCTTAAAGGGGTTGGCGGGTCAACCCGCTTAATTTATTCCCAACCCAAACCTGACCTGTTTAATAAATGGGTTTGATACGTCGACCCAAACCCGACCCGAAATCGATTTATACTCAACCCGAACATGTTAATTTTTGTGTCGATTTCAGGTCGGGTTTCGTGTCGGGTCAAAAATTGCTACCCATAGTTTTTACTAATTGCTTATCTTAATAAAGATTTACTATTCGTTTCAGCAAGTTAAACATGAAATTCTTTTTTTTAATCATGGTATATCACATATATCAAATAATCTCACAAATATCTTTGAATAAAACTTGAACCCACAACCTTTTTATTAGTATACGCACTCACATATTGCGATATCAAAGACCATGGCTAGCAAACATGTATTTCGTTTTCCCATGACAAATCTATATGTTGTCGAACAACCTACAAATTTAACGACATGCTAGTATTAAAAAAAAGAAAGATATTGGGCTTTGTGGCTTCGATTGACACATAGAAATACCAAATAAGAGGGGTAGTTTGGTTCAAAATGTTTCTGGATATATTTATTTGGGCGACAATCAAAGTAGTAATGAGTCAGGCCCATAAGTTTGTAAGTCCAAATTTGTCCTGCCTTTTCATTTCCGAGTCTTTTTTAATTTGACAAATATCTTGATAAGTTGGCATTGGTGTGTAGTATTTGGCCAGTAGAATATTATTAGCAAATATATCTTATATATTTCGGTCAGCAACGACCAATAAAAGTCCACGTGCTTCTTTGACCTGGTGTAGAAAAATTACTGTAGTCAACTAGCTGCCCGTCCGGCTGCCGGTCAGCTATTCCATTTTGGTGCCTTTTGTCACCTTTTTAGAAACTTCAAACTAGCTTCTTCTTCAAATTTGGTATATATTTATACATAACTCCAAACACAAAATTCACATTCAAATTAAATTTTTATTTAGTGATTAAAACACATAGTTTTTCTAGACTCGACTCAAAAGAAGGCAATATCTTCGAACTACGTTCACGATTTGGATCGAAAACAATGAAGTTGATGTGTTTTCATGTAGTTCAAATAATTAGTTTGATAGTTATGGTTATCTTTCAACTTAGCAAAGCTCAAGACTTTGCTCCTTCTCCATCTCCCCTTCCTTCCAATGATGGTGAGTTTAATTTTCCCATCTATGTTTTTTTTCCTTGCTACATTTCTCATACTTAATTTCGAAAAATGAAAATGATTGCTAGAGACTAGAGTCATTTGTTATTATTATTATTACTTCATTTGTGGAATGAAAACTGATGTTATATGGTTAAATATTTGTAGGGGCCGCGATTGATCAAGGAATAGCTTATATTCTTCTACTTGTAGCATTGGCCATCACATATCTAGTCCATTAGATACGTGTATATTTATTTTAGATAGCAATGACAACTCTTTGTGTTTTGTCACACCATATTCTTTGTAAAGCCATGGATCAATATTTATAGTATTTTTAGTGTTAATTTTTCTTTTCTGTTCGTCATATAGCTTTTAGTGTTGTTGTTGTCAATATGGTCAAACTTTTAAACGATCAATATACTTAAATGTTGTGGAGTAACACCATATTAATGTGTGCATTTGATGTTCAAGCTATTATTAACTTTGATTACTGCTTGAAAATGATGAGTACTTGATCTAGCTCTACACATACACGCAATGTTACCATGCATACGAGGATAAGATGCTGAAGTATACATTGAACTTTAATAGTGATGAGCCAGCAAATGTATAAAGTTATAAACTATTATATCCTTCAACTTTGTAGTGAATCCATCATATTTGGCATCATTAACTATTAAAAAAAGAGAGAAAAAAAAGAAAAAAGAAAATTGCAATATATTAAGTCATCTACCAATAAAATGTTATCTTAACTTTTAAAAAGTAGCTATTAGGTGGTGCTTGAAATCGACTTAATTGACTTAATATGAAAAAAACTGAATTTATTAAGTCGGATAAAAACTATTTGTTTGTGATTTAATAGAGAAAGATGACTTAAAATATTAAGTAATAAAATTGATGTTGTTTGCATTAAATTACATCTTAATTAAACATGACTTAATATAAAATTTTAACATTTAATTTGGGACGAGGGAAGTAGATGTAGCTTAGGAGTACTCCAAGTCAATTTACCACATAAATAGGAATGTCTAAACAAACATATGAAGACGTCAATACATTTAAAAATACGTCTTAGAATTTACAAAACAAAATGTATCACGTATGTGGTAAGTTTTTGTACCTCAAGAGTCAAGACACTCGCATCACTGTGCTTTTTCTCATAGTGCATTATGCATGTTGTCACTTTTTTAAAATGAATACTTTCTGATGTACTTTAAGCCTAGCTTAGTTGATCATGCACTCATGCAGATTCTGATTTATCAAATATTGTGAAAAACTTATAGAAAGATCAGATTTAACAAGAAGTCAAGAACACAAGATTTCATACAACCAACCTCCATACAATTTTTATTCATAACATCTATAAATCACTGCAAATGTGATTATAGGTTTTGAGTTCATACAAATTACAAGAAAGAAAATAACAACAAAAATCTTCTAGCTCAGCTTGATAGAGAAATTAAACATAGAGAAAACAAAGAGATTAAAATACAATAATGAGATGTATAGATCATGGTTGTCAGGATCCCGATCCTGATCTTAGGATCTTACGATTTTACGATACTACAAAGCAAAAACGATCCGGATCTTACATAGGATCTTTGAAAGCTTAAGATCTTATAGGATCCCGATCTTGACCATAGGATCTTAAGATCTAATCCGATCCGATCCTACTTTTCTCGGATAACAAACTAAAAAACTGCACATTTCTAGATTATTTTTTACAGAATTTAAAAAACAACATGTTAATCTTATTAAATATTTCATAATCATAATTTATGACAACATTTTGATGCAACATTCATATAATTTTGTTTTTATAATATATAATAATTTGTAAATTTGTATAATATTACAAAAACTATTAAGAAAATAACATTATAGTAGGACCTTACGATCCCGATCCGATCTTACGATCACGATCTTGCAAAGACAAAAACGATCCTGGGTAGGATCCCGATCTTGAAAACCTTGGTATAGATATTATCTAGTCTTGAACATTAGGGCTCTGGGTATTTTCTTTGTTTGCACTTGGCTCTTAATCTTTTATTACTTGACACTTTAAGTCCCTGCAAGAATAGAACAAATACAAACAATATCCAAAAGAAGAATAACATATACCTTTATATGTCTGTGAGTCAAAACTAGTTTCACCAACAGTCAAACAAATAAGACTTAGCTTATTATTTGAACAGTCCCCCTTAAGCTAATTCTTGTACATCATACAAATCCAGCGTATCACAGAATCTGTTATGATCCTGCACACTTAATCCCTTAATAATGATATCTGCAATATTGTCTGCAAATTTTATCTTAACAGCATTAATAGTTCCAGCAAAAACCTTTTCTCTTAAGAAAAACAACTCAATCTCAAAGTGTTTAGTTCTTTCATGGAATACAGGATTAACTGCTATTTATATGACAGAACTATTATCACAATGAACAGGAACATGGAGATAAATTTTATGTTAATTTCTGCCAAAATTTTTATGTATCCAAATTACTTCACAGGTTGCAAAGTTCATAGCCTGTATTCTACTTTAGCAGAGGATTTTACAAGCATTGATTACTTCTTGTTTTTCTAAGAGACTAAACTCTTACCCAGAAACACACTATAACCAGTCACAAACTTCCTACTGACTTTACACTTAGCCCAGTCTGAGTTAACAAACACACTAAGACCAAACTCTTTTCCTTTATAGAAAGAAATAGATTTTTCAGGATCATTTTTTAGGTACTTAAGTACCCTAATGCTAATTTCAGATAAGAATGTAATGGTGCATGTATATACCGACTAAGTATATGTACTGCATAGCTTATATCAAGCCTTGCATGTATAAGATATATAAGTTTTGCTACCTGTTACACCTCAAAACTGGGTTTTAAATGTTTATTTACTAAAGTACCATTAAATATGTTTGACCACAACTTTTATGAGTCGAGAGATTTAATATGATTGGAATATCGAGTTCTAATCGTAGCTAGAACCAATCTACTCCAATGGCCACTTGGCCACACGAACAAGTACACTTGTCCTACTTGGATCTTTACCCAATCCAAGCCTTCACACAAAGACACACTTGGATCATCACCCAATCCAAGCCTTCATACTAAGACACACTCGGATCATCACCCAATCCAAGCCTTCACACTCCGACTTCACTAAGTCCTAAATTACATATCAAGACTCAACTCTCCTCACACCAAATACAAGACCTATTCTAGTTACATGAATTCTTGGATCTTCGTCTTCTTCCAAGTTCACACAAATAACCTCATCCTCGACTGACACATAAGTCGAAAGTATTTGCAATATTTACAAGAATAAATTAGAGGGAAGAATAGAACCGCAACACTTATTACGTTTATGTGTGGACTCATACAACATCTCGAATCTTCATCAACGTCGAGAGTTCTTCTCTTGCACTTTGATATGAAGAGAAAATCACTTGTAAACATATACCGACATGTTATAGTGATCAAAGAAGAAAGAAAAAAGAAAAAGAAAGTTTTTGTGTGTGTAAGACCATTTTCTGAGAAGGAACATGTTAATACAAATAATGTCGAAAACGTTATTTGCATTATTCGGTCTTATGTTTTGATAATCACAAAATATAAAGACACGTTACGTAAAGTTACGGTTAATAAGTTTTTAATCGAGGAAACTAGTTTCTTCTACGTAGCTACTACAACGTCACTCCAGGTATGAACAAACTTTATATCGTCATTCGTAAAGTGATCAAAGAATTTTATTTTCTCCTAAACTTACATTTTTAAGTTTGACAAAACATTTTCACAAAAGTATTTTTGTGTTTTTAAAGAAATGTTTTATTAAAAAAATATATTCAAAATTTAAATTTGTAACAACTATATTTCCCCCCAGAACAGTTGAGTTTTGACCAGATAAGTTTTCACCACGTCAGGACAAAAATAGGAGCGTTTGTCGGGACGGTCCCTTAAAGTGGTCGGCGGTCCCTTAGTGATAAAGGACCGTCGCCTATTTAAGTGACCGCCACCTCCCTCCTGTCGTGTATAAATAGTGAATTTTTCCTCTTAGAAAATGAGAGTCTTACACACACAAAAACTTTCTATTTCATTTTTCTTTGTTCTTTGATCACTATAACATGTCGGTATATGTTTATAAGTGATTTCCTTTTCCATAATATGCAAGAGAAGAACTCTCGACGTAGATGAAGATTCGAGATGTTGAAGTGTGTTCCTCTTCTGCAAAGTGCAAGAGAAGAACTCTCGACGTAGATGAATATTCGAGATGTTGTAGGTTTCCACACACAAATGTAACAAGTGTTACGGTTATAGGTCTTGTAAGTATTGTAAATACTTCCGACTTGTGTGTGAGTCGAGGATGGAGTTATGTGTGTGAACTTGGAAGAAGATGAAGATCCAAGAAGTCTTGTAACTAGATTAGTTCATGTATTTGTTGTGAGGAGAGTGTTGTCCTAGTGTGTAGGTTAGGACTTAGTGGGTGTTGTGTGAAGGCTTGGATTGGGTGAAGATCCAAGTGTGTCTTAGTGTGAAGGCTTGAATCGGGTGAATGTTCAAGTGAACGGGAGTGCTCGTTCGTGTGAAGGCTTGGATCGTGTGTCGATCTAAGTGGGACAAGAGTGCTTGTTCGTGTGGCCACGTGGGACTTGGTGTAGATTGGTTCTAGCTACGACTAGAACTCGACATTCCGCTTAGTGTCGTTAAACCTTGTGTAAGCTTGTGTACGGATTCCTCCGCCTGAAGGAGTGTGTTGATATAGTGATTGATAACTCTTGAGTTTGGTACTCGGGGAGTGGAGTAGGACGAAGGAGTGAGCTTCGTGCCGAACCACTATAAATCATTGCACCTCTTTTGTTGTGTTCTTTCCTTACTATTTACATTACTTATTTGTTTATGTTTGATTAGTAGCTAAATAGATATCATATAACAAGTAGAATTCAACATATTTGCAAACAAATATTAACCGGACCTAAAAACGGCGAAACGTTTTAGCAAGTGAAAAGAAACGATGACACTATTCAACCTCCCCTTCTAGTTTCTACAATTGGTATCAGAGCTTCATTTATCAAGATCTTTAGAGTATACTGTACTTTAAAACTTGAATCGATCTATGGAATCAAAAAGATATCTAGAAGGGCGTCCTTTGAATGAGCCACCATTTTTTGAAAATGAAAATTTTGTCATTTGGAAAAATGAATTTGAAAGTTATGTGAAATCAATAGATCAAAATCTTTGGCATGTCATTTCAATTGATGATTTATAACCAATGAAAGGAAATTTCGCTAATCAACATTTCATAAGAAACTTTTGCGAAATATTGAAGCAAAAATATTGATTTATAAAGCTTTTCCAAAAATTGATTTTGATGAAACAATTTTATGTCAAGTGGTAAATGACATATGGTAAAATAGTTTAAACTTGCATCAAGGAAATGTTCAAGCCAAAGATGATGAAAATGTGTTATTAGAAAAACACTTAGTTTAAGTAGAATCATGTACTACTAGTTCGAATGTTTTTATTGTAAGAAATGTTGCTGACAAGAATCTCATAAGCAATCTAGTTGATGCACTAATCTTCAAGTCTTGAAGTGACGCCGATAAAGAAGACATTATGCGATTTTCAATGTGTAAAGAGAATAGCTAGCGGACAAGACAATGTGCACCTTGTTTGTGGAACTAATCAAGTAGTCGATTCACCAAGTGAGCGTCATCAAGTCTTGCATCACATAGAACACATGTTACAGTAATGTGTTATTAAGGATAGCTAGAGGCCATGGTAAGTTTTCTTACAACCTTGACTATTATACTTGTTATTTGAGTAATTGTTATATGCTTACGTGACTATGTGATTAATTGTTACTTGCCTGCATGCTAGATAGTATTTGTGTGCTAATATGTGCTAGATGCTTTGTGTTATTTAGACGTTATGTCTAATTGCTTATCCTTCTTTGAATTCAAGCAAACTATTTGGAAAAATAATGGTCTTACCACAACCATTGTTAATATCGAAATTTTGCGTCAATCAATCACTATAGACGATGCACACTCGTTTCACTCTTTATCCTTTCTCTAATTCTCGTCTATGACTTTTCTTAGAATTTATATGATTGAATTCTAGCTTCCTCGACTCAAGTCTCATCCTTGAACCTCATCCCACGCACAACTCTTCCACTTCTTCCGTTTCGACTCCTATTCTACTCTTGATTCAAGTGTCTTGTGTCTCTTCTACCTCTTCTGTCTCGATTATTTTCCATACCCATTTCTTAGCCTACTCGTGCGTATTGAATCTACTTCGTGTCAAAATAAAATTATAAAAGTGTCATATATTAAGACGGTCCCTAACCAAAAATCTTTCTTTAAAACTAAAACATCAAAAATTGTCAAAACTTGCCAACCTTCTGCCGGCAGTCCCTCATCGATAAAGGACCGTTTGGGCTTTTCTGTCATATAGACGGTTCTCTTTTTTTGCTCACAGCCAAACAAATTTCATCTCTACTCTCATCACTAAAAGGCAACGAAGAACACCTCCAAAATTACCATAAAAGTTCAAAGTTTCAAACCTAAGTCTACTAATCACTCTTGTACAATTAGCGTAAGTCATCTTTATCTAATCTTTCTTTATTTCATAATTAGAGATCATGCCATTAGGTTTGGGGGTTATCAATTTTGTTTTCTCAATTATTATCCAATCCCAACAATACATTACTAATAATATATTTATTGATGCTTACAACTTCAAATAATATATTAAAAACATGATGATCCCCATATAGGAAAATGATTTTGAAACAACCTCTTAATCCCACATTGTTAATACATACTTTACTAGTGAAGTCAAGTATGAACTCCAAATAATTAATGTTTTATTTCAAAAATATCAAAAACCAAATCAATATTAAATTCTAGCTAATTATATATTTATTGTTAATAGGTGAAACATGCCTAAACCCATCGGCCTTGACCACCAAAACACACTTCAATACATTCCTAAACTTTCAAATTATTATCTAACACCCATTAAGGAAGCTTTTGATAATGTGGAAACTAGATATTTCCATGAGGGTCGTCGGGTCTATTCAGACTATACCGACATGAACTACTTGAACTCTACGTTCAATCTTGTCAACCTTGACTGCACTATAAAGTCGAGGAGCAAATCATTTCAAAATTTGTCCTTGAGTTTTATAGTCTTCGTAACATAACTTCTGATCTTGAAGGTGAAATTTACATTAACTTCACCATTCAAAATCAAATCATTTCATACTCTGTTCCTGTATTCGGTCAAGCCCTTGGTGTTCCCACTGAAGGACATTGCACATTCACTCAAGAATGGAACCTTGATGCTCTTGCTAGGAGCTCTCCTTCTTATGGAAAATGCGCCACCATTCCTCCATCTCCAGAAGAGATAAGAACCATAGTTCAAAATGATAGAGATGAACCTGAATATTGACTGTACCGAGGGGCTCTTATTCCCGTAAGTGAAAATCAAATCCTGACTAAGGAAATTGTTGATCACATGAAACCCATGGCTGAAATAATTCGCGAGAATGTTTTCTGTTTTGGAGGAAACCATGATCACGTCCCTGCCTGTCTTAGTTACATACTCTACTGTGTTGCCCTTACCGTCCCCTATAACCTTTCATATTACATGGCCAAGAAAATGGAATTTGTCCGTAGCAAACCCAATATGATCTTGCCATATGGCATGCTATTGACTCGCCTTTATCGTCATGTTATGCATCATTACCCTAACCTTAGGTATGTTGAGTACGCTATAGTTGACCCTGGCATGTTTCTTCTAACCCAAAATCTTGAACGTAGGACTTGGTCTGATTACGGGTCAAGAAGGTCGGTAGGTCCAGAACTTAGGACTAGGTCAAACTACGGGTCAAGAAGGTCGGTAGGTTCAAGTTCCTTCGCTCATAGACATCATCTAATCCCAACGATGACGAAGATGTGTTCCCTGATGAAGGAATTTCTCGTGATAGTACCCCATCTTCGGTCACTTATGTCAACTCCTTACCATCCGGGTATCCTCAAGTCTTTCATGATCTTCCTCCTGAGGATCGGAACCTTGACAACTTTTCTGCATGCCAAACCCAAATCATGAACATGCAACATCAGTTAAGGGATGACAGTCGAGGTGCTTGGAAGTTAATTGGAAATGGATTTCGCAAGTTATTGAGAAAGAAATAGTAGAAGCCTATCATCTTATTATGTATCATGTGTTTGTGAAACATGTTTTATTATGTTTGATTTGTATTTGGATAATTGCTACTATTTTCTTTAACTCTATGTTGATGGTATTAGGTGATCTTTTCATAGTTTTATTATCTAATAAGATTCATCAATCACCTGATTAGTTTGTATGATTGATATAACTTGTTATTGCATGCCCTCTCATTATACTAGCACTTTAAAAAGGTTTACAAATGTCTATGCTGCTATGTGTTACACTAGATTAGCCTGCAAATGTTGCTTTGCTGAAATGGACAACTGGGCTGAAACCTAAGATCCTACTGCCGGCGGTCCCTTATCAAAATGGCGGTCCCTTAACAATAACGGACTGTCCTACATTTAATGGACTGTCAGCCCCTAGTCACGGGTTCCTGCACTATTTCTCATTTCCTGCAAACCTGGTGTCCGATTATGTGATTTTCACCACCCTTTCCTATATTAGCAAAACATTTGTATGTGCTCGTAACTTCCTAATGCATGCTTTACCCATTCCATAATCATTCTTGATTATTTAAGCATCCATGCTTCATGCCAATCTTCATCACCTATATCCTCATCTTCCACAATGGGGTCTTCTTCAGCATCCTTGTCCCTATCAAACAAAAGGCCTAAAATAAATCTTACACCACCACAAACAAACTTCATTGATCTCACTCAAAATCACCCATCTTCTCAACCAGCAAATGCATCTCTCCAAACTCCCTCCATCAAAGGAACTTCATCAAGACCTAATTCATCACCATTCACATCATTTAACAAAAACTCATCACTCTTATTCACTCACTCTAGTTTGGGTGCTTGCACACCATATGTGAGTAACTCATCTTCTTCCATCAACACATCAAACTCAACTAGTCCACAAACTGGTTCATCATCCCAACTACCAAATTTCCTTGCAAATAATTCACCCTATTGATTGAGGCAAAAGCAGTCAACTAAAATCAACCATGGATGTGGTCAACAAAGTCAAACTCCTTAGGCTTAATGCTCCACGGAATATAGTGTTTCCCCGGGTCGTTATGTCCCGACGAGGTGTGGATTGTATTCAAACGGCTTGTGATCGGGTGAATCTGGACGGGAAAGGGGTTGTGAATTATTTGAACTAAGGAATATACGAAGAAATAGCTTAAATAAGCTATATAGATGATTACGTGAAAGTTAGATACCTAAAAACGTTTAATATCTAAAAACGTGTACGTTCAGATTAAATTTACGCGAACGTACAAAATAAAACGTGAAAACTGAAATCTGAAAACCCACAGGGGTTGAAAATGATTTTTTTACAAACCTAAGGTTAAAAGAAAATTTTTAGAAAAAGAAAACTAATTTTTACACTAATTAATTATTTAATATTACTTAAATACTATTTAACACTAATTATTAATATTTAAAATACTTAAATACAATATAATATTATTTAAATACTAGAAAAATGAAAATTAAATTTCTAAAATTATAAAAAAACTAAAAAAAAATTTTAAAACTAAAAATATGTATTTTTGTCTTTTTGTGGTTTTTATATTAATTTATTACTAATTAAATATTAATTACCTAATTAAACTAATTAGAATTATTAAAAATACTAAAAAGGCTTAGAAAATTAAGAAAAATTTTACAAATCTAATTAACCATCACAGGAATCCTAAAAAATTATAAAAAGTTTGTTTTATAAATTTTTACACTATTTTACTAATTATTATATTAAATATTAATTAATTACTAATTAAACTATTTAAATTATATAAAATAGAAAATGAAAAATAAAAATTCTAGAAAAATTCCTAAAATTATATTATAGTATATAAAAGCTAGAAAAAATATAAAAACTAGGTGTTACTTTATAAAAATTAATTATGCTATTTAAAACTTAAATATTAATTAATTACTAATAAAACTAACATTAAATCTAATAAATACCAAATGATAATATAAAAATCTGATAAAATTATTAAAAATACTTTAAGGTAAAAGGTAATTAATAAAAATATAAAAATGCCAAGTGCTTAATAAAAATCTAAAAAGAAAAATTTAAATTTAAATTACATTAAATAGAAACTATCACTTATTTTAAAATTGATTTTTCTGGAATTTTCTTTTACAAACCTATTTTATACCTAAAAACAAACAAATTTTATGAAAACAATTTTTTTGGAAATAAAAAATAAGCCAGAATAAGCTAAAAAGCCTAAACAGTTGACTTATTTTGACCAAAACAAGAAATAAGCTCAAATGGAGTTAAGTGGGGTCCACAAGGGTGGAATCTGGTACAAATGAGTTATGTGGACATGTTTAAGCTGGAAAAAGCAAAAGGGGTCCACAGAATAAGCAAATAAGCAACCATAAGCACTTTGATATCTTGGCTCAACTCAGAAAATGGGACAAAGATTTGGGCTGAATTCAGATGGGGTCCACAGGGTCTGAGGTCAAAACATTGGTCAAATCTTAAAGAGTGCCAGGAGGGGGGTTGGGAGAACCAAAAACTACTGAGTGGGACCCACTGTGGTGGCCAGGAACCACCACCAAAGATGGGTGGTGTGGTGGTGACCTGCTGATGCAGGGGAAGGGACTGCCCTGCAGCTAACTTTGGGTGAAGGTGGGGCCCACAGAAAAATTCCTAAAAATATAAAGAAGGTGGGAACTTGAAGACTAGCTGGGGGGTGGTAACATGTAAAAAACACAAGCCTAGAATCTAACTACAAAATTCTATAAAATTCCTTAAATTTTTGGTTTTTTCTGCACAAGTTAAATTTGACTTTTTGAGATTCTAAGCTATTTTGACTAAAATGAAGTTTGAGCATAATCTATTGACTGAACATGTTAATATAAGATAAAACGAGACTTAAAAAAGCTAAATTAACTACATGTGAAGGGATTTGAAAGGATTTGGGGTCACAAGTCTTAACAGTTAACTGTGAGAGTGGGTAATGGGTGATTTTGACTTTTAGAACTAAGAACTTGAATTTTAAGCTTGTACTACACTACTAAGGCCTAATGCAACCTATATGTATAAGAATAACACCACAAACAACAACAAAATCACTAAGAACAGTGCAATGCCAAACACCCCTTTAACTGCTTGAATCTTTGATTTTTTAAGCTATTGAGACAATGGGCTTATGAAAGTGATGCATCATCATATATAATGAGATAATAATCTGAAAGGAACTCACAAACATCAATAACAACAACAGTTACCTAGGGATCTAACTTATGCTAATTTGGCAGTTAACTCAAATTTTTTAGCATAATGGAATTTGATACTCTATCAACTAATATTAAGCACTACACTGATTTCACCCATTCTAATGAGCTTAAAGAAGCACAGATAAACAACCAATAAGCAATGTAATAGCAAAGTCTAAGAATGGGTGAAAAATATTACAAACTGCAATATTGCCAAATGCCAGGAACCAAGGATCAATTCCACATCCTATGGCCTTCCATAAGGCACTAAAACCAAGAACTTCCAAAGTTAACCATTCTCACTGCTTCATTCTTCTTCTCCCATAATTTTTTATTTTTAACTATTTTTCTTGGTTATTTTTGAGATTTTCCTATTTTCTAACTTAAACTGTTTCAAACCTTCTGAAAACTTTGAAATGCTTATAGTGGAACTAAAACAAGCTCAAACAAACAACATACAACAACTTTTAAAATTTTAACAATAAATTGAAATTTCTACTTAAAAAATACAATTTGGAACTTAGAATCTGAAACTTGAATTTAATTCTTGAATTTAGTTTGAGATACACTAAAGATACTGATTACAATGTTTAAAAACTAGGAATTACACTAGAACATGGATAATTAATTAATACGACATAAAAAATATTGAAACTACACTACTACTAATCTAATAATTCTTTCTCCTCTTTGCTTGACTTTTATAGACCAGTGTGGACTTCTGATAGTTTCCCATCAATAATAAGGACCTTTGGATCTCTTCTTTTCATCCTAGCCGTTTGTTTCATTTTTGGCGGGAAAGGAAAATTGGGCAGGATTGAGTGGAGTTGGTGAGGAGTTAATGAGGAGGGGGGTTTGGAGTGGTGTAGGTGAGGTTTGGTGAGGAAAACGGGGGAGCAGGGGAGGCAAAACTCCCTGGTAATTAGGGTGTTAATTGTGGGATTAAGGGGGAAGATGAACAGTGAAACGGGGTGTAGGGTTTGACTTGGGTCAATGAGGGGATATATTAAAAATGGAGGTGGGATTTTGGTTGGGCTTGGGGTGGATCAGGGGTGTATTGGACTTTGTTATTTGATTTTGGTTTTGGGTAAATAAAAACAAGGGTCCGTTTGGTCATTTGTATCACAAGGACCAATGGTGTAATTTGATGAAAACCAAGGGACTGAAAATGCAACTGCTCCAAAGTAATCATGAGGACCAACTTACCATATATCATTCATCAAGGACCATAAATGCAATTTTCCAATATTAAAAATATCCAAGGACTAAAATTGCCAAATTACCAAACTCCAGGGACCAAACATGACATTTCTCAAAACTTCACACCAAGGACTAAAAGTGACTTTTGTGACTTCCCAAGGACCTAAAATGATTTTTCTTTCAAAAATATTTCACCGGGGACCAATCCTGCCAAAGTTTGAAACTCCAGGGACCAAAATTGTAAATTTCCAAAACTTTTTAACCAAGGACTATTTTTGATAAATTTTGACTTTTAAAGGACTTGGGTTGATTTTTCTTGCAAAATAAATGCTCAGGGACTAGTTTTGTCAAATTTTAAAAGTTGAGGGACTGAAACTGCCAATTATGCAAACTTTGTACGTTTTTCATTTGTTTTTACTCATTTTGCATCTAAAACATATAAAACACAATTTTGAAATATTTTTAGTATTTTGATGCATTTCTGAGTGTTTTTGTATGTTTTGCAGTTCAGATTTGACCAAAAATGATGAGTGTTTGAGCACTCATCAATCCCCCATACTAAACTATTGCTAGTCCCTAGCAATAAACTGTTTTGAAAACTTAATGGATTTTAATCTCTTTACCAAAATCCATTTCTTCTGGAGTAGCCAGATGTATCGATTCAAGTAAGAACTATGGTTCACCTGATAACCATGTGATTTTGAGCAAACCACCAGCTATCAACGGATTTGATTAGTCTTTACCAAAAGCCGTTTGCTTCTGGACTAGCCAACTCTTGATGGACACGTCAACATCTTGGTGAGTTGATTACCAATTATGGTTTTTCCACTGCCTTTACTACAAGCCATAATCTTGCGGGCTAGCCAACTCATTCGCTTTTTAGGATATGGCGAGTTGAGGTACCATACAATTTTGGGCAAATTGCAAGCCATAAACGGATTTGATATATCTTTACCAAGAGCCGTTTGCTCCTAGATTAGCCAATCCTTTTGTCGTTTAGACATGGCAGACTGATAACCACAAAAATTTTGAAGCACAAATGAAAATTTTTTAAAATTTTTGAAATTTTGGCCAAAAACGGAGGTATTAGATAGTAAAATGTGATAAAATTCGCTAGAATAGCGAAATACCCCCCCCCCCCCCCCCCCACACTTAGAGTGAATATTTTCCTCAATATTCAAAGTCCCGGCTATTATGCCAACTTTTTGAATGTAAAAGGGCAACATTACAAGCTAAATGTGGAAAACACCATTTTTTTCACTTTATTTGTAACCACAGCATGGGTAACTCCCCCACACTTAGGGTGAAAACCCTATAAGCATGCTACTGTTTTTGTTTACCGAGTCACTAGCTTGACTCGACCCTGAATTCATTTGTCCTTGGGGAAGCATGATGTGGAAGAAATAATCTCCATCGGACTTTCATTCAAGATGTTTGGACAAACATTTGAAGCACGTGAAAGTTCCACACCGATGAGATATAATCCCGGCTCAAGATAATGATACATGAAAATGCCGGGATCAAAGATGGTATCTTCATTCCCGAAGGAGTAAAGAAGAGAGGAATTCACCTTATAGGTGAAGAAAAGGAAGAAAACCATGATGAAAATCATGATTTGATCTTCTTCCTCGAGATCAGGCTCATTAGCCTGAATTTGGATTTCAAGGGTTAAGCTCAAAAACATTCCAGGAGGGAGGGTGGGAATTTGCAAATCCTCATGATTGGGTGTATCTCCCCCGGGCTATCATATTCCGTAGGAGTGATGATATGATAAGTAAGTTCACCGGAGAACTCCTCATGAAGAGAATCATTCACAATTTTTGAATCTGTGAACTCATGTTCCATTGTGGACTCATCACAATCCTCATTCTGAATATCAAAGATTGGATTATCAGAAATCAAAGTGAATTCATATTCGAATTCAAATAGAGGATTGGTGAGAGTAGTATTGAATGCTTCAGGAACAAAGTGATTATCATTCTCTATTGGACTGTTGGGATCAGAAGTAAGTGGTGGATCATGATATAGGAGACTTTCAATTTCTCCCAGATCGGCTTCGAAATCAAGGAGACCATCATCACTTTCCAATGAAAGTGGATTGATGTGAGTAAGTTCATCGGCGAACTCCTCAAGAAGAGGATCAACATCAGACTGTGGGAGTGATGCCTCAATATACTCAATGTCTCAATGAGATGTACAATCATCATTAAAATCTGAGAAAGTCTCAAAATGATCGTTTGAACACTCAAGAGGGGAAGGAAGATCACACATATGCTCAAGAATTCCTTGTGACTCTCTTGGGATTGGGACAAGGTTCTCAACACTAGACTTTATGAATTCGTCCGATTCCTTTTTAGGAACAGTGTCAAGATGCTCGTCCCCTATGCTCAGAGAGTGAGTGGGAACCTCGGGTGTGATAGCAGTTGTTTAAGATGGAATCTCAACTGCTGGGATATCAACTGATGAACTTGATGAAGCTTTGTAAAATTGAAGGATATCAAGTGTATCTTCATCATCACTGTCATCAGGAATAAAACGGAACTGAGAGCTAGATCTGGCTGCTTTTTCTTTTGCAATTGATTCCCTAACAGATTTTTCATAGGCATCTTGGGAATTTATTCTAGCAGCCTGCTCTTCAGCTAGGAATTCTTCCATGGATTTTTGATGAGTGTCTTTTTGGGCAAAGTCTTTAACTAAACCCTTAAGCTCATCAAGTATTTCCAGTACATTTTGAATTTCTGGAAGAATTGCTTGATTCATTTGGTACTGTGGAGGTTGGTCATAATAAGGTGTGTCAAAATTGTCACAAGGATATGGATTCCCCGTTTGACAATCTGAGCTGAAGTGTGGACCTCCACACTAATCACAACAGTAAAACTATTGAGTCTGGACTGGTGAATCATATGGGTATTGGTCATAATCAAAATTCTGAGCATCACTGGAAAACTGTTCATAGACAAACGTGTTTCCGGCTTGACACTCAAATCCTTGGTGAGGGCCTCCACAAAACTCACACAGA
Organism: Artemisia argyi; assembly: GCA_030686995.1. Lineage (NCBI taxonomy): Eukaryota > Viridiplantae > Streptophyta > Magnoliopsida > Asterales > Asteraceae > Artemisia > Artemisia argyi. The sequence continues at coordinate 104,615,949 of CM060677.1, forward strand.
TATGTCAGTATCTCATGATGTGGTGGCTGGTAGGATGAATCAGATGTGTCATGGTAAGGATAGGGAGCTTGGTTACAGACAGACCCATCTCCTGACTCTACCATTCTACAACCGGGACAATTCCCACCATTATGAAGACCACCACACCATTGGCAACCAAAATGGTGTGGATACGACATAGGAAGAATCAAAGGTTTACAGAGGGGAAGGAATGAAGAATCAAAGATGTGAGAGGGTAAAGGTGAATATTTTTGGGTTTTTGGATAAACATTTTGTACAAATAAGAAAGAAAATGTTTTTGTGTTTTTTGTGTTCGTTGAAAACTGAGTTTAAAATGTTTTCGGGAACGGTTTTGTTTTTATGAAAATATGAACAAGGATGGTAAATTTACAAAGGAATGAATATCCAAAGATCACTAATCTGAAAACCGTTTAAGAATAACGCGCACAACCTCCCCGGCAGCGGCGCCAAAATTTGATTGAGGCAAAATCAGTCAACTAAAATCAACCACGGATGTGGTCAACAAAGTCAAACTCCTTAGGCTCAATGCTCCGCGGAATATAGTGTTTCCCCGGATCGTTATGTCCCGACGAGGTGTGGATTGTATTCAAACGGCTTGTGATCTGGTGAATCTGGACGGGAAAGGGGTTGTGAATTATTTGAACTAAGGAATATACGAAGAAATAGCTTAAACAAGCTATATAGATGATTACGTGAAAGTTAGATACCTAAAAACGTTTAATATCTAAAAACGTGTACGTTCAGATTAAATTTACGCGAACGTATAAAATAAAACGTGAAAACTGAAATCTGAAAACCCACAGGGGTTGAAAATGACTTTTTTACAAACCTAAGGTTAAAAGAAAATTTTTAGAAAAAGAAAACTAATTTTTACACTAATTAATTATTTAATATTACTTAAATACTATTTAACACTAATTATTAATATTTAAAATACTTAAATACAATATAATATTATTTAAATACTAGAAAAATGAAAATTAAATTTCTAAAATTATAAAATAACTAAAAACAAATTTTAAAACTAAAAATATGTATTTTTGTTTTTTTTTGATTTTTATATTAATTAATTACTAATTAAATATTAATTACCTAATTAAACTAATTAGAATTATTAAAAATACTAAAAAGGCTTAAAAAATTAAGATAAATTTTACAAATCTAATTAACCATCACAGGAATCCTAAAAAATTATAAAAAGTTTGTTTTATACATTTTTACACTATTTTACTAATTATTATATTAAATATTAATTAATTACTAATTAAACAATTTAAATTATATAAAATAGAAAATGAACAATAAAAATTCTAGAAAAATTCCTAAAATTATATTATAGTACATAAAATCTAGAAAAAATATAAAAACTAGGTGTTACTTTATAAAAATTAATTATGCTATTTAAAACTTAAATATTAATTAATTACTAATAAAACTAACATTAAATCTAATAAATACCAAATGATAATATAAAAATCTGATAAAATTACTAAAAATACTTTAAGGTAAAAGGTAATTAATAAAAATATAAAAATGCCAAGTGCTTAATAAAAATCTAAAAAGGAAAATTTAAATTTAAATTACATTAAATAGAAACTATCACTTATTTTAAATTTGATTTTTCTGGATTTTTCTTTTACAAACCTATTTTATACCTAAAAACAAACAAATTTTATGAAAACAACTTTTTTGGAAATCAAAAATAAGCCAGAATAAGCTAAAAAGCCAAAACAGTTGACTTATGTTGACCAAGAAAAGAAATAAGCTCAAATGGACTTAAGTGGGGTCCACAAGGGTGGAATCTGGTACAAATGAGTTATGTGGACATGTTTAAGCTGGAAAAAGCAAAAGGGGTCCACAGAATAAGCAAATAAGCAACCATAAGCAGTTTGATATCTTGGCTCAACTCAGAAAATGGGACAAAGATTTGGGCTGAATTCAGATGGGGTCCACAGGGTCTGAGGTCAAAACTTTGGTCAAATCTTAAAGAGTGCCAGGAGGGGGGTTGGGAGAACCAAAAAGTACTGAGTGGGACCCATTGTGGTGGCCAGGAACCACCACCAAAGATGGTGGTGTGGTGGTGACCTCCAAATGGTCAACCTAAGTTAAACAAAGGATGGTCAACAAGGTCAAACAGCCTAGAGTCAATGCTCCGCGGAATATAGTGGTTTCCCCGGGTCGTTATATCCCGACGATGTGTGAATTGTTATCAAACGGGTTTGAAATCGGGTGAATTTAGACAGAAAGGGGTTTGAGATTGATTACACTACTGAGATATACAATGAAATAGCTTAAATAAGCTATATTAACAAGGTTGTAAAAGTAGAAAAACCATAAATGTTTTAAACCTAAAAATGTGTACGTTCAGTTTAAATTTACGCGAACGTACAAAATAAAAAGTAAAAACTGAAATCTGAAAACCTACATGGGGTGAAAATGACTTTTTTTACAAACTAAAGGATAAAAGAAAATTTTTAGAAAAAGAAAATAATTTTTACACTAATTAATTATTTAATATTAATTAAATACTAATTAATACTAATTCTTAATAATTAAATAACTTAAATACAATATAATATTATTTTAATACTAGAAAAATGAAAATTAAATTTCTAAAATTATAAAATAACTAAAAACAAATTTTAAAATTAAAAATATACTTTTTTGTCTTTTTTGTGGATTTTATATTAATTAATTACTAATTAAATATTAATTACCTAATTAAACTAATTAAAATTATTAAAAATACTAAAGAGACTTAGATAATTATGAAAAATTTTATAAATCTAATTAACTATCACAGGAATCCCAAAAAATTTTAAAAAGTTTGTTTTATATATTTTTACAGTATTTTACTAATTAATATATTAATTATTTACTAATTAAACTAATTAAATTATAAAAACTTGAAAATGAACAGTAAAAATTATAAGAAAATTCCTAAAGTTATTTTATAACTTATAAAAGCTTGGAAAAATATAAAAACTAGGGTTTACTTTATAAAAACTAATTATGCTATTTAATAATTAATAATTAATAAAACTAATATTAAATCTAATAATTGCCAAATGATAATATAAAAATCTGGGAAAATTACTAAAATTACTTTAACATAAAAGTAAATTAAGAAAAATATAAAAATGCCAAGTACTTAATAAAAATCTAAAAAGAAAAATTAAAAAGATAAATAAAATTAAATAGAAACTATCACTTATTTTAAAGTTGGTTTTTCTGGATTTTTCTTTTACAAAACTTTTTAAATACTTAAAACATGAAACTTTTATGAATACAACTTTTTCAGAACTTAAAAATAAGCCAATTGCAAGCTTAAAAGCTTGACAGTTGACTTTCTTTGACCAAACCAAGAGATAAGCTCAAATGAGCTTATGTGGGGTCCACAATGGTGGATTCTAGTTCAAATGAGTTTTTTGGACATGTTTAAGCTGAAAAAAGCAATTGGGGTCCACTAGATAAGCAAATAAGCCACAATAAGCAATTACTTAATGGTGGACTGAGACAGAAATGGGACAAGGTTTAGGGGTGAATTCAGGTGGGGTCCACTAAGCTTGAGCTCAAAAATTTGGTTGGAGTGGAGAGGGGGCCAGGAGGGGAGTCCAAGGAACCAAGGAGGAGGGGGGGGGGTGTGGGTCCCACTGTGGAGGCCTGCAACAACCACCAAAGGTGGTGGTGGTGTGGTGATCTGCTGCAGCAGGGGAAGTGATGCCCCCTGCAGCTGTGTTTGGACCAATGTGGGGCCCACAATAAAAATAGCAAAAATGAAGTAAGAGTGGGAATCCAAGGTTTAGCTGGGGGACTGCTTATTCTAAAAAGCACAAATTCTAAAATACTACACAAAATTCTAAATAAATCATGCAAGATTTGGTTTTCTACAAAAGGTAACCTTTGACTTTTTTGCTTAAAACTATAGATTTGACTTTGATGAACTTTGGCTTGATTCTACTGACTACATAAGTTATATTAACCTATAATAAAACTAATATAGGCAACCTAGACTAGTTTTATAACTGAAAGAATGATCATGGGTTCTTAAGTACCAACAGTGGACTAAAAGGATGGATTCAAGATCAATTTGACTTTGTAACACTAAACCTACCAATTTTTATGAGTTACTTGTCTTAATATGACCTAATGTGAATATTGGAAACAACAAACAACAAGTGAAACACCCTGAGGTGTTATGAATTACCCTGATCCAAACACACCCTCAACACCTAACTGTTTTTGTATTATCTAGGTAAATGAGAGATTTAAACTATAAAACTTACTCTTAACTAACCTTAGTTGAACATAATTAGACACAAATCAACAACAAATGATAATCACAACTACCAATAACAAAATAAGAACTTTTGAGCTTAAAACTGAATTACAAACTTACATTGCCCTTTGTGCTCAAAACCAAGTAAGTGACACTCACTCTTGACCTGTTGTCTCCCTGAGACTCTAAACCATAACATGCACCATCTCCTTCTTCTTCCTTCTTTATTTTGCTTTTTCTTATTTTTCACTATTTTTTGAATGATTTTTCATTATTTTTTGTTTTCTTATCCAAACTGATGTATATGAATTGAAAACTTAAGAAAACTTAAGGTTAAGCTTAAACAAGCTTAAACAAACAGAAAGCAATAACTTTTATCACTTAAACAGGAATTTGGAATTTTTCTCTTTAAATATGCAAATTTGAAATTAAAGACTGAAATCTTGAAATTAATAATTTAAAGGAATTTCTAATACATTAATTATGATTAATACAGAACTTGTAAACTAAAAATTACATTAAAGATTGAAAATTAAGCTTAAATTATAAACTAAACTACTCTAAAATTACACTACTGCTATATATATCTCCTTCCTCCTGTTTTCTTCACTTTTATAGAACCTCAGATACTTCTCTTTCTTTCCCATCAAATTCCAGCCTTTGGATGACTTTGAATCAATCCCAGCCTTTGAAAATCAATTTGGCGGGAAAAATAGTTTTACAAGTTGAGTGGGTTTGGTGAGTAATAAATGAGGAGGGGGGGGGGTTAGGGTTGGAGGGAAGAATTAATGAGGTTTGGTGAGTGTTTGGTGGAGTAGGAGAGGAGGGGGGAACATGGTGCAGGTAATCAGGGGGAATGGGGATGGAGGTGAACAGTGGACGGTGGAGAAAGGTCAACAGGGTTTGACCCGTTGTAATATCAAAGGGGTAGGGGTTGGGCTGTTTGTGTGTTGGGCTAGGGGTTTGGCTGGGCTTGGTGGGCTGGTGAGGGTGTTTTGGATTTGGTAATAAATAACAAAAGGTGTCTGTTTGATTTAGTAAATATAACCATAAGGACCAAAAAAGTAAAATACCAAAAGATGAAGGGCTGAAGTTTCCCATTTTCCAAAATTGTGACAAGGACCAAAGTTGTCAAGTTTCATTAGTACAAGGACCAAAATTTATATTTTTCCAAATAAACACCCAAGGACCATTTTTGTAAATTTCCAAACCCTGGGGACTAAAATTGCCATTTTCTCATAATTATCAAAAAGGTTTTAATTTGCCAATCCCAAATAGTACAAGGACCTATTTTGATAAAATTCCACATTTTTGAATTCTAGGGACTATTTTTGCCAAACTTTGAAAGTTGGGGGACTGAAACTGCCAATTATGCAAACTTTGTATCTTTTTCATTTGTTTTTGCTTATTTTGCATTTAAAACATATAAAACACAATTTTGAAATATTTTCAGTAATTTAATGCATTATTGAGTGTTTTTGTATGTTTTGCAGTTCAAATTTGATAAAAAATGATGAGTGTTTGAGCACTCATCAGTTATCCATGCTTTTATGTATATATATTGATGAATTATATGAACTTTAAATAATTAATAGACTATATTTGATATTGTAGGTTCATGTGATGTGTCGTGGAGGAATCGGAAGAAAACACAAAGATATGAAGCTTAAACGAAGAAACAAACTCAAGTTAATAATCTCCCGACACCTGTCCACTGTTTTGGCCGTATCTGGAGCATACGGACTCCGTTTTACCTCCCGTTCACGGCCACAGAAAGCTAAGATAATTTTCTTCAACATCCAATTGTTTCCAATATCTGAGATTGAACCAAAACCACCGTACTTGACAAGAAGTACGGCGTACTTCAGGTCCTGACAGCAAATTCAGCATCTATTTGGCTTTCATTCAATGTTTATCCGATCATTTGCCCTCCAACTTGGTCCCCAGGTGTTCCTAAAGCCTTTGTAAACCACAAAATTACAGGAGAATGAGTACCTAAACATATATATCAAATTTGAGGCAAAGATTGAAGGTGAGGGTCTTAGGATCCAATGATCCAAACACTCCTTGTATTTGTATTACTTACATAAACGATTTGGTATATTTCTTTACTAATAATAATGATAATGTTTATGAGTTTTATATATTTGTGATGTTGGTTATTGGTTGGTTGTGATATGATATTTAGACGATATTAGTATAACTTGAAAATATGAATGCTTATGAATTCGATATTACTTTTGTTTGGAGCTTGTTTATCCTTTGATTGATTATTTCAACTATCATAGGTCGAAAGGGTTAGTTGTTATGATTATATTTTAGAACATTTGTCTATAATGCTTCAATATCATGCTTGTAGAAATTGTGTGATAAATTGATAAACAAACCAAGTGGAATGATGTTTAAAACCCTTCCTTATGTAGAAATGCCGGGTTGGGAGGAATTCATTTGTATGCATATTCGATATAAACCATTCTTAATCCGCTCGTGATGATGTAGTATATAGGTCGAAAGGATTCTATATCGTTATTGGTAGATATGTTTGTTACGATTAATACACCAATAATTGTAACCTGCATGATTTTGTTTATACAAGTCTTGCTTTATCTCTATCTATTATCTTGTGTGGATCATACCTTGTTTGTTACTTTGTTTTGCTTACACAAGATTAAGCTATTTGATACGTGACAATCATTTGGCTTTGTTACTTGATAAACATTCTGTGAATTGCTACAAATCCCTTGGAACGACCTAGTCTTACCTAAACACCTTTACTATAAACTGGGGTTATACTTTACCTGTGTGTTTTGTGTGTTATGGAATTGGTAAAACTAGTATTATAAATTTAAAGCTTTCGAAACACATAAAAGTTTTTGGCGCCGTTGCCGCAGATTTGTTTTAGTTGTTTGCAGATTGTTTGCTAGTCTTGTGCATCATTCGTGTGTTTGAAATCTCATAAAATCTCTTAAAATCTCTCTTCTATTACTGTAAGTACGCCGCACTTCTCTTGAAGTGCGTCGCACTTACCCTATTCTCGTTTGCTATTTTGTAGATAAATCCTGAAAGTACGACGGTTTTACTCCCAAAACCGCTAGACTACCCTGTTTCTTGTAAGTACGCCGGTTTTAACACCAAGGCCGACGCGCTTCTGTCCTGTGATCAAAAGGTACTCTCAGCTGATTAATTTCAGTGGTAACAAAACCCCAAATTGCTAGACTCAGGTATGTAATCATTTAGAATAATGTTTTACTTGATTTTACGCCTTGTGAATTTGTGAATAATTAGTTTGTCATTAAAAAATAAAAAAAAATAAAATAAAATAAAATAAAATAACCAAAAAGATTTTCATATTTACGTTATTTTTATTTTCCGGCATGTTCCTGTTTATATAATAATCATGTTTTGGTTAGTTTGTTAGTTTTCTTTGCATTGCATCTGCTAATACTCAAAAATAAAAAAAAAAATGTTTTCAAAATTCATAGTACGCCGCACATTCTCTTGTGTGCGCCGTGTTTTCTCAGCATTAAAAAAAATCCAGTTTCGTAAAAAATAAAGCCAAATGCATTTCTTTTATTTTTATATTTTGTGAATACTTGTAATGTGTTTAATTCCTTTTTGCTTCTTAGCGTGCATGTTTGTTTATTTGCATATTCATAATAATAATAATAACAATTCAAATAAATTAGAAAAATGTTTCTAGTTTGTTTATGTTTTCATTTGCATTTTGTTTAGTTATTTTTTCTACCCTTCTGTGATTGCATTGTCATGTTTTAGTTGTTTTATCAATTTTCTGCATTTTATAAAAAGTGAATAAACATCTCATACTGATGTATGACACATATTTTATTGTGTGCGTCGTACTTTTGGTCCTGAGAGATAAAAATATTTTTCGAATCTTTATCATTATAGTTTTCTTTCATGTCTTTCTGTGGTAGTACCTGAGTAGTAAGCACCCTACTAGTGAAGGAAAGAAAACATACTATCTTCCTTGCAATAAGCATCCTAATAGGTCCATTAAGATTAAGTATGAATATCCTACCAAACGGCATTCTATGTATGGGCTGGATGTTAGGAAAACCGTGTTCCTATAACAATTCAATGGTGCTAATGGCAGCGTAAGTGTAACTGGTAGTACAATGGTAGTGGAAGATGACAAGGCATCTTCAATGTCGAAATCCAACGAAAGGATAATAGGGTGGGTATCTGAAGACATGTCACTTGTGAACCAGGTCTTCAGATACATGTCACTTAAAATGAACCAGGTCTTCAGATACCCACCCTAGTATCTGAAGACATGTTCTAAAATCGTCAAAACTATATATATATTTAGTCATACATATTGTGCGAGTTATTTATACCCATACTCATATATATATATATATAGTTTTGACGATTTTAGAACATGTATAACTTTGTCATTTTAAGTTCATTTTCCTCGTTCTTTATATCCACGGATTCGTCTTAGTATGTATTAATATATTTTCGATAGCTCGGCTCCTCTAGGTTACGTCTAACGCCTCTATTTGTCCGTCGAAAATTGTCCAACAGCATGTAATTTTCAGAAAAATAGTTCTCGTCATTAAACTTGCAAAAATCATAACTCTTTCGTTAAAAGCTCGTTTTAATTCGTTCTTTCGCCCACGGCTTCGTTTTTGAAAGTATTTTCTAAATATTTGGTCAAAAATTATCCATCACCTACTGAGTTTCCCACGTTTTAAAAATATGGACAGTAGGTATATGTATTGTTTCAAAAACCATTTCTAGGGTTCCAATCTTGTTCCAACTTCAACCAAACCACTTTCAATCACCACAAAACTAGTCTAATACTACCATACACCTTCTTAGGGTGTCATGGGTTCCTAAACATCATAAATCAAGTGGATCTAACAAGGATCTAACTATAATCTATTTCTATGGCTCAAAAGTTAGATATGTATAAAATGGAGTGGTGTAAATAGCATATGCATGTAGATCTAGTATATATACCATATGAATCTTGTAAAAACTTGGTAAAATCATAAAGATGAGTTTGATATACTTACTTCAAAGATTGGAGAGTTTTGGAGATGAAAACCTAATTAACCTAAAGGTTATTATTTCAAAACCTTAAAATAGGTAACTAATGGAACTTGAAATATACTTGATCTTGAAATTTTTATGGTTTCTTCTTGGTCTTGGGTTCTGGGCTGATCCAAAGCAAGAGAGAAAAGAGAAAGAAAAGTTTGCTTTTAGATCTTGTAAATGAGGTGAAAAGATAAGTTTTTGGTATATATATTATATATATTAGGTAATAATTGATACGTTAATTGAAATGGTAACATTTTCAAGTTATGTAAGAAATGGGGATGGGGGGAGTGGGGGGGGGGGGGGCATCTAGTGAAAGAAAGAAGAAAACGTGGTATTTTGTGTAAGAGTTAGTAGGTATTTGGTAGTATTATGTATATATATTAATAGTTTTAGGGAATACCGGGTACCGTGTTAATTAAAAATAAATTTTAACAGAGTTAACCGGGACATAATAAAGTCGTAAAAATTGTAAAAATATGTTGGGTATAAATATTGAGTGTTTAGATAATTATTATTTAGTTTCTACGAAAACCGTCGTAATTTTAGTAAACTTACGATAATAATTAAATAAATTTATAAAACACCGGGTAAATTAATATTATAATTTTTATATTATTAAAATGAATATAATAATATATTGGGATCATAGTCGGGAGTGTCGGACGTGTTAGTCACATTATTGGTCGCGTGTTAACTTTTATTTAGAAATAAATATACGTAAAAAGTCAGTTATACCAAAAGTATTAATTTAGATATCTTACGAGTGGAATAGTATGCAAGTGCCATAATAATGATATGCAGACTATTTCTAGTCCTTATGAAATGTCCCAATGATGATGCATGAATTCGCTCCTGAACCAATACGGTTACGCGAATTTGAATACCCGTAAATTAAATTTACGATGAAATGAGTAATGAACATAAATAGTGGTTTCTCTTCGGAAATGAATAGTATCATGTGAATAGTAAATTTTCTGAACGCTTTTCGGAATCTAAAACTGACACAAAAAATGATGAATAGTGATTGGTGAATAGTAACTGATGAATAGTAACTTCCGAGATGAATAATGAAATTTTGACATCTGAACAAGGACTTGAAATTACGAATTGTGACAGTCTTCCCCTCTAAAAGGAACTTCGTCCCGAAGTTCGGTTTTGGTTGGTCTTTGAAGTATATTCGTTAAAAAGACGTGGATACTTGAGTTGCATTTGGTCTTCCCGTTCCCAAGTAAATTCGGGACCTCTTCGAGAATTCTAGCGAACTCTCACGATAGGAATTCATCTTTGCTTCAACTGTTCGACCTCACGGTCCATGATTTCTACTGGTTCTCCTACCAGGTTTAGGTTTGTCATTGGGTTGGATTCCTTCCAATGGAATTATCTGTGACTAATCTGAAAGTCATTTCTTGGGATCTGAAAATGTAAAACATGTTTGTGTAATTTGCTACTTTCTGTCAAGGCTCAAGTCTGAGGGTTACTGGCATACTCTGTCTGAAGTATTAAATGGTCCAGTGTATATGGGGTTTAACTTCCCGAATTTATCAGAATGGTATCATGCCTTTCCTAGGCAGAACTTTCAACATAACTTGTTACCAACTTGAAATTCTAATGGTTTACAACTTATCGACTTGTAACTGATTCTTGATTTGTAGGAAATTCCTGGTTATTTCATGAGTACTTACAGGAATAGTGAGTTTGGCTTTTTCCCGTTCGGTCCGTCAATAGATGATCAGTGTTTCTTGAGGTTTACAATGTAATATGGGTAATATATGTTGCTGAACTCTGCCAGAACTCAAATTTTATATGCCAACTGGTCAATTCTAAAATGAATATTAAATGGTCCAAAATACTAGAGGTTCAATCTCTCGTGTTACCAAAATTGCATCATGCCTCTCCAAGGCAAAGCTTTCAACTTAGTTCGTTCTCCCACTTGAATCTAGTTGGTTTGCTGTTCAGGGATACCCAATCCGCATGATGTGCGTCATGCACCAACCTAACTCCTACCATTTTCTCGTTGCTTGTAACTGGTTCTTGACTTGTGAAATTTCCTTTGTTGTTCCATAGTTTAGTTCTAGACCAGTGAATTTAACTTTCCGATTTTGGTCTGTAAATGGGTAATTGGTACTTCGACCATAAAATGCCTCAAATAGTGTAGTCTCTACGCTCGTGTGATAACTATCGTTGCAAACGAATCTGATTTATGATAAATGGTTAGTCCAACCATTTCTAGAGTCAATCGCTCACTCTCTGAGCATATCTTTCCTATGTTTGAATTGTCCTCTCGATCTGACCATTGGTCTGAGGATGATAGGCGGTGTTTACATCTAAATGGGGTTCCGAAGGAAATCTTAAAATGATTGCTAGAAGTCTGAGGTGATTCGATCACCTTTATCAGGAATAACTGAAACGGTTACAATGAATCTGGTGGCTAATTCTACAATGTTATACTTTTTGAAAAGGGCGTTATACGGAGAAGATAGAATAGGGATAACAGTTCTTGATTCCTTGTGTTTTGGTCTAATGGATGCTACGACATGTGTCTTTCTTTGCCCATTGTGCTTGGTCCCCATTGCTGACGTTTGTAATCGATCTCATATTCCAATATTCCTTATTGTCAAATCTCAAAGCCCTAAATGCATAAGCGAGGTAGTATGGTGATTTGTCTTCAAAATTTATCTCACGATTTTGAGTTTTTGGTCGAAATACTTTTCTGAATAAACGAATTTAGAAAATGGAACAAATGGTCTACTAAATAATATCTTTCTTGATGATTCAAAATTCAATAGTTATGACATGTGACGCGGTTTTCAAACATGTTATGAGTAGGACTGTTTACCAAAGTTTAATGTTTAAATATTTCTCATTGTACAATGGTTCTGCTAAATATTGGCTAAAAAGGATCGTATTCGTTCAAAATAGGCAATTCAAAATTATTTTCTACGAGATATGGGATTTGTATAAATACAATTTTGAAATCAACTTCATTTAAAAGTAAAAATACTAACATGGATAAAATAGTAGGATAGGAAATGTTCACATAAATGCATAGATGTCTAACATTCGGTTCCTGATATTGGAAGATGCCTATTGGGGATTATCTGGCAAAACTACAAGCCTAGGTATTCAACAAACTTAAGTCTTGAAATGGTTTATCGTTGAAATTGTCATCACGTTGGCAAAATGGAAGTGTTAATTGATACTATGTCGATGAATGTCTATTTCATTTCCACATGAAGCTGGGGAGATATACTTGGGCCTGATGCCTCTCTTGATGTATAGGTGAGGTTATCTAGAATTTCTTGAGGACACAACGCTTTAGGGGAATCTATATCGATATCCATAATTCGAATGAATCATTCTTGGCGTAAACTCACTGCAGGGAAGTTTGCGTTTAGATGAGGCCATGTTTAAATGAATTGCTTTACAGTCTCAATTAGATGCTTGGATTATTTCTATAGTGTTGTTTAGCGTACCTTCACAATGTGTTCGATCCTGTAGCTCAGTCTTGCTAGTACCTTTGAATGATAAAATTTGGCAACTAGGTCAGAAATGGTGATTCGGATGGTATCGTGGTATCTTAGGATTGTTGTTGGATTACGAATTTTCTTAGTCTAGGTTTAGTAGTTCCGTAATCCTTTTATTGTTTTTCTTGTATCGAGTAACCCTCCTAGTACTTGATAGGGAAAGTCTCTCCTAAGGAAGTCAATGGAAAGTCCATCTTAATGGCTAAGTGAGTGACAGGTGAGGTAAATATCCAGGGGAAAGTGATAAGATCGTTTATAGCTCGAGGTTGTTTAGACCTCATCTAGGGATTACACAATAATAATGAATAATACGATACGCAGCGGAATAAACAAACACATCATTATTATTGCTACAAGGTTTCTCGTCATCATCTCTACTCTAACATACACCAAAGCCCCAATGCTACGTGATCAAGTGTAGCATGGTTACATCCTAACAGCGATCTAAGATCGTTGAGGCTTAACACTAATCAACAAGTCTAGGCGTTTACAATAACTATACGCCCTAGACACACACACACACCTTTACTAGGTTTTACATCTTGTACGTACTACTAAAACCAATTCCCTGTATCTCTTTATATAATAGAGATACTAGGGTTACAAAGTATATTCTAGAATAATAAAAAGATATGCAGTAATCTTTTTCTTTCTTTGCAAGTTTCTTCCTTTGTCTCCATAAGTCCCTCATGTTTCACATGTTTTGTCTTATCAACTTAATTGTAATTCCCAACAGAAAGTTTGTCAGAAAGAGACATTTATAAAAGAGTTTACTTGTTTAAAACACTTTTACATGAAGATTGTTATTAGCAATACAAAAAAAAAAAAAAATAGTTATTTACTTCATGGCATAATCCTTCCTGAATTATACATAGGTTATCAGGCTATGTATAATTGAGGACTAATGATGCAATGCTTGAGTTAGCCAAAATAGCATTATTTTTCTCGAAAGTTTTAGATGATGTTCAACGTTTTGTTTTGAAAAATGGTATTCTAGTCATTTCCTTTCAAGTAACATGAAAATTGTTTCGCGTAATAATAGTAAATACTTGGTGCAATAACGGAAAAATCAATTTATAGGGTGGTAATAAAATAGTTTCTTTTAATAATTCCGTAAAACAATTTCCCCGTATGGTAGTAAAATAGCTTGAAGTAAAATTCGTTGAATGGTTTATTGGATACATGGGTGAATCTTATGGTATGGTAATAGTCTACTAATCCACTTATTTAAAGAATGTAAGCATCTTAGTTCATAACAGGGCAGTGGTTTATGATTATGAAGTGGTCGAGAATATGGTAGTGATATTAAGAGCGTGAAAGATGAACGTGTCTTTAAGGCATTTACAGTCAACTGAAGGATATAGGGCAGAAATTTGGTGCCAATGGTTTGAAGTATTCCAGAATTTTATACTAGGTAAGTTAGCAGGTTCAAATGCGTAATCCCTCTAGGCATGACTAAAATGTATAAAGAATGGAAATTGTTGTACGGGTGATCTGAGTCAAGTAGGTACCACATCGAATGATGTTTTGATTTTTGCCATGAATGAAAACTGATTGCCTTATGGTCATGTGAAACTTCTCGATATCCTTTCATGAAAATGAGGTCTTGTCCCATTGTGACTAAGCTATATCGATCTCCGAAAAGAATATAACTTTTGTTGAGTAATTGTACCTTGATCTTTATCCAACAAGCTTATACTAGCGTGAGAGTCTTATAATATGGAATGAGCGAAAAAGTTGTAATTTGAAGTAGTGGTGTTAAGGCATGGTGTATCAATATTGGCAATCTATGGTAGAGGGGTTTCTTTCGTATTTAAAGTCAAATAGTAAGTAGGTATAGTGGTTGCTTTCGAGATTCGTTCATGTGTTATGCGTGTTCCTTCTTGGAGATATGGTTTCTAAAATTAACAACATTTATTTGAGTGAAACACTGTGAAAATTTGATCATAAATGTATTTTGGAGTGACTTTATTTGAATTTGTAATGAATATCGTTATGTAAAAGATGTGACTACGAAATATTTTGTATTTTGATTAAAACAATATCTCATATATATATGTCTTTAGAAAAAGGGGGTTCAAGAAGATTGTTGCTTAAAAAAAATGAATTTTAATCCAACCATTGAAAATCAATAATTTGTCGTACTTCGTAAGATTTGCAAGAAATCTTTTTGTTTGTACAAAAATTTAATTAGACTTTGACTTACTTGAATTGTTATTATCTCCGAAACACGAAAACTAGGGTAGTCACTTTTATCTTGGTCAACATGACCATCTAATCGTAAAGACATCTTCGTCTTTATTAATCCTATTGTCTTACTTGCATCTTTCCAAATTTGTAATTATATGTCAAAACTACTAATGTGACCACCTTGGTCGGTGAAGTGTTGCTAGAGCGACAAATGATGAAATCATCGGCTTAAAATGTGGTGTAATCAAACTTGATAATAAAGGGAGAGTTGTGATGAGTTCCATTATGATGGTATAATACCGTTTAAAGCATCTTGTTGGTTTATTGTGTTATGGAGGTATGAGTCGATCATCTAAGATAATATAGAGTCCTTGTAATAGATGCCACCCTTGGGCGATTTGTTGCAGTTATTATTGTGTTCGTGAGGCTTGTGGTATTATTCAGAGTGTATCGTCCAAACACTCATGGGTAATCTCAAATAATTAGAGATCATCGTCTAACGATGAAGAGTAGTAGGTTGTCAGGCAGTAGAGGCTCTCAAACTCTCACCAACCTCAAACCTATAAGGTGGTGTAACGTATGGTAGATGGTAATGGTATGTCAAATAGTGGTTGCTTCTTAAGCGGCCTGTCATATATGGGTGTAGGGTCTCTGAGATGTGATGGTGTTGGTGGTGCTTTAGATGATGAGAACAAAGTTGCTGACGATGAGATCCTAGTGGTAAGTTAGGAGACGATGGTGATAATAGTGAATGGAATACTACCCTCTTTCGCGCTATCCCACGACATCTAAAAGGTAAAACTGAAGTACGCACTATGGGACGACCAATAGTGTAATAAGTAGCTGATGGTGGTGGTAGTACCTGAGTAGTAAGCACCCTACTAGTGAAGGAAAGAAAACATACTATCTTCCTTGCAATAAGCATTCTAATAGGTCCATTAAGATTAAGTCTGAATATCCTACCAAACGACATTCTATGTATGGGCTGGATGTTAGGAAAACCTTTTTCCTATAACAATTCAATGGTGCTAATGGCGGCGTAAGTGTAACTGGTAGTACAATGGTAGTGGAAGATGACAAGGCATCTTCAATGTCGAAATCCAACGAAAGGATAATAGGGTGGGTATCTGAAGACATGTCACTTGTGAACCAGGTCAACATAATCATATATATATATATATATATATATATATATGAGTATGGGTATAAATAACTCGCACAATGTGTGCATGAAACAACATGTATAATGAATATGCATCTATGATGAAATGATGAGATGCTATGATGATATGGTTATAGTCTAGGGTCCATGATACATCCTAGTTCGCTATAACCTTAGCTCTGATGCCAATCTGTCACACCCTCAAAATACCTGAATGACAGCGGAATGGAATACCTAGGGGTGACTGTCATAGCACCACAATTACAGTTATATTGAACGACCTAAAGTGTCGTTTTGAAAATACATCGTTTGATTCATTTAAAATATTCAGAGTTATAAAACATAGGTCCCAAAGTCTTGAAAAGTTTGTAGAAATAAGTTTAGTACAATCAAACGATAGCTCATAAGTGCATGAAAATCCAAAATGAGACGCGTCATCCTTGTTACTCAATGATATGACTCCATGCATGTCTTGAAGAATATGTCTTAGTTACCTGAAAATACATTGCGAAAAGGGTTAACAATAATGTTGGTGAATAATCATAGGTTTGTAAGTTAAATCGTATGTACATTGGCCACAAGTATAAAGTAAACCGACAAAATGTCAAAAGTAATACATTGGCTCTTAAGCTCATGACCCCGAAGCTAGACGTTACTTGGCCCCAAATGAGTGTTTACCAGACACTCTAAATATATTAGACATGAAATGCATTCGTACCCGTTGGAGCAACCCAAACACGAATGGAGGAGTCACCCTCAATAGATCTATTCACTCACTCTCGCTTGTAGATTAATTAACGGTCCATGATAATAAAGGGGACTTGTCATGACGTGGTAATAAGGCAACTTAAGCAATGTAAGGAATTTAATACTTTGGCATGTACAGAAGAATAAGTAATGCAATGTATTCTCCCTCGTGGGATTTGAAATCAAATATGTAATTGAAAACGGGGCTATGAAAACTCACCTGAAGTGATAGTACAATGTGTCGGGACAACAAGGCGCGAACACTAGCCGCAACCTAATATGAGTAATAACGATCTACTTTAGATCATGCCGTGATGTAATGAATGCACATGCACATGATACCTATACCACTCGTAACTTGAAAATACTAGTTATTGTCAAAGTAGGTAATTTCCTTACTTAAGAAAAATAAGTCCAACTAGAATAATAAAAACTTGTCGTAATATATCGTATATAAAAATGTTAGTGTTATATTCCTCGTTTTGAAAACCTTGAAATAACGTCTAGTAGTCGTATAAATAAGCCTTGGGTTGTACGTACTTCATTAGTTAAGAATATAGTTCTTGAACAAGAAATCTAGAAAATATAGTATTTAGTACGTAGTTATATTATTTCTAGTAGTGACTAAATATATATATAGTTTTGACGATTTTAGAACATGTATAACTTTGTCGTTTTAAGTTCATTTTCCTCGTTCTTTATATCCACGGATTCGTCTTAGTATGTATTAATATATTTTTGATAGCTCGGCTCCTCTAGGTTACGTCTAACGCCTCTATTTGTCCGTCGAAAATCGTCCAACAGCATGTAATTTTCAGAAAAATAGTTTTCGTCATTAAACTTGCAAAAATCATAACTCTTTCGTTATAAGCTCGTTTTAATCCGTTCTTTCGCCCACGGCTTCGTTTTTGAAATTATTTTTTAAATCTTTGGTCAAAAATTACCCATCACCTACTGAGTTTCCCACGTTTTAAAAATATGGACAGTAGGTATATGTATTGTTTCAAAAACCATTTCTAGGGTTCCAATCTTGTTCCAACTTCAACCAAACCACTTTCAGTCACCACAAAACTAGTCTAATCCTACCATACACCTTCTTAGGGTGTCATGGGTTCGTAAACATCATAAATCAAGTGGATCTAACAAGGATCTAACTATAATCTATTTCTATGGCTCAAAAGTTAGATATGTATAAAATGGAGTGGTATAAATAGCATATGCATGTAGATCTAGTATATATATCATATGAATCTTGTAAAAACTTGGTAAAATCATAAAGATGAGTTTGATATACTTACTTCAAAGATTGGAGAGTTTTGGAGATGAAAACCTAATTAACCTAAAGGTTTTTATTTCAAAACCTTAAAATAGGTAACTAATGGAACTTGAAATATACTTAATCTTGAAATTTTTATGGTTTCTTCTTGGTCTTGGGTTCTTGGCCGATCCAAAGCAAGAGAGAAAAGAGAAAGAAAAATTTGCTTTTAGATCTTGTAAATGAGCTGAAAAGATAAGTTTTTGGTATATATATTATATATATTAGGTAATAATTGATACATTAATTGAAATGGTAACATTTTCAAGTTATGTAAGAAATAGGGATGGGGGGCGGCATCTAGTGAAAGAAAGAAGAAAATGTGGTATTTTGTGTAAGAGTTAGTAGGTATTTGGTAGTATTATGTATATATTAATAGTTTTAGGGAATACCGGGTACCGTGTTAATTAAAAATAAATTTTAACGGAGTTAACCGGGACATAATAAAGTCGTAAAAATTGTAAAAATATGTTGGGTATAAATATTGAGTGTTTAGATAATTATTAGTTAGTTTCAACGAAAACCGTCTTAATTTTAGTAAACTTACGATAATAATTAAATAAATTTCCAAAACACCGGGTAAATTAATATTATAATTTTTATATTATTAAAATGAATATAATAATATATTGGGATCATAGTCGGGAGTGTCGGACGTGTTAGTCACATTATTGGTCGCGTGTTAACGTTTATTTAGAAATAAATATACGTAAAAAGTCAATTATACCAAAAGTATTAATTTAGATATCCTACGAGTGGAATAGTATGCAAGTGCCATAATGATGATATGCAGACTATTTCTAGTCCGTATGAAATGTCCCAATGATGATGCATGAATTCGCTCCTAAACCATAGAAGGGTCGGGGGACTTTTCCGTAGCATCGGTTAGAAAGCTGCTTGATGATAGAAGGCTTCCAGATGTGTCTTCTCCGACTCGCTGGATTAAAGCGGCGCCCATTAAGGTAAACGTCCATGCATGGAAGGTGAGATTAGATTGTTTACCAACCCGTCTTAATATTTCTCGTCGAGGTATGGATATTGCGTCTATTCTTTGTCCTATATGTGGTATTGCGGTGGAATCATCGAGACATTTATTCTTTGATTGTCGTGTTGCAAAAGTTAATTTTCGAAAGATTTGTCGTTGGTGGGATGTGGGTTTCATGGAGGTGAGCTCGTATGAAGAATGGTCATCTTGGATTCTAAATCTTAGGGTTTCCGTTAAACATAAAAGGTTGTTAGAAGGTGTGTGTTTTGGGTTGTGGTGGCATATTTGGTCGTTCCGTAACAAGTGTGTTTTTGGCTCGGGATCTTCTTCTAAGGCATCAATCTTTGAAGACGTAGTGTTGCGCTCTTTTTATTGGAGTCGGTATAGATGTAATGTTTCTTTTACTTGGGTTGATTGGTTAAAAAATCCTCAACTCGTGTCTTTGTAATTGTCTAGCTTCTTGCTAGCTTTTTTTTATATAAATTTGCCGTTCAAAAAAAAATACGGTTACGCGAATTTGAATACCCGTAAATTAAATTTACGATGAAATGAGTAATGCACATGAATAGTGGTTTCTTTTCGGAAATGAATAGTGTCATGTGAATAGTAAATTCTCTGAACGCTTCTCGGAATCTCAAACTGACACAAAAAATGATGAATAGTAAAATGATGAATAGTAACTAATGAATAGTAACTTCCCGAGATGAATAATGAAATTTCGACATCTGAACAAGGACTTGAAATTACGAATTGTGACAAAAATATTTTTGTTAAAATTTATTTTCTTTGATTGTTTGGGTATTATGTTATATTGAAACAATATCTTAAATAAATCTGTGCCCAATACTTTCAATTTTTTTAGTTTTCCTAAAGAAATGTTTGAAAACCCAAAAATATTTTATTTTATTTTCATGCTAGATTTTATGTGTTGTTTATTTTCTATTCATTAGTTAATAAGTTTTAGCTTTTTATTTGTTTTGTGTGTCTGGTTGGTATGTTTGTTTGCTTTTCGTTTGTGGTCAAACTAAACAAGAAAATGGAATTTTGCTAGAAGTGTGCAGCACTTACCGTCAGGCACGGCGTACTTTCTTCATCAATCCACAAAAATATTGTTTTTAACCAAACTGTTTGTTTGATTGTGTGCTTGCTATATATGTTTTCGTAGTTTAATATTATTTGCATGCTTGATTTGTGTTTGTCATAAAACCAAAAATAAAAATTTTCATCTTTGTTTTTGGTTTTTTTCGTATGTTTGAATAATATTTATTAAATTTTCCTTCTTATATTATTTTTCATTTTGTAATGTTTTGAATATTGCTTGTTTTTATTAAATTATGTATAAATAAAATTAAATAATAATAATAATAATAAATAAAATATAATAATAAATATGTTTTATTTTATAATAAAACCGCCGCACTTTTATCTTGTGTGCGGCGTACTTTCTGTCTGCTTAAAATTATCTATTATAATAATCTATTTTATAAAATTAAAAAAAAATTCTAAAATATGTTTTTGAACTTTGTGGGTGTGTTCACTGTAAACCCTCACGAGATTATAACTCGTCCACTCGGGACACCGAGGGGTTTAAAGGCTTGTTGCATATGCTAAATGCAATCGTGTTGCCTACGAAAGTGTGCTTTATCATTTTGCATTTTTTTTCGTAGTTTTGTTTAATTTTCAGGTTTAATAAATAGGTGGAGGTTGGTCGGATGGTATCTTATACTTTGAGAGCTGATATATTTGGATCGGTATATTATATATGGTTGAAGTTCACATGCTTATGATGGTGTTTTGCTTAGCGCCTTATCTTTCAGAATTCAACCGATCACTTAAAAACCCCAGGAAGTTTCGTTTCTCTTATACTTATTTTTCCCATTCATTTCGCTTTTAAGTTATTTTTCTAATTACGCATATTGCTTAACTTAAGTGTGGGGGGAAATAACTTGAAAAATGAGACTCATTCTAAAAAATTTTGAAATTTTGGTTTGCCCTTTTAGATTTTCTATTTTAATTTTTCACTTAGGTTAATATATTAGAATAAAACGTAGTAAATAAATAAAGTTTTTGAATTCACAGATGTGTCCCGATTGATAGAGCAGATCTGACTCGGGATTGATGACATTACTTCATTACCACTAAAATGTGAGGATATTGAGCCTACATCGGCATATGTCTTTTATGATTGATTTTTTTGTTTATGAGTGTGCCGGTGATTTATTCGATTCTAGAACTTGTGCTTGAAATCATTACGAGACCGCAGTGAGATCACATTCGTGTAGTATAGGTATTTATAAATGATAAGGAGGCAAAATTAGGATTTAACCTGAATGGCCATTCCATTTACACATTATTTATTCTTTTTAGCTAATTACACTGATTAGCTAACCACTAAATAAAACCATTTTGTAGCACTCATCTTTAGGGGTCGGTGAGTGCGGTTCCGGAACCGTACGAAACCGACCCGGAATCGCAAGAACCGAGAACCGAAATACTCATAATTTAGGAACCACGAACCGGACCGCAGAACATGTTTCGGTTCCGGTTCGGTTCTCGGGTCCGGTTCGGGTATTTCGGTTCTACCCGATTGGAACCGTAAAAAAAAAAACTAAATATGCAATCGTGAACTTTAAAAAAAACTACACGTCGCATAAAAATCCTATATATTTTAAAATTCTATCAATTAAGGTTGCTTATGAAAGAACCCGTGTACTTGTGAGCACCTTCATACATGTACTACTTAGAGTTTGCCGACTGTTTTCCTTTTTTTCTTCTAAGGGCTCATGATTATCATCTTCTTATACATGTTCTATGTACATGATACATCCGCATCAAATGTCTTGGTTTGACTTTTGACTATTAAACCCAGTGGCTCATAAACACAACCAAAATGGAATTTTTGCATTTGAGAACATCAACTATATATTAGCAGTTCTCAAACTTTGGGAAGTGGCTGTCATCTTTTATATTAAACGTTAATAAACGCATCTATTCCGAAGAATAAAAAAATGACATGTCTCTAAAATGAAACGTGTTTTTAGCTTTTTAACTGTCAAATATTGTCTTACTATTGACCTATTGAATAGATTGTTTGTTTTTAGTTCTTGGATGATTGAGTCTCATTTGATACCTATAAAGATAGTTAACTAGAGCTTAAATGGCTGATCTTATAACAGACTAGTATATGCCTACCTGCTTACTTGTTGCATGATGCTTATGGTTATTTACCTTTTTTAATGTCTTCATGTATCTTGCTTCAGCTGCTTTCAAGTCAAAACCCCTAGAAGAATCGACATACATGCTTATTGATGGATCTTAAAAGTCTATACATTATTTTTAATCTTTCCACTAGTGCTTGCTAAACTTCCATTATATTGGACGTTTTGACAATATTTTCTTTACTAAAACTAAACATTTGCATGTTGGAAGGTTTTTATGGTACTGATGTTGGAATATATATATATATATATATATATATATATATATATATATATATATATATATATATATATATATATATATATATATATATGATGACATTTTGAAATTGTGCAGTTCTTTGGTTCCGGAACAGATACCCGCGGTATCGAACCGAACCGAACCGAGAACCGAAACTTGCAATATCTAAGAACCGGACTGCGGTTCTAAAATGCGGTTTGGGTTGGGTCGGTTCGGGTTCGGTTCTCGGTCCATTTGCTCACCCCTACTCATCTTTAGTGCTAGATACCTCTAGTTTAACCTGCAGAGCCATCCCTTTCATTTCTTACATCTACTAAAAAAAATAAATACAAAAATATATAACATTTAGCCTTGCCTTACCCCTTGTCGAAAATCTAATGGTTGGTTGCTAGTTGGTTGTTATGTTTGGATGATTTTTGATTAAGAGTTTGTTTGCGCTTGTTGTATGTGTTGTGCCTTTTCAACGAAGATGAAGATTGATCACCTTCTATTTTTATTTTTTGTGGTGTGTGCATATTCTAAATGTGGGAGAATTATTGATTGTGTGAATGAGGAGAGTAGCTAAAAGAAAAATGAAAAAAAGGAAAAAGTTGAAGAAAAAAAAAAGAAAGAAAGAAAAAGAAAAAAATGATGAAAAAAAAGAATAAGAGTTGGCGTATTGATATATCATTTTAGTTCGAGTTAGATTTGAGAGGTTGAGATGTTCGATAATCTCTCAGGTTTGTGGAATAACGTGAATAGCAACATGGGTTCTTGGACTTTTGGACATTTTATTTTTATTTTAAACCAATTCCAGTATATATTTCCCATGCCTTGTCCATACCCTTATTAACCCTTAGCCTAACATTATAACCCGAATAAAATCCCTCTTTTGATATTTATTCCTCGTGCTTACGCTATGTCGATGCAGTTTTGTTTCTTGTACAAGCTTATGACAATTTAATGAATCATGTCTGAGCCATTGAGTGTGATTTTCTTATATACTCCATCATATAAATAATGAGTCTGAGTGAATTATACTTTTCCTTACTCGTGAGGTGCTTAGTCATGTTATGATAGCTTGAGAATCGTTATGAATCTCTTTTCTTGCATATTAAAAAATCCTAAAATATTTTTCCAAATGTTCTTTTTGTAAAGCATATTTTTTCTTCTTTGCTTGAGGACAAGCAAACCCGTAAGTGTGGGGGAGTGCTTGCGCTTCTTGAGATTTTTTTACAAAAACCAAAAAAAATATTGTTCAATAATTTCAGACCATTTAAAAATTTTCTTTTCATTTGTCATTTAGGAACTTGTTTTTAATTTTTCTTTTCTTAGATTTGCTTGAGGGCAAGCAAAGGTTTAAGTGTGGGGGAATTTGATAACGCTTAAATTATACATATTTCTATATGCATTATTCATGCTTTTATGTATATATATTGATGAATTATATGAACTTTCGATACTTAATAGACTATATTTGATATTGTAGGTTCATGTGATGTGTCGTGGAGGAATCGGTAGAAAACACAAAGATATGAAGCTTAAACGAAGAAACAAACTCAAGTTAATAATCTCCCGACACCTGTCCACTGTTTTGACCATATTTGGAACATACGGACTCCGTTTTACCTCCCGTTCGCGGCCACGGAAAGCTAAGAGAATTGTCTATAATGGTCCAATATCATTCTTATAGAAATTGTGTGATAAATTGATAAACAAACCAAGTGGAATGATGTTTAAGACCATTCCTTATGTAGAAATGCCGGGTTGGGAAATTCATTTGTATGCATATTTGATATAAACCATTCTTAATGCGCTCGTGATGATGTAGTCTATAGGTCGAAAGGATTCTATATCATTATTGGTAGATATGTTTGTGACGATTAATACACCAATAATTGTAACTTGCAAGATTTTGTTTATACAAGTCTTGCTTTATCTATATCTATTATATTGTGCGGATCATACCTTGTTTGTTACTTTGTTTTGCTTACACACGATTAAGCTATTTGATACGTGACAATCATTTGGCTTTGTTACTTGATAAACATTTTGTGAATTGCTACAAATCCCTTAGAACGACCTGGTCTTACCTAAACACCTTTACTATAAACGGGGGTTATAGTTTACCAGTGTGTTTTGTGTATTATGGAATTGGTAAAACTAGTATTATAAATTTTAAGCTTTCGAAACACATCACCGTCACTAACCGAACACCACCTTTTGTGTAAATAAAATATCCTAGTAAACTTTTCAAACATATTTCGCCAAAAGGGAAAGAAATTAGGGATTCTCCTTCTCCTTCAAGCCATATCCATTTCGTAAACACCATTACCACAATACCTAGCCCAATTGCGGCAAAATGTCACGAGCCAACCGATAAAAAGAGTAATAAAGTCAAAAACGAAACTCTTGAAAAAGATTTTGGTATGTCTAAGAACTCCTCAGACTTGCTTGGAAGTTCAAGTGAAGGTAAGTTCAACGATGGGAAAGTTTTAAGAGAAGAATCCGAAAACCCAAAAGGATCTTTAGGATTATTGGATAGCTCACTTATGGAGAAGCTTGAGAGAGGTACGGTGAAACTTTCCATGGATTTGGAAATAGAATAGAGGAGAATGATCCATTGTTTTTAAGATCTCTTGCACGATTAGGAAGAAGATTATAACTGGTGCATATATTGATCCTGACTCCCCAATGAATGCAATCTCTCTCTCTTTGTACAACGAGGTCTTCTCCGAACAGGTTACATATAAGGGTTTCAATTTTGTTGGAATAATTAGAAAAGCACCAATTATGGTTGGAGGGTTCATTTAAAACATTGACCTAACCATGATTAATGATATGGACTCCATCATTAACCCAACATTAACCATCCTGATCTTCGAAAAACCGTTCGTCAAGGAAATGGGAGTGACTTTCAACGGGGATGATGGTAGTGTATTATTCACCGATGGTGTTAGGAAAGTGATCTTTTGAGACAACAATGAGGAAGTGTATGAATATCAACCACAGTTGGCTGAAAATACAAGGGAACTACAAACTAGGAAACCTGGTAGGATAAAGCGACGTGACACTAGTAACATTAAAATACCTTGTATGATTGGTCACAACTATTTTTATAATGTATACATAGACGTAGGCTTACCCATGAACATTATGTCTTTGTTTCACTATAATAATATTTGCAAATGGGGATTAATATACAAGGGAGAAGATATTGTCGGTAGAGACCATGATGTGCAGGTGTTTGTGGGTAACATGACATTTACGATGGGCTTTACAATCGTAGATAACATTGAGGATTACATTGATCCTAGGTTATCATAAGTTGTTTTCGGGGCACCTTTTTGTGGGATCACTAGCTTAGTGGTTGACGAACAGAATGGGATTATGACTTTCTGTTGGGATATAAAGATCAAGGTACTTCTGTATTTCAAAGTACTGCTGTGTCAAAGTGCTGCTTGAAGATCAGAGTCAAACAATGGTCAAAGTACTGCTATATATTGAAGATTATTCAAAGTACTTCGAAGAGAATAAGGACTTAAGTGCAATATTGAATAAAGGATTATTATGTAATATTGTATGAATATTCTAGAATTAGTTAGGGATAATTACTTGTCGTTCAAGTATTGTAAACCGACTTAAGGATATCCTTGTGTCTATAAAAAGAGCCTTAAGAGGTATTAGTCGTAATGAGTTTTATGTGTTAAAATATAAGGTAGAGAAGTCGATATTAGTCAAGTTAGGGATTGTTAGTGAATCTGTGTAATCAAGCAGGTTCAAGTTTGGTTTAATATAAAAGTTCTTCTTAAGCTTTGTGTTAGTAGATTCCGCATACTTTACAAGGTCAAAACAGTGTTTCAATATTAATAGTGTTGAGTTTACTCAATATTGTTAAAACCTTACAAGCTATAAAGTAGTTTGGTCAGAGTATATCGATCCAACAAGTGGTATCAGAGCTTGTGTTGGAAACTCTGATTAAGAAGATAATCTTTTAAACCGATTCTACTACATACCCTTCAAGATGTCGACAGAGACTGCACCTGCTCCATCCATCACTGCTGTTAGAATTCCTATTATCAAGAAGGGAGAATATGATTTATGGGCCATGAAGATGAGACAGTACATTGCCATCACAGACCATGCTTTATGGGACGTGATTGTCAATGGCAATATGGTTCCCAGGACAACCTAAACCACCTAAACCAACCATCCCAGCTAGTACAAAGAGAAATCAAGACAAAGCTCTCAACATATTACTGTCTGCTATTCCTGATGGACACCTATTGAAGTTTCATGATGCTCAGGATGCAAAATAATTATGGGCTGCAATTAAGAAAAAGTTTGGAGGTAATGATGCTTCCAAGAAGATGCACAGGAACTTGTTGAAGCAACAATTTGAAACTTTCACTGTTGGTGAAAGAGAAGGTCTTGATTCTGCTTATGAAAGATTCCAAAATCTTCTGAGTATGCTAGAACTATATGGAGCTGAGGCATCAGCTGAAGATGCTAACTTGAAGTTTTTGAGAAGCTTACCATCCGCATGGCATGTAGTTGCTACTATGATCAGAGGACAACCAGGTTTGGACACAATGGACTTTGATGATCTCTACAACAATCTGAAGGTGTATGAGCATGAGATGAATGGTACTACAGGTTCAAGCACACATCAAAAAACCCAAAACATTGCTTTTGTATCTTCTGAAAACAGAAGCAGTACTTCCAATAAAGGTACTGCTTATCCTGTCCAAAGTACTGTGACTGAAACTCAGCTTCCATGTACAACTATGGTCACTACCACTTCATCTCCATCAAACACCCCCACCTCAGATGGTGTTCTATGTTCATTCTTTACTCAGCAAGCAACTCTACCTGTAACCTATCAAGAAGATGTCCTGTAAATTGATGATGATGCTATGGAAGAGATTGATATCAGATGGCAAGTTGCAATGATCACTGCAAGGATCAAAAAGTTTATGAATAAAACAGGAAGAGGCATTAATTTCACAGCTAAGCAGGGAATAACATTTGATAAGTCCAAAATTGAGTGCTTCAATTGTCAAAGGACTAGTCACTTTGCAAGGGAATGCAAATTTGCAAAGTATCAAGCAAACAAAATGATTGAACAGCCCAAGACTGAAAGAAAAGAGGTTCCTATTACTGATCTAAAACCAAAAGCTTTGGTTGCTCAAGAGAATCTATCAGAGATTGATTGGTCCAATGAGTTTGATGATGAACCTGTAACCTACTCAATGGTTGCATTGGAAGATTGGAGCACAACTTTTGATGAAGAACCTGGATATGTTGCTTTGGAGTCAAGAGATGGTCTAGGAAGCTTTGATTGGAGCATGGAATTTGAAGAAGATCCTGTTCAGCTTTCTATGGTAGCTACTTCACCAAGTTCATCCACTATCTCTGAGGTATGCTCTAAGTGTAATGATATGTATCAAAAGTTACTTAGTGAATATGTAACTGAAAGAGATAAATTTCAAAGGGCTAGGTCTGAGATAGCTGGCTACCACTTGACTTTAGAGTCAATGGAAGCCAAAATAATAACTCATGAAAATAATGAAGTAGCATGGGCTGAAAGATATAAGCAACAAGAGTACCAAGTAAAGTTAAGTGAATGGAAATTAGGATGTAAGGTGTCTGAACTAGAGAAAGTTACTAATGAGAGGAATAAGTTGTTAGAAAAACTTGCTGTTTGGAATGAATCAGGTCTGTCGCATGTTCAATTTGTTGAAAAACAAAGAACATCAAACATTAAAACTGGCATAGGTTATGATAATGATAGCACAGAAGGTATTCCTTTTAAGAGTAAGGAACTAAATCTTACAGTAGATACCTCAACTAGTGATGAAGAATTCATAAGTTTGGATGAAAACACTTCTAGTGATGAGGAATCCCCTAGTCCAACACCTCCTGAATATAAGAATGACAAGGGATACAATGCAGTTCCTAATCCTCCAGGTAGTTTTCAACCACCTAGGACCGATGTCTCTTGTGATGGGGTAGATAACCTAGAGTTTAGGAAAAAGCTTAAAAGTCAATCAAATCCTGAGACTTTAGGAGAATCTGTTGATGCACCTAGGGTTGATGAGAAAAGATTTTCAAAACAAGCAGTACCTTCAAACACTTCTCAAAGTACTGCTGCTCACTCAGCAGTACCTCCAAGAAAATATTTTCAAAATACTGCTAATTTTAAAAAACCTTTTGGAAAAGGATTTGGGAATATTGGTCCAAAGGTCTGTTATGTATGTTATAGTCCTCACCATTTGATTAAGGACTGTGATTATCACTCAGAATACTTAAGTAAATACCCGAAGACCAGATCTGCCAATCAAAGTCACAGAGAGATTAAGCCAAGGGATCACAAACCAGTTTGGAATTACACAAATAGGGTTAACCATAGTAATTTCTCAAAAGACTATAGGTACCCTCATCAGAAAAGATCATTCTCCAAACCCATAGTAGCTTCTCACAGTACTGATAAAAAGTCCCCTAATCAAGGTGCTGATAGCAAAAACCCAAGTGTAAGACCTAGGAGATTCAATTACTACAAAGCTAGAAGGCCTTACAACACAACAAAAGATGCTAGAACACATAATCCAACTCCAAAAGTTACAACTAAATGGGTTAAGAAAGAAAGTACTGCTGGGAAAAA
Organism: Artemisia argyi; assembly: GCA_030686995.1. Classification (NCBI taxonomy): domain Eukaryota; kingdom Viridiplantae; phylum Streptophyta; class Magnoliopsida; order Asterales; family Asteraceae; genus Artemisia; species Artemisia argyi. Next base: position 104,645,341 of record CM060677.1, read on the forward strand.
ACCAGTACTTTCAGAGGATAAGGGTGAAAAAGGGAAAAATGATAATAATGAACCAAAAGTTTTGGAAACAAAAACATTAATTCTTGATCATGTTTTTAAAGAAAGTGGTGATTACATACTCAAAGAATTTGAGTATGTCACTCCACAAGGGAAACACAAGTCAGTAATGGCTTAGGTTCCTAAAGGAAACCAACCTTTTTCATATGTATGCAGGGCAACCCAGAAGAGGAGCTTAAAGATCATCTTATTGTTGATAGTGGTTGCTCTGGGAATATGATAGGAGAAAAGGAGCTCTTGTCAGATTTTAAAGCTTATTTTGGAGGAAAAGTTGCATTTGGGAATGATCTTGATGGAGGAAGAATCACTGGCGAAGGAACTATCAAGGCTGGAAACATTGATTTTGAGAATGTTAGATATGTGAAGGAGCTTAAATTCAATCTTTTGTCAGTCTCTCAGATTTTTGATAAGAAGTATCCTGTGTTATTCTTTGACACAGAATGTCTTATACTCTCTCCTGAGTGTAAGTTAGAAGATAGAAACTTTATGATGCTGAGAGCACCAAGAACTAATGATGTGTATAGCATAGACTTGAAGAACATCAATTCTGCTGAAAGAGCAACATGCTTGAATGCAAGGGAAACAATGGAGGAAGCACATCAATGGCACAAAAGATTAGGACATGTGAATTTCAAGAACATAAACAAGCTGGTAAAAGGAAATTTAGTTAGAGGTTTACCTTCTAAAACATTCAAGAATGATCACTCATGTCTTGCTTGCAAAAAAGGTAAACAACACAAGGCTTCCTGTAAGAAGATTGAAGAGAAAACCATTAGAGAGCCTTTGGAATTGCTGCATATGGATCTGTTTGGACCTGTTTCAGTTGTTAGTTTCAATAAGAAGAAGTACTATTTAGTTATGACTGATGACTGTAGCAGATTTAGTTGGGTCTTTTTCTTATGTTTCAAAGATGAAACTTTTGATGCTATTCATGATCTTATAATAGCACTTGAAAATCAGTTAAGACTCAAGGTTAGAGGCATTAGATGTAATAATACGACTGAGTTCAAGAATCAGCTAATGGATGACTTTTGTGCCAAGAAAGGAATTAAAAGAGAATTCAGTATTGCCAGAACTCCTCAGCAAAATGGAGTTGCAGATAGAAAGAATAGAACTCTGATAGAAGCAGCAAGGACAATGCTTGCAGACTCCCTGATGAGGTGAAAAATGATCCGTTTTTAGGGGGTCATTTAAGCCCGAATCCGACTTTATTTAATCAAATATTGCCCTAAATCGTTCCTTTTGTGATTTTAGGTACTTGGAGAGTGAATTCTGGAAAAGAAGCCATTTTGGACGTTTTTGGAGCATAAAAGTGAAGAAAACGGCAAAGTATCAATTTTCCATGCTGGAAACACTAGGTGACGGCGTCAAGAGTTATACCCTGACGGCGTCAGACATCATGAATAAAATACCGTAGTTGATGACGGCGTCAAAAGTCATCCTGACGGCGTCAAAAGGCCAAGAATAAAATACCGTGGTTGGTGACGGCGTCACACAGGCCGTCATAAGCAGATCAAGGCCGTCCGAGGAAGTATTTGGCGGCGAGGTGACGGCGTCACATGGTTGTCTTGACGCCGTCAGCCCAGTTTTCCTATATATAGTTTTCTAGTTTTTACATTAAAAAGAGAGAAGTTTTGGAAAAACCCTAAAGACGAATTTGGTGCAACTTTTACAGGTTTTTCAAGGGTTCCAAACCCTTGATACCTTGCATTGTAATTGAGATAAGTGTTCTTCTAATTCAATCAATATGTCTATGTGTTGGTTGTCTATATCTTGTTCTTGTCTCAATTCCATTATGCTAGGCTAGATCTCTCTTGTGTTTGCTTAGATCTAATGAAACCTAGATATTGATTATGTGTTGATTACTTGTTTATTCTTGTTCTTGGATGAATGATTTTATATGTTAGGCTTAAGAAAACTGGCAGATCTCCAAATGGTAACATGCTTGAACGTCTTAAGAAACATGAACCGAGGCGTACTAGGTCTTTATTGGTTGTATTTAATGCATGAGCCACTGTTTACAATCCCTATAGTTGTGCTGGGTCATGGTGTAGGAGGAGATAAGAGCTCATAGAATTGGGGAGTTATGTATGCCACCCCATGAATGGTATTAAGGAATACGATCCGTCATCCATGCAATTATAACAAGTAATTAACGTGTAAAAGATATCTAGGGAGTAGTGAAGTCTAAGTAAACACATTTTCTCCAATTACTGCTCACAACCTTAGTATAATTAGTTTATTTTCATTTTCATTATTTTATTTTGATTGAATCTTAGTTTTGGGTTAGTTGAATAGCAACTAATTCCGCCCACTCCTTCAAAACCCGAGATTTTAACTTGCTTTCCATAAAATATAAAAACACAAAAATAATCATCCCTCACCTTTAGAACTAGTATTTAGGCTTTCTAATCCTAGCGACACTATTCCCAAGCTGAACGATCAATCCCCCGGTACTTGTCACTATACTATACTACAACGATCAGGTACACTGCCTGGTGGGGGTTGTAAGCTTCTCGAGATCCCTCGAGAGGTAAAGTCTGTTGCGATTCCCACGCATCAAGTTTTTGGCGCCGCAGCCCGGGGAATAGTTATTGTCTAGGTTAGGATTTCTTTTTATTAGGTCTACTTGCTAGATTCTTTTCTAGTAAGATTTTATTTTTATTTTTTAGGTCTTCTTTAGTCTATCTTATTTCTTCGTGCCTTTGTTCGTAACTCTTTACCATCCGACATCATGGAAGGTGGTAACATCTTTGAACCCGTCATCCCACCACAACAAAACCCACCACCAGAACCCCTTAGGCCCCGAACCTTAGGAGAGTACTCCCGACCTAGCCACCAAGGCTACCGAAACACCATTGAGCTCACCGGAGCCAATGCGACCCCCTTGCGATCCGACACCATCCGGTTGGTGCAAAGCGGATGTGCATTCCATGGACTTCGTTCCGAAGATCCAAACCAACATCTTAAGGACTTTCTCAAAATCGTAGATTCCATAGACCTAGGTGTTGAAACTAGAGAGACTACCCGTTTACGCCTATTCCAATTCTCTCTACGGGATCAAGCTAGTCAATGGCTTGAGCATTTACCCGCGGGATCCATCACCACATGGGATGATCTCACCACTTGTTTCCTTGCTCAATTTTTCCCACCGGGGAGAACTACTAAGCTTAGGAATGACATCTTGATGTTCCAACAACGTCAAAATGAATCTCTTTATAAAGCATGGACTCGTTTCAAGGACATACTCCAAAAAGTCCCTCATCATGGCATAGATCTTTGGCTCCAAGTCCAAATCTTTTATGACCATATCGACATCTCCACGAGGCGAACCATTGACCAATCGGCCGGTGGTAAGCTACGTGATCTTAGTGCGGAACAATCATGGGAACTCATAGAAGATCTTGCTCTCTATGACAACGAAAGTTGGAATGATCCCCGTGACTTGAACAAAACGGTCAAGGCAATATCTTTGCCTTCGAACAATTCTAGCACTCCCGACCATAGGATCATGGAACTTGAGGACCAAGTCAAGTTTCTCATGAAATCCTACGATGCTCCTAAGCCTTCAAGCCAAGTGAACAAAATCACTTCTTCATGTGAATTATGTAGTGGTCCCCATGACACTCGTGATTGTGTGGAACTCCCCGGAACAACTTTTACGAACTACGCATCCACGCGTACCGACGAAGCGGGAGATAAGTGGTACACTTTCAAGCCCGAGCCAAACACTTACGGTGATTCATACAACCCCTCATGGAAAAATCACCCAAACCTTAGGTGGAAACAAAATCAACCCAATTCATCCAACCCACCTAATCGTTACCATCCAAACGGTCCACCATCCAACCGTACTTTCAACAACAATCCTTCTAACAACTATGGTAGTACCAACAATCTTGAAGGATTGATGTCAAAGTTCATGGCATCTCAAGAAGCTCGCATATCTAAGTTTGAAGCCGATTTCAAACAAAAGCAAAGTGAGATGACCACTAGAATTGATACATTGTTGAAAGTTCTCAATGACCGAGAAATGGGAGCACTCCCAAGCGACACAATCAAGAATCCGAAACTAAACGTTAATGCCATATCTTCAGTTTCGTCACCCACTTCGTGTCCACAATACTACTCGGTTAAATCAACGAGCACGTGTTTCAAACAAAACCAAGTTCCCCAAAAGGACCAATCAAATAAAACACCCACTATAGAGCCGGTCAAAAGCACAGTTGAAACACCTCTTACGCAAGACCTTGATGATGAATTCAAAGAACTTCACCTTGAACGCCCCGTCATTGATGTCTTAGCGCGTGCTCCTTACTATAGTGCCCTCCTAGAAAAATATGAGAAGTATAAGCTAGGTGAAAATGGGACCGCCTTCGTTCAAAACAAATTGCCTAAAAAGCTTGATGATCCGGGTATATTTGTTTTGCCTTGTAAGATAGGAAGATCCGAAGCTTTCGACACACTAGCCGATTTAGGTTCAAGCCTCAACTTGATTCCCTTATCCTTATTCACCGCTCTTAAGCTAGGAAAGTTAGAGGAAACGGAGGTATTGATAGGGCTAGCGGATGGGAGTATTGCCTACCCGGTTGGAATGATTAAGGATGTAGTTGTTCACGTAGGAAGGTTAACTATATTAGCGGATTTTCACGTCCTAGACATGGTTAGTGACACTACATGCCCATTATTGATAGGAAGAGGATTTTTAGCAACCGCTAGTGCCATGATAGATTGCAAGGAATCCAAGATAGCGGTAGGAGAAGGCGATACTTGGTCGGTGTATGATGTTAAGAAGCATAGTTATGATTGTGATGATGAACCAACACCGCATTGGGTAGAGATGAATAGGAGACCATCTAGATATGGACCTTGGATAGAAAGGAACTTTATAGGACCTCAATGCCCATTCTATCTAGAAAAAGACTTTGTTGAAAAGACACATTCGGTAGAACAACTCATAGCTAGAGATGAAGAGCTAGATCCCTTTGAGGACCCCTTAATCTTTAGGAAGATGATTGAGTTATTAAGTGTGATGCCCATTAACATAGAAAGGAATAAATGGAAAAGAGAAGGGGATAAGTGTAAATGGAGGTGGGACAAGCCACCTAAAGAAGGTGACGGGTCATGGCATATTAGAATGACCTTGTATGATCCGGATGGAGAGAAGTTTGAAATGTCCTACCATACTAAGGAAACCGATAGGAAGTTGAAACCTAAGTTTGATCCCAAAGATGTCCTCAACGAGGAACTCACCCGAATCACGTAGTAACCCATGACTTTGAGTCTAGCTACAAGACTCGTAAATAAAGAAAAGCGCTTCTTGGGAGGCAACCCATGTTTTGTGTGATTTTATTTGATTGATTGTTATTTGCTTCCGTATGCATGTTTTATTTTTATTGTTGGTTGATCATGTTTCTCAATTAAAATGTGGAAATACTTTACTATGTTGTTTGGCCTAGTCTTAACTCCAACCTAAAAGTATTCTTGCAAAAGATAAGTGTAAGGGGAAACCCCAAATATGTTTTTAAGAAACAAACCGATCATGATTCTCCACAATAATAAATGAACATGTATATTCGTATTTGTTAGAGTCAAATGCTTGTATTGAGTCACAATGAAGTTTTGCAGGATTTTCCAGGAAGTAGGATGAAGTTTTTCCAGAAATTTTCCGGAAACTTAACATAAGAATTTCTGCAGGTCCATTCTGACGGCGTCAGAGTTTTACTCTTGACGGCGTCAGGAGTCAAAAATCTGGAAATTTTACCGGTTTTGTTTTTCTAACGGAGTCTTATGGTTTTTGTGAATTATTAAGTTTTATAATCTCCAGGAAATCTGCAAACTTCATTCCACAAGCATTATATCTTACTTTGTTTTCTAGGATTTAGAAACTTATATAGGATGCCGCCGATTTTACGCGAGGTTGTCTTGTCTATTTTGTCAGGATTTATAGGTTATGTTTGACAAGGAGATGATTTATATTCTGGAAGGGAAGCTTTGACTGTTCGTTTTCTTGGAAGAAGATTTAACCTGGCCAACCTATAATCCATACCGAGCGAATCAGGGGAGTATTTGATTTCATTCTCTTTACTTTTTTCACTTTTACATTCTTTACTTGAACATTGGGGACAATGTTCATCTTAAGTGTAAGGGGAGGGTAAAAAGATGATACCTTACATATGCACTTTCGCTTGAGTTTGTTTTGTTTGATAGTAGATGTGTAATAAAACTATGAGAAATACTTGTTAGTGCAATTTTAGCGCCAAATTTAAAATTTTTTACAACATTTAGGAGTGAAACTTTAGCCATAGCAAGCGTCTCATGGATAGGAGATTGTATGACTAGCACAAAACCGTATATTCAGAAAAATTTTCCACCCAAAAATGTGAGGTTCGCCTTTAGATTTGATAGGAAAAGCATTCACTATTAGTGCTTATGAGTGTACCGGTAGCATTTAGATTCTAGAACTTGCGTTAGTGATGCATCCCGAGACCGCTAGTGAGACTACATTCGTATGGTAGGATTTACTACATGATAAGAGGCATTAGGATCACCCTTGTGTTAAACCCGTATTACAATTACTTGACCATTTAAGTCATATTACTTGGCTAGTTAAGTCAACTAATTTTTCCCAAACCCTTAGCGTTGTACTCATTTTTAGTACACGAAACCCCTAGTACACCCCTCCGAGCCTATCTTTTCATTTCTAACTTTAAGCATTTTACTTAAAGGAAGAATTTGTTACACCCCACTTAAATGTACACCCAAATCGCCTTAGCCTTCCGTGTATGCGCTCATTTTTAGTGCATTATTGTTATTTGTTAAACCATAAGCTAACTTTCTAATTGATTACATGGTTGCTAAGTCGAGTCATATCCTTGTACATATTGTTTTGGGACGATTGGGACTCATGGGTAAGTACTTATTTTATGGAGTAATGGGGAAGAACATAATACTATTACCCCCATATGTACGTTAATCTTAAAAGTGCTCCAAGTGTGTTGATTTTCTTGATTCGAGTCATTAGAATAGTTTAATGTAAAGTATGTAAAGATTCAAGTGTAAGGGGAATTCTCATCCCCTATGATGTATTATTTTGGATGGTAGGGTAAGAGTGTATGCAAAAAAAAAAAAAAAAAAAAAAAAAAAAAAAAAAAAAAAAAAAAATCGAAAAATCAAGAAAAAGAAAAAGAGAGAAAACATACGGACTACCATCCTATTTCATTCTATGTTTATTTTATGTTTTTGTTATTTTTCATTCATTAGCTTAAGTCGAGTCTAGTCTTGGCTTAGCAACGCCATATTGTACATGTAATTAACCAAGATTGTTAACTCGCCACCAGTAAAACTTCCTTTATCCAACAAAACCGTGTAATTCATATCCCTATACCTAACATTACAACCCTTTAAAAGACCTCTTTGATAGTTTATCCTAGGTGCTTACGCCATGTGGTGGAGGTTTGATCCTTTCCCAAGCCTATGGTAATCTATTTTGCTATGACAGGTAGTGAGAGATATCTTCCATTTCCATAATGTTATATTACTTTATTACACCCGAGAGATGTGAGTATCTAAACACTATTTGTGAGGTGCTAGTGTATGACCTCCGTGCTTGTCTATTGGTCTTTAGTGGAATGATTATTTGTTGTAATTACTTTTATATTAGTGTTAAATGACCCCTAACTTGTCTTTTGAGTAGAATAAAAACGCATTTGCTTGAGGACAAGCAAATCTCAAGTGTAAGGGTATACGATGAGGCGAAAAATGATCCGTTTTTAGGGGGTCATTTAAGCCCGAATCCGACTTTATTTAATCAAATATTGCCCTAAATCGTTCCTTTTGTGATTTTAGGTACTTGGAGAGTGAATTCTGGAAAAGAAGCCATTTTGGACGTTTTTGGAGCATAAAAGTGAAGAAAACGGCAAAGTATCAATTTTCCATGCTGGAAACACTAGGTGACGGCGTCAAGAGTTATACCCTGACGGCGTCAGACATCATGAATAAAATACCGTAGTTGATGACGGCGTCAAAAGTCATCCTGACGGCGTCAAAAGGCCAAGAATAAAATACCGTGGTTGGTGACGGCGTCACACAGGCCGTCATAAGCAGATCAAGGCCGTCCGAGGAAGTATTTGGCGGCGAGGTGACGGCGTCACATGGTTGTCTTGACGCCGTCAGCCCAGTTTTCCTATATATAGTTTTCTAGTTTTTACATTAAAAAGAGAGAAGTTTTGGAGAAACCCTAAAGACGAATTTGGTGCAACTTTTATAGGTTTTTCAAGGGTTCCAAACCCTTGATACCTTGCATTGTAATTGAGATAAGTGTTCTTTTAATTCAATCAATATGTCTATGTCTTGGTTGTCTATATCTTGTTCTTGTCTCAATTCCATTATGCTAGGCTAGATCTCTCTTGTGTTTGCTTAGATCTAATGAAACCTAGATATTGATTATGTGTTGATTACTTGTTTATTCTTGTTCTTGGATGAATGATTTTATATGTTAGGCTTAAGAAAACTGGCAGATCTCCAAATGGTAACATGCTTGAACGTCTTAAGAAACATGAACCGAGGCGTACTAGGTCTTTATTGGTTGTATTTAATGCATGAGCCACTGTTTACAATCCCTATAGTTGTGCTGGGTCATGGTGTAGGAGGAGATAAGAGCTCACAGAATATGGGAGGTATGTATGCCACCCCATGAATGGTATTAAGGAATACGATCCGTCATCCATGCAATTATAACAAGTAATTAACGTGTAAAAGATATCTAGGGAGTAGTGAAGTCTAAGTAAACACATTTTCTCCAATTACTGCTCACAACCTTAGTATAATTAGTTTATTTTCATTTTTATTATTTTATTTTGATTGAATCTTAGTTTTGGGTTAGTTGAATAGCAACTAATTCCGCCCACTCCTTCAAAACCCGAGATTTTAACTTGCTTTCCATAAAATAAAAAAACACAAAAATAATCATCCCTCACCTTTAGAACTAGTATTTAGGCTTTCTAATCATAGCGACACTATTCCTAAGCTGAACGATCAATCCCCCGGTACTTGTCACTATACTATACTACAACGATCAGGTACACTGCCTGGTGGGGGTTGTAAGCTTCTCGAGATCCCTCGAGAGGTAAAGCCTGTTGCGATTCCCACGCATCACTCCCAATTACCTGTTCCATTCTAGGCTGAAGCTGTAAGTGCTGCTTGTTATGTGTTGAACAGAGTATCAGTGACAAAACTTCAAATGAAGACACCTTATGAGTTAATCATGGGAAAGAAACCTAGCATCAAGTTTATGAAACCTTTTGGATGTCCCCTGACTATTTTGAACACTGCTGATAATTTGGGAAAATTTGATGGGAAGTCAGATGAAGGATACTTATTGGGATATTGTACCAATAACAAAGGATTCAGAGTGTACAACAGGGCTACAAAGAAGGTTCAAGAATGTCTTCATGTTGAATTTCTAGACGAGCAAGAAAATCATAAAGGTAAAGGTCCTGATTGGATGTTTGATCTTGATTTAATGGCTTCATCCATGAATTATGTACCTGTTAGGGAAGAAAATCAAGTTGCTCCCACTGAAGAAGCAACACAGTACATTGTTCATGATGTTAATTTAAGATCTGAAGATAAATCTACTGATAAAGTCAATGATGAGAAGAAAAGTACTGCTGAGCCTCAAAGTACTATTGAACCTCAAAGTACTGTTGATCCTCAAAGTACTGCTCCACCAAAGATCACAGTATCTGATGAAGACCAAGACATCCGAGATGAACTTAATAGGATGCTTATTCAAGAAACAATGGCTAAGTCCTATGAAGATGATCAAATGAGAGCTTTTGAAGCAGAAAAGAAGAAGGCTAAAGGCACTAACAGTACCTTGCCCCTAAGTACTGTTGATCCATTTGAAAGTACTTTTCAACCTTTAGATACTTCAAATTGGATCAATGCTGATGATTTGAATGATCCAAACATGCCTGCCTTAGAAGATACTGATGATGAATTGGATCAAGAAGGCATTTTCTCAGATTCTAATGAAGATCCTGATTTCACTAATTTGGAAGATAATCTTGATGTTTCACCAACTCCTACTCTAAGAATTCACAAAGATCACCTTGTCAGCAAGATAATTGGACCCTCAGATTCAGGAGTGCTCACACGAACTAAAGCTAAGAATATGTCTCAACAACATACTTCTTTACTTAGCTTTATTTACAAGAAAAACATGGTGAATCACAAGGATCATAAATTATGTTTATTTGCTTGCTTTCTGTCTCAAGAAGAACCTAAGACTATAAAACAAGCATTAGCCAAGGAGAGTTGGGTTGAAGCTATGCAAGAAGAACTCTTACAGTTTAAACTTCAAGAAGTATGGGTATTATGTGATTTACCTGATGGTAAGAGACTGATTGGAACAAAATGGGTCTTCAGGGTAAAAAGAGATGAAGGAGGGAATGTAATTAAGAATAAAGCAATGTTAGTAGCTCAAGGATATAGACAGGAAGAAGGAGTAGACTATGATGAAGTCTTTGCTCCTGTGGCAAGGATTGAAGCCATAAGGCTCTTTTTGGCTTTTGCATCTTATATGGGATTTCCTGTATATCAAATGGATGTTAAAAGTGCTTTTCTATATGGCACTATCACAGAAGAAGTTTATGTCAAACAGCCTCCTGGTTTTGAAGATCCTACACACCCAAACAAAGTCTAAAAGGTTATCAAGGCTCTGTATGGCCTTCATCAAGCTCCAAGAGCATGGTATGAAAGACTCTCAAATTTCCTATTACAACATGGTTATAGGAGAGGAGCTATTGACAAGACTTTGTTCATCAAAAGAGATAAGAAGGATATCATGCTTGTCCAAGTTTATGTAGATGATATTATTTTGGTGCTACTAAGCCATCTATGGTGAAGGAATTTGAAGATCTTATGCAAAACGAATTTCAGATGAGTTCAATGGGAGAATTAACATTCTTCTTGGGACTTCAAGTGCAACAATCAAGCAGTGGAATCTTTATTAGTCAAGATAAGTATGTTGCAGATATTCTTAAGAGATTCAATTTCATAACTGTCAAGCCAACCTCTACACCTGTTGATACTAACAAACCTTTGGGAAAAGATGAAGAAGGAGAAGAAGTTGATGTCAAATTATACAGGTCTATGATTGGATGTCTCATGTATTTAACTGCATCTAGGCCTGACATTACTTTTGCTGTGTGTTTATGTGCAAGACATCAAGTTAACCCTAAGGTATCACATTTGAATGCTGTCAAAAGGATTTTTAGGTACCTTAGGAAACAACCTAAGCTAGGATTATGGTATCCTAGGGAGTCTCCTTTTCATCTACAAGCCTTTTCAGATAGTGATTATGCTGGAGATAACTATGACAGAAGATCCACAACTGGAGGGTGTCAGTACCTTGGAAGTAGATTAGTCTCATGGCAATGCAAAAAGCAAACAATTGCAGCAACATCTTCCACAGAAGCTGCGTATGTAGCTGCTGCAAGTTGTTGTGCACAAGTACTTTGGTTGCAAAATCAGCTTTTGGATTATGGATTCAACTTCAAGAATACTCCTATCAACATTGGTAATGAGAGTACCATTTGTATTGTGAAGAATCCAGTCTATCATTCCAAAACAAAACACATTCAAATCAGACATCATTTTATTAGTGACTGCTATGAGCATAGGCTTATCAATGTGGTTAAAGTCCATACAGATGATAATGTAGCAGATCTACTCACAAAGGGCTTTGATGTTTCAAGATTTACCTTTTTAGTTGTGAGTATTGGTATGATTAATAGTTAAGCTATTATTGAGGGGAGGCTACATGTATTATTCAAAAGATAATGATTTTTATTCATCATGTTCAAAGAGTTACATTCATTCTTGCAACAGAACCAGTCAACCATGCCACAGACACAAACAAGAAACAAAGACAACTACCACAAGCATTCTCCACCAAACCTACTTATCCTACCCAACACAACCTACTCCATTGGCCTTTTTCTTTTGCCCTCATAGCTTTGCTTTCCTTTTTGAGCAGTCTTTCTTTTGTCATCAAAAGAAGCTTGCTTCCTTGGGCAAGCCAAGCCAAGAACTTGTTTGGGAGGTCTCTCTTTTCTTGGAGCAGGCCACTTCATATTCTTTATGGCTGATTCGAGTGCTTGGGTCAAAGCATGTGGAAGTTCATTAGCCAGAGATGAACCAGGAGCAGGGACAGACTTTTTCTTCTTGGGCTTTGGATTAGTAGTGCTTGCTGCATCAGTAATGGTAGAAGTTGCTACACTCATTGATGAGGTTGATACATTAGGAGGAAAGTATCCACTCCATCCTGCATCATCATCAAAGTCAGAGTCAGAATAGTAGATGATCTCTGAGTCTGTGGAGCCATCTGAATCAGAGGAGATGTACACCAATGGGAAGTGATTCATGTTTATCACTAGGGTTTTTGTGGCTTTATTGCAAGTGTTGATGACAGAAGTATGTTGGTGGAAAGTTACTTTTATAGGCAAGGAAAGGTATAAGGGTAATTAATGAAGTTCATTGAATTCTACTTGCCTTGGTAGCTTTGGGAATTAATTTGGGAAGGTATTAATTACCTTGGGTTGACTTTCAAAGATATTTTGGTCAAACAGTCAACACTCAAGATATTTTGATTGGAAAGTACTTTGTTCAATGTACTGCTTGGTTTTACAACTGAAAGTACTGCTCCATATTCTATGAAAAGTACTGCTTGGTGATATGAAGGCTATGCTGACGTGTCAGAATACTGTTCCAACGGTCAAAAATGCGGGTAACAAACTTTCAAAAGTGATGAGGCGAAAAATGATCCGTTTTTAGGGGGTCATTTAAGCCGGAATTTGAATTTATTTGATCAAATATTGCCCTAAATCGTTCCTTTTATGATTTTAGGTACTTTGGGAATGAATTCTGGTAAAGGAAGCATTTTGGACGTTTTTTGAGCATAAAAGTGAAGAAAACGGCAAAGTCTTGATTTTCCTTGCTGCGAACAATACCTGACGGCATCAAGAAGAATTTTATGACGACATCAGGAGCAAAAATGATGACGGCCAAGAGAAAACGTGACGGCGTCAAAACATGGTCGTCAAGGGTAAAAGTGGTGACGGCCCAGAGCAGCAATACTGAAGGATAAACATAATATGAACTAGTATGGTTTATGTGGTTAGATTGATTCAAGAATAAAGAAGAAGAGATTTTAGAGAGAGAAAGTGAGGTTGGGTGTTTCTAGAGAGAGAAAGAGATGAGAGAAAAATGAGAAGGTTAGATTGAGAATATGGAAAGCACCAACCCTCTCCACATGTGGAGAGGGGTATATATAGTTTTCTACAAACGCCCATGCCCGGGCTGTAGATTAGGCATACAGTGGGTGAAGACCCGTCCTTCTTCCACGGTGTTACTTAAACTAATACTAATTAACTAATATATAAACTAACTACGAGCTAACATAATGCTATTACAATGATCAGGTGACCGAGACTTTTATAGGAATATTTGTATTCCTAACAATCTCCCCCTAAGCGAGGTCACCTTTGAAATTAAGCTCTTTGGTCTTTAAACATTCTTTAGTCTCTGTAGCTCGTAGGATCTGATTCTACACTTTTCTTCACACTTTGTACTTCAAGCAAGCGAACTTGTGATTCGAATTCCTTTGAGATATGTGATCTTTGAGCTTCCTTTGAGATCATCAGCCAAAGTAAATCTCCAAGCTCATCCATAGTAGTATTGCCTTCATGTGATGTGGTGACAAAGGACCATCATGCTCACACCCTTCTGTATCTGGAGACGTTGCATTAGAGTTGTGGATCAGGAGACTTTTTCATCAGAGTTGCGGAAACATTGTTGGTAGTCTCTCAACATTTGTTGTAGCAAGTCTCTCATCTTCATTGATAGTGTGGAGGATGTATGAGAATGAGGTATGGATTGATCCGATTCAGCTGGAAACTGGAGTCATCAACGCCATCTTTATATGTGTCCCTGAAATAAAACAGTTAGCAATAAAGATAGAGAACGAATATGGCGTTGTCATTCATTCTGCGAGGACAGACTACCCTCCGGTTTTGTGAAAACAGACCTGTGATCAGGTAGAGTCTCTTTTAAAGAAGACTCTCCTTGACAGGAATTTCCAGCTTGTAGTAATGAATTTTCCAAAGAATCCACTTCGGAATCTTCATACTTAGCATGTTCTCATACGGGAACGTCTCAAAGCAGACAGCACGATAGAGTGAATCGGTGAATTGATATTCACAGATTGATGAGAAATTGATTTATAGAAATCACTCGCGTGTCATATGATAAACATTTTTGAGTCACGACGAGAGTTTTATACTTTGAATCACATTTCCATCAAAAATACTTTTGTTTGAAAGATTTTACACAATCAATGTGCTCGAAAATTAGGTTGTGAGCACATTGAAAGGTTTTAGCAAAAGTATCCGTCAATCCATATCCTGGAACAAGTTTGATTCAATTTTGAATCGCACCATTGTTGCTTTCCAGTTGTCACTTGATCATTGATCCAAGATGGATCTCACATGTCACCTACCAAGAGCTTGAGTGATGTTCGCTCTAGAAGGATTTCCATCTTCATTGTGAATATTTACATACCACTCGGATGTTCTGGCAATACCACAAGGATAATGCGTAGGACTCTAAATATTTTATCTTATTTTCCACATTGTGTGAAACAATAAGCATATTTGGAAGTGTGTCCTAACGAGATTTATGGATGATCTCATGGCTCTAGATTCAATAGTGCGTTTTGATCCGCTCCTGGAGACTGGGGAGGCGTCTCCTGTTTTAGGTATCAACATAGCTCGCAATGAGAGGTCGATACATTGCACAGGGTTCCCTATGAGAATGAAACAAGTTCTTTTAAGAGAACTTGAGTGGTTGGGAAGTTTAGTGCAGTGCATCACTGGGTCCATGACGTCTTGTCTTCAATACCGGTGTTACCTTAGTAACCGCCAGTAGATTATGAATTGAACCCGGTTTCTACCCTAAGGTTGAATATTTGGAGGGCTATTTCTTTTCACCCTTTCTCATTACATTTCTTTTTCATTCTTCAACCCCTTCAGTGCTTACCGAGACTTCACCACTAGAACCTTGTTGGGTTTGTTCCGGTCCTAGCTCTATCTCAGTCCGCACTCTTCTCTTTCTCACTTTACTCCTTTTTTCAATCATTCCTAAGGACTTCTAATCTATCTAGAGGATTGTCCCTAGGAAGATCCTTCCGGTTCTGGTGGATCATGGGAACTCATACCTAACCTTAACCAACCTTATAACTCCATGCATAAAGATAAATGGTCGGTCTTTGGTATTACTTCCACAAACGCCTTTGCTCCCCCTCAATATGTGCATCGATATTCGAAAGTGTTTAGCACATATGTGGGAGCCTATTTATTGAGTCCAAAAGATCACTTTTGATTATCAGATTTCATATTTAAATCACATTCTCTCCCCCGATCAAAAATTTCAAATCTTTCGAGATTTTTGATCTTAATTGATTTAAATAAGTTAGAAAATGTTTGGGAGAGAAATGCGGTCAATTTTAATATTTTCTGATAAAAGGAACTTTTTCTTGCTCCCCCTCAATCTGTGAGGGAGGTTGTTATGTGTCAGATTTGATGAGTTTACAAACGATTTGAAGTTTTAACGAAAACTCTTTGAAAATGTTCTCATTCTGACACATAACATCATAAATCGTTTTGTTGCAAGGTTTGGTACAAAGTGTGGGGAGTTTTTGATGATACATAAAATCTTGAGAAATCACTCTCCCCCTCAATCAATGACGGATGTTAAAACTGAAATATTTCCATAAAATATTAAAGTCATTGATTGAGTGAAAATTTTATCAAACTTTTGAGTTCAATGTGATTTTTAATCAAAATCTCATGGTACCACCAAGTTTTGCACAAGTACTTTCCGGAAAAATCATAGAAGGGAAAGTATTTGGCGATAAAAAGAAGATTTCTCTTTTTTATCAAGAAATAATGCACTGAAGTGTACATTAGATTGAGGGTGCATGAATATAAAGTAATTCACGCTCGAATGAACGACACCCTTTGCTAGGAACAACCGTCTTTTTGGTGACGAGTTTTCCTCATTTTGAAAAATGGGTTGCTATCTGAAGTAATAGCAAGCTATATTTTTGAAGTCCGGGTTGCAGCCTGATATGACTACAAGCCAAATTTTTGGCGTCCGGGTTGCAGCCTGAAATAACTACAAGCCATAATTTTGAAGTCCGGGTTACAACCTGAAATGACTGTAAGCCATTTAGGCATGTTTTGAAAAACCTTTTGAACTTCTGTTCGAACTTCATTTAAAGACCCGTGTCATTATTGAATGACATTTCTAGGACCGTAAATGTTATCGATGCCAGAAGACATGCCTTAAAGAAAACTATTTTTGGTATTTTCTAATTTTCTGATTTTTTATGGGTTTTTCTTGGTTTTATATATCTATATACATTTAGGTATAATATATGTACAAAGGATACTATTAAGTTGAATAATATGTTGACATGAATACCGAAATGAGGATTTCGTTCGGCTTGTTGTAGAAACGTGTAGTCGACATCTCTTAAACATTCACTACCAAAGCATTCGAGGCACATGAATAATAATCGTCTGAACTTGTGCCTTCTCAGTGTGATGCTTTGGTAGCTTCCCCCCAAACCGACAATCATTTTCATGAGACCACTTCCCCCAGACAGTTGAAGTGATGCAAAAAGTCTCATTGAATGAAGCTCGAGAACCCCGAAGAAAACAATAACACCGAAGTAACAAGGTGAACCATAGATCATCTCTGCGGTAATCAATCCCGGAATGTATGATGAATCCCGATCACATGACCCTGTTGTACGTCCCCGATGTTCACATTCCTATAGCGGTTTGGAGCGGTTGTCTATTCAGGGGAATTTAGATATCAACATCTACATTTCATCAAATGCTTTCCAGTTATCTTACACATACCAACTCAATCCATATTGTACGCATGTATCCAACACAAGAAGAAACGATGACACCAAAGTAACAGGTTGAAGCACTGATCATCTCTGCGGATATCACCTCCGGAGTATATGATTAAGCCCAATCATGTGAACCTGTTGCGCGTCCTTGATGTACACAAATCTCTTCCCTGATGGTTGCGATCTCATCGGAATCAGCATAACATTGTGTACATGAAGCATTATCTAGAAGTACTTTACCATAAATCGTGTCAACTCATATGAAGATGTCGATAAGCAATATCATCTCACGCTCCAATTGTTCTTCTCATATTTCTTCCCACTGAAAGCTGAAGTAATACACACCACAAGTATCAAGAGACCACTTTCCCCACAGAGTTGGAATGATACACCATATGCCACGAGTTAAGACACTGATTATCTCTGCGGTTGTGACATATGTCTTCCTGGCATAACTTCAATTAAGATGAAGTATTAAGTTCATCACGTGTACTCATTATGCATTCAGATGCATGTCTCCTTCCCCCTTGCAGGTTTTGATACCTCAGAATCAGCAACACATTTAATGCACACGTACTTGAAATCTTGTGAGAAGAACAACCTTTGGCTTAAATGGATCTGGTGAGAATCAACTGCTATAGAAACACTCACTAATTGGGTTATTACTCCCTCCCAATTAGTAAGCCCATAGATTAACTTGCTCCCTCCCAAACTGACGACCCGTTTGATATAACCTTAATTCTTGTTGAAGAAGTATCTCTCAATTCTGCCCAAAATGTCTTCAGTCTCTTAACATGTCATCCATAACATAAAGTTGATCATAGACTGATAAACTGTAGCTTCTTCACAGGTTTGTTTGGGTAAGACATTTTCAACTCACATAGAATGCTTCCAGTTCTTCGTTAAAAACCCCGATGTACACATTCTTCTCCCTCCATGATGATGACGATCACTCGGAATCATCATAACTATGTGTACATAAACATATCAACTGGAAGCAACATACAAATCACTACCCCATGAGTAGATGTCGAAAACAATTCTCTTCAACAATACTCTGCAGATCAACCCCTAATTAAACCTCTTTTCACTTCCACTGGCTAATAGTAAATGACCACGTATGGAGAGAACCCGATATACCACACTTGAAACTGAAGTAGAGTTCCCCGCTCTTGTGACTTAAGCTTGCACTAATGTTGGAAGAACGGTGTAGAGAATTTATGCTCCAAGCAAATCTCTAAGTACTCACTACCCAACCAAAGCATGAGACATTACCACCTCTTGCGATTATCCACAACGACAACGGCGTGTGACACTGAGCACTACAACGTAACTCCTTAAAGTGATAGTTAACCAGGTCTTCAACCATCCACCTCGACTGCTGGTAACTAGATAAACCAAGTCTTCAACTTAAATCTCAAGCACGAGCAAGTTATCGTTGAAAGTCATTCATCCATCCAACCCCGACTTCAAGATAAACTAAGATCACACCATTGTGAGAGTCAACTTCAATCTCAAATCCGTGATACCCAATCAACTCTGTAGTCAGTTTTAGTCATCCTTACTTAGTGGAACATTAGGTGTTGGAGGAGAGGAGAGTCATTTCACGCATCAATCAACATGTATTTTATTCACACTTCTCCCCCTCAAATATTGCATATGAGGATGCGATTTTTGATTGAACAAGTGAATAGAAATACATGTAGTTTATTCACACTTCTCCCCCTCAAAAATTGCATGTGAGGTTGATCCACTATTCACACTTCTCCCCCTCAAAAATTGTGTTTGACGATGCCATTTTTGATCGAGTGGATAATAACAAATACAATCCGATGAAGGTAATCCACTTGAAGACTAAACAAGCGTGGAACAAATATGAAGTTTGTTGATGAGAATGGTCTGGAGCAAGAACATTTCACAACTTCAGAAGATAAAGCGCACTCAAGCGTACACTTTTCTTTTCTTTAATGAACGGGGCCTGAAGTGTTATCAGCAGACGCCATAATGATGACAATAAGGACCGAGACTTGAACTGAGGTGTTCAAACATCATAGTCGTTGAAGAACGAGGCCTGAACTGAACTGAACAGACGTCATAGACATTGAAGAACGAGGCCTGAACTGATGTATTCAGACGTCATAGTGACCATACATCAACATTGACCTTTTATGCCTCCTGAAGTAGGAGATATGCTTGCTTTAGGCCTCCAGACTTTGAGTCTTCTCGTGTGGTGAATGATTGATGTACTTGCAACTGAGTAAGGACTACCTGCACTAACATTACAAACTTGATTGCATATACATGGGTTAGTGGCATTAGTATCCAAACCCTTGGGGATTTCACGGTCAACCATGGTATTGCCCTTGGTAAGTATCTTTCCGGTAGGTATCCACTTAAGTCCAGCGTCCTTAAAAATTCTACCAGTTGGAATCCACTTATGGCAAGGTCTAGGATTACTAAGTATCTTATACATAATGGAAGGCTTATCGATATTCCTAGTCTCCAAAGATTTAGCAGTTTGTGTCCACCTAGGAGAAGTTTTAGGTTTGTTTTGCTTCTTATGCATTGTAGATGACTTACTGTAAATCCTAGACTTGACAGGTTGAACCTTAGCATTGTTCCTCAATATCCTAGGAGGGATCATACAAGGTTGAGAACCTAAGATTCCATCCTTATGAAGTGGTGCCCTTTTCCTAGCCTTTTCTAGATCATAGTTCTTGTTCAAGTCATTTATATCATAAGTGTTTTGAACCTTAGTGTTAGGTTTCGACACTGTTTTTGAACTACTCCTAGAGGAGCTGGGAGTATGAGTAACTACTTGTTGAGGCTTAGCAGAACTAGAAGAAATAATTTTAGACAAATAATGTGTAGTGACTGGTTTTGTCAAAACTTGTTCCGCATCAACTTGGGAGGCAAACCGTGTTTTTGAAAGTTTTAGTCGTTCAGATATAAATGCAGTCGGTTGCCTAACAACGGATTGGTTTCTAATTGATTGAGAAACTGGTTTCCCCCAGATTGATGGTTTTGCAAACTTAGTGTTCACACTATTCCCTGTTGATTTTCTTAGCTCATTCTTTAATGCAGTTATTGTGAAACCCTTTTCTTGAAGTTGAGCTTTGAATTCATCATTTTTGGCAGTCAAAGAGATTGTTTGTTCTATCGACTTAGCTTTCATTTCTTTGATTGACTCATTCAAGTTTTTACAATGCTTTTTCAAAGACTCATTTTCCAAAAGTAGTTCAGCCACTTTTTGCTCAAAGAATCCAGTTGCAATAACATCACTGTCATGATTATTTTTAACTTCATTACACACATCACACATCTCAGAAATACGTTTTTTCAGGTTGTTGATTGTCAAGTTTTTGGCTTCCAGCTGAGCTTTCAAATCATTTATCATAAAGAATTCGTGGAAATCAGGAAGTTTCGGATTTTTACACGGTTGATTAGTTTGAAAACTTTCTTCCTTTTGTTGCATTGCAATTTCAATTGAAATACAATGTTTATCAAGTTGTGCAAATTTGTTTGAAAGTTCATTAAAAATTTCTTTATCAACCCATCATTTGATTTAAAATACTCAGCAATAAACAAAGGATTAACACAATGTTTTTCAAGTTGTGCAAATTTGTTTGTAAGTTCACTAAAAACTTCTTTATCAACCACATCATTTGATTTAAAAGACTCAGCCATAAACAAAGAACTTGACACATCATCACGTTCAGCATCCTGATCACTTTCTCCCCTCTTATGACTCATATTTGTTGGATTAGAAATGGTATTGCTATCACTCTTTTCTAACAAATTTGTGTCATAAGTGGGCTTAATTTGATCAGTATGCTGCCGTTCATTAGAAAGCACATTATGTTGATTATGTAGATCAGTGAGGGGTACCTCAGCACTTGACACCTGTTCTTTTACGGGTCTGAAATCAGCATTCATATCATGTGTAACAAGCGTCTCTGAACTGTTGGTAGTGTCAAGCTTATCAGTCTTTGATCCTTTGCATTCAGTGACAGCTGACCCAACATCCGATGCTTTACCCGAATCAACAATACCCTTACATGATTGCACCCGAGATGCCTTCACCTTGTCATCATATGCAGGTATATGCTGTGCCTTTTCGTTAATGAATCTTTTCACTTTATCCATAAGTTGGACAAGTGTGTCACTGAACGTGTCAACCTCAATTCCCGTGTGATCAGCAAAGCACTTTTTCGTCATCTCACTATAATGGTCATACTCCAGAGTGAATTTTGAATCAAAGAACATTTGGAGTTGTTTGTTGATCACACAAAGGGCAGCCATGGATCCCATTTTGGAAAATTCTCCTTGGTCAAGTTGTTGTTGTAGTTGATCTAAGTTAAGAATCATTGTGCATGTGAAAGTCTGAACATCTTGACCAAAGAGTGTTACAAATGCGCGTTCGAATCCCATCTTGAATCCAGTTCCCTCTAAGAGTGCCGAGAGATGTGAATGAAGTTGTCGAAAACATTCTATGCAGCAATCCTTTGCATTATCGAGCAATTTTTGTGGCTTACGAAAGTCTTTCTCATGAAAATTCGAGCACGGCGATTCCACATTAGCAATATCAGAATCAAACCCGTTTATTTGTGGTACAGGGTTCAAAATCATATGTTCATCGATCACGTCGTACAATTTGAGTATTTCAGATGTGACGGAATCCGAATAATTTGACATGATGTAGACGCGCACGAGATTTTACACTTCTATGATTTAAACCGAGAAATAGATTCTTTAGCGGGATTTTACAAAATCAAGAAGAAACCGTGAAGCAATGAGAAACTGTTGGATCGGTAAATGATTAAACGATTACCAAGAATATCCAATAAACCCCGAAATATTATCCAATAAACTCGAGAATATCTCAAAATAACTCTCAGTCGCGGATTACCGAGGCTCATTCAAAAACGTGGACCAAAGTAATTAGCCGAAAGAAAAAAAATTCAGCATCACATATAACCTCAACAAAAATTCACCGTCACGGTCTCACGGATTAATGAATCTTAGTTAACCCACACACGGCTAAATCAGATATTGCAGATGTAAACTATTCGGCCTAATGGTCAATCAGTCCACACCAGCCCAATCGTTTTGATAATACACGAGCCAAAAAAAAAAAAAAAAAAAAAAAAAAAAAACTCAACAACTTAATCCTATCTAGCCCTAAACTAAGGATTATATAAGATACACTAATCCCACTTTTAACAAACCCTAACTCCACTCACCACAAATTACGCAGCCACAACTCCTCTCCCAAAGAAAAATGTCCCAAGTGCTGGTTGTTTTTTTGCTCGTATACGCAACAAAAAATATAATGACCCTTGTAGCCTCTTACAATCAAGTAATCATGTAATAAGGTAAGGTTTGTGTCCTCTTGTGCTCCTTTGTTTAACCGAATGAGAGTAAGAATGAGGCACGAGTTGTGTTGTTCTTCTCAAAGATTCAAAAATTAAAAGAAGTATTGCTTCAAAAATGATCTATGATGGAAACGTGTTTTGATCTATTAAAGATTTGTTAAGCTCACTTAGAAACACGAATCTGAGATCACCTAGCTTGTTATTGTTTAGATCTTTGATTATCGGATATAAAACAGAGGAGTATGCTTCGTCAAGATCTATTCATTCTGATTTAAGTTTGAGTCTGGTCTGTTGATCAATGATGTGTAGTTGTACGTATTTATATAAGATCTTTAAGGATCCATAATAACCACGGACAAGCTGAGATCATCTGTTAATTTTACTATTCGATTTAATTCTTGGAATAGATAAACTGTGATGATGTAACTCGTGAGATGATGGATATGGGTCACTGACAATCTTGTTTTAGTTTTTCTTTTAATCATTCATAGTTAAAAAAACATATATATGAGCACCAAACTGAGATATCATGGTCAAATATAAAAAGAAGTTAAACATAGTTAAACGCTAGCTAAGGTAACCGCAACCTTGTGAGATAACCGCAAATATTTGGACTGAACTAATTGGAACTAATTGCTGGACCCAGAAGTTAAATGCTGGTAAGCAAAACACTGAATATGGTAACCGCAAAAAAGGCTAGACGCAGAATAAGGGAACCTCAAAAATTCAGTACACGCCAACAAAAGATATTAAACGCAAAAGAGAAAAATGGGAGGATAAATTTAAACGCAACAAAAAAAAAAAAACAAAGTGCAACAAGTAAAGGACAAGGCAGTCACTGTATTGTTAATCTGTCTTTTTCCCGTTTATAACAAAAAAATACTAAAACGCAACCAAGAAAGATAGTAAAATAATTTTCAAAACATGGTAACATATCTTTTCTTATATAATTGCCCACGAATAATCCCAAAATTAATTTTCAGAATTGATATGCAAGTACTACGTACTACAATGCGAACCAAAATGAAACCACAAGGAAACCAAACTAAAATCCAAGTAAATCAAGTCCCAAAGATGAAACCTTGGCTCTTGATACCAATTGAAGGATAAACATAATATGAACTAGTATGGTTTATGCGGTTAGATTGATTCAAGAATAAAGAAGAAGAGATTTTAGAGAGAGAAAGTGAGGTTGGGTGTTTCTAGAGAGAGAAAGAGATGAGAGAAAAATGAGAAGGTTAGATTGAGAATATGGAAAGCACCAACCCTCTCCACATGTGGAGAGGGGTATATATAGTTTTCTACAAATGCCCACACCCGGGCTGTGGATCAGGCATACAGTGGGTGAAGACCCGTCCTTCTTCCACGGTGTTACTTAAACTAATACTAATTAACTAATATATAAACTAACTACGAGCTAACATAATGCTATTACAATGATCAGGTGACCGAAACTTTTACAGGAATATTTGTATTCCTAACAAATACACATGACGGCGTCAGATCTGGATCTAGGCAATCCGATTATATTTTTGGCGGCAGGTTAACGGCGTCAGAAGTTTCTTCTTGACGCCGTCACCTTAGGAAATATATATATAGTTTTTGTAATTTTCATTCTAAAGGAGGAGAATTCTAGGGTCGAACTTAATAAACCCTAACACGACTTTTACAGTATTTTCAAGGGTTTTCACCCCTTGAAACCCTTCATGTTCAATTGAGATAAGTATCCTTTCAATTCATTCAATATGTCTGTGTGTTGTTTGAATATATCTTACGCTTGTCTTGATTTTAACATGCTAGGCTAGATCTCTTGTGTGTTTGCTTAGATGTAATGAAACCTAGATGTTGATTATAGGTTGATTGCTTGTTTATAGTTGTAATGGATGAATGATTTCAATGTTAGGCTTAAGAAAACTGGCAGATCTCCATTGTCTAACTTGCTTGAACGTCTTAAGAAACATGAACCGATGTGTACTAGGTTTTTATGGTTGTATTTAATGCATGAGCGAATTCTAGTGATCCCATGTTAGGAGCTTCTTGCAGACTCGACATAGGAGTGAAGCAGGAGCTTATAAAGTTGGGGAAGTAAGTACGCCACCCCACGACTGGTATTAAGGAATATAACCCGTCATCCACGCAACTGTAACAAACAATTAACCTGTAAAAGATATCTAGGGTGACGAAACTGATGATATGGAATTAACGTTTAGTTTCGGGTTCTTGACCGTGTCGCTTGGGAGTGCTCCCATTTCTCGGTCATTGAGAACTTTCAACAATGTGTCGATTTTAGCGGTCATCTCGCTTTGCTTTCGTTTGAAATCGGCTTCAAACTTAGATATGCGAGCTTCTTGAGATGCCATAAATTGGATATCAATCGTTCAAGATTGTTGGTACTACCATAGTTATTAGAAGGATTGTTGTTGAAAGTACGGTTGGAGGGTGGACCGTTTGGTTGGTAACGATTAGGTGGATTGGAAGAATTGTTTTGGTTTTGTTTCCACCTAAGGTTCGGGTGATTTTTCCAAGAAGGGTTGTAGGATTCACCATAAGGGTTTGGCTCGGGCTTGAAAGTGTACCACTTATCTCCCGCTTCGTCGGTACGCGAGGATGCGTAGTCCACAAAAGCTGTTCCGGGGAGTTCCACGCAATCACGAGTGTCATGGGGACCACTACATAATTCGCATGAAGAAGTGATTTTATTCACTTGGCTTGAAGGCTTAGGTGCTTCGTAAGATTTCATGAGAAACTTGACTTGGTCCTCAAGTTCCATGATCCTACGGTCGGGAGTGCTAGAATTGTTCGAAGGAAAAGATATTGCCTTGACCATTTTGTTCAAATCACGGGGATCATTCCAACTTTCGTTGTCATAGAGAGCAAGATCTTCTATGAGTTCCCATGATTCTTCCGCACTTAGATTATGTAGCTTGCCACCGGCCGATTGGTCAATGGCTCGCCTTGTGGAGTGATCGACATGGTCAAAGAAGATTTGGACTTAGAGCCAAAGATCTATGCCATGATGATGGACTTTTTGGAGTAAGTCCTTGAAACGAGTCCATGCTTCATATAGAGTTTCACCTTGACGTTGTTGGAACATCAAGATATCATTTCTAAGCTTGGTAGTTCTCCCCGGTGGGAAAAATTGAGTAAGGAAACGAGTGGTGAGATCATCCCATGAGGTGATAGATCCCGCGGGTAAACGTTCAAGCCATTGACTAGCTTGATCACGTAGAGAGAATTGGAATAGGCGTAATCGGGTCGACTCTCTAGTTGTAACATCAAGGTCTATAGAATCTACGATTTTAAGGAAGTCCTTGAGATGTTGATTAGGATCTTCGGAACGATGTCCATGGAATGCACATCTGCTTTGCACCAACCGGATGGTGTCGGATCGCAAGGGAGACACATTGGCTCCTTGGGTGAGCTCAATAGTGTTTCGATAGCCTTGGTGGCTAGGTCGGGAATACTCTCCTAGGGTCCGGGGCCTAAGAGGGTGGTTAGCTAGTGGTGGGTTTTGTAGGTGGTCTTGTTGTGGTGGGTTGATGGGTTCAAAGAGGTTACCACCATCCATGATGTCGGATGCTAAAAGTTACGAACAAAGACACGAAGAAATAGATAGACTAAAGAAAACCTAAAAATAAAATAAAATCTTACTTGAAAGGAATCTAGTAAGTAGACATAATAAAAAGAAATTCTAACCTAGACAATAACTGTTCCCCGGGCTGCGGCGCCAAAAACTTGATAGCGCCGCACTCTTTTGAGAAAGTTGAGGAATAAATGTAAAGATAGACAATCCCCGGCAGCGGCGCCAAAAACTTGATGCTTGGGAATTGCACCAGGCTTTACCTCTCGAGGGATCTCGAGAAGCTTACAACCCCCACCAGGCAGTGTACCTGATCGTTGTAGTATAGTATAGTGACAAGTACCGGGGGATTGATCGTTCAACTCAGGAATAGTTTCACTAGGATTAGAAAACCTAAAAACTAGGTCTAGAGGTAAGGGATGATTCTTTTTGTATTTTTATATTTTTATGAAAGCAAGTAAAAATCTCAGGTTTTAGAGGAGTGGGCGGAATTAGTTGCTAATCAACTAACCCAATAACTAAGATGCAATCAAAATAAAATAACAAAAATTAAAATAAAGCTAATTACTAATATGGTGTGAAAAATAGATAGGAGAATTGTGTTTACTTAGATTTCACTACTCCCTAGATATCTTTCATAGGTTAATTGTTTGTTACAGTTGCGTGGATGACGGGTTATATTCCTTAATACCAATCGTGGGGTGGCGTACGTACTTCCCCATCTCTATAAGCTCCTACTTCACTCCTATGTCGAGCCTGCAAGAAGCTCCTAACATGGGATCACTAGAATTCGCTCATGCATTAAATACAACCATAAAAACCTTATTATGCATTAGTTCATGTTTCTTAAGACGTTCAAGCATGTAACACAATGGAATTCTGCCAGTTTTCTTAAGCCGAACATCGAAATCATTCATCCATTACAACTATAAACCAGCAATCAACCTATAATCAACATCTAGGTTTCATTACATCTAAGCAAAAACACAAGAGATCTAGCCTAGCATGTTTAAATTAAGATAAGCGTAAGATATATTCAAACAACACATAGACATATTGAATGAATTGAAAGGATACTTATTTCAATTGAACATGAAGGGTTTCAAGGGGTGAAAACCCTTGAAAATACTGTTAAAAAAGAGCTAGGGTTTATTCAAGTTGACCCTAAAATTCTCCTCTCTTAGAATGAAAATTACAAAGACTATATATAGATTTCCTAAGGTGACGGTGTCAAGAAGAAAGTTCTGACGCCGTCAACCCGCCACCAAAAATATAATCGGATTGCCTAGATCCAGATCTGATGCCGTCATGTGTAATGTTGCTCTGGGCCATCACCACTTTTACTCTTGACGGCCTTGATTTGACGCCGTCACGTTTCCACTGGGCCGTCACCATTTTTGCTCTTGACGCCGTCATCAAATTGCTCTTGACGTGGTCAGGTACTGTTCCCAGCAAGGAAAATTAAGACTTTGCCGTTTTCTTCACTTTTATGCTCCAAAACGTCCAAAATGCTTCCTTTTCCAGAATTCACTCCCAAAGTACCTAAAATCACAAAAGGAACGATTTAGGCTTAAAATTCCGGCTTAAATGACCCTCTAAAAACGGATCATTTTTCGCCTCATCAACACACCTGAAAGTGATGAGAATAGTATGAAACTTTAAAAGATTTGATGAGTATTGTGCCAAAATATTGCTGAGTAGCTGTGAAGGTTTATTGCTGAGAAGATATCAACTGATGCTGATAAAGGGTACTTTGACACACAAGACAGATAAAAGATAAAGAGATAAAGAAACAATCTTTCTGAATGATTAAGATATTGAAGATCAAAGATAACAAAGAAACTTGAAATCAAGCAAGTGGAGTTCAAGTTAGGGGAGGATTGTTGGGATATAAAGATCAAGGTACTTCTGTATTTCAAAGTACTGCTGTGTCAAAGTGCTGCTTGAAGATCAGAGTCAAACAATGGTCAAAGTACTGCTATATATTGAAAATTATTTAAAGTACTTCGAAGAGAATAAGGACTTAAGTGCAATATTGATTAAAGGATTATTATGTAATATTGTATGAATATTCTAGAATTAGTTAGGGATAATTACTTGTCGTTCAAGTATTGTAAACCGACTTAAGGATATCCTTGTGTCTATAAAAGGAGCCTTAAGAGGTATTAGTCGTAATGAGTTTTATGTGTTAAAATATAAGTTAGAGAAGTCGATATTCGTCAAGTTAGGGATTGTTAGTGAATCTGTGTAATCAAGCAGGTTCAAGTTTGGTTTAATATAAAAGTTCTTCTTAAGCTTTGTGTTAGTAGATTACGCATACTTTACAAGGTCAAAACAGTGTTTCAATATTAATAGTGTTGATTTTACTCAATATTGTTAAAACCTTACAACCTATAAAGTAGTTTAGTCAGAGTATATCGATCCAACACTTTCACCGACAAGATTAAAACAATCTCATATCAAACACCATACAAGTCATGGGATTTCAGAGAAGTAGAATGTGATGGGCTAGATAAGTTGGGTTCACAACTTATTTTGACTGATCATGACGTGAGTAGAGGATGTAAAAGTACATTTGAATTATCATGTGGATTTTTAAGGATGTTAGTAAGCTTATTCCAAAATATAGTAGGGACATCTTAGAACTTGAAGATCCGAAATATTGATTGAGGGAAAAGCAGTCAACCTAAATTGACCAGGTGAATGGTAAACCAAGTCAAACGTCTCAGACCAAATCTCCGCGGAAGATAGTGGTTTCCCAGGGTCGTTATGTCCCGACGAGGTGTGATGGTTATTAAACGGGTTTGTGATCGGGTGAATTTGGACAGGAAAAGGTTTGTGAGTGATTAAACTAGGGAATCTACAAAGAAATAGCTTAAACAAGCTATAAAGATGATTACGTGAAAGTTAGATACTTAAAAACGTTTAATATCTAAAAACGCGTACGTTTACGTTTGAAATAACATAAACGTACAAAATAAAACGTGAAAAGTGAAATCTGAAAACCCCCATGGGGTGAAAATGATTTTTTTACAAACTAAAAGATAAAAGAAAATTTTTAGAAAAATAAAAATAATTTTTAGACTATTTAATTATTTATTATTAATTAATTACTTATTAATACTAATTATTAGTATTTAAAATACTTAAATACAATATAATATTAATTTAACACTAGAAAAATAAAAATAAAATTTCTAAAATTATAAAATAACTAAAAACAAGTTTTAAAAATAAAAATATGTATTTTTGTCTTTTTGTGATTTTTCTATTAATTAATTATTAATTACCTAATTAAACTAATTTAAATTATAAAAAATAGCAAATGAACAGTAAAAATTCTAGAAAAATTCCTAAAATTATATTATATTATATAAAAGCTAGGAAAAATATAAAAACTAGGTCTTACTTAATAAAAACTAATTATGCTATTTAAAACTTAATTATTAATTAATTATTAATTAAACTAATATTAATTCTAATTAATACTAAATGATAAAATAAAAATCTGAGAAATTTAATAAAATTACTTTAATATAAAAGGAATTTAAGAAAATTATAAAAATACCAAGTGTTTAACAAAAATTTAAAAATGAAAATTAAAATTTAAATTAAATTAAATAGAAACTATTACTTATTTTTAAATTGGTTTTTCTTGATTTTTCTTTTTGAAAACTAATTTACACCTAAAAACAACAAACTTTTGTAAAAACAACTTTTTTGTAACTTAAAATTAAGCACTGTGGAAGCTTATTAGCTCCATAGTTGACTTTTGTTGACTAAATAAGA
This sequence comes from Artemisia argyi, assembly GCA_030686995.1. NCBI lineage: Eukaryota > Viridiplantae > Streptophyta > Magnoliopsida > Asterales > Asteraceae > Artemisia > Artemisia argyi. The sequence goes on from CM060677.1 coordinate 104,675,129, forward strand.
AAAGAAGCTAAAATGGGCTTAAGTGGGACCCACAAGGATGAATTCTGGTACAAATGGATTAAGTGAACATGTTTGAGGATGAAACAACAAAAAGTAGTCCCTGGATAAGCTGATAAGCATGAATAAGCAGTTCAATTTCTTATATGAACATAGAAACTGGGACAGACTTTGGAGGTGAATTCAAGTGGGGTCCACAAAGTCCTAGGTCAAACTAAAGGTCAATCCTAGAAGCCTACCAGGGGAGAGTTGAAAGAAGCCAAGTGGTGGCATTGGGGACCACTGTAGAGGCCAGAAACCACCACCAAAGGTGGTGGTGTGGGATGGTGACCTGCTGATGCAGGGGAAGGGTCACCCCTGCAGCCTACTTTGGAGGCTGGTGGGGCCCAGATAAAAATTCACAAAATTATAAGAATGATGAGACCTTGGAGATGAGCTGGGATACTATGATCCCTGAAAAGCTCAGGGTCTAAAACACCATACAAAATTCCACATAAATCAAGCCATTTTGAGAAAAACTGAGAGAGTGCAAACTTTGACTTTTTGATTGAACCTAAGATTTGACTTTCTTGAACTTTGGCCACATTTTACTGATTATAAATGAAGTTATGAACTATATTTAAACTATATTACACTAAATTGAGAAACTTTCTAGCTAATGTGATGGATTTAGACTCCCAAACTCCTCACAGTAAACTGTGAGGGAGATTTTTTATGATTTTGACCTTTTTTCTAAGAACTCACGAATATAAGACTATGACTGAGCTAAAAATGACTAAAGTGAGCCAAAGAAGCAAACTAATCAACATTTCAATAACAAAAGCCTAGCAAGCACTGCCAAACCAAACACCCCTATATGGAACTGAAAATGGTGATTTCAAGGTATTCCACTGATTCAGTCCAAAATATCAACTCCACATGCACTAACATGATATACTAAACCCTTTTAAACTCCAGACCACCAATTATAACAACTTTAGCAAAGAAACTAAAAAATAAGTAATTTTGACAGTGATGTTGAGCATAAGTGAAACAAGTACATATAATGAACAAACTAATGATTATAAGCATCAATTCTACTTTAGTACACTAATTAAGCACAAAAGACACATAAGTGAGCAATGAAAAGCACTTATGTAGTAAAATGCAAAAATTGATAAAAGTGCCTTACAAAAGGATCAGGACTGAGATGAGGTGTACAAGGTCCAATTCCACAACCCTATTACTCCCGAAGGAGTTCTAAACCCATTTCAGTCCACAGTAAACCTTTCTCCATTTTTTCTTCAATAAGTACACTGACTTTTGATTTTCTTAGCTAATTATAGAGTAATTTTGAGAATTTATGAATTCTTGAACTTAAACTGGTTAACAGGTTTTATAAACTTAAGAAAACTTTTAAATGAACATAAAAGGGCTTAAAGAAACACTGAAAACAATATTTAACAATATATAGCAAAGTTGTCAATTTTGCAAAGAAATGCCAATAACTGAATTTGTGAAAATAACTTGGAATTAATGATGAAAAATGTTCAAATTATACTCTAAGAACTGAATAAAACTAATTTAAGCTGAAAAATACAACTTGAAATGAAAATGTATTACCTACGACACAATAAAACTAAACTACACTACTACTAAGCTAAGACTAACTCTTTCTTCTTTCCACTTGACTTTTATAGACCCTGGAGGGTTTCTTTGACTTTCCCACTCATTTTTAAGCCGTTGGATGGCCTTGAATCAATCCCAGCCTTCAAAATCCATTTTGGCGGGAAACATGGAAAGTGGGTTTGGTTTGTGCATTTATGAGGAGAGGGATTGGTTGGGCTTTGGTGAAAGTATTTATGATGTTTGGTGAGGTTGGTGAGAAGTTGGGAGGAGTGGGGAGACAGGATTATAGGTAATTAGGGGGAGGTGATAGAGGTTAGGGATGAACAGTAAAACCGTGGGTATTGTTTTGACTTGGGTTGACTGGTGGGGGTGGACTGGGCTAAGGATTGGGCCACAGGGAAAGTTATAAGGTGTGTGGGCTTTGGATTGTGTTTGGATTGGATTATTACTTTGGGTATTGATTGATGCTAAACCACCAACTTATATTGACCAAAGAATGGTCAACAAAGTCAAATAGCCTAGATCAATGCTCCAGGTAATATAAGGTATCACCGGGTCGTTATGTCCCGACGAGGTGTGAATAGCTAACAAACGGTTATGTGATCGGGTGAATCTGGACGGAAAAGGGTTTGTGAATGATTAAGCTAAGGAATGTACAAGAGAATAGCTTAAATAAGCTATATAAACAAGACTGGAAAGTTTGAAAACCCAGAAACGTTTAAAACTAAAAACGCGTACGTTCACGTTTAAATAAAACGTAAACGTACGAAATAAAAAAGTAAAAACGGAAATCTGAAAACACCCAGGGGGTGAAAATGACTTTTTTACAAACTAAAAGATAAAAGAAAATTTTTAGAAAAAGAAAATAAATTTTAACACTAATTAATTATTTAATATTAATTAATTACTAATTATTACTAAATACTAAAAAGGTGAAAATAAAATTTTTAAAATTATAAAATAACTAAAAACAACTTTTAAAATTAAAAATAAGTCTTTTTGTCTTTTTGTGAATTTTCTATTAATTAATAACTAATTAATTACTAATTAACTAATTAAACTATTTTAAATTAAGAAAAATAGAAAATGAACAGTAAAAATTATAAGAAAATTTCTAAAATTATTTTACATTATATAAAAGCTAGGAAAAATTTAAAAACTAGGTTTTACTTAATAAAAACTAATTATGCTATTTTAAACTTAATATTAATTAATAATTAATAATTAATAAAACTAAAATTAATTCTAATAAATACTAAATGGTAAAATAAAAATCTGAGAAAATTATTATAAATACTTTAATATAAGAGTAATTTAAGAAAAATATAAAATAGCTAAGTACTTAATAAAAATCTAAAATTTAAATAAAATTAAATAGAAACTATCACTTAAAAATTAAATTAACTTTTCTGGATTTTTTTCTTTGGAAACTTAACTTACACCTAAAAACAGAAACTTTTTGTGAAAACAACTTTAATAGAACTCAAAAATAAGCAAATTACAAGCTTATATGGTCAACAGTTGACTTTTGTTGACCAAGGGGTAAAATAAGCTCAAATGAGATCCAGTGGGACCCACAATGGATGATTCAAGTGTAAATAAGCTAAGTGCACTAAAATAAGCTGTAAGGAACAAGTACAAGCTTTCAATAAGCCAAATAAGCTGGTTAAGCTATACACAAACCAAACAGCCCCTCAGGAATGGGACAACATTTGGGGTGGATTCCAAGTGGGGTCCACAGGTCTTGGGGTCAAATCATGAATCAAAGGAGGAACCCTACTAGGAGGGGGGCTGTGAGGAACAAGTTTTGAGTACTGAGGACCACTGAGGTGATCAGAAACCACCACCAAAGTGGTGGTGGTAGGGTGGTGACTGCTGCAGCAGGGCAGACCTTGCCCTGCAAGTGAGTTTCAGGCCAAGTGGGGCCCAAGGTAAAATTCACAAAAATAAATGGGAACAAGGATCTTAAAGTAGAGCTGGGGGAGTTTATCTAGAAACAAGTTTCACATCTCCAATCCAAACACAAAATTCAATAAAAATCCCACAAGATTTGGAAAAATCTGAAAACACGCATATTGACTTTTTCTAACAAACTTGAATTTTGACTTTTCCCAACTTTGGATGATTAAATCTCACTGGAATGGATATATTATGCTACAATATGAAAGATTTAAGGTAGATAAACAACTTATAAATCAAAATGGATCATTTTTTGAAACCCAAAACCACAACAGTGGACTGTTACAAACCTTGGAATGGATTTTTGACTTTTTGTGGATGAAACTACTGATTTAAAGACTTAAGTGCAACTACTAAACTACAAATGACATGTTTCAACCAATATTAACCTCAGAAACCTACAAACTCAGTATGCATTTAACAAAACCAAACACTCCTTTAAACTTGATTTTCACATGAAACTTGAGCAATCTTAAATTAAAACTCAATGTATGAACTGATCTACATCTAATTAGCAATAAAAACTCTAAATAAACACAGATAAGCAAGAAATCAGTACAATGGAATTCAAACACAACTTATGCAATGGAAAATGGAAGTTCTTACAGAATGTTCAAAGCATGAGGTACTAAACCAAGAACCAAACTACCCTATACCTCCCCTGAGGTACTAAACCATAGCATTCCACAGCCACAATCTGCTTTCTTCAACTTCTTTTTTTTTTCTTTTTGATTTTTTATTTTTTTTTTCTTGAATTATTTTTATTTTTGAGTATTTTTTATTTAGGTACTTAGACTGATTTAAAGGTTTTTAAAACTTTGAGAAGCTTATACATAAGCTTTAATGAACTTAAACCAACACTAAACAACACTTTTTTATAACTATAAATGGAATTGAGATTTTTAGTAAAAATGGCTCAAACTTGAAATGGAACTTAGAAATGGAATTACTTGATTGAAATAAGTTAAAGTCACAATAAAAAGCTTAAAGGTACAATTTATGACTAAGATTACAACTTGAAATAGAAAATTACCTGAAAACGTCCTAAAAATAACTAAGCTAAACTACTCTACACTACACTACTTGCTTTTCTTCTCTCTTTTCTTTTCTTTTATAGTCCTGGAGGGTCTCTGTGTCTTTCCCACTTCAAATATGGACCCTTGGATTAGTCAAATTCATCTAGGCCGTTTAAACATGTTTGGCGGGAAAACTGAGTTTGGCAGATTGAGTGGTGTTTGGTGGGTACATTAATGAGGGGGAGGGTTATTGGTGAAAGGTTGGTGTGATATTAATGAGGAGGTGAGGGTTTGGTGAAAAGGAGGGAGCAGGGGGAGGTTTTTCAGGGAGAGTTGGGGGTGATGAACAGTAGCGAGGGGGTGAGGTGTTGACTGAGGTCAAAGCCAGGGTGGTTTTTATATTATTTTGGATTTGGGCTTGGTGGTGGGATGAGGGGTTATTGGATTAGGTAGTGGGATTGGGTTTTGGTATTTGGTTTTGGGTAAGATAAACAAAATGGTCCAATTTGGTTTTTTTGACTAATAAACAAGGACCAAACTTGCAATTTCTGAAAAGATGGGGGACCGAAAATGTAATTGTTCTAAAGTTATCACAAGGATGAAAATTGACAACTTTAATAACCCAGGGATCCAAAATGTGTTTTTTCAATATTAAATATCCCGGGGACCATTTTTGTAAAATTTCCAAACTCCGGGGACCAAAAGTGTAAATTCTCAAAACTTTTTACCCAAGTGTTATTTTTGATAACTTTTTATTTTAAAAGGACTTGGGTTGACTTTTCTTGCAAAATAAATGCACAGGGACTAGTTTTGTAATTTTATGAAAGTTGAGGGACTGGAACTGCTAATTTTGCAAACTTTATACGTTTTTTATCTGTTTTTGCTCATTTTGCATCTAAAACATATAAAACAAAATTTTGAAATATTTTCAGTATTTTGATGCATTTCTGGGTGTTTTTGTATGTTTTGCAGTTCAGATTAGACAAAAAATGATGAGTGTTTGAGCACTCATCAATCCCCCACACTAAACTATTGCTAGTCCCTAGCAATACTGTTTTGAAAACTTGATGGATTTGAATAAATCTTTACCAAAAGCCATCACTTCTGGAGTAGCCAGGTGTAAGAACTGTGGCACACCTGATAACCGTGTGATTTTGAGCAAACCACCAGCTGTCAACGGATTTGATTTGTCTTTACCAGGAGCCGTTTGCTCCTGGACTAGCCAGCTCTTGATGGAATAGTCAACATCTTGGTGAGCTGATTACCAATTATGGATTTTCCACTGCCTTTACCACAAGCCATAATCTTGCGGGCTAGCCAACTCATTCGCGTTTTAGGATATGGCGAGTTGAGGTACCATACAATTTTGGGCAAATTGCAAGCCGTAAACGGATTTGATATGTCTTTACCAAGAGCCGTTTGCACCTGGACTAGCCAATCCCTTTTGTCGGTTAGACAAGGTGGACTGATTACCACAAAAATTTTGAAGCACCAGTGAAAAATTTTTAAAATTTTTGAAATTTTGGCTAAAACGGGGGTATTATATAGTAAAATGTGATAAAAGTCGCTAGAATAGCGAATACCCCCCCACACTTAGCATGAATATTGTCCTCAATATTCAAAATCCCGGCTATTATGCCGACATTTTGAACGTAAAAGGGCAACATTACAAGCTAAGCGTGGCAACATTCAAAATCCCCGACAGCGGCACCAAAAATTTGATTGATGCTAAACCACCAACTTATATTGACCAAAGAATGGTCAACAAAGTCAAATAGCCTAGATCAATGCTCCGGGTAATATAAGGTATCACCGGGTCATTATGTCCCGACGAGGTGTGAATGGCTAACAAACGGTTATGTGATCGGGTGAATCTGGACGGAAAAGGGTTTGTGAGTGATTAAGCTAAGGAATATACAAGAGAATAGCTTAAATAAGCTATATAAACAAGACTGGAAAGTTTGAAAACCCAGAAACGTTTAAAACTAAGAACGCGTACGTTCACGTTTAAATAAAACGTAAACGTACGAAATAAAAAAGTAAAAAACGGAAATCTGAAAACACCCAGGGGTTGAAAATGACTTTTTTACAAACTAAAAGATAAAAGAAATTTTTTAGAAAAAGAAAATAAATTTTAACACTAATTAATTATTTAATGTTAATTAATTACTTATTATTACTAATTATTAATATTTAAACAACTTAAATATAATACAATATTAATTAAATATTAAAAAGGTGAAAATAAAATTTTTAAAATTATAAAATAACTAAAAACAACTTTTAAAATAAAAAATAAGTCTTTTTGTCTTTTTGTGAATTTTCTATTAATTAATAACTAATTAATTACTAATTAACTAATTAAACTATTTTAAATTAAGAAAAATAGAAAATGAACAGTAAAAATTACAAGTAAATTTCTAAAATTATTTTACATTATATAAAAGCTAGGAAAAATTTAAAAACTAGGTTTTACTTAATAAAAACTAATTATGCGATTTTAAACTTAATATTAATTAATAATTAATAAAACTAAAATTAATTCTAATAAATACTAAATGGTAAAATAAAAATCTGAGAAAATTATTATAAATACTTTAATATAAGAGTAATTTAAGAAAAATATAAAATAGCTGAGTACTTAATAAAAATCTAAAAATGAAAATAAAATTTAAATAAAATTAAATAGAAACTATCACTTAAAAATTAAATTAACTTTTCTGGATTTTTTTCTTTGGAAACTTAACTTACACCTAAAAACAGAAACTTTTTGTGAAAACAACTTTAATGGAACTCAAAAATAAGCAAATTACAAGCTTATATGGTCAACAGTTGACTTTTGTTGACCAAGGGGTAAAATAAGCTCAAATGAGATCCAGTGGGACCCACAATGGATGATTCAAGTGTAAATAAGCTAAGTGCACTAAAATAAGCTATAAGGAACAAGTACAAGCTTGGAATAAGCCAAATAAGCTGGTTAAGCTATACACAAACCAAACAGCCCCTCAGGAATGGGACAACATTTGGGGTGGATTCCAAGTGGGGTCCACAGGTCTTGGGGTCAAATCATGAATCAAAGGAGGAACCCTAATAGGAGGGGGGTTGTGAGGAACAAGTTTTGAGTACTGAGGACCACTGAGGTGATCAGAAACCACCACCAAAGTTGTGGTGGTAGGGTGGTGACTGCTGCAGCAGGGCAGACCTTGCCCTGCAAGTGAGTTTCAGGCCAAGTGGGGCCCAAGGTAAAATTCACAAAAATAAATGGGAACAAGGATCTTAAAGTAGAGCTAGGGGAGTTTATTTAGAAACAAGTTTCACATCTCCAATCCAAACACAAAATTCAATAAAAATCTCACAAGATTTGGAAAAATCTGAAAACACGCATATTGACTTTTTCTAACAAACTTGAATTTTGACTTTTCCCAACTTTGGATGATTAAATCTCACTGGAATGGATATATTATGCTACAATATGAAAGATTTAAGGTAGATAAACAACTTATAAATCAAAATGGATCATTTTTTGAAACCCAAAACCACAACAGTGGACTGTTACAAACCTTGGAATGGATTTTTGACTTTTTGTGGATGAAACTACTGATTTAAAGACTTAAGTGCAACTACTAAACTACAAATGACATGTTTCAACCAATATTAACTTCAGAAACCTACAAACTCAGTATGCATTTAACAAAACCAAACACTCCTTTAAACTTGATTTTCACATGAAACTTGAGCAATCTTAAATTAAAACTCAATGTATGAACTGATCTACATCTAATTAGCAATAACAACTCTAAATAAACACAGATAAGCAAGAAATCAGTACAATGGAATTCAAACACAACTTATGCAATGGAAAATGGAAGTTCTTACAGAATGTTCAAAGCATGAGGTACTAAACCAAGAACCAAACTACCCTATACCTCCCCTGAGGTAGTAAACCATAGCAATCCACAACCACAATCTGCTTTCTTCAACTTTTTTTTTTCTTTTTTCTTTTTTATTTTTTTTTCTTGAATTATTTTTATTTTTGAGTATTTTTGATTTAGGTACTTAGACTGATTCAGAGGTTTTTAAAACTTTGAGAGGCTTATACATAAGCTTAAATGAACTTAAACCAACACTAAACAACACTTTTTTATAACTATAAATGGAATTGAGATTTTTAGTAAAAATGGCTCAAACTTGAAATGGAACTTAGAAATGGAATTACTTGATTGAAATAAGTTAAAGTCACAATAAAAAGCTTAAAGGTACAATTTATGACTAAGATTACAACTTGAAATAGAAAATTACATGAAAACGTCCTAAAAATAACTAAGCTAAACTACTCTACACTACACTACTTGCTTTTCTTTTCTCTTTTCTTTTCTTTTATAGTCCTGGAGGGTCTCTGTGTCTTTCCCACTTCAAATATGGACCCTTGGATTAGTCAAATTCATCTAGGCCGTTTAAACACATTTGGCGGGAAAACTGAGTTTGGCAGATTGAGTGGTGTTTGGTGGGTACATTAATGAGGGGGAGGGTTATTGGTGAAAGGTTGGTGTGATATTAATGAGGAGGTGAGGGTTTGGTGAAAAAGAGGGAGCAGGGGGAGGTTTTTCAGGGAGAGTTGGGGGTGATGAACAGTAGCGAGGGGGTGAGGTGTTGACTGAGGTCAAAGCCAGGGTGGTTTTCATATTATTTTGGATTTGGGCTTGGTGGTGGGCTGAGGGGTTATTGTATCAGGTAGTGGGATTGGGTTTTGGTATTTGGTTTTGGGTAAGATAAACAAAATGGTCCAATTTGGTTTTTTTGACTAATAAACAACAAGGACCAAACTTGCAATTTCTGAAAAGATGAGGGACTGAAAATGTAAATGTTCTAAAGTTATCACAAGGATGAAAATTGACAACTTTAATAACCCAGGGATCCAAAATGTGTTTTTTCAATATTAAATATCCCGGGGTCCATTTTTGTAAAATTTCCAAACTCCGGGGACCAAAAGTGTAAATTCTCAAAACTTTTTACCCAAGTGTTATTTTTGATAACTTTTTATTTTAAAAGGACTTGGGTTGACTTTTCTTGCAAAATAAATGCACAGGGACTAGTTTTGTAATTTTATGAAAGTTGGGGGACTGAAACTGCCAATTTTGCAAACTTTATACGTTTTTCATATGTTTTTGCTCATTTTGCATCTAAAGCATATAAAACACAATTTTGAAATATTTTCAGTATTTTGATGCATTTCTGAGTGTTTTTGTATGTTTTGCAGTTCAGATTTGACCAAAAATGATGAGTGTTTGAGCACTCATCAAATATCTAAATTATGAAAGTGATTCTAATGAAGATGGAAAAGATGACCTAGATTATGTGACAAATGATGAAGTCACGTAATAGGGTGTGACTTTGAGTCTAGCTACAAGACTCGTAAATAAAGAAAAGTGCTTCTTGGGAGCAACCCAAGCTTTCTTTTTCATGTTTGTTTGTTTATTTGATTGTATTTGTTTCCGTATGTATACTTTTCCTTATTGTTTATTGTTTATGTCTTAAATTAAATTGTGAAAATGCTTTATTTTGTTTTTAACATCATCTTAATTAAATATAAAAGTATTTTACAAAAAAGATAAGTGTAAGGGAATATCATATTTGTTTCTAAGAATGGATTGCACATGAACAATAACAACTAGAAATTAGTATACATATTAGTATTTGTTTGAGTCAAATGCTTGTATCGAGTCACAATGAATGTTTTACAGGATTCCAGGTATTAAAACATGGATTTTTCCAGAACAAAATATAAAAAAATTATGTCAGGTCATTTCTGATAGCGTCAAGGGTTAAAACCTAACGACGTCATGTATTATTTTCTGAAAAATTTTCCAGGTTTTGTTTTTCTAACGGAATTGTAAAGTCTCGTAAAGTCTAAAATTTTTAAACTCCAATAATCTACAAACATTTATTTTGCAAACACTATATCTTTACTTGTTTTCTAGGATTTACTTTTTTATAGAGTTTACTGCCGATTTTACATGAGGTTTCTTGTTTGTTTTCTTAGTTGTTTAACGGGTTATATTGGACAAGAAGATGATTATATTTAAGGAGTGAAGCTTTGCATTGTTCATCCCTTGGAGGAGGATTTAACCATGTTACCATGTCGTCCATACTGAGCAAATCAGGGGAGTATTAGTTTCTTTCCTTTCATTTATCTTTGCTTTTACATCTTTTATTTGGAACACTTGGGACAATGTTCGACTTAAATGTAAAGGCGTAAATTGGGATACCTTAGAAACTACAACTTCACTTGATTTTTGTTTTGTTTAATAGTAGATGTGTAATAAAACTAGGAGGAATACTTGTTAGGGTAATTTTGACACCAAATTTAAATTTTTTTTGCAACATATAGGAGTAAAACTTTAGTCTTAATAAGCGGCTCATGGATAGGAATTATATGACTAACACAAAAACCGTACCACTAAAAAATTTTCACCCCAAATGTGTGAGGATCGCCTTTAGATTATTAGGAAAAAGCATTCATCGTTAGTGCTTATGAGTGTACTGGTAGTATTTAGATTCTAGAACTTGCGATAGTGATGCATCCCGGGACCGCTAGTGAGACTACATTCGTGTTGTCAGGATTTCCTATATGATAAGAGGCATTAAGATAACCCTTGTTTTAAACCTGTATTATAATTACATTGACTTCATTGGTCAAGTAATTTTCCCACACCTTTACAATGTACTCATTTTTAGTACACGATACCCCTAGTACAACCCTCAGAGCCTATCTTTTTCGTTTCTAACTTTAAGCATCTTACTTAAAGGAAGAATTTTTTTACAATCTACCCTCAAATGTACACCCAAATCGCCTTAGCCTTCCTTGTATGCACTCATCTTTAGTGCATTATTGTTACATGTTTAAACTGTAGAGATTCCTACGGCCCAGCATCTCACTAAGTCCAACATATAAGCCCAACTGAGGTTCCATTCTAAAACCAATTGGTGATAGAAGGAGTAGCCCACCATGCTTATATGTTAACATTGAGATTATAGTTCTACCGATGTGGGATTGGGTTTGATGTTAACATTGAGATTATTGTTCTACTGATGTGGGGTTGGGTTTGTACACCCAACATAAACTCTTAATTAGTTGTCTAATTGATTACATGATTGCTAAGTCGAGTCATATCTTGTACATATCATTTTGGGATGATTTGGAATCATGGGTATAGTACTAGTGTTATGGAGTAATGGGGATGAACGTCATTTATTACCCCCTTTTATGCGTTAATATTTTAAAGTACTCCAACTGCTTCGATTTTCTTAATTCGGGTCTTTATTTTTAGTTATGTAAAAGTTCAAGTGTAGGGAGGAAACGAGCTCCCTACAATGTATTATTTTGGATGGTAGGGCAAGAGTGTATAGAAAAAATCGAAAAAATGAAAAAAAGAAGTGAAAAAAGAAAAGTAGAAAAAACATATGGACTACCATCCCGTTTCTTTTGTTTATGTTATTATAATGTCTTGAAAAATACCAAAAAGAGTCGTAGATAGTTTAAGTTGAGTCGAGTCTTGGCTTAGCAACGCCTCATTGTACATGTAATTGACCAAGACAATTGACTTGCCACCAGTAAATTATCCCTTATCCAACAAACCGTGTTTTGCATACCCTTACACCTAACGTTATAACCCTTAAAAAAACCTCTTTGATAGTTTATCCTAGGTGCTTACGCCAAAGTAGTGGAGGTTTTGTTCCTTTCCCAAGCCTATGGTAATCTATTTGCTATGACAGGTAGTGAGAGATATTGATGGACCTTGGACACACACCTTGTGTCAAATAGATACCTTGATATTATACCTTGTAGCACGCGGAATTTACCACAAGATACTTAGAAGATGTGTTTGTATGATTTGTATAGAGTGCATGAAAGTAAAATAGAATGAACAAAGTCTTTTAACAAACGGTTAGCTTCGATATTATTAAGGATAATAATACGAGTGATCTTTGTATCACTAGGGTTACAACCTTGAAGCTTTTGCTACGTGTACATAAACCTAAACCTAGGACCTCCTTTTATAGTAAACAAGGAGCCCTATACAAGATGAGTATTATGCAAAATAAATAAGATATTCACTAAATCTTTTCTATACATATCAACTACCCATTTACAAAACAAACAGACTAAGCAGTGGTAATATATTGTACTAGCAGTGGTAATGTGTTTCCACTGTTAGTACAATTCTTCAGCAGTTGTCTTTGCTTAGCCTATCAGTGGTAATGTGTTTCCACTGATGATTTATTTCCCAACAATCCTCCTCTAAACTTATGATTTCTGTGTAAATCAATAAGTTTCTAAGTTGATGGGGGATTCTTCCAAACACTTATCACTTCCTTAGAGCAGCAGATTCCCTTCTACACTGATTGTAGATTCTTTGAACAAGATCATCTATCACTTCTGTTCTTTCTGAACATCTGATCCTTGCAGAAAGCATCACATCCAAAACTCCAGCTCTCAGTGGATATTCTCTTTCAGCTAGAATCTATTCCTTCTTTTGTTGAAACATGATGAATGTTGCAGGAATCATAAAATTTCCACAATGTATTCAAATCAAAAGCTTAAAACTTCCAAAACCTATCATTTGGGCCAGGTTCATACAATCTCTGAAATTGAACCCAAAGTTCTTTCTCCTTTTCATGTTGAAGTTTTCCAGCTTTGTGCCTATCATTCACCATTTTCCTTAACAAATCTAGATCACCTCTGTCACAAGCTCTAATAAGATCTTCAAATAGAATGGATGAAAATGTTTCACCACCTAATCTTGTAACCTTCCATGTTGCAGCAAAATCATCTGTGTAGACTTCCCAATCAACAATTGGTCTTCTGATTTGTAAAGGTTCAACATAGAAATCTTCTTCTTCAAGAATTACCATACCAATTAGCTGTTCATCATTCAAATTTTCTTCAACCTTTGATTTCTTGGCTTCTTTAGACTCAATACTCTCTCCTGATCTTTTGTATCTCTTAGCTTCTACTTCTGAATGCATATGAAGAAAATCTTTATCTCTTCTGTATTCTTGATAATACAATCTTTGAATTTCTTCATAAGGTTTTCCTTTGAGCAGATACATCTTCCATCCTCCTACATGACAAAAGTACTTTTTCATTCCATGATTAACTTGAGCCTGAGATGGTTATCTTGCCTTTTTCTGAGTCTTCTTAACTGTATCCACCATTGAGTCAAAAGCTTGATTATTCTTCATATTGATAAAATTAGCTAGTTGGGCTTATCTTTGTTCAGCTGTTAAGCTTTCATCAGTAATAAGCTCAATAGATTTCTTTTTGATGATTGGATCTGTTTCAATCATGTGCTCAATCTCTACATCAGTCAATGGATAAGCACCTTCTTCTATGTTTGGAATGGGAACAATATCTTCTTTATGTTCTGTCTCTTTTTGAATTCTGTGTTGATCCATGAATCTTGCAACATCCTCTTCTTCATACTTTCTTGCCAATTCATGATCCATATCAATCTGATCTTGAGTTCTTGGTTTAACTTTTCTTGGTTGCTCAGTTGATTCTTCAAAAACTTGAACTTTCCCTTTTGCTTGCCTTCTTCTTTCAAATTCAGTATCAGCAGTATCCACTGTTTCTTCCTCTTCTTGTTCAAAATCCAACCCCCCCCCTCTTAAATGTAGCATCTGTTTTCCTCCCCTGTTTAGGAGAATCACCCATATCATCATCTGATGCTTCATAATCGTCATCATGAGTAGAAGATGGAGAAGATAAGATAAGATGGGTAGCCCTTTTCTGCTTTATCTAGTTGATCTCTTCTTGCATAGTTTGTAACTAACCCTGAAGCTTGGAGAGATCATGTTGATATTGTATCTTTGTTTGCTTGAGCTCATCTTCTAAAGTTTGAACCTTTTCCTCTAATTTGGTACATCTGTCAATCAATTCATGTATGTTTCCACTGTCCTCAGCACTTCCAGCTGTGTTACCTGCTGAGAGAGGTGCATCATGGAACGTTGGCCCAATTTCTTCCCTAGTTGGACTAGGAAGTACTCCTAAACCACCACTGCTTGTACCTACACCAAAAGGTGAAGACACATGTAGTGTTGTGATGTGGGGAGTAGGCTGTTTTTTCCTCCTCACATATGTGTGAGTAACTGGTGGAGTATAAGATGTAGATAGAACAGTAAGTGTGGGTGTGTGTTGGGGTGCAACTGGGATTGCTACACCTTCACCCCTTACTTGTGCAATGACAGCAAACATTTGAGGAAAAAGAGCATGAACTACCCCATTATAACCTTCACTTGCCTTATTCATGTTTTGAAAAACTTTTGGTTTAAGGCAAGGAGTTTTGTAAATCCAGTTATGAGGTAGCAACTCATATTCATTTAAAACCATTTGAATGAACCTTGGGTACATCAAAAATTTGTAGTTACTTGTTACGTTGCTAACCATATTATTGAACAAAAACTTTGAAAAATTAAAAGTCCTGTTTGTAGCTAAACACACCAAAGGATAAGCAATGGTTGTCCTAAACTGTTCATAAGATTTTTTCTTAGGACTTAAGCAATGTAACAAAGTATGTATTAAAAATCTCCATTGGGGAGAGAAACATCCCTTTTTAAAAGTTAGTTTTCCATTGGATGTATCGTACCCCATATCAGAGATGTTTTGAGAATTTCTGAATTAGGTAATGTAATGAAACCATTTTGATCATCTAATTGAAGTAGCCTTCTCAAAGATGATTCAGTAACATTAACAGTTACCCCATCCACTGTTGCACTTAAAGCATCAACTGTGGAATTCGTGTTTCCATCTTCAATAGTTGTGACAGTTGCAGTCTGCTAAAACCTTTTGATTTGAGAACATAGATTGTGGGGTTTAAGATTAAAGCATACCTTATGTGAGTAGCATTGAGGAAATCCACAAACTCATGAAAAATAGGACCATCCTTGACCTCTGTTTTCTCCAAGTAAGCAACCTGGTTGTGTTCATTGACAAAAGCAAGTGAAGCCATGTAATTGAGTGAAAAATATGATTGTTTGAACTTGACAAATAGAGTGCAACAAGCCGTATGAGATGAGAATGATATATTATTAAGGTTTGAGTAAAATACGCAAGAGAGAATATCGTAGAATTTTGTTATCTTTGGAAAAGAATAACATAAACAAATAGAAGATAATTCTCTTAAGTAAATCCCTAAAAATATGGTTAATAAATTTTACTCAACGGCTAGTTGAAAAATATTTTCACTGACACAATAGTTGCAACGGCTAGTTCAACAGTGGTAAAATTTACACTGTCAGTGGTAACTGTGAACTAGCAGTGGTAAAAATTATAAAAGCAGTGGAAAAAATATGTTTGATAAAAAACTGCTTTTATCATAGTTTTTAGCAAACTACCAGCTATCAATGGATTTGATGTGTCTTTACCATGAGCCGTTTGCTATGGACTAGCCAACTCTTGATCATAATGAATATGGTGAGTTGATAACCATATAGTTTTTGGTAAAGTATCAACCATAA
The DNA here is from genome assembly GCA_030686995.1 of Artemisia argyi. Classification (NCBI taxonomy): domain Eukaryota; kingdom Viridiplantae; phylum Streptophyta; class Magnoliopsida; order Asterales; family Asteraceae; genus Artemisia; species Artemisia argyi. The sequence goes on from CM060677.1 coordinate 104,691,226, forward strand.
ACGGAGTTGATGAGTCTTTAGCAGAAGCCATTTGCTCTGGACTAGTTGATTCTTATGTGTATTAGACATGGTGAATAAATTACCATTTGTTGTGTGTCTTTGAGACACACCTCCATTAGCACAACTTATAACACAATATTGCATACCAACCTGCAAGTGTTAGTCCAAAACCAAACATAGGCAAACCAAATTTTAAGAATAAATATCCAAAAATAACTGTTTCTAAAAATATATTTGGTATAGTCAACCCTTTAAAGAAAAATATCTTGTAAACTTAATTTTACCAACCAACCAGAGAGTTAATAGCAATTAATCTTTTGGGTAGAAACCTAGGGTTGACTTGGCCTATATAAACACTTCGACTCATAACATCCAACCACAAACAACTTTCAAAACCCTTAAGTAACATCAAATAATCACCAAAATCAATATCAGAATGAGCTCCAACCCTGATATCATAGAAATCAGTTCTGACTCTGATGATTCAACATCTTCTGGGTGGTCCAACTACTTTCCACCATGTGCATCAACATCATCCATCAAGAAACCTAAAAGAAAGATGAGAACACCAAGTCCTTCCAGCTCTTCTGATGATGATGAACCATACACACTTTCAAAAGAATTGCCAAGAGCTTTGACACAAGCTTTGGAAACAACTATCCTATCAATGAAGAGAATACCAATTCCTGAGAAGCATGTTCCTCCAACAAAGCCTGCAAAACAAGTGCTTGGTCTTCACTGCCCAAGAAAGTGGAATGGAATGCAAGAACAACCCAGACGTGTTCAAAAAACCATGCCTAGCTACAAAGGAAAGGGCAAAGAAGCTATGGAGTGATAGGTTTAGGGGTTTGATATGTGGTCTTTTGTTATCCTTCTTGTAATGCAACACTCTTTGTAATGAACATTATGAATGAAAATTTCTTTCCACTGTTCATCACTTTTTCCACTGTTTGAGTGTTTATCATTGAATCGCGGCAAAAAGCTTAGTGGACAACAAATATACAGCAATATATAAAAATAGCAATACAAAAATCCTCCCCACAACACAAAAATTGTTTAGACATCAAGTTTTAAGGGTTAAGCATCCCAATACCTGTTACCAAGTACTGAAACCTTCCCACATCTAGACCTTTTGTTAATATATCAGCATAGTTGTCATCCGTATGTATTTTGACAACCTGAATTAGCTTTTCCTCATAACAATCTCTTATAAAGTGATGTCTAATTTCAATATGTTTAGTTTTAGTGTGTTGCACATGATTTTTAATTATGCAAATGGTACCGCTGTTGTCAATAAAGATAATGGTGTTCATGAAATTGTACGCATAATCCAATAGTTGGTTTTGAAGCCATAAGACCTGAGCACAACAGCTTGCAACAGTTACATACTCTGCTTTATTTGTTAAAGTTGCCACCATAGTCTGTTTCTTGCATTGCCATGACACCAATCTACATCTAAGGAATTGACATCCTCCTGTGGTTGACCTTCTATCCAAACTTGCACCAGCATAGTCACTATCTCAGTAGGTGACCAATTCCATAGGAGATTCTCTTGGATACCACAATCCTAGATTAGGATATGTCTTTAAATATCTGAAAATCTTCTCCACTACAGTCAAGTGTAATGTTTTAGGAGTGACTTAAAACCTTGTACAAGCACATACATCAAACATAATGTCTGGTCTTGATGAAGTAAGATACATCAAAGAGACAATCCTTGATCTATAAGTGTGAACATCCACTGCTTCTCCATTATCATCCTTCAAGAGTAAGTGAGTAGTCTTATCAGCAAGAGTGCTTGAAGGCTTTGCATCAGTAAAATGGAACTTTCTTACTATCTCAGTCACATATTTGTCTTGAATGATAAAGATGCCATCTTTTCTTTGATGTACTTGAAGTCCCGAAAAGAAAGTAAGTTCCTCCATAGAACTCATTTGAAACTCATCCTTCATCAACTTCTCAAATTCTTTGTACATCTCTAGCTTTGTGGATCCAAAAATGATATCATCAACATAAACTTGTACTAGTAGAATATCACCTTCGTCTTTCTTGATGAACAAAGTTTGATCACTTTTCCCTCTATGAAACCCATTATTCAGTAGGTAGGCAGCTAGGGTTTCATACCACTTCCTGGGAGCTTGATGTAATTCATAAAGAGCCTTGACCATTTTATAAACTTTATTGGGATGTTCAGGGTCTTCAAATCCTGGAGGTTGTGAAACATAGACCTCCTCATCAATCTTCCCATAGAGAAAAGCACTCTTGACATCCATTTGATAAACTGTAAAACCCATAAAAGATGCATAGGCTAGAAACAATCTAATAGCCTTAATCCTTGCAACAGGAGCAAAAACTTCTTCATAGTCAATACCCTCTTCCAGAGTGTATCCTTGAGCAACTAGCCTAGCTTTGTTCTTGACAACTATGCGTCTTTCATCTTTCTTGTTCTTGAAGACCCACTTTGTACCAATAACCTTCATCCCATCCGGCAAATTACAAAGAACCCAAACCTTTTGAAGCTTGAATTGTAACAATTCCTCTTGCATTGCTTCTACCCAACTTGATTCTTCTAATGCCTTATGAATATTTTTAGGTTCCACTTGTGATAGAAAACAGAAAAACAGGCACTCGTTCTTGTCTGTATGCTTCTTGGACTCATAAACTTCACTAATAAATCCATGATCATCAGTCATCTTTATTTGTTTTCTGGTTTCCACTCCTGATTGTAGATCACCAATCACATTGTCAAGTGGATACGCCTTGTGAATAGCAGCTTGAGGAGTTTGTGAAACATCATATGTAGAAGGCATATTTGTGATTTCCACATCATTAATGAGAGTTTCCTGAGCATCAGAAGTAGAGTTTTCCACATTTGGTTTAATAGTAGAAACTTCTGGTATAGCAGTGGAAATTGTATGACCATTGCTTTTAGGAATATCTTTATTCTGAGCATCCAAATTCACAACATCTGCATCACCTTCCTTTTCAGTGTCTTTTGAAGGTTGTGGATCTTCATTCTTTGAAGCATGACCATTATCTACAAAGTCCCAAAGTGGCATCACAATTTGATCCTTATCATCCTTAGAATATTTGCTAGGTTCAACTTCATCAATAAACTCTTCTGAACCTTCAAAGTCATTATTCCTTGTACCTGGAGCAATAGGTAGATAGTTCATAGTGTTTGATAATGTTTCAAGATCAAATAGCCATTCTGGACCTGCACCTGCAGTGTTAGGTTTATTTTCAAGGAACTCTACATGCAGATTCTCTTCAATCTTCTTTGTTCTTAGATTGTATACTCTGAATGCTTTACTAACCATATAGTATCCAACAAAGAAGCCTTCATCTGACTTTTCTTCAAATTTACCCTGATGATCAATGGTATTGAGAATTGTAACGTGACATCCAAATGGTCTCATGAAATCCAAGATAGGGGGGTCTACCTCTGAATAACTCATAGGGTGTCATGTTCTTTGTCTTCACCACCAAAACCTTGTTTTGAATATAACAAGCAGTGTTCACTGCTTAAGCCCAAAATGTCACTGGTAACTTGGAATCAACTAACATGGTACTAGCAGCTTCAATCAGTGTTCTGTTTCTTCTTTCAGCTACACCATTTTGCTGAGGGGTTCTTGCAACACTAAATTCTCTCTTAATACCCTTGTCTCTACAAAAATCATCCATAACTCTGTTCTTGAACTCTGTCCCATTGTCACACCTGATAATCTTGATCTTCTTGTCAACTTGGTTTTCTATTTCTGTAATGAAAGTTTTAAGAATGCCAGTTGTTTCATCCTTGGTTCTTAGGAAGAAAACCCATGTAAACCTACTAAAATCATCAGTTACAACAAGACAATACTTCTTCAAATTTATGCTGCTCATAGATGTAGGACCAAATAAGTCCATATGCAACATATAGAGAGGGTGAGCAATAGAGTTATAGGCCTTGGTCTTGCAAGATGCTCTATGTTGCTTTCCTTTGAGACAGGCAAAACAGGTTTGGTCATTCTCAAATCTCTTCTCTGGTAACCCTCTGACTAAACCATCTTTCACAATCTTGTTGATGGTCTTAAAGTTAACATGACCAAGTCTTCTGTGCCATAACATGGATTCATCCAAAGTGGCTTTTGCAAGCAAGCAAGTAACATTATCTTTAGCCACAAAATTCTTCATGTCAATGCTGTATAGATTGCCTTTTCTAGGAATTTTAAGTAGTACCTCACTTTCATCAGGTAACTTATAATCCTTAGATAAGACAAAGCATTCATCTTCTGAGAAAAGAACTTTGTGTTTCTTGTCACACATCTGTGACACACTGAAGAGATTATATTTGAGTTCTTTCACATAGTACACATTCTCAAATCCAAGTTTCCATCCTTGATAGTGCCTTTGCCAGAAACTTTACCACCAATTCCTCCACCAAAGCTGAAAAATTGTCCATCATAAGGTTTGAAATCTGAAAGATAGGACTTATTGCCAATCATGTGCCTAGAACATCCACTGTCTAAATATCCTTGATCTTCTTTAATCTTTGAATGTCACTGCACATTAAATAAAGTAATTAGTTTCTTTGGAGACCCAAGCCACAATTGACTTGGATCTGCCTCGTGTATCAATATAATTATATCTATCAAAGGTCATTGATACACCATTCGGATTGTTTGAGGTGTTTGAGGTGTTGATTCCTTTAGGTTTCCATTCCCAACATGCTGAGGCCTTCACAGCATTTCACACACTCTTCCTTTTATTGTTTACTAAAGCACCAGTGGAAACTTTTGGTTTAGCAGTGGCAACTGCTTGCTTAGCCGTGGCAACAGCTGGTTTTGAAACTCTTGTTTTTGGTTCCCACTTGTGATCATAGAAAACCTTCTTGTCATAAAAGGTCTTGTTACCTGTTTGTGCAGATTTAACAAAAGATGTACTAGGTCTTGAAATTTTAACAGGTGACTTAGGGTAAGTATTGTTCACTATTCTAGCAAATGTAAGAGGTTTGATGCCAGATTTTATTTGAACAGCCGTGGGAATCATATTACTTAGTGGATTTGAATGAGTATATTTTTGAAATTTGTTTTCATTCACCCTTGTGTTCCCAAAAACTTCCCTTCTTCCCTTGTGATAGTTTCAGTAAGCATGAAAATGATCAAAACTACCACAGATGTGACATGCTTTATTGTTAAACTCAAAATCACTACCAAACTGTTGAGATTTAAGATTATTCCAGTTCCTCTTGTTTCCCCTAGGAGCTGGTGACCTATTTCTATACATCTCAGCATATTTAATTGTGGGCCTAGTATGATTAGCTTGTTTCCTAGGCTCTTCTTTTTCAACTTTAACAACTTCAGGAACACTTGTTTCAACTTCAACTTTAACAGTTTCAGGAACACTTGTTTTAACTTCAACTTTCACACAGTCATCCATAAGAGATGAATCACTAGCACTTTCAAATGCATCAGTCTCAACCTTAACCTTTTCGTCAACAACTTCTTTCACAAATTTAGGGCCATAAGTCCTAATTGGTTCTTGAAACTATTCTAACCCTGTATGTGCTAAGTCTATACCAGGAGGTGATGGAACCCCTCTTAGAGTGGTGGAACAGACTTGTATCCTACACCTGATTTGACTTTATTGACTACTTGTGCCTCCCAAATTTTGTCAATGCACTTAGACTGATGATCTAAAGTATTACATGTTATCTGAATATTTTCATTTGCCTTTTTAACCTTCTCCAATTCTTCTCTAAGTGCCTCATTCACAGCAATCTTATAATCTAAGTCTCTTCTTAATACAACAATATCATCATTAAACTTAGACTCATTTGCTCTATAGTGCTCTATTTGTGCTTCTAAAACAGCAAGACCACTTTTATGGTTAGCTAAATTATAACTAGTTTGATTTAGCTCTAACCTATGTTCATTAGATTGCTCTTTAAGTTTTTCATATTCTTTTAAAGCTTTACATGATTTAGAACAACCATTATTAGAGTGTACCTCAGAATCAGAGAAAGCCATAAGAGCAAGTTCAGTTGCTATCATTGCAGATTCTTGAGATGCTTCTTCTTCATCAGCCATGTAGCTCTAGTCATAGCTCACACCATCAATGGCCAATAGCACCTTTGGTTCTTCAATTGTAGGCTCCTTCTTCTTATCTTGCTTGTACCAAGTTGATCTATTATCTGGCTTCTTTGGTTTCCTGCATTCCCTAGAAAAGTGTCCCATCTTGTGATAGTTGTAACACCCCACCTTTTTCTTGTCAAAGCCTGCAGTTTCATTACCATTAATAATGATCTTCCTCCCTGTCCTTTTCCAGAATTTCTTTGCCTTCAAACTCAATAATGCAACTTGCCACTTTATATCCATCTCTTCCATGTCATCATCATTAATTTGATCCAAATCTTCATGTATTAGAATTGAACCATTGACTTGACTTGAGAGATAAGCATAAAAAGTAGAATCTCCAAGACCAGCAATCTGCTTTTTAGAACAAGCAGTGGAAACACTTACACTGCCAGTGGAAACAGCAATGTGAGCAGCATCCTCATCATCATCACTTTCATCATCAGAACTATCATTTACAGATGATGAGATAAGAGCTAAATTCCCTGAGCTTGTACTTAGCTTCCCAACCTTCTTCAGTCTTTGTTCAATAACTTTAAAGTTATTTTAAAGATCATTGAGCTTCATGGTTTCTAGTTCAGGCTTGTCTTCCCAAACAACAACATTAGTATGAAACTTAGAAGATAAACTTCTTAAAAATTTCAAGTTGAGGTCTTCCCTTTCTACCTCAATTCCAAACACAGTGAGTTGTGTTACTATCTTCTGAAGTCTAGTGAAAATGCTATCAATTGATTCATTACTTGTTGAAGAGAAATTTTCATAGGTTTGTTTCAACAAGGTCTTCTGAGTTTTCTTGGTAGCATCATTGCCACCAAAAATATTACAAATCTCTTCAAACAAGGTCTTAGCAGTCTTGTACTTGCTGAAGGCTAAGATTTCATCCCTAGGAAGGGTCATTAGCAATAAACTTCTTGCCTTCAGGTCATTCTTCTTTTGGAGTCGTTCTTCACTTGTAACTGGTCATGTATTTAACTACTGTACAACCTTGCCATCAATAGTCTTTGAGGAAGTGCCTAGTTTAAAGGGATCACCATACATAATGATTTCCCATAGTGCGTAGTCTTGCACCAAAAAGAACTGTTCAATCATTATCCTCCACATCTCATAGTCATTCAATTTAAGGTTAGGAAGCTTAGCAGCTATGTTGGACTGATTGTTCTCCATCTCCATTGGATCTTGTAAGAGTGAGTAAACTTCGGATCTTCTAAATCAAAGTATCAAAGCCTGGCTCTGATACAACTTGATGCACCTTGGACACACACCTTGTGTCAAATAGATACCTTGATATTATACCTTGTAGCACGCGAAATTTACCACAAGATACTTAGAAGATGTGTTTGTATGATTTGTATAGAGTGTATGAAAGTAAAATAGAATGAACAAAGTGTTTTAACAAACGGTTAGCTTCAATATTATTAATGATAATAATACGAGTGATCTTTGTATCACTAGGGTTACAACCTTCAAGCTTTTGCTAATCAATACGTGTACGTAAACCTAAACCTAGGACCTCCTTTTATAGTACACAAGGAGTCCTGTACAAGAAAAGTATTATGCAAAATAAATAAGATATTCACTAAATGTTTTCTATACTTATCAACTACCCATTTACAAAACACACAGACTAAGCAGTGGTAATATATTGTACTAGCAGTGGTAATGCGTTTCCACTGTTAGTACAATTCTTCAGCAGTTGTCTTTACTTAGCCTATCAATGGTAATGTGTTTCCACTAATGATTTATTTCCCAACAGATATTTTTCAATTTCCATTTGTGATATATAAATTTATAACACCCGAGAGATGAGAGTATCCAAACACTATATGTGAGGTGCTAGTATATAATTTTCGTGCTTGTTTTGACTAAGGTAGAATGGTCATTTTTTGTAATTACTTTTATATTAATGTTAAATGACCCCTAACTTGTATTTTGTTTAGTATAAAAGCTCAATTGCTTAAGGACAAACAAATTCCAAGTGTAAGGGTATTTGATAAGGATTTATTTCACACGCTTTTAGGGGGTCATTTAAGCCCTAAATGTAACAATTCGCAATTTCAGGTTAATTACTATTCCCGGAAAATTCACTATTCACTTTTACTATTCATTTTACTATTCATTTTCCCGAAACTTTCCCGAAAGTTGATTTTTATTTGATATTCTCGAGTGATAAATCATTTCCATGGCAAATTAAATGTTTGACATCCGTCAGATCATTTTCGTGAAAGTTATTAAGGAATTACATGGAATTATACGTTTTAGGGTAAAACGTCATTCAGAAATTCTACGTACAACGAAACTCAACCGCGTTAAGTGACCTCGCATCAGAAAAATGTTTAACACACTCATGATTTATTTTAGAATTAATCGTGACTGAGAAAAACATGACCAAAGACTTCCCGGCAGGTCACCCAAGCCTGTACTACTCTCGCATGAGCACGCTTAACCGTATGGGCGATTAACCGTTAGACCACAAAACGCGTTTCTAAGACGATTTGAGTTTTCAACTTATTAGAAAAAGTCAACATATTTTTCCCTCCTCCATTGACCAAAAATCATCCCTTGATGTTATAAGTCATCCCTTGATTTTTAGGCTTACGGTTTGATGTCTAAAAGACATATAATACCAACCGACACTAGACTGAGCCCAGTCTAGACATTATAAGTCATTTTAAATCATTTTTATCACATTAGAAAAGTAACATTTTACTTTTCTCAATTTTACGCAATATTCGTACGTTTTACGTATTACGCGTTTTAGACCCGTGCTTCCAGTTTTTAGCAGGGTTTTAGCACCCGATAGAACCTACCACTCATTTTATATTTTATTATGGAGTATAATGACATGTTTAATCATTCCTCCAAGTTTCGTATTTTTACGACACCCGGTTTTACGTTTTGAGGCTTAATCATTTACGATTGGCATTTCCCGGAGTCAAAACTCATCCAATACTTGGATAATATCATCCAAGACCAACTCATCCCTTCCTATCCACTCCAAACCGCCCTAGGAGGGGGGAGTCACACCCATGTGGCTTCATCTCATGAATTTACCCCTAGATCATCACTAAATTACAACTTGGTCACCAAGTTGTGGTAATTTCCTAGTTGTTTCCTAACCTCCTCATTTGGACTATAAATACTCCCTCCCCCCCCCTTGTGTTGTTGCCGTGGATATCCAACACCAAAACCACACCATCCTTTGCTCATTTCCTTCTAGTTTCATGCATGATTCAAGTGCAAGTTCAAGGTTGAAACCCTAGTTAGATTATCATTCACCAAAACTCTTCCATAACCTCATATACTTGGTGATTTCTCTTGAGTTTTAATCCACTCAAGTCACCTCAATCTTCATCATCCATCTTTCAAGATTACAAGAGTAGAAAGATTGCATGAAGTGAAGTGGGTTGAAGCAAGTCTATCAAAGTCCTATCCTTACATGTTAACTTCCTTTCATCTTTGAAAGCCAAAAGTTGTAAGCCAAACCCTAACATGCTTCTTGTTGAATAATCATGTTCATGTTATTTACATATTATTCATGCTATATTATGTCTTGTATTCATGTCCATGATGTATAAAAGTGAGTAAAACATGTATTGATACATATATGTAACTTATGTTATTCAAACAAGTAAACTAGTGACTTTCTTGGAAAACCACGACCAAAATGGTAAAAATATGATGTTGGATCATTACATATTACAGTATAGGACTTAACAAGGAAACCATAGCAATTTGAACCACCTAAAACGAGTATACGAGTCAAAAGTTACGCCCATTTGAAGTTACCAAAACTTTGCGGCAAACTGCCAAATACCATTCTGATCAAATTTGGGTTTTGAAAGTCACCCTTCTGGTCCGATTCATCAAAAAGTTAAAACATGAAAGTTGTCCGGAACGCCGTTTTCGTTCAGGAACAAAGAAGCTCGAGAGCTAAAAACGCTTTCCGAGTGATAAAATTCTTCAAATTCTAAACAGCCCATTTTTAGGCGAAAGTCACTAGATTATGGTTATACTTTAAATGGAACAAGAGGTCTTATGACCTATAATCAAGACCACAACCATGGCTAGAGCCAAGGTTGAGTCTCATGACCTTGGAACAAGGACCAAAGGTCATGGCTAGGCCATGACGAAATAACCATACCAACTTACATAGGCGTAAACATGAAACAATGAATTAGGCGATAACTTGAACAAGCAATTTGGATCTACTTCACTTAAAAGGGAATCATGAGATTTTACCAAGAGAAAATGGTCATTCAAGACTTATGAAACTACCCCTAATAACAATCTTCATGTACAAATAAACTTTCCTAAGTTTATACAAATATCGAACATGTAACTTTCGGATCAAAACTTATATCTATATATTTCATCAACTACTACAATAGTAGGGAGCCTCATGTGAGGAGTTCATTATGTAAGCCGTCGAGATGAGTTGTGGATTTACAAGTTAAAGTGTCCTGGCTCCTCGAACGCTTACTAACATGGCTTCTGAATTATGTCGGCCCGAACGGTAGTAAACGATATACAAAACATACATGTTTCATGAAACATTACTTTCAAAGACTTACAATATACATCATACCACATCATGGACTAAATGCAAGATATATATATAGGCACTACTTCATATTCTTTACTCCAATCCTAAGTCGCGACATTCTATTATAGGTTGCTCATAGAACCTTCACGATTCAACCGTTACATTCATTACTTGCTATCTTACTTAAGGTGAGTTCATAGCCCGACTTTCGATTACTTAATTGTTTTACAAACCCTTGGGGGGAATACATGCTATTTTTAACCGAGCACAATGTTTTTAAATTGTATGCTTGCCTGATTGTTTTATTATCACTAAGTACCAGCCTTGCTAAACCGAGATCCTTTATTATGAACCATTTAATCACTAGCAATAGTGAGCGCGAATATTGTGAATAGGCCTATTGGGATTGACGAATCCTATTTGTTATGACTAAGTTCATACAAATGCATTAATATTTGAGATTTAGGTATGTTAGCAAAGTACCTACCGGGATAAATATGCCGATCGATATTGGTACACGTTAACGTTATGGTGTCATAAGCTTAGTGTATAATACATTTTATGGGCGTATAATAACGTAGCCTGCCTGTTTTGTTTTCCAAACATTGGTGTGAGTCCATAGCTCACACTACCAACATATTGTGTTCAAACGATTAAACAAACTCTATGAATATCACTCAACCTTTGTGTTGACCTCTCAAGCATGTATTTCAGGTTCATGACGATCAAGGATGGCACGGAAGGACACGGATACTCAAGAGGGCTATAAATTTTATTATCATTCAAAAACTCACTTAATGTGATTTGTAAACATGGAACCAATTGGGACCTCATTTTGTAATCTCTGATATTTATATAATTTGAATGATAAATCTTTTAAAACGACTCAATTGGAGTTCGTTTTCTATTATTGTGACTATTGTGCGGTCGAGTAACACCCAGTTTGAATTCCGCTGCATCATGAATTGGGGGTGTTACAGATTGGTACCAGAGCCATGGTTATAGAGAAACGGGTCTAATTGAGACCTAAACTATAACTACAATTACAAGCAAAAACATTTTTATAGCCTTCCGCTCTCCGTGTCTTCCATCCTCCAGACGATTATGGACTTAGTAAGCATGTTATGCTTCACAAACATATTAGTATATTCATATATACCCATTTTGAGCATTTCCCCGTAAGCATTAGTATATTGATATATAAACTCGGTTTATTTTCAATCATTTATCTAAACAATGGACTAAACATATTTGCGTATGCCTATTCTAGGGCATTTCGACACAACCAGATTCTCCCAATCATGCTCCTACTCCAACATTTTATGTCCAAGACATTGTAACTGATTGCAATGGTCTTTCCTATTTTCCAAGACATTGTATTATACAATGGTCTTAACCATTTCTCAAATGTTTTGAGTCACACAATGGTCTAACCTACTTCCCAGACATTGTGAATTACACAATGGTCTAACCTACTTCCGAGACATTGTGTTTTGCGCAATGGTCTCTAGAATTATTCCATCACATCATCAATATCATTTCATATGATATCAAAAACCCATCACAATCTATCGATTTCTAAATAGAAATATGAGATTTTTAAAGGACAAACAAATCCATCACCTACAAAAGCTGAAGTTCAGCCCTACATTCATCAAAGTATTCTCTTGAAACCTTCATTATTTAAAGTTCGCGATCCTGGCCAAGTATGTTCTATTTTAGAACTACTTAAAACTTCCTTTCCCTACGTACCTACCCGTACTATCTTCTATGCAATGGAATATGAAAACATACGTTACAAGTCTTGTATGGGCGGGACTTGCAACTTAAGGGTTTTGACATCGCCTTTGTTTAGTGGACAGTTTCCCGAAAGCAACGGACATATCACAAGTATACCTAATTTAGGTATTTGAAAATTTTATCGAACCTTGGCTAAATATAGACTAGTCACCTATATTTAACCTAGGGACAGTGGAATATAGTCTGACTAACTATATTCGACTTAAAATTTTCAAATACTGAGAATAGTTGTACTAGGGTTATGTTTAGATTGATTTCCTACATGAACACGATAAACCACCAGAATACATTAAAACAATCTAGAGACACGATGGTGCCTTACCACTCAGCAAAATCTTAACACCTTATTTGTATGATCTAAATTCATTCTTGAAATTTTTCATTTATGAGATAATCCGAACTACTATCTTGGGATAGTTATCAATTATTCTCTTCATCCTGTAGAAGTACTATCCTGTTTAGGTCCTAAGGATACCATTCCATCATAAACTTTTAAAATCTCTTAAGATTTTTAAAGCAAACTCAACATCTATACCTAAGAGTATTAATGTTAAGCATACACTAAGCACTTTTGTTCATCAACATATCACAACATTACCTTCACAACCGTGGCAAACACAAGCTCATTAACAGATCTTGATGCACTTTTAAAGCTCAAATCATCCTTAGTTACATCACAAACACCCTCATCAGCTTTACAAGATTGAATATTCATCTTGTACTTTTGGAACACCAGTATCATCTCGTAATACCCTACCTTGTAACTCACCGACTAAGTATGAATGTTGTGTAGGATGATTTGTAATTATTTGAATGGATTGGGATGCCTTTTCATTTAAATAAAGACATTGTAAATCACCAAACCATAAGTTTATATTTCCTTATTTACATTGTTTGGGATGCCTCTCTATGTAAATAAAGAATTAGAAACAAGTGGGCTTATTTGTATCCAAAATAACATAAGTATGAAGTCAATAAACACTAGGTACAACAACCGATTACCTACTAGGCTATGATTACTATCTCAATTCCTATTAATATTCGACTGCTATATCAATTTCCTTTGATATTCGACTATTACCATACCTTTCCTACATAAACGTTATGCCGACACACGACGCAGACCCCTAGAATTCCAAGTCGGAGACAGGGTTATGCTAAAGGTATCGCCTTGGAAAGGCTTGATATGATTCGGTAAACGAGGAAAACTAAACCCAAGATACATCGGACCATTCAAAATCCTAGCCAGGGTTGGCCATGTGGCGTACAGACTTGAGCTTCCATCAGAACTCAGTAGTGTACACCCCACTTTCCATGTATCTAACCTAAAGAAATGCTTGTCGGATGAATCACTCGTGATTCCACTCGATGAAATTCAACTCAATGACGATCTTCAATTTATTGAGGAACCCGTAGAAATCATGGACTGAGAGGTTAAACAACTCAAGCAAAGCCATATTCCAATTGTCAAAGTTCGTTGGAACTCACGACGTGGTCCTGAATACACATGGGAACGAGAGGACCAGATACGTAAGAAATACCCACATCATTTTACCAACAAAGTTTCTACTCCCAACGCAAATTGATCTCCGGGACGGAGCTCTCATATGGGGTAGAGACTGTAACAATTCGCAATTTCAGGTTAATTACTATTCCCGGAAAATTCACTATTCACTTTTACTATTCATTTTACTATTCATTTTTCCCGAAACTTTCCCGAAAGTTGATTTTTATTTGATATTCTCGAGTGATAAATCATTTCCATGGCAAATTAAATGTTTGACATCCGTCAGATCATTTTCGTGAAAGTTATTAAGGAATTACATGGAATTACACGTTTTAGGGTAAAACGTCATTCAGAAATTCTACGTACAACGAAACTCGACCGCGTTAAGTGACCCCGCATCAGAAAAATGTTTAACACACTCATGATTTATTTGAGAATTAATCGTGACTGAGAAAAACATGACCAAAGACTTCCCGGCAGGTCACCCAAGCCTGTACTACTCTCGCATGAGCACGCTTAACCGTATGGGCGATTAACCGTTAGACCACAAAACGCGTTTCTAAGACGATTTGAGTTTTCAACTTATTAGAAAAAGTCAACATATTTTTCCCTCCTCCATTGACCAAAAATCATCCCTTGATGTTATAAGTCATCCCTTGATTTTTAGGCTTACGGTTTGATGTCTAAAAGACATATAATACCAACCGACACTAGACTGAGCCCAGTCTAGACATTATAAGTCATTTTAAATCATTTTTATCACATTAGAAAAGTAACATTTTACTTTTCTCAATTTTACGCAATATTCGTACGTTTTACGTATTACGCGTTTTAGACCCGTGTTTCCAGTTTTTAGCAGGGTTTTAGCACCCGATAGAACCTACCACTCATTTTATATTTTATTATGGAGTATAATGACATGTTTAATCATTCCTCCAAGTTTCGTATTTTTACGACACCCGGTTTTACGTTTTGAGGCTTAATCATTTACGATTGGCATTTCCCGGAGTCAAAACTCATCCAATACTTGGATAATATCATCCAAGACCAACTCATCCCTTCCTATCCACTCCAAACCGCCCTAGGAGGGGGGAGTCACACCCATGTGGCTTCATCTCATGAATTTACCCCTAGATCATCACTAAATTACAACTTGGTCACCAAGTTGTGGTAATTTCCTAGTTGTTTCCTAACCTCCTCATTTGGACTATAAATACTCCCTCCCCCCCCCCTTGTGTTGTTGCCGTGGATATCCAACACCAAAACCACACCATCCTTTGCCCATTTCCTTCTAGTTTCATGCATGATTCAAGTGCAAGTTCAAGGTTGAAACCCTAGTTAGATTATCATTCACCAAAACTCTTCCATAACCTCATATACTTGGTGATTTCTCTTGAGTTTTAATCCACTCAAGTCACCTCAATCTTCATCATCCATCTTTCAAGATTACAAGAGTAGAAAGATTGCATGAAGTGAAGTGGGTTGAAGCAAGTCTATCAAAGTCCTATCCTTACATGTTAACTTCCTTTCATCTTTGAAAGCCAAAAGTTGTAAGCCAAACCCTAACATGCTTCTTGTTGAATAATCATGTTCATGTTATTTACATATTATTCATGCTATATTATGTCTTGTATTCATGTCCATGATGTATAAAAGTGAGTAAAACAAGTATTGATACATATATGTAACTTATGTTATTCAAACAAGTAAACTAGTGACTTTCTTGGAAAACCACGACCAAAATGGTAAAAATATGATGTTGGATCATTACATATTACAGTATAGGACTTAACAAGGAAACCATAGCAATTTGAACCACCTAAAACGAGTATACGAGTCAAAAGTTACGCGCATTTGAAGTTACCAAAACTTTGCGGCAAACTGCCAAATACCATTCTGATCAAATTTGGGTTTTGAAAGTCACCCTTCTTTTCCGATTCATCAAAAAGTTAAAACACGAAAGTTGTCCGGAACGCCGTTTTCGTTCAGGAACAAAGAAGCTCGAGACCTAAAAACGCTTTCCGAGTGATAAAATTCTTCAAATTCTAAACAGCCCATTTTTAGGTGAAAGTCACTAGATTATGGTTATACTTTAAATGGAACAAGAGGTCTTATGACCTATAATCAAGACCACAACCATGGCTAGAGCCAAGGTTGAGTCTCATGACCTTGGAACAAGGACCAAAGGTCATGGCTAGGCCATGACGAAATAACCATACCAACTTACATAGGCGTAAACATGAAACAATGAATTAGGCGATAACTTGAACAAGCAATTTGGATCTACTTCACTTAAAAGGGAATCATGAGATTTTACCAAGAGAAAATGGTCATTCAAGACTTATGAAACTACCCCTAATAACAATCTTCATGTACAAATAAACTTTCCTAAGTTTATACAAATATCGAACATGTAACTTTCGGATCAAAACTTATATCTATATATTTCATCAACTACTACAATAGTAGGGAGCCTCATGTGAGGAGTTCATTATGTAAGCCGTCGAGATGAGTTGTGGATTTACGAGTTAAAGTGTCCTGGCTCCTCGAACGCTTACTAACATGGCTTCTGAATTATGTCGGCCCGAACGGTAGTAAACGATATACAAAACATACATGTTTCATGAAACATTACTTTCAAAGACTTACAATATACATCATACCACATCATGGACTAAATGCAAGATATATATATAGGCACTACTTCATATTCTTTACTCCAATCCTAAGTCGCGACATTCTATTATAGGTTGCTCATAGAACCTTCACGATTCAACCGTTACATTCATTACTTGCTATCTTACTTAAGGTGAGTTCATAGCCCGACTTTCGATTACTTAATTGTTTTACAAACCCTTGGGGGGAATACATGCTATTTTTAACCGAGCACAATGTTTTTAAATTGTATGCTTGCCTGATTGTTTTATTATCACTAAGTACCAGCCTTGCTAAACCGAGATCCTTTATTATGAACCATTTAATCACTAGCAATAGTGAGCGCGAATATTGTGAATAGGCCTATTGGGATTGACGAATCCTATTTGTTATGACTAAGTTCATACAAATGCATTAATATTTGAGATTTAGGTATGTTAGCAAAGTACCTACCGGGATAAATATGCCGATCGATATTGGTACACGTTAACGTTATGGTGTCATAAGCTTAGTGTATAATACATTTTATGGGCGTATAATAACGTAGCCTGCCTGTTTTGTTTTCCAAACATTGGTGTGAGTCCATAGCTCACACTACCAACATATTGTGTTCAAACGATTAAACAAACTCTATGAATATCACTCAACCTTTGTGTTGACCTCTCAAGCATGTATTTCAGGTTCATGACGATCAAGGATGGCACGGAAGGACACGGATACTCAAGAGGGCTATAAATTTTATTATCATTCAAAAACTCACTTAATGTGATTTGTAAACATGGAACCAATTGGGACCTCATTTTGTAATCTCTGATATTTATATAATTTGAATGATAAATCTTTTAAAACGACTCAATTGGAGTTCGTTTTCTATTATTGTGACTATTGTGCGGTCGAGTAACACCCAGTTTGAATTCTGCTGCATCATGAATTGGGGGTGTTACACTAAATATATGGTCAAATATTACCTTAAATCGCTTCTTATGTTATTTTAGGTACTTGGGGCGAGAATTCTGGAAAATGGAGCATTTTGGACGTTTTTGGAGTTAAAAGTGATGAAAACAACAAAATCAAGAAACTATGCTGAAAATTGCACATGACGACGTCACGCCTTAAAGGGTGACGCCGTCACTTGAAGATTCAGGTGATGGAATTCTTTGCATATGACGTGCCAGAGAACTCTTGGAGGATTAACACGTGACGGCGTCACGTGTTATCTGGAGTAGGCTGTCACGTATGATATTAACAAGAGACGGCCCAGTGATGATAAAGAGTGACGACATCAAGAAGCTTAATCGGGCAACAAGAAACCCTAATTACGGCGAGATGACGGTGTCAGGACTCATAACCTGACGCCGTCACCTATGTATCTCTATATATACTTTTAGATTCTTTCATTAAAAAAGAGGTGGAACTTGTGGAACTTTGAGGGAATTTTGTACTCCGAATTTTATAGCAACTTTAGGGTTTTAAACCCTATTTTCTTCCATGTTTAGTTGAAAGATAAGTTCTCATTTAATCATTCAATATGTCTCTGTTGTTTGATTAATCGTTTGTCTTTTCTTTTCATTAACATGTTAGCTTAGTTCTCTTATTGTTGCTTAGATCTAATGAAACCTAGTTGTTAATTATTGATTGTTGATTTGTTATTGATTGTTTGATTGATTGACTCACGTTATACTTAAGAAAACTGGCTAATCTCCTATGTCGTAACATGCTTGAATGTCTTAAGAAACGTAATCAGTTGTGTACTACGGTTTTATTGATTGTATTTAATGCATGAGTAGATGTTGATGATTATATGGTAGGACACTAAACGTGTCATCATAAGAAGAAATAGATAGTCATAGAGTTGGGGAAGGACGTACACGCCCCCACAACTGGTATTAAGGAATACAATCTTTCAATCAAACAATTGTAACAAATCAATAAGAGATAACTAGGGAGTAGTGGAATCTAAGTAAACACATTTGTCTCTTATAAGTAATCCACCGCATTTACTTTTCTTGTTACTTATTTTATTTTGTTTAATTAGTAATTTTGGGTTAGTTGGCTAGCAACTAATTCCGCCCACTCTTCAAATACCCGAGATTTTACTCTTTTTCATAAAATATAAAAATACAAAGAGAATAATCCCTCACCTTTAGACCTAGTTAACCTACATCTCAATCCTAACGACACTATTCCCCTAGAGAATGATCAATCCTTCGGACCAACCATTTACTACACTACAACAATCAGGTACACTGCCTGGTGGATTGCAAAATCTCACAAGGTCCCTTGAGAGGTAAAACCTTTTGCGAGGTTGCAAAACACGCATCATTGTGTTTCACATGTTGTTCATATGTTGGGAATTCTGCTAAGTAAGAATTCTGCTGACGGTTACTGCTGAAGGATACTGCTAAAGAGCTGGTTCCTGCAGAAGCAGTGTATCTGCTGAAGACTAGTTTCAGCATTATTAGTTTCTACGGATATAGTTATTCCGTATTTTATGTAATATAGTTAGGATATGCATAAGTTTATTTAGGAAGTGATAATGCATATTTTTTAAAGTTTTTAGAATATACGTTTCTTGTGAAACGGTTTAGGGTTCCTTGTGTATAAAAGGAACACACGATTATGTATTGAGTACACGTGTTTTAGAAAACACTTTCAGTATTATTAAAAGATCCATAGAGGATTAATTGTTCTTAGTATTCAGTTGTTCATACTTGTGTTTGTTTTTTTCTTTAGAATACAAGTTACAGAGATTGTCTTTTAGTGTGTTAGTGATTACATTAACATAACTAACGATCCACGAGTGCTCAAAGATCTATCAAGGTCTTAGGTTCAACATCATATTTTATTCATACAAGCTTGTGAAAAGGCCTAGATTGTTACTACTATAACAAGTTTTTACTACTTCACTCTTCATCCTTTTCTTGAAGAGTCACCCTTGAGATATCTTTTAGAACGATGGTCATCACCAACATGTCATTGTTGATTGATTTGTGTAGTTCTCTAATTTCCTCACGTAAAGCAAGAATATTCCTCTCAATTACACCATTGGTAGTGCAACATGCACACCTACGAGTGTGATCATTCTCAAGGGGTTCACCAAGTTTTCCTTCAATCTTGGCCCAAATTTCATCTTCGACAAAACAAAGTTTGACGAAATCTTTCACAATTGGGATTTTCGCACAACTAATGTTGTCCCAATCAATGTTTTCCTCTTCTTTCCTTGTCATCATTCTCCTATCATCATTAAAGTGGTATGATGACCCAACAAAATCTTTTTCCATATCCATTTTGAATGTGTTTTAAGTGATATTTAATTTAAACAAGGTTTGGTGTCAAGGTAACAAGCAAGATAACTCCTTTTATAGATGAATTAAGTTGGTAGTTAGGATTCTAAGCACATAAAAGTTGGTCATGTTATTAATGATCAAGGTACCTAGATGCTTGATAAGATGTTCAACCTATCTAAGTCATGTACTAATATGCTTAGATCACATGGTGTTGGAAAGAGATATTCAATGAGAAATGAGTATTCTAGTTAGGCTTAAGTTGAGGTTGGGTGGACTCGATACACATGCAAGTTACTATCATTTCCCATGCATGAAACTACAAGCAATTATTACAAGATAGCATTATTCAATTTAATTTAAGCATGCAACATGTAGTTTATCACATAAGATGAACAAGAAGAGTTAGATACAAGATCTTAAACACAAGTGTGAGTTGTGAAGAATATCATATCTAATCTTGGAAACTTAACATAGTCAAAATTTACAAGATGAATCAAGAAAATTTTGTGTCAAGTTTTCTTGTTCAAACACATAGTATAGACATTTAGAATCTTGGATACTATCAATCATTGTTTGAATAATGGGTTGATACATATCTTTCCTCTTGGAAGACATTTGTTTGATCTTCCATCCATGCCTCCATATAAGTCTTATGAGATGAGAATGATATATTATTAAGGTTTGAGTAAAATACGCAAGAGAGAATATTGTAGAATTTTGTTATCTTTGGAAAAGAATAACATAAACAAATAGAAGATAATTCTCTTAAGTGAATCCCTAAAAATATGGTTAATAAATTTTACTCAATGGCTAGTTGAAAAATATTTTCACTGACACAACAGTTGCAACGGCTAGTTCAACAGTGGTAAAATTTACACTGTCAGTGGTAACTGTGAACTAGCAGTGGTAAAAATTATAAAAGCAGTGGAAAAAATATGTTTGATCAAAAACTGCTTTTATCATAGTTTTTAGCAAACTATCAGCTATCAACAGATTTGATGTGTCTTTACCATGAGCCGTTTGCTATGGACTAGCCAACTCTTGATCATAATGAATATGGTGAGTTGATAACCATATAGTTTTTGGTAAAGTATCAACCATAAACTGATTTGATGAGTCTTTACCAGAAGCCATTTGCTCTGTACTAGTTGATTCTTATGTGTGTTAGACATGGTGAATCAATAACCATTTGTTGTGTGTCTTTGAGACACACCTCTATTAGCACATCTTATAACACAATATTGCATACCAACCTGCAAGTGTTAGTCCAAAACCAAACATAGGCAAACCAAATTTTAAGAATAAATATCCAAAAATATATGTTTCTAAAAATATCTTTGGTATAGTCAACCCTTTAAAGAAAAATATCTTGTAAACTTAATTTTACCCACCAACCACAGATTTAATAGCAATTACTCTTTTGGGTAGAAACCTAGGGTTGACTTGGCCTATATAAACACTTTGACTCATAACATCCAACCACAAACAACTTTCAAAACCCTTAAGTAACATCAAATAATCACCAAAATCAATATCAGAATGAGCTCCAACCCTAATATCATAGAAATCAGTTCTGACTCTAATGACTCAGCATCTTCTGGGTGGTCCAACTACTTTCCACCATGTGCATCAACATCATCCACCAAGAAACCTAAAAGAAAGATGAGAACACCAAGTCCTTCCAGCTCTTCTGATGATGATGAACCATACACACTTTCAAAAGAATTGCCAAGAGCTTTGACACAAGCTTTGGAAACAACTATCCTATCAATGAAGAAAATACCAATTCCTTAGAAGCCTGTTCCTCCAACAAAGCCTGCAAAACAAGTGCTTGGTCTTCCCTGCCCATGAAAGTGGAATGGAATGCAAGAACAACCCAGAGGTGTTCAAAAAACCATGCCTGGCTACAAAGGAAAAGGCAAAGAAGCTATGGAGTGATAGGTTTAGGGGTTTGATATGCGGTCTTTTGTTATCCTTCTTGTAATGCAACACTCTTTGTAATGAACATTATGAATGAAAATTTCTTTCCACTGTTCATCACTTTTTCCACTGTTTGAGTGTTTATCTTTGAATCTCGGCAAAAAGCTTAGTGGACAACAAATATACAGCAATATATAAAAAATAGCAATACAAAAATCCTCCCCACAACACAAAAATCGTTTAGACATCAAGTTTTAAGGGTTAAGCATCCCAATACCTGTTACCAAGTACTGAAACCTTCCCACATCAAGACCTTTTGTTAATAAATCAGCATAGTTGTCATCCGTATGTATTTTGACAACCCGAATTAGCTTTTTCTCATAACAATCTCTTATAAAGTGATGTCTAATTTCAATATGTTTAGTTTTAGTGTGTTGCACAGGATTTTTAATTATGCAAATGGTACCGCTATTGTCAATAAAGATAATGGTGTTCATGAAATTGTACCCATAATCCAATAGTTGGTTTTAAAGCCATAAGACCTGAGCACAACAGCTTGCAGCAGTTACAAACTCTGCTTCAGTTGTTAAAGTAGCTACCATAGTCTGTTTCTTGCATTGCCATGACACCAATCTACATCCAAGGAATTGACATCCTCCTGTGGTTGACCTTCTATCCAAACTTGCACCAGCATAGTCACTATCTCAGTAGGTGACCAATTCCATAGGAGATTCTCTTGGATACCACAATCCTAGATTAGGATATGTCTTTAAATATCTGAAAATCTTCTCCACTACAGTCAAGTGTGATGTTTAGGAGTGACTTAAAATCTTGTACAAGCACATACATCAAACATAATGTCTGGTCTTGATGAAGTAAGATACATCAAAGAGACAATCATTGATCTATAAGTGTGAACATCCACTGCTTCTCCATTATCATCCTTCAAGAGTAAGTGAGTAGTCTTATCAGCAGGAGTGCTTGAAGGCTTTGCATCACTAAAATGGAACTTTCTTACTATCTCAGTCTCATATTTGTCTTGACTGATAAAGATGCCATCTTTTCTTTGATGTACTTGAAGTCCCGAAAAGAAAGTAAGTTCCCCCATAGAACTCATTTGAAACTCATCCTTCATCAACTTCTCAAATTCTTTGCACATCTCTAGCTTTGTGGATCCAAAAATGATATCATCAACATAAACTTGTACCAGTAGAATATCACCATTGTCTTTCTTGATGAACATAGCTTGATCACTTTTCCCTCTATGAAACCCATTATTCAGTAGGTAGGAAGCTAGGGTTTCATACCACTTCCTGGGAGCTTGATGTAAGCCATAAAGATCCTTGACCACTCTCTAAACTTTATTGGGATGTTCAGGATCTTCAAAGCCTGGACGTTGTGAAACATAGACCTCCTCATCAATCTTCCCATAGAGAAAAGCACTCTTGACATCCATTTGATAAACTGTAAAACCCATAAAAGATGCATAGGCTAGAAACAATCTAATAGCCTCAATCCTTGCAACAGGAGCAAAAACTTCTTCATAGTCAATACCCTCTTCCGGAGTGTATCCTTGAGCAACTAGCCTAGCTTTGTTCTTGACAACTATGCGTCTTTCATCTTTCTTATTCTTGAAGAACCACTTTATACCAATAACCTTCATCCTAACCAGCAAATCACAAAGAACCCAAACCTTTTGAAGCTTGAATTGTAACAATTCCTCTTGCATTGCTTCTACCCAACTTGATTCTTCTAATGCCTTATGAACATTTTTAGGTTCCACTTGTGATAGAAAACAGAAAAACAGGCACTCATTCTTGTCTGTATGCTTCTTGGACTCATAAACTTCACTAATAAATCCATGATCATCAGTCATCTTTGTTTGTTTTCTGGTTTTCACTCTTGATTGTAGATCACCAATCACATTGTCAAGTGGATGCGCCTCGTGAATAGCAGCTTGAGGAGTTTGTGAAACATCATATGCAGAAGGCATATTTGTGATTTCCACATCATTAATGAGAGTTTCCTGAGCAGCAGAAGTAGAGTTTTCCACATTTGGTTTAACAGTAGAAACTTCTGGTATAGCAGTGGAAATTGTATGACCATTGCTTTCAGGAATATCTTTATTCTGAGCATCCAAATTCACAACATCTGCATCACCTTCCTTTCCAGTGTCTTTTGAAGGTTGTGGGTCTTCATTCTTTGAAGCATGACCATTATCTACAAAGTCCCAAAGTGGCATAACAATTTGATCCTTATCATCCTCAGAATCTTTGCTAGGTTCATCTTCATCAATAAACTCTTCTGAACCTTCAAAGTCATTATTCCCAGTACCTGGAGCAATAGGTACATAGTTCATAGTGTTTGATAATGTTTCAAGATCAAATAGCCATTCTGGACCTGCACCTGCAGTGTTAGGTTTATTTTCAAGGAACTCTACATGCCGATTCTCTTCAATCTTCTTTGTTCTCAGATTGTATACTCTGAATGCTTTACTAACCATAGAGTATCCAACAAAGAAGCCTTCATCTGACTTTTATTCAAATTTACCCTGATGATCAATGGTATTGAGAATTGTAACGTGACATCTAAATGGTCTCATCAAATCCAAGATAGGGGGTCTACCTCTGAATAACTCATAGGGTGTCATGTTCTTTGTCTTCACCACCAAAACCCTGTTTTGAATATAACAAGTAGTGTTCACTGCTTCAGCCCAAAATGTCATTGGTAACTTGGAATCAACTAACATGGTTCTAGCAGCTTCAATTAGTGTTCTGTTTCTTCTTTCAGCTACACCATTTTGCTGAGGGGTTCTTGCAACACTGAATTCTCTCTTAATACCCTTGTCTTTACAAAAATCATCCATAACTCTGTTCTTGAACTCTGTCCCATTGTCACACTTGATAATCTTGATCTTCTTGTCAACTTTGTTTTCTATTTCTGTAATGAAAGTTTTAAGAATGCCAGTTGTTTCATCCTTGGTTCTTAGAAAGAAAACCTATGTAAACCTATTTGTTGGGATCATACTTTTGTATTTAGTCAAGTCTCGGTCATTACATTTTGTAATAGGTTGCTTAAGTATTTATTTCATTTAGTTTATGTTACAAGGCTTATGTGTTAAAGCCCTATGGGCCTTGTAGCCCACGAATTTGAAGATAAGGGAGGAAGGGAGTGTTGCCCTAACTCCTCCCTTATAAATAGTAAGCTTATGTAAACATTTCATTTGTTGGTTATTTGATTATCTTAAGGAAACTCTTGCACTTTCACCTTTCATATTGTCTTATAATCAACCAATCACTTTTCTCATCTTATTTCTTTCTAAATCATACTTGTGTTTACAAAATGGTGACCTAACAAGTGGTATCAGAGCTATGCCTTAGAATAAAGTTACTTGGAAGTTACTTAGAAAACAAGTTGAGTGTAAACCCTATTTTTACGCGTTACTTGGAAGTCTACGCCTTAAAACCTACGAGTAAAGTCACTTTCTACGTGTAAGTGTGAATTCCTACGCACAAGACAGATCCTACGCCTTAAATTTACGCATAAGTCTATCATACACGTAAGTTTCAGATTCTACGATTAATCTTCAACAAAGATCTTCTCCTTGTGTTCCGGTGACTCAGTACTTCCCTAGCTTGGACAAGTTAGTGGATTACTTCGACTTCGAATATCTTTCAAGCTTGGATAAGTTTGGAAGATTTGTTTGGTTGTATAACCTTACGCATAAGTCTAAACTTACGCATAAGCCAAAGCTTACGCGTAAAGAGTAAACTTACGCCTAAACTTATTGTTTACGCATAACTAACTCTTTACGCATAACCTAACAGTTTACGCGTAAGATTAAAAGTTACGCGTAAGATTCTACTAACCACAAGGAATTTTGACTTAATCAAAGGAACGTGCATTGCAATCTTCTACAAAGATCCATTTCTACACAAGTGTTTTAAGATGTCTCAACCACCTACTCACTACTTCCCTCATACTCAGCAACATCAACATCAGCAGTATCAGCAACATCAACATCAGCAGTATCAGCAACAACAATACCTTCCGCACCAAATGTATCAACAACCTTCTCAAAAACAAACATACAATCCACTACATCATTACCTAATGATGCAACAACATCAGATCATTCCTCAACAACAACCATATCAAGTGCCACAACAAAACACTCAGTTTTCCTCCAAACAACCTCACTGGTTTGACAGAATGTGTGAAGTTATTACAACTCAACAATCCCGACATGAGGCAGGATCACTTAAAACACCTCCAATGCTAACACCTGGGAACTATGTTCAATGGTCAAGTCGATTCTTACGATTCCTTGAATTAAAGAAACCTCATGGGAAATTCTTGAAGCAAGTGATACTTGAAGGACCATTTGAGTGGCCAACAAGATTTGAAGCTGGTGATCCAACTGCTGATCCTCCACGTCCTCCTGGTGATCGACCTCTTCCAGAATCTCAACTCACAGAAGAACAGAAATTACATCGTGAAGCTGATGAGTATGCAATGGCTTATATACTTCAAGGAATACCAAATCCAATTTATCGAAGTGTCGATGCTCAGAAAACAGCCAAAGCTATGTGGGAACATGTTCATCTCCTTATGGAAGGCACTCAATTGAACAAAGATGATATGGAATCCAAACTCTACATGGAATACACTGACATCACAATTGAACCAGGAGAGTCCCTTGAATCATATTATCATCATTTCACAAATGTGGTGAATGATCTGGAACGTCACAAAATCACAGTACCAAGGATCGCGGTGAACTCCAAATTTGTTGGTAGTCTTGGCCCTGATTGGCATAAATATGTGACATTTGTTCGTCAAACGAAGAATCTTCATGATGCTCCATATGGTTTGTTGTATGATTTTCTGAAACACCATAAACCTGAAGTGGAAAAAGATAGAGCTTTACGAGGAGGATACACACCAACACCAGCACCAAATTCTTTGGCTCTCGTAGCTCAATCTCCATATGCTCCACCACCAATGTCAAATCATGCATACGTTCATGAGCAAAACTACTTCAGTTATCCACAATCTTCCACCTCGAACCAAATGGTCTCTTATGATTCATCTCCACAAGATTCTTCTACTCAACTTGTTCCGTCAAACAACAATGATGTTGTGTACTACTCCAACTCCAATGATGATGACGATGATGACTTTAATACGTTGAATCAGGGACTTGCTCTTATTGCTCGTGCTTTCAGCAAATTCTCCAACAAAACAAACAACCGTCAACGTTCATCTTCTAACACAAGGAATCAAGCTGTTGTCAATGATGGAAGAGTGGAAATTCAGAATCGTAACTATGGTCGATCTGGTTCAGGAAGTTCTTCAGGAAATTATGGGAATGGTTAGAGGTTTAGTAACAATGGAGGGTTCAGGAACAACTCAGGATCTTCTCAGCAAAGGTCTGTACAAGTTGCAACTAGAAACTCCAACTCAGGGAATGCAGTGTGGTGCTATAACTGCAATGAACAAGGTCATATTGCTACAGCATGTCCTAAACCGAGAATTCGGGGTAGTAAGTTTCACAAGCAGGCATTACTCATGGCTCTTCAAGATGAAAAAGATGGACATTTCCCTGAACAGGACAACAACTTCATGGCAAATGTGAACAATGATGATGACATGGAAGATCTGGAAGCCAATGCTGCTGTGATGCTTATGGCCAACATGCAGGAACTCCAGCTTGGTCCAGTGTATGACACTGACGGCTTATCTCAGGTACATGACCAAAAAGCATGCCTAATACATGAAATAGCCTCACCTTCTGCTTCTGAATCAGATATGGCGCAAGTTGTTCCGTCTAAATCATCTTCATCCTCTCAAAAAGATGAAAAAATAAGCACAGTTGTCATATTCGATGATGACACAGTTGTTTCATTTGATGATCCTATTGAGAATGATAAACATGATAATTTAGAACAACATGAACCATCATTTGATCCAGACCCTGACCTCATATTGTTATCTAAACAACTGGATGCTCAACAATTGCAAATCATTAAATGCAATGAGAAAAATAAAGTTTTAAAAGAAAAAAATGCGTCACTTGCAAGAGACATTGAATGCTATAAAATTCAACTTTCAAATCAGGAAGACAAAATTAAACATGCAAAAAGTTTTGAAAAAGCTTTTCAAGATTCTTACAATAAAGAACAAGATCTTCAACGCAAAATGCAAGATTTAATTGAGTCAAACGGGAAGTTGATTTCGAAACTCGAAAGTGAAAAATGTGAATTGAAAATGAAAGCTGAACGTCTTCAAACAGTTCTTTCAAAAACAGAAACAGAATTGTCAAATTGCAAAAAGGAGTTTTGTGAACATAAAACACGAAAAAGGAAGTATATAGATGACTTACTTGGTGATATTGTTGATCTTGAAAAACAACTCAAAGAATTTCGTCACATTGTTTACAAACACGGGAACTCTGTCACAACAATTCAGAAATTTGCTTTAAAACCGAGACCCGATAAAGGATTTGCACTTTGCGATTTCAAATCAATGTTTCTTCACACAGCATTTAAAGAAAATCCCAAGATTTACAGTATTGATCATATGTTTGATAATACAATTGTGCGTGCTGTTGTTTTTGATACTGAGGAAGAAGAAGAACTTGAAGACGAGAGTCGATCAAAAATGAGTTATGTTCAACATTGGACACCATATGACTACTCAAAAGCTCCACCTCTTTCTAAATCTTTTGTTACTCAAAAGGACTTACCTGAGAAATCATGGTTTATCGAAAAGTCATATGTTTCATCTCATAATGCGGCCCCTGTCCAAACTGTAGCACAAACAAATGGTCCTTTACCATCATCCAGTGAACTTACACCTTTACCGAAAACTTGTCGTGTCTTAAATTATTTCAAAACCTTTATGGAAGACATCGAAATTTTGGAGGAAACAATTGAGCGAGAAAAGAGAGATATTTTTCAAAAACAAATGAAGCCAATTGTTCAACACCTCCGTCTATGTGCTACACGTTGGGATCAGGAGCTTCAAAAGGAGGTCAAAAATATGATAAACGTTTTCAATGCAACTGAAAATGACATTTTGGTTCAAAAGCAAAGAAATAGAGTTTTAAAAAATGATGCTGATCGACTCTTGGAACAAGTTCTCAATGCTTATATTTTGTCTGTTATCATGAATGATCTCTATAAATCTGGTACTTCTATGCTTATGGATGATCTTTGTGTTGATAATAACTTGTTGAATGAGAAAATTGAGACACTTAAACAGGAAAATGATAAGTTGAGAATTAAAAATGATGATGTGACAAAACAATTTTCAAAAGAAATTTTTCAACTCAATCAAAGGCTTGAATGGTGTCAAGCTAAAAGTCTTGAAAGGGAATTGAAGTTTCAAAGTCAAAATGTTTCAAACCCTTGTCAGATTTGCAAAAACAACGAGTCTTTAAAAGGTCTGTGTCTCCGATACGAGAAAGAAATTGCGGATTTAAAAATTGAAAACGCCGAATGGCAACAAAACCGCGATGACATCAAATATTGCAATGGTTTACTTGAGTCTGAAATTCAGGACAAAAATCACATCATCATTGATTTGAAAGAGAAAATCAAGCTAATTCAAAAAGGAAAGTTTGTTGACACCACGGTATTAGCACCAGGAATGTATCATGTAGACAAAACTGATAAAGGAAAGGTTGTTCAAAACACTAATGTTGATAACTCCACTTCTACAGGACTAGTCTCCACTACTAGCGTTAGCAGACCCAAGCGAAAAAGTAAAAAGAAGAATAGGATCTCGCAACGTAAGAGAGGACACCTAGAAGCTCAAGAAGTAGAAGACCAACTTAAGAATTTGAATAAAAGTCATGTTGCATCAGATTTAGATTCTAATCTGGAAAATTGTAATCAAAATCTAAATGTAACGAATGATGAACCTTTGAATGTTTTGAATATTAATGCATCTTGTGTGTTTTGTCGTAAAAGCGTATCATCTGGTGATCATACAAAATGTTTAGCTAATTCTCTTCTCAATCGTCATAAGAAACGTAGGACACGCATTCCTTCTAGGCCCATTATTGCCTCTAAGTCTAACTTAGGAAAGCCGTCTTCTACAGTCTCTAATGATGTTGAAGTTACCCCCATAGGTGCCGAGAACAAATCTAGGAATCAGCCACCTACTAGTGCATATAACATTAAGAAAGCAAGAACTAGTTGGAATTGGCAACGTTGGTTACAACACAAACCAGACTTTAAATGGATTCCCAAATTGTTGAATACCTGTGCTTCTAACCAACAGGAACCCACACATTCTTTGGGTTCCACCCTTACTTCTGTTCCATCTGTGTCTTCTTCTTGTGATGCAGGTAGTACAGATTGTTCTCTGGATTGTTGATAGCGGATGCACCCGACATATGACAGGCAATCTCAAACTGTTACACAACTTTGTCTCAAAGTTTATTGGTACTGTCAGATTCGGGAATGATCATTACTCTCTAATCATGGGATATGGTGACTATATCAGCGGGAACATCGAAATCAGCCGTGTTTACTATGTGGAAGGCCTTGGACACAACCTTTTCTCTATTGGTCAATTCTGTGATGGGGATCTAGAAGTTGCATTTCGTGAGAAAACTTGCTTTGTTCGTGACTTACAAGGAAACGATCTTATGTCTGGCTCACGTGGCTCCAATCTTTATACTATATCAATGACAGATATGATTGCTACATCTCCGATATGTCTTCTCTCCAAAGCAGAATCGACTAAATCTTAGTTATGGCACAAACGTCTTTCGCACTTGAATTTCAAAACAATGACTGACCTTGCTCGTCACAAACTTGTTGATGGATTTCCAAGATTCCGCTTTACCAAAGATCACTTATGCCCAGCCTGTGAACAAGGAAAAAGTACTCGAGCTCATTTTCCTTCAAAACCTGAGCAAAGTACGAATCATGTTTTACAACTGCTTCATATGGATTTGTGTGGACCGATGCGTGTTCAAAGTATCAACGGTAAACGCTACATACTAGTAATTGTGGATGACTTCTCCAGATGGACTTGGGTTTATTTCTTACGAAGTAAAGATCAGGCTCCTTCGATGATCATCACCTTTCTCACTAAAATTCAAGTTCAGTTACGCAATACGGTACGAATAGTCAGAACTGACAATGGAACTGAATTTAAGAATCAGACACTTCGGTCATATTTTGAGAAAGTGGGAATTGAACATCAAACATCTATTCCTAGAAGCCCAGAACAGAATGGAGTTGTTGAAAGACGCAACAGGACGCTAGTGGAAGCTGCTAGAACTATGTTGATTAATGCTCCATTACCAGATTACTTATGGGCGGAAGTTGTTTCAACCGCATGTTATACCCAAAACCATTCCATGATAACAAGACTCCATCGCAAAACACCTTATCAAATTGTTCACAAAAGAAAACCGAATATCGATTACTTTCATGTATTTGGAGCACTTTGTTATCCGAAAAATGATCGTGATGATTTAGGTAAACTTAAAGCAAAGGCTGACATAGGAGTGTTCGTTGGATACTGTGAAAATTCTAAAGGTTTTCGAATCTGGAATCGTCGAACAAGAGAAATTCAAGAAACCATTCACACTAATTTTGATGAACTCACACAAATGGCTTCTGAGCAACACAGCTTAGGACCCGCATTCAACCGTCTTAACTCTCCGGAATCTTCAGCTGAACCATTGCCACTCAACCGCAAAGAATTGGAAACCTTGTTTGCTCCACTATTTGATGATACAATTGTATACCGTTCTACTGAGGTCTCACCTAATTCCGCTGCTCAACCTGAAAATATTCCAGTACCAGACTCACCTCAACAAACTACTACAAGTGTTGAGAGAAACGGTCCTCCAATTGCATCACCATCTACAGTAGAACAAACTGTTTCTAACTCCCACCATTCAGCTAAAGATCCCACACCACAATCAGTTCCCCAACCAGCAGAGCAAGATCCTGATGCGTTCTTTAATCCGTTTGCACCGGCTCCTCTTGTTCCTGATATAGCTGAGTCGTCAACACGCAATTTGGATCCTGCTAACATGCGAGATACCTATCAACTACACCCTTCCACACACAAATGGACTCGAGACCATCCACTAGTTCATATTATTGGCCATCCAGATGCACCTGTTATGACAAGACAACGACTTCACACGGATGGAGAAACTTGTATCTTGTGCACTCACAGTTTGTCACGAAGAACCTAAGAACATTAAAGATGCAATGACTTATGACAACTGGATTGAATCTATGCAAAAGGAATTTCAGCAATTCATAAGATTAGAAGTCTGGGAATTAGTTGAAAGACCTGACGGAGTCTTTGTCATCGGGTTAAAATGGATTTGGAAGAATAAGCTTGATGCTGAAGGAACTGTCATACGTAACAAATCACGCCTGGTAGCGAAAGGATACTCTCAACTAGAAGGACTTGATTTTGCTGAATCCTTTGCTCCCGTTGCTAGACATGAAGCGGTTCGGATCTTTTTGGCCTATGCTGCACACAGGAACATGGTGGTTTACCAAATGGATGTGAAAACCGCATTTCTTAATGGAGAACTCCGTGAAGAAGTTTATGTTAGTCAACCTGAAGGCTTCGTTGATCCTGAGCGTCCTAACCACGTTTACCGACTCAAAAAGGCACTCTATGGACTCAAGCAAGCCCCACGGGCGTGGTATGACAAACTGTCCACTTTCTTGCTGGCCAATAAATTTTCAAAAGGATCAGTGGATCCAACACTATTTACAAAAACCTACAGGGAGGACTTACTTGTTGTTCAAATATATGTCGATGACATCATTTTTGCCTCAACAAAAAGAAGTTACTCTAATGATTTTGCAAAATTAATGAAAGATAATTTTGAAATGTCCATGATGGGTGAACTTTCGTTCTTTCTAGGACTACAAGTTCATCAATCACCCCGTGGAATTTTTATAAATCAGTCCAAATATGCTCTTGAAATTTTAAAGAAACATGGGATGATGAGTTGTGATACTTATAATACACCGATGGGCTATACCACAAAACTAGATGCTGACTTACATGGGACTCCCGTTGACCCTACCAAATACCGCAGTATGATTGGGTCCCTCATGTATCTCACAGCTAGTAGACCTGATATAGTATTTGTTGTCTATATGTGCTCTCGTTATCAGTCCAAACCAACTGAAAAACACCTCAGTGAGGTCAAGAGAATCCTTCGATACATAAAGGGAACCATTAACTTGGGAATCTGGTATCCGAAGGATTCTGGCTTTGAACTAATTGCTTTTTCAGATGCTGACCATGTAGGATGTTTAGACACACGCAAAAGCACATCTGGTGGATTACAATTTCTCGGAGACAAACTTGTGTCATGGCAATCAAAGAAGCAGGACTGCACATCACTGTCGTCAACAGAATCTGAATATGTAGCCATGTCTGCCTGTTGTGCTCAAGTCATTTGGATGAGATCACAACTTAAGGATTATGGCTACCTATTCAACAAGATTCCCATCTACTGTGATTCCAAAAGTGCAATTGCTATCTCCTGCAACACCGTACATCATTGCAAATCCAAACACATCGATCTCCGATATCACTTCATCAAAGAGCATGTGGAAAAGGGTACCGTTGAACTTTATTTTGTTGGGACTGAGTACCAATTGGCGGACTTACTTACCAAATCTTTAGCACCATCAAGGTTTGCTAGTCTAGTTCACCAAATTGGTATGCGGTGTTTGACTCCAGAGGATCTGGAAAAGTTTTAAAATACAATTGATCGTCAAACATCAAAACTATCTTTGTAAATATTTTTTCAAAAACAAAATACAAAAATATAAAACTAATCGAAAACTCAAAAAAAAAATTGGCTTTTAAAAAAAAAAAAAAAATGCAAGTATAAACCACCTTTTTCAACACTATTTTATAAAATGTCTTCAATCATTTAAAACAAGTGTTGAGGGGGAGGAAAAGTAATGTTTTTTTTTCAAATTTCTCAAAAATATTTTGTCTTTTATACTTGCATTTTATCAAAAATAAATACGTTTTTATCATATGTGTTGATTCAATAAGTGTTTCGGGTTACTCTCCTTGACCTACATAATTAATTTTTCAGTATTTTACTATGGTCTAAGGTCGAGGGGGAGTACCACAAGTTGTTCTTATAGTAACTTGGTGTTATTAATGAAAGTTATAGGTGACTAAGTGTTTAGGCATTAAGAATAAATGTAAGTTAAGGTTAAGGGACCATTTGTGTAATAACCCCATAATAGTTTTTACCCTTGGTCAAAACTTACCTTGACCAAGCATTTACTACACCTGAATATACATTTACTCTTTCACCAACCAAGATTAACGACTCACAATCATCCTTCAAATCCGTGCATCAATCGTCTAATCCGTAAGTGTCAAACGTTTTTGATCATGATTGCTAGCAAAGGTTTTTAATTTCATAATGATCCAACGGCTTAAACTATCAAATCGATTAAGTTTTTCTTAGGGTTATGCGTAATCATTAACCCAGAACTTTGTGGTTGTTAGGATTGAATTGGTTGATGGGATATGTTCTTAGGATGTATTTAAACATGTCTCTTAACTCTAATCATGCCCAGAAACACTAATCGATCGAGTTTGATATTAGGGTTCATACGATGTAATTAGGTGTTCTTGATTTGGTGCTTTAGGTTTGAAATTAGTGATGGGGATTGTGTTAATACTTGCCTAGGAACTCATACATGTGGTTTAATTGCAACAATTACATCTCAAATTCATGAATCAAAGTTTTAGGGGTGAAACGCACTAGCAGTTTGAATCTTGAGATTCTGTGGATGATTTGTGTTAAAAATTGGACCATATGATCCTTAGGTTGTTAGTAACACTTGCCCTATGCCTAATCTTACCCAGATTCATGTTTGATTGTGTTCGTGATTGAATGTTCATACGGGTTTACGCGTATCTAAGTAATATGCATGTTTACGCATTAAATGTGTATTTTAGTGTGTTAAAATGGTGATTGATCAGTGGTTTTGGGTTTTACACTTTAAGGAATCAAACAAATCTTATTTCGAAAGGTGAATTTTCTGGAAAAAGGCTAATTTATGCGTTAATTGTTCATCCTACGCGTTAATTACTCATCCTACGCGTAAGACTGAATCTTACGCGTAAGATTCGACACGTGGACAAACTTTGTCTTGGATAAGACATAGTTTACGCATAAACGTAATTCTTACGCATAAGTTCTGACCTTACGCATAAGTCTAGAACTTACGCATAAGTCTAGAACTTACGCATAAGTCATTACCTACGCATAAGTTATACTTTACGCCTAAGGGTAATCCTATGCATAATTTCAATTCCTACGCCTAAGATTTATCTTACGCATAAAATTGACCTTACGCATAAGATTCACCTTACGCGTAATATTCTAACTTACGCATAGCTTTTGCTCCTACGCATAATGTCTACTCTTACGCCTAAGTCAGGTTACGCGTAAAGTTACCCACTTACGCGTAAACTTGTCAAAATCCAAATTTTTTCTAAGTGTTGGGAAATTTTCCAAAGTGTAACTTCTTGTAATGATAAACTTATGTTGTAACTGAATTGTTTTAAGTTTCTACCAAGAAATATAACTCAAGTTTGTCATATATCAAAAGTTTTCACAACACACAAACCCCCACTGATCAATGTATAACATGCAATTCTATAAGTATACATCATACGTGAATGTCTTTTGCTAACCAAGTCAACAATTGCCATGTTTGTATTTGTTTATGTTAATTCATATGGCAGAACCCAATGACGTTCCATACGGACCAGAACCCGAACCTAAGCTTTCATGGGAAGAGACATTCCCTGATGACTACAACAGGAAGATTGGAAAGAACAACCTCCGTATCAACTTCAACAAGATGACCTGCAACGAGTCCTCTTGTATTGTGGCTATAGATGCTCTTCTTTACCACCCGAATAAGCTATTGTTCACCAAGTCTGCCTCGGTTTCCTGCTTCTACATCCACCAGTTTTGGCATACACTACAGCTAGATCTTGGGGAGGCTTCTTTCACCTGTACACTTCATAACCGTCAGGTCTCTGTGGACATTGATGAGCTCAGAAATGTACTTGGGTTACCAGAACTCGGCCCAAATGAAGAGTATGTTCCAGTCCCCACTGAAGAAGAGTTGATAATGTGGTTAAGGGATATTGGGTATGACGAATCAGAAGTGGTTATCACCAGACATTCTAGGGTCAACATTAGATATCTTACACAACCATGGAGAACCCTATACATTCTGATTGCCAAGTCCTTATCTGGCAGAGATACAGGCCACGAACACCCAAAGCTCCAACACCTCAAGCTCTTCTGGGGTGTGGCTAATGTGAAGAAAGTTGATTATGCCAGCATCATTTGGGAAGACATAGTATGGCACATTCAACACAAGACAACCAACATTCCGTTTGTCCGATTCACAAAACTGCTCATCGAAAGCTTCCTTCGTGAGTACGATGATATCCCACAGAGACTCGATGACCAAGAAAAGAACACGTTCAGAAACGAACATACTCTCAGAGTCATCAAGAGAATGGACACCAGCACACGCAAGCAGGGAAAGAAACTTCCCGATTGTCTCCTGAATGCCAAAGTCAAGGCTTGCAAGAACTACAAGTATTATGAGCAAGCTCTTGAAGCTGAAAAAGTTGGATTCTTTGACGAAGTTGTTCTACCCTCCTTCATGCAAAAGAAGGGTAAGAAAGGCCCTAAGACTGGAAGCTCCGGCAGTTCCACTCAGTCTAAGAAGAAAAAGGGTACTCTTAAGAGAAGGATTCCCACCGAGAAGCCTGCATCTACTACAGAACCTGGGTGGTTTCCCTCACCACAATCCTCTCCTAAACCATCTGACTCTGAGCAAACCGAATCCGACGAAGGTCCAGTATACAGGGAAGCCTTTGCTAACATCGACAAGGATGTCAACCTTGATGACATAGATGACAAAGACTTGACCTTCGATGATTGGAATAATGACATTGATACGTTTGCTGACAATGCCGTATATCCATCATACCTCACTCAAAGACCATTCACCAAAGCTCAGACTATTTTGGAAGAAGAAATGATCAGGAGAAAGAAGATGAAAGAACAAGTGACTGCTGAACATGAGACTGGAGGCCCTTCAGTCGAAGAAGAAAATGAAAGGGCTCTCAATCTGGGTCTCCTTCACAGCCGAATTGATGCATTCAATGCTGATTTACCTCCACCTCCAGTGTTCTCTCAGACCACCGAAGCTGGCGTATCAAGCAGCATTCCTGAGTCTACCACAGGGATCACCACAGACTTAGTTGCTTATGACAATCCCTCAGTATCTCCCACAGACATTGAAATGACTACAGCAATGGGAGAGGAAGAAGAGGAAGATCCCATGGACACTGATACTCCAAGACTTATGACTATGGAAGAAATGGAGCTCAGAGAAAGGGCTCAGGAAGAAGAATTGAAGAAGAAACAGGAAGCAGAAGAGGCTAGGCTTGAAGAGATTGCCCAAGCTAAACTAGAAGAAACTATCCGAATGGAAGAGAGCAGAAAAGCAGAAGAGGCAGCCAAGCTGGCTGAAGAAAAGTTAAAGAAGGAAGAAGAAGCCAGACTTGCTGAAGAACTAAGGCTTAAAACCGAAACCGATAAACTGGCTGAAGAACAAAGGGTGATAGAAGAAGCAGCAGCCAAAGATAAGAAAGTTGAACAACCCGAACCTAAGAAAGGAGATGACAAAGACTCTACCACCATCATTGAATCATCACAGTCATCTCCTCCTGCATCTGAATCGACACATGACAAGTCAATCAAGAAACCGAGCACCAAAGCCTCTGCTGCATCAAAGTTACTTAAGTCAGCTTTCAAGAGAGTACATGAAAAGAAGAGAAACAGACTGGAAGATCAGGTTGCAACACTTGCAACCCAAGTTGCTGAATTGACTAAGCTGAACTCGAACGTCCAAGAGCTGCAAGACAAAGTTGATACTTTCTTAGCTAAAGACGTACAGGAGAACTTGGAAGCCACATTAGCAGCTCAAGCACAAGAATACATGGCACAACACTTGGTTGCTGAGTTGAAAGATCTGTTGGCACCCATGAGAGACGAACTCACCAAGTTCGCAGAGCAAGCAGTCAAGAAAGTGATCCGATCAACCACATTCACTCTTCGAGCTGACAAGTCCACTGTTCCACTACCAGGGCTATCTCTGGATGAATTGGAAGCTCAACTCTTAGAAAAGCTGGCAAACAAGTTCACCTTGACTCCTGAAGAAGCCAAAGTCCTGGAAGCATTAAAAGACAAGATGAACAAAGATACTTGCAGCACAGAGGCTGATAAACTGAAACGTCAAAGAGACGATGAAGACAGGGATCCGAATTCTCAGGCAAAGAAACAAAAACAAGCCGAAGGACCCTCATCTCAGTCCAAAACACCGGTAATCCCTCCAACATCAACAACTTCCTCACAACAACCGAAGGCATCAGGTTCTGCTCCCAAAGCACACGACCACTTTGAATACACCGGTGGTGACGACATTCCTCAGCCCGATGAAGTTCCAAAACCGTCTCCTAAGAAGAAGAAGAAAGATAAGAAAGGAAAGCATCATCAACCCAAACCGGACACCTCATCTAAAGGCACCGAACCAAAGAAACCTAAAACAGTCCTTAGCTGGCTAGATCAAGACAATAGTGTTGAATACTCCTGGTTTGAGAAGATGATCAATTCGCAACCACCACTGGAAGACAATCATGAACCTCAAGATGGTCGAACGGTGGAATATGCTCAAATGATTCAGCAAAAGTTTAAGATGAAAAAGATGAATAAGAAAGAGCTGCGAAGAATCAAGAATGATGCTTTCAATCTTCTAAAAGATAGGTCTGCTAACTCAATCGAGCTTGAATACCATCTGGAAAATATTGCTCGAGCTATGTCATGCAATATTGATTGGATCAATCCTGAATCATATGTCGATCCGGTCACAAAGAAAACCGCACCTTACATTATTGACTGGTCCAAACCACTACTGATGATTGGGAAGCCTAAGGAACCAAAGATCCCATACAAGTTCTTCTACAACACAGACTTGGAATTTCTGAAACTTGGCAGAAAGATTGAGAAGAAGTACGTTACCTCACTCGCCTTTCTCCCTGCAGCTCGATATCTCAACAATGCCATCGAAGAAGAAGCTTCAGCATTATTCGTTGACAAAATTGTTGAATATGACCGGAATGCTCTTTATGGCATACATCATTGGCCAAACAACCGGGCACAGTACTATCGAAGCAGCAGACTTAATCAGACGATGGGTGATGTAGCAAGTGATCTGAAGATAGTCTCCATTCAATTCATCTCGACTGTCACTTTCTTTGGGTACCCCTTCCTCAGCAAAATCACACTGAAAAGACTTAATGAAAAGGAGTACAATATTTCCGAGTCTGACTTTCCACGACTACGTCTCAACGACATCGAAGACATGTACCTACTCAAAGTTCAAGGAAAACTCTGTGGCTTGCCTAAAGAGATGCAGCTTGCCTTTATCCAAGCTCTTCTAATCTTCATCAGGCAGAATGTCATAAGAGAAAGAGTTGAAGATCTTCAATTGGGAGTAGAAAGTTATCAGAAGAAGCTCAATCTCACCAAACCAAACTTGTTTGACATCCCCGACCTTCAACATCTACCTCAATACTCCCTGATCAGACGTCCATTTGGGTTCACCTACTGCAGTATTAACGGTCGCAACTGCTTTATGGGTTATGAAGAAATTCATAAATTCTGTGATGAAACCCTGAAGTTCGTCAGAGATGGGATCAAAGGCAGAATCAATGACATAGAACTGGGGAAATCCAAAAGGTGGAACACCAATGAAGCCAGGGATGCTCGCAGATTCATCTTAAG
Source organism: Artemisia argyi (assembly GCA_030686995.1). Lineage (NCBI taxonomy): Eukaryota > Viridiplantae > Streptophyta > Magnoliopsida > Asterales > Asteraceae > Artemisia > Artemisia argyi. Next base: position 104,730,971 of record CM060677.1, read on the forward strand.
GATTGAGAACAGATTGAAGCGCAGGGATCAGTTTCGAAGGTTGGAAAGTTATGTAGGAGGCAGACAAAAGTTCCCGGTGTTGACATTTCAGAGACCTGATTGGTAGTAAAATTGTAAGAATTTGATTTGATTTGTCAATAATTTACTTCATAATGGTTTGTGTACGCATTACAGTGCACAACCCGAACTTGTAAAGAAAGGACCCTGAGGTACGCATCAGTGCCTCAATCCTAAATATAAGGAGCGAAGGCTTCTTACTTTTGAGTAGAATTAATCAAATATTTAAGATTTTTCATAATTCTGCTCAAAAGGACAAGTATTTCACCTCAATAAGACCTAATCACTTGTTGAGGGGGAGCACTTGTCAAAACAAAATACTTTGTTCAAAATCAAAAGTTCTTGGTGAATCTCCCCATAAGACTCAAAAAGCATATTTTAATCAAAAGTTTAACAAAAACAACATCTCATATGCTATTTTTGAGGGGGAGAAAATGAAAAAGTGATTAAAATATATGAAGAAAAAGCTGAAAGTTGTATCTTGTGCGAGCTAGACTCAGTATTGACCCAGGAATTGACGAGACAATAAAAGTTAGTAATATCGAAAGGACTTATCCTCGACGGGTAATAACATCAAGTTAGTTACTAGAGCTAGTTGTCACCTAAAAGCTGACAATGTATCTCTTTAACTAACCACGTAAGCGTGTCTCGAAAAGGATATGTCTTAGTAGAAATGTACCGTCTCGAGAAACTTTCTGTAGACTTGACCAGGCCGGGTAATAACTTCAAGCTAGTTTAACTAGTGATGTAAGCGTGTCTCGAATCGGTCTTGTTCACTGAAAGTGGATCAATTCAAAAGTACTTGCTCCTCCCGCATGTGCAAATTTATTAAACACTTATGAGCACATGTGCAGGGGGAGCCCTTCAAAAGTGTACACAAAACTCTCAAAGTGTTAACCAAAATATTTGATTATCACAAACACTTTGAGAGATTTTCAATCAAAGGTTTCTTGGCTACTGTCGGAGTTATAAGGTGATTAAGATAGGAATATCCGTCCTATGATTCGCCAGAGCCGGAGGGATCTACCCAAGGACATCTCCCATAGTTAGAATTAGAAGTCCTTAGGTATGATACGAAAAAAAAAAGAGAAAAAAAAAAAAAAAAAAAAAAAAAAAAAAAAAAAGGAGAAAAGAATGAATGGGAAAGAAGGAGTTGAAGAATTAAAAAGAAAAGTAAAGAAAAGGGTGAAAAGAAATAGCCCTCCATATGATTCAACCTTAGGGCAGACACCAGGTTCAATATGTATGCTACTGGTTGTTGCAAAAGACAACACCGGTATTGAAGATTAAGTCGTCATGGACCCAGTGACGCAATGCACTAAACCTTCTCAACCACTCAAGTTCTCTTAAAAGAGTTTGTTTCATTCTCACGGGGAACCTGTGTAATCTATCGACCTATCTCTTAGAGACGGTTGATATTGAAGAAGGAGACCCCTCCCTAGTCTCCGCATAGGAAACCTAAGTGTGCACTTATAGAGTCTAGAGCCTCGAGATACATCAAAGATCTCTTAGGAACACTTAGTATTTCTACAACTAGTGTTCTACATCAATGGACACCAGCTGTAAATTATCGAGTCCTTCGCAGATCTTAGCAATCTGCCGAGAACGTTTATGAGAGGATTACTTATGTATTTCTCAATGATTGAATGGAAATCCTGCCAGGGTCAACATCAAACAGCCCTGGCAGCAGGTCACTTCGGTAACCTCACAAGGGTTATGCTTAGTGTTTGTGGTGGTTTCATTACGGTCTACAGTCGTGGAGTGATCCCCAGTGACTCACCCAGTCATTGAGCTACTCAGTAGGTCTCGTAAGCTCCTTCGGGAGTATCTGATATGGGAACGGCCTGGATAAGGATTAGAGAGAGTCTTCACAATATGCTGTTGATGAACTCTAATTCCTTATCTGTAAGTACCGGTTGTTTTATTGCTAACTGTTTACTCGCAGGTACCTCACTTCCATGATGGTAGATTCCAACATGCTCATACATACATCTTGAAGCAAAAGATAGCTCCCCCAAAGATCTTAACAACACAAAGTTCCAAGAAAGATTCTACGACAATAAGAAGAATCTACAAAGTATAAAGACAAAGATCTCAATGTATCAAAAGGAACTTCTTGCACGTGAAAGTCTAAGTCCAAAGATGTATGAGTATGTTGGAATGGCGGACAACCACCACAGACGCAGGAGTGACGAATGGCAGATTACTTCATAACACAATCACTACATCATCACCAAAGAACAAAGACAAAGAGCAAAGTATATTCATTATCATTCAACCATTTTGAAGACGTCTAGAGTTTTACATGTCACAAGTCAACGACAAAGATGAAGACGTCAAGCAACCGTGATGACCGACCCTTAGGGGGAGATTGTTGGGATCATACTTTTGTATTTAGTCAAGTCTCGGTCATTACATTTTGTAATAGGTTGCTTTAGTATTTATTTCATTTAGTTTATGTTACAAGGCTTATGTGTTAAAGCCCTATGGGCCTTGTAGCCCACGGATTTGAAGATAAGGGAGGAAGGGAGTGTTGCCCTAACTCCTCCCTTATAAATAGTAAGCTTATGTAAACATTTCATTTGTTGGTTATTTGATTATCTTAAGGAAACTCTTGCACTTTCACCTTTCATATTGTCTCATAATCAACCAATCTCTTTTCTCATCTTATTTCTTTCTAAATCATACTTGTGTTTACAAAATGGTGACCTAACACTATTGAAATCATCAGTTACAACAAGACAATACTTCTTCAAATTTATGCTGCTAACAGATGTAGGACCAAATAAGTCCATATGCAACATATAGAGAGGGTGAGCAATAGAGTTATAGGCCTTGGTCTTGCAAGATGCTCTATGTTGCTTTCCTTGGAGACAGGCAACACAGGTTTGGTCATTCTCAAATCTCTTCTCTGGTAACCCTCTGACTAAGCCATCTTTTACAATCTTGTTGATGGTCTTAAAGTTAACATGACCAAGTCTTCTGTGCCATAACAAGGATTCATCCAAAGTGGCTTTTACAAGCAAGCAATTAACATTATCTTTAGCCACAAAATTCTTCATGTCAATGCTGTATAGATTGCCTTTTATATGAATTTTAAGTAGTACCTCACTTTCATCAGGTAACTTATAATCCTTAGATAAGACAAAGCATTCATCTTCTGAGAAAAGAACTATGTGTTTCTTGTCACACATCTGTGACACACTGAAGAGATTATATTTGAGTTCTTTCACATAGTACACATTCTCAAAATCCAAGTTTCCATCCTTGATAGTGCCTTTGCAAGAAACTTTACCACCAATTCCTCCTCCAAAGCTGACAAATTGTCCATCATAAGGTTTGAAATCTGAAAGATAAGACTTGTTGCCAGTCATGTGCCTAGAACATCCACTGTCTGAATATCCTTGATCTTCTTTAATCTTTGAATGTCACTGTACATTAAATAAAGGAATTAGTTTCTTTTGGAGACCCAAGCCACAATTGACTTGGATCTGCCTCGTGTATCAATATAATTATATCTATCAAAGGTCATTGATACACCATTGGGATTGTTTGAGGTGTTGATTCCTTTAGGTTTCCATTCCCAACGTGCTGAGGCCTTCACAGCATTTCCCATACTCTCCCTTTTATTGTTTACAAAACCACCAGTGCAAACTTTTGGTCTAGCAGTGGCAACTGCTAGTTTCGAAACTCTTGTTTTTGGTGCCCACTTGTGATCATAGAAAACCTTCTTGTCATAAAAGGTCTTGTTACCTGTTTGTGCAGATTTAACAAAAGATGTACTAGGTCTTGAAATTTTAACAGGTGAGTTAGGGTAAGTATTGTTCACTTTTCTAGCAAATGTAAGAGGTTTGATGCCAGATTTTAGTTGAACAGCTTTGGGAATCATATTACTTAGTGGATTTGGGTGAGTATATTTTTGAAACTTGTTTTTATTCACCCTTGTGTTCCCAAAAACTTCCCTTCTTCCCTTGTGATAGTTACAGTAAGCATGAAGATGATCAAAACTACCACAGATGTGATATGCTTTATTGTTAAACTCAAAATCACTACCAAACTGTTGAGATTTAAGATTATTCCAGTTCCTCTTGTTTCCCCTAGGAGCTGGTGACCTACTTCTATACATCTCAGCATATTTAATTGTGGGCCTAGTATGATTAGCTTGTTTCCTAGTCTCTTCTTTTTCAACTTTAACAACTTCAGGAACACTTGTTTCAACTTCAACAATTTCAGGAACACTTGTTTTAACTTCAACTTTCACACATTCATCCATAAGAGATGAATCACTAGCACTTTCAAATGCATCAGTCTCAACCTTAACCTTTTCATCAACAACTTCTTTCACAAATTTAGGGCCGTAAGTCCTAATTGGTTCTTGAAACTCTTCTAACCCTGTATGTGCTAAGTCTATACCAGGAGGTGCTGGAACCCCTCTTAGAGGTGGTGGAACAGACTTGTATCCTACACCTGATTTGACTATATTGACTACTTGTGCCTCCCAAATTTTGTCAATGCACTTAGACTGATGATCTAAAGTATTACATGTTATCTGAATATTTTCATTTGCCTTTTTAACCTTCTCCAATTCTTCTCTAAGTGCCTCATTCACAGCAATCTTATAATCTAAGTCTCTTCTTAATACAACAATATCATCATTAAACTTAGACTCATTTGCTCTATAGTGCTCTATTTGTGCTTCTAAAATAGCAAGACCTCTTTTATGGTTAGCTAGATTATAACTAGTTTGATTTAGCTCTAACCTATGTTCATCAGATTGCTCTTTAAGTTTTTCATATTCTTTTAAAGCTTTACATGATTTAGAACAACCATTATTAGAGTGTACCTCAGAATTAGAGAAAGCCATAAGAGCAAGTTCAGTTGCTATCATTGCAGATTCTTGAGATGCTTCTTCTTCATCATCCATGTAGCTCCAGTCATAGCTCACACCATCAATGGCCAATAGCACCTTTGGTTCTTCAACTATAGGCTCCTTCTTCTTATCTTGCTTGTACCAAGTGGATCTATTATCTGGCTTCTTTGGTTTCCTGCATTCCCTGGCAAAGTGTCCCATCTTGTGATAGTTGTAACACTCCACCTTTTTCTTGTGAAGGCCTGCAGTTTCATTACCATTAATAATGATCTTCCTCCCTGTCCTTTTCCAGAATTTCTTTGCCTTCAAACTCAATAATGCAACTTGCCACTTTATATCCATCTCTTCCATGTCATCATCATCAATTTGATCAAAATCTTCATGTGTTAGAATTGAACCATTGACTTGACTTGAGAGATAAGCATAAAAAGTAGAATCTCCAAGACCAGCAATCTGCTTTTTAGAACTAGCAGTGGAAACACTTGCACTGCCAGTGGAAATAGCAATGTGAGCAGCATCCTCATCATCGTCACTTTCATCATCAGAACTATCATTTACAGATGATGAGATAAGAGCTAAGTTCCCTGAGCTTGTACTTAGCTTCCTAAACAGCAACATTAGTATGAAACTCAGAAGATAAACTTCTTAAAAATTTCAAGTTGAGGTTGATGAGAGCTCAAACACTCATATTTTTTGTCAAATCTGAGCTGCAAAACATCTAAAAACAATAAAAAAAAAGGCATCAAAATACTGAAAACATCCCAGGGATTGTGTTTTATATGTTTTAAATGCAAAATGAGAAAAAACAAATGAAAAACGATCAAAGTTTGCAAAATTGGCAGTTTCAGTCCCCCAAGTTTCAAAACTTGTCACAATTAGTCCTTATGCATATATTTTGAAAGATAAGTCAACCAAAGCCTTTTGAAAGTCAAATATTACCAAATATGATACTTGGGTCTATAGTTTCAAAAGTTTGCATATTTGGTCCTTCAAATTTCAAATTTGGCAAAAGTGATCCCTAGGAATTTTGAAAAATGGAAAATTACAAATTTGGTTATTGGATTATTGGTACTTGGCATCATTAGTCCTTTGGAGTACTTTGGGAAATCTACAACATCAGCCCCTAAGTTTCAGGAAATTACAAATTTGGTCCTTGTAATATATACCAAAACAAACGGACCCTTTTTGTATTACTAATCCAAAACCAAACCTAATCCAAATCCCAGGCCCATCACCACAAACCGGCCCACTCTCTATTAATATAAACCCCCCGGTCAACAAAAGTCAACTGGTCAAATGACCAGTCAACTCCATCCCCTTCACCACTTTCCCCCATTTCCCGCTCTCTGCTCCCCCTCTTCCCTTATCTTTTCACCAACCAGCCACCCACAATTAATACCCCCTCAACTACCAAACCAACCCCCCTTCTCCATTTAATGAACTCACCAGTTCCACAAAAAATTGCCCGTTTGTCTTTTGGCGCAAAAATCCTAATCAAGGGCCAGGATTGATTAAATCTCAATTTGATGGTGGGGATATGGTCTATGGTCAACAAGAAGCATGTGGGACTACCAAGTAAGAAAGAGGAACACACGTGGAGGCTTGGATTGCTTATTTTTGAGTCGTATTATATATAGAAGCTCATGTAAGCCTCATATGGCATGTAGGAACTTAACTTAGTTTATTTTATGCTTAGTTGTCATTTGTAATCAGATTTTATATTAATGAAAGTTATGTTTTGAGTTAAATTTCTGTTTCAGATTTCAAGTTCAATTTTAGTATTTCAAATTTTAAATTAAGGATACTTAATTGTTATAAACTTATTATGAGCTCAGAAGTTAAGTTTTAAGAAGCTTTACAAGTCTCTGAGTCAATTCCAAACTCAACTTCATAAAATTTTCATAAGTAAAAAAAAATATAAACAAAGAAAATTTAAATTTAGAGTGAAAAGAAGATTGAAGCTTGGAGCAAGGTATATAAGGGATGGCCCTGGGTTAGTTGCTTCATGGGAGGCATTAGGTTGTGTTGTTAAGACCTTGGTACATGTTTCTCAGTCTTGGACCAGTTGTAAGCTTTTTTCTCATATTTTGGCATTTCGCTGTAGAAGTACCTTTTAGCCTATTGTCTATGTATTGTTATGCTTATTTTATGTATTTAAGTCATAAGCTTGCTTAATATAGTCCACTTGTTCATTAAATTTCATGGTTGCTCAGTTGTCAAATTTCACTGTCTAAATAATCTATATGTGATTCATGAGTATTAGTTGATATAACATGTGCTTTTGTGCTCAAACAAGTTCATGTCACCAGTATATCTCATTTGGAATCAAGTTCATGGTATAATTCAATCTTTTGCTTGAAAAATCACAAAATCAGATTATTTAAGGTGTGTTTGGGTTTGCTGAACTCACTGATTTCCAGTGAGTTGTGGTTGTTGTTTTAGGTTGTACCATGTTGCTTTAACTGTTATTAGGTCTAATTAGTCATAAAATTCAGTAGTCAAGAGTCAAAAAGTCAAAATCTATTTTAGTCTTGCTTATTAATCCCACTGTTAGCATTTTGAGTTGTACAATCTCTCAATTCTAGACATAAGTTGTTCTAGTAGCTTAAATCAGCCATTAAATAGCTTAATATAACATAATTAGTAACTTAGGATAGATCAAAGTTCAAGAAAGTCAAAATAGAGTTTATTTTATAAAAGTCAAAATTTCCTTGGTGAAGAAATCCCACTTTTTATGGGAATTGTTGTGATTTTTGTGTTAAGATTTAGGATTTGAGCTTTTTACATATTGATGTGCCCCAGCTAATCTTTAGTATCCCACTCACAGTTTATTTTTGTGATTTTTCTTGAAGCTTGTGTGCAAGCTCAAAGTGAGCTGCAGGGGAAGCTGCTCCCCTGTGCACTGCTTGCAGTCTCATTCACCAAACTTTAGTGGACCCCACAGGGCTAACCAGTGGGCCCCACACCCTGTTTATTGGCTTATTGGAAAGCCAATAAGCCAATCTTCAAGGTTCAGTGCTTATTTTTCAATTTGTGGCTTATCCACTAGGGCTGCATTGCCCATTAAGTTTGCCCCATTTCTGCTTATAAGCTGAGTACTCAACTTTTGTGTCCATATTCCAAGCCCTCCCCTGACCTCATTTGTGTGCCCCTTAGCTTAACTCTTAGCATTTTGGAAAGCCAATAAGCTCAGCTTATTGGTTCCACGTTTACTTTGGACTTCCAAAGTCCCTAGTGGCCCCCACAGACTTGCATACTTGACCAATTTGGCCTGTGTGGTCTGTGATGTTTGTGGATTAGCTTATTGCTTATTTCAAGCTTATTTCTTGTGCTTCTTTGTTTCATTTGGCTTATTACTTTCAATTTTCTAGTGTAATTTCATAATTAATTATAATTTAGGGTATTTTAAATAATTAAAAAGTAACTAGAAAATAGTTTTTAATAAATAATAATTATATAATTAGTGTAAAAATTATTTTTTTTTCTAAAAATTTTCTTTAATCATTAGGTTTGTAAAAATATCATTTTCATATCCTTAGCCTTTTTATTTAATTAGATTCACTTTTTCTTACGTACGTCAGTACCCGTTTTCAGTTTAAACGTGCGTTTTTACGTTTTAGCCCGTTCTTCCTTAATCTAAACTCACGTAATCAATCATATAGCTTTCCTAAGCTATTTTATTTCATAATTCTTAAATAATTCTCATAATAACCCCTTCCTATGAAATTCACCCGATCACAAGCACGCTAAAGTACAATTCACACCTCGTCGGGACTTAACGACCTTGTGATACCCTATATTACCCGGAAGCATTGATCTAGGTAGTTTGACTTTGTTGACCATTTCATTTGGTCAATTTAAGTTGACTGTTTAGCATCAATCAAAATTTTGGCGCCGCTGCCGGGGAGGTGTGCGCGTTTCTGCAGCGTCTTAAGAGATTAGTGTTATTTCACCATCATCACTGTAAAAATCCATCACTTTTGTAAACTTTTAAATAAAAAAAAAACAAAAAAAAACAAAAAAAAACAAAAACAAACAAAACAAAACAAAAGTCATTAACACTTTTCCTAAAGTGTTAAAACACCAAAAAAATTAAAAAAAAAAAAAAAAAAAAAAAAAAAAAAAAAAAAAAAAAAAAATCGTAATGTTTTCTTAATCGGGTTTCTTTTAAGGTGATTCTTAAAGAGATACGATTTTGGACAACGGGACGATACCAAAAATAATTTCAAAAGTTTTTTCACATACACACAAAAACCCAAAAACATCCGTCTTTTTCTTGTGAATAATTATACATAAAAATAAACCGTCGCAAACCAAGACAGAACACCTACCAACTGGGGGTGTGGACATAATAAGTTCCCAAACATAAGATCCAAACTTGCCATTGTATCCCTGTGAGTAGTGTACCTTTCTTACAGAAGCCACTTACTTGTGATTATTGGTTTAAGTTCACTGTCGTTTTGCCTCGATTTTGTTTTAAGTGAGTTTGTTTTTAGTGCATGCGCACTCGTTCTTCAAGGTCCACGAGCCCATTACGTGAGCTTGTTAAACCTCGAAGAACTCGTAGACGTTCAGCACCAACAGTCGGATCTGAGATCCGTACTGTTTCCACATCTGCTGTCACCATGGCGGAAGACCGCCCCATGTGTGAGCTTCTCCAAGCACCCATCGAGGGTTACGGAGATGCCATTGTTGTTCCAGCCATCGTGGCTGATAATTTTGAGCTCAAAACCGAGTTACTCAATCTTGTAATCTCAAGTCAATTCTACGGTTTTGAGAGGGATGATCCTCATGCTCACATTCGATGGTTCAATAAAATCACGTCAACCATCAAGTACAAGAATGTCCCATCTGAAGCAATCAAACTTCTTCTCTTCCCATTCTCACTCGAGGGACAAGCCCGGATTTGGCTTGAAAAACAACCTCCTCGATCTATTGAGACATGGGAAGATCTTGTCAAAAAATTTGTGAATGAATTCTTCCCACCTTCCAAGACCACGAGTCTTAAGAACGAAATAACCAAGTTCACTCAGAAATATGACGAATCATTTGGTGAAGAGTGGGATCGTTTCAAAGAATTACTTTGCAAGTGTCCACATCATGGTTTCTCAAAGTTGATGCAACTTGATACTTTCTACAATGGCGTGAGCCAAGTTGATCAGGATTCTCTCAATGCCTCCGCGGGAGGTAAATTCTTGAGTAGAACCACCAAAGAAGCTTTGGCAATCATAGAAAACAAGTCCAAGGTTCGCTCTACACGAACCAAGCCGGTTGTTTACCAAATCAATGCGGGTCCTTCTACTTCATCTTCTATGGGTCAATCTAGCACGGATGCTAAGATTGACAAGTTTACTGAAGCTATTCAGGCTTTGGTTCTCGCCCAACAAAAGAAAGTTTCTTTTCCACAACATCCTCCACCTGCTGAGGTTAAAAAAGTGGAAGTCTGTGTGACTTGTGGTGGCCCGCATGCCTACTAAAATTGCACAGCTACTGATGGTACTCCATATGAAGCTCATGCTGTTGCCGGGTCCCAAAATCAAGGAGGCAATCAATACCGCCCTCCTATGGACCCGAACTATCGTCCTCATCACTACCCTGGACCTCCCGGTTTTAATCAAAACCAAAATGTCCAAAACCGTAACCAAAATCAAAATAGAGTGAACCAAGGTTTTCAAAACCAAGGTAACTTCAATCAGGGTCATGGTTTTCAGAATCAAAACCAAGGTTTCCAAAATCAAGGTTTCCAAAATCAAGGAAACTTTAATCGAAACCAAGGTCAGGGTAATTTCAATCCCCGGGTATTTTCATGGGAATAACAACCAGAATCAAGGGAATTTCCAACATCAAAATCAAGGAAATTTCAACCAAGGTCCCAACCAAAACAAACGTGCTCAAAATTTTAATAATCTACCTCAAGCTATTGTTCCAACTGGGCCTTCATCTGATGAGTTGTTAAAGAAATTCATGAAATCCCAAGAAGAGTTGAACAAGTTGTTGGTCAGCCAGATTTCTGATATCAAGAAGTCTTTAAATGATCGACCCTCGGGCTCAGGTACTACTTTACCGAGCAACACGATCGCTAACCCGAGGGGCGATGCTAAAGCGATCACAACAAGAAGTGGTGCTTCATATGATGAACCCGCGATTCCTACTACCTCTTCTTCCTCTCCTCCAAAGGTAGTGGAACGTGAACCTGAGGTGACAACGGACAAGGTGCAATCTCTTAGCTCACGAAGTACCGCACAAGTCCAACCTCAGGTTATTCCAGAAACCAGATGTAAGCCTGGAGTTGTCTTTGAACCACCAGAAACTCCAGTGGACAACCCTAAATCCAAAACTTCTATTCCTTACCCATCACGTCTCAATGAAAAAAAGCTCCGCGAAAAGGCTAGTCACCAAATGGATAAATTTTTCCAAATCTTTCAAGATTTGCCCTTTGACATTAGCTTCGCGGACGCTATTCTCTTGATGCCCAAGTTTGCATCAACAATCAAAAATTTGTTAAGTAATAAGAAAAAACTCTTTGAGATGGCTAGAACTCCTCTGAATGAGAACTGCTCAGCAGTTCTTTTGAAAACGCTTCCCGAGAAGCTTGGAGACCCCGGAAAATTTCTCATTCCATGTGTTTTTCTGGGTATGGTTGAATGCTTCGCCTTGTCCGATCTGGGTGCTAGCATTAACCTGATGCCATATTCTGTGTGGGAAGAAACTCTCTCTTCCCGAGCTTACTCCCATGTGCATGACTTTAGAGCTTGCCGATCGATCGATTTCTCGTCCACTTGGCATTGCTGAGGACGTATTCGTTAAAGTGGGGAAGTTCCATTTTCCGGCAGATTTTGTGATTGTTGACTTTGATGCCGATTCAAGGGTCCCTCTAATTCTTGGAAGGGGATTCCTTAGAACTGGGCGTGCTCTCATCGATGTATTTGAGCAAGAGATCACATTGCGTGTTGGAACGGAAGCCATCACCTTCAACCTCGATCAAACTTCGAGGTACTCCTCCAATTATGACTTTGAATCGGTAAACCGAATAGATGTCATCGATGTTGCTGCTGAGGAGTACGCTCAAGAGGTTTTAGGTTTCACCGATAATTCTCCGAGGAGTTAATTACATTAATGGTCACTATGGTTTGTCCATTTTTTCACATTTAGTCACCGAACTTTTTTTTTTGACATACATGGTCACTGAAGTTTCAAATCATTACAAATCCAGTCCATTTCATTACATAAATGGTCACTGAAGTTTCAAACCACAGTGACCATTTATGTAACGAAATTGAAATCTTAATGACTGAATTTGTAACGATTTGAAATTTCAGTGACCATGTATGTCAAAAAAAAAGTTCAGTGACTAAATGTGAAAAAATGGACAAACCACAGTGACCATTTATGCAATTAACTCTTCTCCGAGTGAAAACTTCACTCCATCTTCTCACCCCATCATTGCCAATTCTTCTCCTTCCCTCACTCCGTTTGAGGGAAGTGACTTCGTCTTAGAAGAAATTGAGGCATTTCTCAAAAGTGATTCGATTCCCGATGGAATCGATAACCAAGAGATTGACCCCGAGAGGGATATTCTCCTACTTGAGAAATTATTAAATAAAGATCCCTCTCCTCTACCTGTTCTACCACAAACACTTCATAAGGAGGAAGTCAAAAATGTTGAGAAAATTGATGACTTTCCTGAGGTCGAACTTAAGGACTTACTGCCTCATCTTGAATATGCATTTCTGGAGGGTGATGATAAATTACCCGTCATAATTGCTAAAGATTTAAGTGTTGAGGAAAAGGCTGCTCTAATAAAGGTTTTGAAGTCACACAAGCAAGCAATTGCTTGGAGACTCTCCGACATCAAGGGCACTGACCCCGAATTTTGTACCCACAAAATTTTAATGGAGGATGACTTCAAAGCAGCAGTCCAACAACAAAGAAGGGTGAATCCAAAAATTCATGAGGTCATCAAACAAGAAGTTTTAAAACTTCTTGATGCCGGTCTAATTTACCCTATCTCGGACAGTCCTTGGGTTAGTCCCATACATTGTGTTCCAAAAAAGGGTGGCATTACTGTTGTCACTAACGAAGAAAACGAGTTGATTCCAACTCGATTGGTTACGGGTTGGTGTGTCTGCATTGACTATCGCAAGTTAAATGACGCCACCCGCAAAGACCATTTTCCTCTACCCTTTATGGATCAGATGCTCGAGAGATTAGCGGGGAATGAGTACTATTGCTTCCTCGATGGGTTCTCGGGTTACTTTCAGATTCCCATTGATCCGCAGGATCAAGAAAAGACCATTTTCATGTGTCCCTGTGGAACGTTTGCCTATAAACATATGCCATTTGGTTTATGTAATGCTTCGGGCACGTTTCAAAGATGTATGATGGCCATATTTTCTGACATGATCGGGAAAACTATGGAGGTCTTTATGGACGATTTCTCGGTCATTGGGGATTCATTTCAATCATGTCTCTCCCATTTAGACAACATGCTCAAACGTTGTGAAGACACAAGGTTATGTCTAAATTGGGAGAATAGTCACTTTATGGTCAAAGAGGGCATTGTCCTCGGCCATAAAATTTCAAAGAACAGGATTGAGGTTGACAAAGCCAAAGTGGATGTCATCGCAAAATTACCTCATCCCACTACCATCAAAGGTGTTAGGAGCTTTTTGGGTCATGCCGCTTTCTATCGTAGGTTCATTCAAGATTTTTCTAAAACCGCCTGGCCTATGACCCATCTCCTCGAGAGGATGCTCCTTTTATATTCTCCCCCGAGTGCATCGAAGCTTTTGAAACATTAAAGAAAAAGCTTATTGAGGCACCGATTCTTGTTGCCCCCGATTGGGACTTGCCCTTTGAACTCATGTGTGATGCTAGTGATTATGCAATAGGGGCAGTCTTGGGGCAACGCAAAACAAAACACTTTCAGCCTATACACTATGCGAGCAAAACTATGACCGAGGCTCAAAGTCATTACACCAATACTGAAAAAGAATTATTAGCAGTGGTGTATGCCTTTGAAAAATTCCAGCCATATTTGATATTGACCAAGAGCATAGTGTATACGGATCACTCGGCTTTGAAGTATCTTGTAGAACCTTGTAAAAATTTCTTGTAATTATATCGTTATTAAATAAATAATCTTTCGTTACCGTACTAATTCCCATTATTTCAGAAAAATTTGAAATTTTTCTTATTATATTATTTTTTCGTTATAACAAAATAATATAATTCACGAAATTACGGAACCAATCCTTGACACGTTACTCGAAACCTAAATATTTCATTTATAATAATTACACTTCACTAATCCTAAATTAAATTTCCTAATTACACTTAAATACCAAACGGGCCCTTAATCAATTCTCAGCCCAATACCTCGTTACTATTCATCAGGCCCAAGGCCAAAGCCCAACTCCAAATCATTAAATTTCATACGATCGACTAGTAATCAAGCTCCAAAACGACTCGCGTATTCTTGATTCTTTCACACGACTCATGAATATTTTTACATCACCTCATTCACCACCTAGCCAAATATTAGTGTGTCAAATCCCAAGTTCATAAGTCAACGTTTGATACATTTTTGAGAGGCGAAGTGATTGACAAATATTCAACCCAATCGACATGTCAACAAATTCATTTCTCAACCGTTTTGTTTCCCGTTTGTTCCTAAGTGTTCCTAATAACATTTCTAACATGATTTCATGTTTAAATGTCATTCATGATCAGCTATGTTCAAATGGAACATGATTACTCAATTCGTGTACAAAATAATATAGTGGTCGACATCTAAGTGATTCACCAAGACATCCACCTTATTTCAAGCACTCTCAAATGTTATAATAAGTTTAAAACTCATCCTAGGAACCTATAGTTACTGACATTGCATAGTATTTTTGGTTTCCTTGAAATTTCTACACTTACGTGTTAGGAAATGTCACCATATATACTCCTTGTGCATGCATCCGTTTCTATCATTCACCATACACTTTCAAACTTCCTTTCTTCCTAAAAATCACCTATGAAGTTCCAGCAATAATCATACTCACGTATTGGAAGCAAGAAATAGGATCGACTTTGATATATTCGATTATTACTTTGGGTTATAGTCGAATTTGATAGTTTCTTGTGTTTCCTTCTTCCACTCTCGACTCTCTACCACCCAAGAGGTGTAGTAAGTTGTTTCAACCTCTTTTCAATTCATTTCATACGTTCAAAATGTTCCATGCATCATGTTTATGTTTTATCGATCGTATATAAGCTTCATATATAATTTTTACGTACACATTTACATATAGTACACGACTTGTGACTAGCCTCTATCTTGGAAGGCCTAGGAGTCATGACACACACATATTTCACGTTAGTTTCACTCTACATGCATCAAACGAAACTATTTTTGAACCATGCTCAATCGGATGAAAACTATATAAACACTTAGAAATATTCTAAGTCTTTAACTTATATATAAACACGTCCCATGTAGCTCATGAAACGAAGGTATAAAATGAAATCTAGCTTAACGAGCATACTATATTTTTACACCACTCGATAGACCACCTAGCTAACTACCAATTTCATTTAGATAACTTGTAAAGATACTCACGTCTCGACACTCTATTTGCACCAAAGTGAATTGCAAAACTCGTTCTTAAAATTGTCAGAAAATAAGCGAGTTGGGCCTTAAAGCCCAATAAGCTGTTTTTAAGCTTTTCGGATAAGCTAGCTTATTTACAACTTTTGATACGAATTTAGAACATGAAAAATGATATTTTTGATGAGCTCAACTCGTCTCACGAAGTACGGATTTTAAAACGTTAATGGGCCTTGATTTCGACTCGTTAAAAGCCCAATTATTAAAAATAAGCACTTTTTACTAAATAAGCTGTTGAAATTAACTTATTATTTATTAAATAATCCATGGAAAATTTTATATAATTTTTCTAATAATTTTTGTAACATTGGACTAAAAATGTAACGCGATGACACCTAGAAGGACTAAAATTGTAAATATTGAAAAGTGAGGACTAAAACTGTAAAAACAAAATCTTAAGGGTAAAAATTGATAATGGATAATATTCTAAGCTTAGGTTTTACTATTGCACAATTAGAGGACTATAATTGTAATTTATATATAAAAAGGACTAATGGTGTAACGCTAACGTCGTTAGAGTAAAAATGATAAAATTGGAAAAGGACAAGGACTAAACATATTCTATTTAACAACATTCTTACTTATTTTCTATTTTTGTAAATTTATTTCATATGCATATAAACTTTCATTTTTTTTATACATATACTATTTAACGTAACATTAATAATATATATAACGATTTTTCAAACTAAATAATACTACTTTTGATTTAGAAGGTAAAACTTCGGAAAATAACTCATATCACGTATTTTTTCATATCATGCATAACATAAGAATTTTCACTGCATATCATTTATTCATCATAACGAATAAATTATTCGTTATTCATTTCGTATTTACCAAATAGTATTTGGTCAAATTCTCAGACAAAACTATTTATCAGGTTGTAATTCGAAGCCGTTATCATAATTTCGTCCGACTTTATTTTCTTCATTTCAATATCAATCAAGGTGAGTCATAGCCTCACATTTACTTATTTTCAAACTCTGTGAGGGGGATACATGTTATAAACAGATCACAAGTAATTTTTTGTATGCTACCTGACTTGATATATGCCTAAGTTACCTATTGCCAAAAGACCCTTGATCATGAGCCATTAATCACTGTTATGTGAACGCGAATATAATGAATAGATCTATTTATGGTTTAACAGCCTATCCCATTAATACTTGACGGAATGCCATTATGCATGTGGTTAGTAGTATTAGTCGTGATATATTATATTTGAGTAAAAATAGGAATTGGCAAATCACCTATTACATGATGGCAATATTATCATTGATTTGATAACACCTCCGTATTTACGGTATTTGTTAACGTTTTGCGTGTCATGAGACTTAGAGCAATATATATACTGCAATATCAATTTTTAACTGATTGTATTTCCAATACAATCTTACTTGTGTATCAAAATGATTTCTAAATTCAAAATCTATGATATCACTCAACATTTTTGTTGACTTTTAAACATGTTATCTCAGGTATTTAGCAAAGGAAGCAAGCATGGAACGGGCGGAAAACTTCAAAACTTATTTAATTTATCTAAATTATGGTGTAAAATAAAAGATGTTTAATTTAGTTTAAAACATCAAAACTTTTATTATAATACTCTGAATGTGACCTCTTGTATTTAAATCTTTATTAATGAACTTATGTTTTTAAAACGTCTCTTTCGAGCCGTTTTCTATCATTATGACTTCGATCCTCACCTTAACACCCTAATTACTATTCCGCTGCCACATTACAAATTAGGGGGTGTTGCATATCTCTTTGCAAAACAAGATGCAAAACCGAGACTACTCCGTTGGGTTCTCCTCTTGCAAGAATTTGATATCATAATTCGTGATAAAAAAGGAGCTGAGAACCTAGCTTCTGATCACCTCTCCCGTCTTGAAAACCCTCACCAAGATGCTTTCGAGAAAAAGGAAATAAACGAAACATTTCCTCTCGAGACCCTCAGCGCGGTTTCTTTTCGTGGAGATTCGACTACCCCATGGTTTGCCGATTTTTCAAACTACCATGCGGGTAACTTTGTTGTGAAAGGGATGTCGTCCCAACAAAAAAATCAGTTCTTTAAAGATGTGAAGCACTATTTCTGGGACGACCCCTTCTTTTTCAAAATCTGCGCGGATCAAGTCATCCGGTGGTGTGTTTATGGTCAGGAAGCCGCTGAAATTCTAAAGGCTTGCCATGCTGGTCCCACGGGGGGCCACCACAATCCAAACTACACCGCCAAAAAAGTATTTGATTCAGGTTTTTATTGGCCCACGATCTATAAAGATGCCCAAGAATTAGTCAAATCCTGTGACGCTTGTCAACGTCAAGGGAACATTTCACAAATAAACGAAATGCCTCAAAATGCAATTCAAGTTTGTGAAATTTTTGACGTATGGGGCATAGACTTTATGGGGCCATTTCCATCATCTCATGAAAATAAGTACATACTCGTGACTGTTGACTATTTGTCAAAATAGGTTGAAGCGAAAGCTTTACCCACTAATGATGCCCGAGTTGTTGTGAAATTTTTTAAAGCTCTTTTTGCCCGATTTGGAACTCCACGTGCTATTATCAGTGATCGTGGTACGCACTTCTGTAACGACAAATTTGATAAAGTCATGCAAAAGTACGGTGTAACTCACCGTCTTTCTACTGCGTACCACCCTCAAACAAGTGGACAAGTAGAAGTTTCCAATCGGGGCATTAAAAGAATATTGGAAAGAACTGTGGGTGAAAATCGTGCATCGTGGTCGGATAAATTAGATGATGCACTTTGGGCTTTCCGTACGGCTTACAAAACACCCATTGGGTGTACGCCTTACAAGTTTGTGTACAGGAAAGCGTGCCATCTTCCGATCGAGCTTGAGCACAAAGCCTATTGGGCTCTCAAGCATGCAACTTTTGACCTCAAAACTGCGGGTGATCATCACAAAGTTCAACTGAATGAATTAAATGAACTTCGTGATCAAGCTTACGAGAACTCTTTGATGTATAAGGAAAAGACAAAGAAGATTCATGACTCAAAAATCAAAAACCGCGTTTTCAACGTTGGTGATCAAGTCCTTCTTTTTAACTCTAGACTCAAGATCTTCTCGGGAAAACTAAAGACCCGTTGGACTGGCCCATTCACTATCGCAAAGGTTTATCCTTATGGCACCGTTGAGTTATCTCAAAATGACGGTCCGAATTTCAAAGTGAATGGGAATCGTTTGAAACATTACTTTGGAGAGAACATACCATCCATGGTTGTCCCGGATCTCCAAACTTTCCCCAAGGACAATTGAATAAGGGGATCGAATCAAGCTAAAGACTTGATAAACAAAAACAGTAGCATAATATGGGTCTTCACCCATATCTCTGACTTCTTTCTATTTTCTAATACCCAAGTGTGGGGGAGTGGCCATCCCCTGCTGTTTGCGATGTATATATGTATATAAGTTTCAAAAAAAAATGTGTGTTTGTATGTATATAGAAATAAAGTGAAAAATGATTTTCCCACAGTTAGCTTCGAATATTGCCTTTTTCCGTTCAAAGAGTCGGCATAATAGCCGGGACTTTGAATATTGAGGACAATATTCAATTCTAAGTGTGGGGGAGGGGGGAATTCTAGCGAATTTTATCACATTATACCCTCTAGTACCCCCGTTTTTTGCCAAAATTTTAAAATTTTTTCACTTTATTTCAAAATTTTTGTGGTTATCAGTCCGCCATGTCTAACCGACAAAGTGATTGGCTAATCCAGGAGCAAACGGCTCTTGGTAAAGATAACTCAAATCCGTTGACGGCTGACAATTTGCCGAAAATTGTATGGTATTCAACTCACCATATCCTAAAAAGTAAAAGAGTTGGCTAGCCCGCAAGATTATGGCTTGTGGTAAAGGCAGTGGAAAGCAATAATTGGTAATCAACTCACCAAAATGTTGACTGTGTCCATCAAGAGTTGGCTAGTCCAGAAGCAAATGGCTTCTGGTAAAGACAAATCAAAACCGTTGAAAGCTGGTGGTTTGCTCAAAATCATATGGTTATCGGTGTACCATAGTTCTTACTTGAACTAAAACATTTGGCTACTCCAGAAGTAATGGATTTTGGTAAAGAGATTCAAATCCATTAAGTTTTCTAAAAAGATTGCTAGGGACTAGCAATAGTTTAGTCTGGGGGATTGATGAGTGCTCAAACACTCATCATTTTTGGTCAAATCTGAGCTGCAAAACATCTAAAAACAATCAAAAAGAAATCAAAATACTGAAAACATCTCAGGGATTGTGTTTTATATTTTTTAAATGCAAAATGAGTAAAAACAAATGAAAAACGATCAAAGTTTGCAAAATTGGCAGTTTCAATCCCTCAAGTTTCAAAACTTGTCACAATTAGTCCCTATGCATATATTTTGAAAGATAAGTCAACCCAAGCCTTTTGAAAGTCAAATATTACAAAATATGATACTTGGGTCTAAAGTTTCAAAAGTTTACATATTTGGTCCTTTAAATTTCAAATTTGGAAAAAGTGGTCCCTAGGAATTTTGAAAAATGGAAAATTGCAAATTTGGTTCGTGGATTATTGGTACTTAGCATCATTAGTCCTTTGGAGTACTTTGGGAAATCTACAACATCAGCCCCTAAGTTTCAGCAAATTACAAATTTGGTCCTTGTAATATATACCAAAACAAACGGACCCTTTTTGTATTACTAATCCAAAACCAAACCTAATCCAAATCCCAGGCCCATCACCACAAACCGGCCTACTCCCTTTTAATATAAACCCCCCGGTCAACAAAAGTCAACTGGTCAAATGACCAGTCAAGTCCATCCCCTTCATCACTTTCCCCTATTTCCCGCTCTTTGCTCCCCCTCCTTCCTCACCTTTTCACCAACCAGCCACCCATAATTAATACCCCCTCAACTACCAAACCAACCCCCCTCTCCATTTAATGAACTCACCAATTCCACTAAAAATTACCCGTTTGTCTTTTAGTGCTAAAATCCTAATCAAGGGCTAGGATTGATTAAATCTCAATTTGATGGTGGGGATATGGTCTATGGTCAACAAGAAGCATGTGGGACTGCCAAGTAAGCAAGAGGAACATACATGGAAGCTTGGATTGCTTATTTTTGAGTCGTATTATATATAGAAGCTCATGTAAGCCTCATATGGCATGTAGGAACTTAACTTAGTTTATTTTTATGCTTAGTTGTCATTTATAATCAGATTTTATATTAATGAAAGTTATGTTTTGAGTTAAATTTCTGTTTCAGATTTCAAGTTCAATTTTAGTATTTTAAATTTTAAATTAAGGATACTTAATTGTTATAAACTTATTATGAGCTCAGAAGTTAAGTTTTAAGAAGTTTTACAAGTCTCTGAGTCAATTCCAAACTCAGCTTCATAAAATTTTCATAAGTAAAAAAATATATATAAACAAAGAAAATTTAAATTCAGTGTGAAAAAGAAGATTGAAGCTTGGAGCAGGGTATATAAGGGATGGCCCTGGGTTAGTTGCTTCATGGGAGGCATTAGGTTGTGTTATTAAGACCTTGGTACATGTTTCTCAGTCTTGGACCAGTTGTAAGCTTTTTTCTCATATTTTGGCATTTCACTGTAGAAGTACCTTTTAGCCTATTGTCTATGTATTGTTATGCTTATTTTATGTATTAAAGTCATAAGCTTGCTTAATATAGTCCACTTGTTCATTAAATTTCATGGTTGCTCAGTTGTCAAATTTCACTGTCTAAATAATCTATATGTGATTCATGAGTATTAGTTGATATAACCTGTGCTTTTGTGCTCAAACAAG
Organism: Artemisia argyi; assembly: GCA_030686995.1. Lineage (NCBI taxonomy): Eukaryota > Viridiplantae > Streptophyta > Magnoliopsida > Asterales > Asteraceae > Artemisia > Artemisia argyi. The sequence continues at coordinate 104,752,343 of CM060677.1, forward strand.
TTCATGTCACCAATATATCTCATTTGGAATCAAGTTCATGGTATAATTCAATCTTTTGCTTGAAAAATCACAAAATCAGATTATTTAAGGTGTGTTTGGGTTTGCTGAACTCACTGATTTCTAGTGAGTTGTGGTTGTTGTTTTAGGTTGTACCATGTTGCTTTAACTGTTATTAGGTCTAATTAGTCATAAAATTCAGTAGCCAAGAGTCAAAAAGTCAAAATCTATTTTAGTCTTGCTTATTAATCCCGCTGTTAGCATTTTGAGTTGTACAATCCCTCATTTCAAGTCATAAGTTGTTCTAGTAACTTAAATCAGCCATTAAATAGCTTAATATAACATAATTAGTAACTTAGGATAGATCAAAGTTCAAGAAACTCAAAATAGAGTTTATTTTATAAAAGTCAAAATTTCTTTTGTGCAGAAATCCCACTTTTTCTGGGAATTGTTGTGATTTTTGTGTTAAGATTTAGGATTTAAGCTTTTTACATATTGATGTGCCCCAGCTAATCTTTAGAATCCCACTCATAGTTTATTTTTGTGATTATTCTTGAAGCTTGTGTGCAAGCTCAAAGTGAGCTGCAGGGGAAGCTGCTCCCCTGTGCACTGCTTGCAGTCTCATTCACCAAACTTTAGTGGACCCCACAGGGCTAACCAGTGGGCCCCACACCCTGTTGATTGGCTTATTGGAAAGCTAATAAGCCAATCTTCAAGGTTCAGTGCTTATTTTTCAATTTGTGGCTTATCCACTAGGGCTGCATTGCCCATTAAGTTTGCCCCATTTCTGCTTATAAGCTGAGTACTCAACTTTTGTGTCCATATTCCAAGCCCTCCCCTGACCTCATCTGTGTGCCCCTTAGCTTAACTCTTAGCATTTTGGAAAGCCAATAAGCTCAGCTTATTGGTTCCACTTTTACTTTGGACTTCCAAAGTCCCTAGTGGCCCCCACAGACTTGCATACTTGACCAATTTGGCCTGTGTGGTCTGTGATGTTTGTGGATTAGCTTATTGCTTATTTCAAGCTTATTTCTTGTGCTTCTTTGTTTCATTTGGCTTATTACAAGTTGTTTATTATCTGTTTGTAGCTTATTTGTAATTAAGACATCAATTGGTAGCTTTTTCACTTCAAACAAAGTCCTAATAAGCTAATAAGCTTCAACTGTTAAGCACTTGAGCTTGTCAAGTGCTTATTTTTGAGATTCAGACAAAGTACCTTTGTTAAAGTTGCATATTTTAAGTTTATAAATAGTTTTGAAAAAAGAAAATCAGAAAAAGACAAAATTTAAAATAGTGGTAGCTTCTATTTAAGTCATTTGTGTTGGGATCAAAGTTTTTGATCCTAACACGTAAATGGAACGACATTTACGGGATTACATTAGTTATGATGTAAGGCAAATACACAGGTACTGAAACCGTCATTATTGTAAAGTAGTGTGTATGTTGCCCTATATAAGCCCTCCTAGACTTCACTAGGAGGGTGAGACTTGTGTGTTATTTTCCATCTTTCTTATTATTCAATAAAACACATAGTTTTCCCTTCTCTCTCTACTCTCTCTCTCTAACAATGGGTTTCTTCTTCTTCCACCAAACCCGACCTCCCGAATCACAATATCAACATAAAAACACGATCCTACAAGTGGCATCAGAGCCAAGGTTTAACCTTTGTTGATTTGTGGTGTTTTCTTGTCAAAAATGTGATTTTTTTTTCTGGGCCGTACTGTTTATGAGGCTGTTTAATTTATTGTCAAATGTCAAAACTGTCCAACATAGTTTCATATCCAACTTGTCTTGCGTCAAAACTATCCAACATGGTCAAAATTGTCTTGCGTCATTTCTTTTGTCCAAGATATGTTTTTTTTTTGTGCTTGACTCATACGGAGTATATGTAACTGCTTGGTACATGAATATTTATCGTTATGGTAAAAAGGTCGAAACTGCTTAAAGGCTCATCGGAATCTGGAAATGACTCGCCGGAATCTAAACGGAATTTCTTGTATAAGAAATTCTCGATATGTACCTGTTTTCGAGAACACTAGTAGTTATCGAAATCACAATCTCGAAAACTGGGTTCTCGATAACAAAAAAAAAACCGTGTTCTCTATAATCGTTACTGAGGATCTCGATTAACATGTTTGCGATAAAGTCATATATATGTTCTCGATAATTATAAATTCTCGATATTGTCATGTTTTTCGAATATCATGTTCTCGATAAAATATAAGGCGAAAGGATTTGTTTGTGTTTGAGTGATGATAGAGGTGGATCTGTAACTAGATGGAGATGAGAGGTGTAGCTTGTGTCAAATGGACTTGGTGGTTGTGTTTGATGAGTGATAACATAGAGAGGCGGATGTTACTATGTTAGTGTTTAGGTTTAAGATCAAATGAGTGATATTAGGTTATCACATTTTAATACCCTGGTAAAGTCATTGTGTTTGGATCGGGTTACTCATTTGCATTGGGCTTACACGACAATGGTCTAAGGTTTGGGCCGAAATGTTTTATCAAACACATTATTAACGTGGATTGGTTTCAATGATTTCATGATCCGCAAATGCTAATTCAATGGGATAAATGATTCTATTTATCTAATGTATTTTTAATACACTATGTTATATTTGGCAAACTTTTCGGTGTAAAGGAGTGGTATTTTGGTTGTGCAAATGTTTCACGGGAATACATTTTTGACAAGATCGGGAAACCATTATCAAGCTCACTTAAACCGTCAAAAGGCTAGTTTTGGACATTTAACCGCAAGATGTGACTACGGCGATGATTCATTATTATTTATTTGAGGTTGAAGTGGAATTTCACGGGTGCGTGTACTTAGTATCTTGAAGATATCGGGGTTGGTTGGATGCATGATTCTTTGAGATCCTTGTTCGAGCTTTTAACCTTTAAAATGACGAAGACTTGAATATCTAGTTATTTTTGTGATTCCTTCTTTCTATTACCACAAAATAACTATCACTTTAAGGAGTTACGTTGTAGTGCTCAGTGTCACACGAAGTTGTGGATAGTCAAGAGGTGATGTACGACTTATACTTGATGGTTGGTTGGTTGATGTGTATAGAGTACTTAGGGATTCGATGGGGGTGCGAACTCTCTACACCGCTCTTTGTCATACATTAGTGCAAGTTTAAGTCACAAGTTCGGGTTATTTTACTTCGCTCTCAAGTTCATAATATTGAGTTTTCTCCATCAGTAGTCACTACAAAAAGCCGTCAGAATGATAATGGAGTCGGCAAAGAGTTAGTTAAGAGGAGTATCAAAGAGTAGAGATGTTTATCAGCAGTTGATTCTCACAGGCTATTTATGATACTTCACACATAATCGGTTAGTTAGACATATGGGGTTACGCTGCCTCCGTTTCCATCGTAAACATAGTGTGTATGCTTTCGATTCCGCGAAGACATCGTGGGGGAAGATAGAGAGGGTGTTCTTTGCTTTCTTTGACTTTTCTTGACTTCTTTGCGAAAACACTCATTTTCCACGAGGTTCTGCAATTAGGGGGAAGAAATGTGCACATCAAGGACGCATAATAGACTCACGTGATCGAGCTTACAATTTTATTACTACCGGAGAGACGTCCGCAGAGATGATCAGTGGTTAAATTTTTGTGACTTTGGTGTAATCGTTTCAACTCTCGCGGGTTGTGAAGTGTGAAGTAGCCTACTTAAGTGAGAAGATCTTGCTGATTTCTTGCATGTTACCCCCGAACGGAGCTTCCGCGTTGAGCATAACTGTGATTAAGTGACTAGTCAGATTTGCTTGGTGTGGTTTACGGTGTCATCTACAAATTCCGCTGCATACTTAAAACTTCAATAGTTAGAAGACATGTGGACTACATCAAAGTTTAGAATCTGCTGAAGACGGTTGTCAGTTTGGGGGGAAGCTGATTCAGAAACTTCGCCAAAAAGAAGTGTACGAAGAAGCCGCTAAAGACATGCAGTATGAATTGGGGGGAAGTTAATCCATTTCATGCATATTACATAATTTGCCTACAAGTGAAGATAAAGTTTTTCAAGCCGAGGTACAAGATGAAGACAAAGAGCGTCAACTGTAGTCATCCTCAGCACTTGAAGAGCCGATGAAGACCTTTCTTTATTTGTATTTGTACTTGTAGGAAATGTTGTAAGTAATCCCTTATGTCGCCCCATTGGGGGAAGATTGTTGGGATCAAAGTTTTTGATCCTAACACGTAAATGGAATGACATTTACGGGATTACATTAGTTATGATGTAAGGCAAATACACAGGTACTGAAACCGTCATTATTGTAAAGTAGTGTGTATGTTGCCCTATATAAGCCCTCCTAGACTTCACTAGGAGGGTGAGACTTGTGTGTTATTTTCCATCTTTCTTATTATTCAATAAAACACATAGTTTTCCCTTCTCTCTCTACTCTCTCTCTCTAACAATGGGTTTCTTCTTCTTCCACCAAACCCGACCTCCCGAATCACAATATCAACATAAACACGATCCTACAATTTGGCTTATTTTCAGCTTATTTCATAAGCAATTCTCATTTTTATAATTTTCCTAGGTTTCTTATAGTTAGAAATAATTTTGGTAATTTTTTCAGATTTTTCTTTTATCATTTAGTATTTTTCATAATTTAATTTAGTTTTTAATAATTAATAATCATTAATTAAAAAATCAGAAAAATACAAATTTAGTTCTAAAATTAGTTTTTAGTTATTTTCAATTTTCTAGTGCAATTTCATAATTAATTATAATTTAGGGTATTTTAAATAATTAAAAAGTAACTAGAAAATAGTTTTTAATTAATAATAATTATATAATTAGTGTAAAAATTAATTTTCTTTTTCTAAAAATTTTCTTTAATCATTAGGTTTGTAAAAATATCATTTTCATATCCTTAGCCTTTTTATTTAATTAGATTCACTTTTTCTTACGTACGTCAGTACCCGTTTTCAGTTTAAACGTGCGTTTTTAGGTTTTAGCCCGTTATTCCTTAATCTAAACTCACGTAATCAATCATATAGCTTTCCTAAGCTATTTTATTTCATAATTCTCAAATAATTCTCATAATAACCCCTTCTTGTGAAATTCACCCGATCACAAGCACGCTAAAGTACAATTCACACCTCGTCAGGACTTAACGACCTGGTGATACCCTATATTACCCGGAAGCATTGATCTAGGTAGTTTGACTTTGTTGACCATTTCATTTGGTCAATTTAAGTTGACTGTTTAGCATCAATCAGAGGTCTTCCCTTTCTACCTCAATTCCAAACACAGTGAGTTGTGTTGCTATCTTCTGAAGTCTAGTATAACACCCCCAAAATCATCATGTCAGCGGAAGACTTAACATGTCAGCGGAAGACTTAAAATGTCAACGGAAGACTTTTTGGGTGTTACTTCGAGGATCTTTATCACAATCATAGAAAACGACACAAAAGTGACGCTTTAAAGTTTAATTCATTCAAAATACCAAATATTCGAGACATCAAGATGTTTCATAATTTAAACAACAAGTTTATTTGAAATATGTCAAAATGTTTATTTAAGCCCATGCCGGGTTACAAGCCCACTCCGTGCCTTCAAGTTCCTTCTTGTATAGTTACCTGAGATAAACACATGCTAAAAGTGTCAACACAAAGGTTGGTGAGTTGATAGAGTTTATAGTTTCAAATATCGATTTCCAAAATCAAAGAGTTTATGATTCCAAAGAAGTTATAATAACAGTTGATTATCAAATTAAAGTGTGAGTAAATCCAAAATATTCATAGCTTAAATCGTTGATTCATCAAAATCAGAAAATGAGTGGTTTCCTTATTAATTCGAAAATAGTCCGTTGGTTTATAAATCCCTTTAACACGAGTTTCGATATTTGGGCCACGTTGTTGCATCCATAACATAAACAGTTTACGGGGAACCGTATTTAAACAGTTGAAACTGTATCCAACCAGTTTGCGAGGAACCGTATTTAAACAGTTGAAACTGTATCCAAACAGTTTGTGGAGAACCGTATTTAAACAGTTGAAACCGTATTTAAACAGTTTGTTCCATAATTCCAAATATCGATAGTAAAATCGTTAGAAAAGTTGTTACACATGCATCTCTCCCAAAGAGTGTATAAAACAGTTAAATGATAGAAAGTGTAGCTATGAACTTATAGTAATATATAAATAGTTAACGAGTACTTGTAAAAGTATAAAACAATAGTTAAGCATGTATCTCCCCCAAAAACGTGTATAAATCATTATAAAATAATTAAGAGTAGGGGCTATGACTCACCTTGGAAGGTAGTGACGTAGTAACACAACGGTGCCAAAGAGTATGGCCGAAAAGAGTAACATAAGTGATGTCAAGAATTGGAGCATAATGATATTGAATTCGGCACGACCTAATGAATATGAGCTTGTCACAACTACGGTACGCAAAGAGTACACAATGCGTATGAGTTAAAAGATGTTGTATCATGTTTTTGTATCATTGTTTGTAAAAAGGTTTTGTATCATCGTTCGTGTTGTGGTTTGAATGTTAAGACTCAAGTACTCATACCAAAGTATAAAACATATAGTACACGTATAAAAGGGAATAAACACATACGGATCAAATAGCATATAAGTGCTAAGATGAGTTGATGGTTAAGTTTGTTAGTTGTTCAAAATCCAAGTTTCACGTTTCGATAGTCAATAATAATTCTTTAAGGAGTAGTCTGGCATAATAAGATTTAGCCCAAAAATAGTTATGGGTTCGGCCCAATATTTAACCTATGTTTAAGGTTAAAATTGGCGCAAAAGATGTAACATCAGATTGGCCAATACAATATCAAATAAAAACACAAAGATGATAAGTAGCATAAACAGTTTCATAAGCAGTTACCATATAGGTGGTCACCAAAGAGTAATATACATCGAATAAGCAGTTTACACAAATCAATAGTACACCAAACAGGTCATATAAGTCAGCCACAAAAGACACAAGTAAAGAAATAAGTTCGAATCGATAAGCCAAATTAAGCATAGCCAAAGTAAACTATCTAAACAAATCTACAAGCACATACTATAAATATAAGTAGACACCCCAAACAAGCGATAATCACTAATAAGCTTGTACCAATTAAGCTAATCCAACAAGCAAAATAAGCATGTTCATAAGCAATCCCCAAATAAGTCTAATCAAGTCACAAAAATAGGTGTGAGCCGAGCCATATAGGCTGAAAAACAAACAGAACAAACACCCCATGTTGCGCAAAAAATAAACAAACAAAACGCGCCCTTTTGGTCCAGAAAATAAGCAGACAAACACACCCCATGGTGGGCTGTTTTGCAGCCAACAAACGGCCGCTGACGGGGCTGTTTTGGGGTTGTTTTGCAGCAGCAAACGCACCCCATTTAGTGCATAAAAATAAGCACATAACTCATTCTTTTGGGGGCTGTATTGCATCAAACAAACGGCCCTCGTTGGGGCTGCATTGCAGCAGACAAACACCCTTTTGGGTGGGCTGTGACAGCAGACTTACAAACACCCTTTGAGGGCTGTAACATGACGAATCAACAAGCAAATAAGTACACCCTTTGGGGTGACTGTTGGCGCGAGACAGTAAAACAACACCAAATGCCCCTGGTGGGCTGTTATACGCAAAACCAAATGCACAATTGAATAAGCTTTTTAAGCATTATAGACCCATATAAGCCGAAACACAAATAAGCTAAAACCAAACCTTAAGCCAAAATTAAATAAGCCGAAAACATAAGCTCGAACCAAATGAACATCTTGCTGTCCCGTTTTGTACCAAGATTTAATACCACCAAAATTAAGCTACTAACTTAATAAATAATCACATAAGCTTATAAATCAGCCACGAAAAATAAGCACATCGAGTGAAAACAATACTAACCACAAACCACGAATCTTACGATGATACTCTTATTAAAAGAACACTTGTTAATCCATTCATATCATTTAATCTTTATGCAACCTTTTTCTCTCATACTCGAATAAAAAAAATAAAAAGAAAATAAGCAAGCTTTGTGGGTTTTCGACATACCCTCGAGAAGAAGGAGATGATGATGGATGTGGTTAGAGTGATGGTGTACTGCTTGTTTGAGGGCTCAACCATGAACCATGATTAGTTCCAAGTTTCCACAGCCTGGCTTCGACAGAAACTACAAGAGAGTATGTGTGATTTTATGTTGTGTGAGGATGTCGATTTTGCATGGAGTCTTATATACTCAAGATGGAGCGTGATAAGTGGCAGAAATGAAAGAGATGTTAAAGGACGTGGGAGTTCTTGGATTGGGGAACATTGGAGGTGGCTGTAAGAGCTTCACATGGTTATTTTAGGTGATACTTGGGATAGTATCAAGTCAGGTAGGGTGAAGATAAGAAGCTGCCATATTACATGTGACCTCCATCAATGACCAATCGAGTATAAGCAACAATCATGAGTGAGGGAATGTGTATGGCATTGTGTCAAAATATTCCTGTCATTCCTAAGCTATTGGAGAGCTGTGGAGGTGAGCTTGAAAGCATGTGATAAGTTATAAGAATTCTACTCAAGCTGTGTTTAGGTTGTTTCTGAGGTAGTAACGAGTGAGGCATGTAACGATACTTGTCATACGAGAGTGTGAAATAATGGAGGTATGTTGTTTGTCGAATTTACCAATGAAATGGGCAGAGCAACCCTTGGTCGTGGCTTGTAAAAGTGGTGTGTTGGGCTTGTGAGTCTGCTGGTGGATCAGGTTCGAAAGGAAAAAGAAAATTTAAGGGTCAATTTGGTTTTGCTAGTCTGCTCGTATAACACCAACAAGGAAGCAATTTAGTTTTTGTAGTAGGTTGGAGGTGTGGTATGTACGTGGGATATTAGGAGCCTATGCAATATTATAAACGTGGATACAAATGAAATGTGGATCGTTTAGAGTATTTTTGTGAGTCAGACGAATAAGTTCTCAAGCAGAACCAAAAATGAGTCAAACCGTGATTATATTTGGGCTATCCAACATTCGTAAAAATGAAAGTGGGTTGTCACACTTAATTCTCAGCTGGGAGAATAATGGAGTCGAGCAAAAATATTATTGGGTTGTTAAAAGAAATTTTGAATTATATGGCCAAAGTAAACGCCACAAGTGACATGTAAAAATAAATAGAATGGTGCATTTGGGCATATATTGGGCTCGTTGAGTTATTTGGCAAAACATGAATTTATTATTTATAAACGTTTTAAGTTTCTTGCGATATTTAGATTTTTAAAACATATGAATGAATACCGTTTCAAGGTAAATGGTGAAAATGTTGTGATCATCAAAAGTAAAAAAAAATAAATAAATAAATAAAATAAAAAAGAAAAAAAAATTGTCATGGGTAAAAAAATGGTTATCTTTATGTTATAATAATGTGTTCATCGTAGGAAAATTTTACGGGATGTTATATCTAGTGAAGATGCTATCAATTGATTCATTACTTGTTGAAGAGAAATTTTCATAGGTTTGTTTCAACAAGGTCTTCTGAGTTTTCTTGGTAGCATCATTGCCACCAAAGATATTACAAATCTCTTCAAACAAGGTCTTAGCAGTCTTGTACTTGCTTAAGGCTAAGATTTCATCCCTAGGAAGGGTCATTAGCAATAAACTTCTTGCCTTCAGGTCATTCTTCTTTTGGAGTCGTTCTTCACTTGTAACTGGTCATGTATTTAACTTCTGTACAACCTTACCATCAATAGTCTCTGAGGAAGTGCCTAGTTTAAAGGGATCACCATACATAATGATTTCCAATAGTGCATAGTCTTGCACCAAAAAGAACTGTTCAATCATTATCCTCCACATCTCATAGTCATTCAGTTTAAGGTTAGGAAGCTTAGCAGCTATGTTGGACTGATTGTTCTCCATCTCCATTGGATCTTGTAAGAGTGAGTAAACTTCGGATCTTCTAAATCAAAGTATCAAAGCCTGGCTCTGATACCACTTGATGCACCTTGGACACACACCTTGTAGCACGCGAAATTTACCACAAGATACTTAAAAGATGTGTTTGTATGATTGTTATAGAGTGTATGAAAGTAAAATAGAATGAACAAAGTGTTTTAACAAACGGTTAGCTTCAATATTACTAATGATAATAATACGAGTGATCTTTGTATCACTAGGGTTACAACCTTGAATCTTTTGCTAATCAATACGTGTACGTAAACCTAAACCTAGGACCTCCTTTTATAGTACACAAGGAGTCATGTACAAGATAAGTATTATGCAAAATAAATAAGATATTCACTAAATCTTTTCTATACTTATCAACTACCCATTTACAAAACACACAGACTAAGCAGTGGTAATATATTGTACTAGCAGTGGTAATGCGTTTCCACTGATAGTATAATTCTTCAGTAGTTGACTTTGCTTAGCCTATCAGTGGTAATGTGTTTCCACTAATGATTTATTTCTCAACAAATATTTTTCCATTTCCATTTGTGATATATACATTTATAACACCCGAGAGATGAGAGTATCCAAACACTATATGTGAGGTGCTAGTATATAATTTTCGTGCTTGTTTTGACTAAGGTAGAATGATCATTTTTTGTAATTACTTTTATATTAATGTTAAATGACCCATAACTTGTATTTTGATTAGTATAAAAGCTCAATTGCTTAAAGACAAACAAATTCCAAGTGTAAAGGTATTTGATAAGGATTTATTTGATACGCTTTTAGGGGGTCATTTAAGCCCTAAATATATGGTCAAATATTACCTTAAATCGATTCTTTTGTTATTTTAGATACTTGGGACGAGAATTCTGGAAAAAGGAGCATTTTGGACGTTTTTGGAGTTAAAAGTGAAGAAAACGACAAAATCAAGAAACTATGCTGAAAATTGCACATGACGACGTCACGCCTTACAGGGTGACGCCGTCACTTGAAGATTCAGGTGATGGAATTCTTTGCATATGACGCGCCAGAGAACTCTTGGAGGATTAACACGTGACGGCGTCACGTGTTATCTGGAGTAGGCCGTCACGTATGATATTAACAAGAGACGGCCCAGTAATGATAAAGAGTGACGACATCAAGAAGCTTAATTAGGCGACAAGAAACCCTAATTACGGTGAGATGACGGCGCCAGGACTCATAACCTGACGTCGTCACCTATGTATCTCTATATATACTTTTAGATTCTTTCATTAAAATGAGGTGGAACTTGTGGAACTTTGAGGGAATTTTGTACTCCGAATTTTATAGCAACTTTAGGGTTTTAAACCCTATTTTCTTCCATGTTTAATTGAAAGATAAGTTCTCCTTTAATCATTCAATATGTCTGTGTTGTTTGATTAATCGTTTGTCTTTTCTTATCATTAACATGTTAGCTTAGTTCTCTTAGTGTTTGCTTAGATCTAATGAAACCTAGTTGTTAATTATTGATTGTTGATTTGTTATTGATTGTTTGATTGATTAACTCATGTTATGCTTAAGAAAACTGGCTAATCTCCTATACCGTAACATGCTTGAATGTCTTAAGAAACATAATCAGTTGTGTACTACGGTTTTATTGATTGTATTTAATGCATGAGTAGATGTTGATGATTCTATGGTAGGACACTAAACGTGTCATCATAAGAAGAAATAGATAGTCATAGAGTTGGGGAAGGATGTACACGCCCCCACAACCGGTATTAAGGAATACAATCCTTCAATCAAACAATTGTAACAAATCAATAAATCAATAAGAGATAACTAGGGAGTAGTGGAATCTAAGTAAACACATTTGTCTCTTATAAGTAATCCACCGCATTTACTTTTCTTGTTACTTATTTTATTTTGTTTAATTAGTAATTTTGGGTTAGTTGGCTAGCAACTAATTCCGCCCACTCTTCAAATACCCGAGATTTTACTCTTTTTCATAAAATATAAAAATACAAAGAGAATCATCCCTCACCTTTAGACCTAGTTAACCTACATCTCAATCCTAACGACACTATTCCCCTAGAGAATGATCAATCCCTCGGACCAACCATTTACTACACTACAACAGTCAGGTACACTTCCTGGTGGATTGCAAAATCTCTCAAGGTCCCTTGAGAGGTAAAACCTTTTGCGAGGTTGCAAAACACGCATCATTGTGTTTCACATGTTGTTCATATGGGCCAACATTGCTATTTCCCATGTCAACAATATCTGAATTGACGTCATTTGTCGGTTGTACTTTTTTAGGAATCTTTTGTTCATAAACCATGTCGTATAGTTTGAGTACCTCAGCTATGACTGAATCCGAAGTGTTTGACATGATATCAATGTGCACGGGATTTTACAAGTCTATGATTTAAACCGAGAAATAGATTCTTTCATGGGATTTTACAAAATCAAGAAGAAACCGTGAAATGATGCTTGATATGTGTTATGATAATTGTTGGATCGGCACAACGATTAGAGGTTGTGTGTTAAACGTGATGATCGTTTGACGGACTAGGTTATATGTTGTTTATTGGTGATTTAGTTTGGTTGATGCAAGTTGTTATGATGAAATTTTGGTCTAAAAACTTAAAACTTCAATAACTTCATTTCGGAGGGGATTTGGGTCTCGAAAAATTTGTTTTATGACTTTGTCATGAAACCTCACAATATTCAGGCTATTCCGGTCGTTTTGACAGGTATTTCGCTAAAAACGGAGTTACGTTTCAAAATTTATGGCCGTTTGAAGTTTAGACGTAAAAACTCAACTTTGGTTAAACCGCAGAAGTCAAATCGCAACTGATCAAATCGCACCAAGTCAAGTCGCAACTAGTCAAATTGCAACAAGTTAAATCGCAACTAATCAACTCGAAACACCCTCAAATTGTAGCAACCTTAAATCGCAGCAAACTTCAACTCGTAACAACCTTCAACTCGCAACACCCCTCAACTCGCAACACCTTTCAACTCGCAATAACCTCAAATCATAGCAAACATCAACTCGCAATAACCCTCAACTCGCAACACCTATCAACTCGCTATAACCTCAAATCGCAGTAAGACCTCAAATCGCAATAAGAGTTCAAATCGCAGCTAACTCAAGTCGCAGTTACTACAGAACAGAACAGTCACTTTCTTGCGATTTGTCTTTTTTCCCTTTTATAGTATACTGCTAAATCGCAACCCCCAACCACTGTCAAATCACAACAACAATTTTCAAATAGCCCTCAAATCGTAGTGAAGAATTGCAGTCCAATAGTTAAATCACAGCAAAGAAACACTTCCAATCTTCACTCGCATTGACTCAAACTCAGCAATAAACTTATGAAACTAACTAACCAAGCACTAAACTAAGCTCATACAACACTCCTATTGAAGAAAGTACACACATGTTCCAAATCTAACTACAAACAAGATCAAACAAGGGTGTTTTCAACCTAAACTATTCAAACCAAGTAAGAAACCACAAGACCAAGCTACAAATCCGAGTATACACAATCCCAAAGATCAAACCAAGGCTCTTGATACCATTTTTAGGTTACTCATAATCATAAACACGTATGGTCTTTGTCGTTTGGTCGATTTGTTTAGAGAGAGAAAGAAATAAAGAGGAACCTTGAAAGAGAAAACGAAATATTAGATTAGAATGAAGTGAAAGGTCCAACCCTCTCCCTTGGTTGTAGAGGGTATTTATACACAACTTATAAACGCCTCTAGTAGGCTATGGTTCGGGCTGACAGTGGGTAAATACCCGACCCGACACCATGGTGAAACTATATCTATACTAATATGATAAATACTACGAGCTACTTAATGCTAAACCTTAATCGGGGTGATCGAGTCGTTTACATGAATATTCATATTCCTAACACTTATGTTATAGAAAAAGGAGTTTGGTTGTTGTGATTGTTTTTTGAAAATCAAGTGGATTTATATTGACTTTGGTCATTCCTTGCAAGTTATGTGGTTTTGGAAGATCAAAGATTAGTATTTTTTTTTGAATTGTTTGTGTTTGATTTTTGGTGCAAAGTAATGATTAGTTTGTAATGATGAACAAGTTTGGATGATTATTCGGAAAGTTATGTTCGAAAAGAATGAAAGTAATTGGTATTTTTTGTCTAAAATCTCTTGCAACATTTGCGTCAAATCATTTTTGCTTAGTCATTGTTTCGTTATGCTGATGTGTTTTTGTGTGTTACTGGAAATGACGTAAAGCACATGTGTTTTATTTTTGATAAGGAGTGTTAGCGATATTTATGTAGTCATAATTGCATAGATGTGATCATTCTACGTATGAATTTGATTCAAATTACTTAACTTTTTTTGGGTGCTTGCTTCTTTGATCGTTACGGTTCTCATGTTTAAGATGGTAGATTACCCGAAGGGGAAAGTATTTTTTGATCGTTACCATTTGTAAGGTTACGACGTAAACTATTTAACGAGAGTTCTACGATCGTAACTAATATTTAGGTTACGCCGTAATGTTGTTACTATGGATAAGATTGTCTGAGATACGAAGGTTATGGCGTAACTAACCCTAGGGGTTATGTCGTAACTTAAACGAGGCTATAAATACAAGCCCTAATTCTGCATTTTCATATATCTTCTCAACACATAAAAACTAGAGGACGATTTAGGGCTTCAAGGAGGATGATATTCATCCGTATACAAGTCATTTCCAAAGGAGAATTCACGCCATACACTACATAAGTTTTAGTATTTTGTATTACATTCTTGTATTTGATTCAATGTCTTTGAACATGATATTAAACATTGAATTTTCTGCATGTATTAATATGATTGGCTAAACACCTTTGGTGTTAGCCTAGTTATGAAATTGTTATTACTATAAGTTAGTTTTCTTGTTTTCATATCGCTTTATTTGTATGCTTTCTTAGTTTATTTGCGGACACCCTTGTTTTGTTAGTATGGATATTTGGTTGTATCTAGGAAACTAGGAAAATTGACCATATGACTCTAGTGGAATAGGTTGGGAATAGTGGTAAAAATTGACCATGGGACTACCACTATCTTGCGTGAGAATTGATCATAGGATCACCTTCCAAAAGGAAATGCTTAAGAAGTTAGGAGGAACCTAAGTTCCGAGAGGCCTGGTTTCGTAGAATAAGTCTTAGATCATAGCGGTGTTTAATGACTCTTCCATAGGGTAAACCCACGAACTTTAGTAATCATTTGGTTACGGAATAGGACACTATGGAAAATAGGCTAGATAAATTTACCCAAGGAGTCTAGTGACTTTAACCCCCATGTGAAGCGATAGAAAACACTAATTAGAAAACCTAATCATGGCATAAAAAGATTAGTAACTAGGCTAGCACATTTCTCCCTACTGATTATCTCTTCCACTTTTATTTTATTTTCATTTCTTTAGTTTATAATTAATCTGTAACACCCCAACCCGGCATGGGTCCGAAGCGCTATAGTATGGTGACATATCAAAGCATACAAAGCATACAACGCAACGGAAGACTTAAAACAAAAGATTACAAGGGAAAATCTAAAGGTACAAAAGGGATACTAAAACCATAAGAGAAAGGAAGATACAAACTAAACAAAGTTTAATCTAATCCAAGTCCAAAACTAGTCCATATGTAATGGGCTTCTAGTCCGTGGGGTAGTCCACTAATGCTCCTATGCACTCTTCACCCAAACCCAGCTTCCAACCTAAAACCTGCCGCAGGAAAAGAAATGTGGCTGAGCTACGAAAGCCCAGTGAACAGATATATAGCAAAACAAACGGATAATCGAAACGTAAATAAGCATAGGTAAAAGAAACATAAACTCCTGCTGAAAGGAATGTCATCTGTCAAATGCATAAGAGATTAACGAACAACTAAACGAATATCATAAGTCAAAGGAAAACGAAGTGTCAAAGATATGTCACATAAGCATAATCATAAGGAAAAGGTAAAGAGCACGTATCAACAAAGGCATGTCTACCAGAGTCACTCGAATACACATAAAGAAACAAGGAAAGCCACGAGCTGACCTACCAGAGTCACTCGAATAGGTCTCATACATACATACATACGTAATCCATAATCACCTGTCGAAGGATACGGAGAGGGGAGACCTCTCGGTACCATATGGAGGAGCGACCTCCCAAACATGAAGGAGTAGAGAAGCACCTACCCACATTCACCATACACATAATCATACATAAACATAAGTGCTAGGATGCATCCATATGCCCCCATACATACATACATAATCCAGCATAATCATAATCATAAGTGCACATAATCATATCATATCAAATGGGGACGCCGTGGATCAATCACACCTCCACAGAAAGTGTCATGCCATCGGTGCCTCGATGACACGCCAATGGTACCTTCATGAGTAGTTAGAAAACTCGGGCATAAGAAGGGAACAAAGCATACATACATACATATAATCATAGCAGCATATCCGAATCATATCATAGCATAATCATAATCAACGGAGAGTCAAAGAATGTGAATCATAAATCAGAGGGATCATATCAAAGGTCATATCAAATGAATCATAAAGAATGAATCAACATAAGGGAACATAGCAATGGCATAGGGAATCTTATAACGTATCAAAGATCAAGATCAAATCATGAGAGAAAGCACCCTTACTGAAAGGGCAGAATATCTGTACCTTAAACCGCCAACGAAATCATAACATACGAATAGGAAGTCACTCCTTCTTCAGCGAATCTACACGAGTTAATGATCGACTTATTATTAATCACTTATTATAAATCAGATTACTCGTTTTAGGTTTCGTTCTATTTTTTATTTATAGTAACTTGCCATATTTAGTAAGTTCCCATATTTAGTAGCTTTTTCGCATTAGCAACTTTTATAGATTAGGGTAACAAATGATAATTATAATAGTTTGGGGTTAAACACGTCAATTTAGTATAGTTTAAGGTCAAAATGTAAATTATCAAAATTAAATATTAATTAGAATTTCAAATAAAATTATTTTAAAGTTTATACTATAATTTTATATTAAGACGATAATTTTAGATCATGTCGTTCATAATTTAATAATGTATCCTTGACAATAAACTTAGACCCCGACGACAAAAATACGTTATTATAACATGCATAATCACACGACTCGTATTTATGTATATATATACTCGACCCACATGCAATCTACACAACTTGTAATCCACACATACTCCAAACTTACACATGCATACAATGTTTAACACCCGAATAGTTTATACCCATGAACAGCACCACTCGAACTCATACATTAACACACTCTACGTGATCCATACATATTCACACATGCATATTACTCTTGTGCATTATACTCCCACGACACACACAAATATATATAATGTCACACATGCCCCAAGCCAAAACAATTTCATCAATTCACATGATCATCCACATATACGTACACAACACTCAAGTTCTCGTTTGTTTAAAACATGCATGCATGCATTCTATCGATTTATGAAGTACCATAAAATACGTGTTCACTTAACTCATACCCAACAGATTATCACTCGACTTGGAACCCATCCGATTAGCACACACACTCACGCGTTTATAACACCATTTTAAAATCTTTAATTCGTACTCACAAAACAACATATTGACAGTCATGAAACACAACGTACATACATGAAATAATAAACGGAACCACACCCTAGTTTACTTTAACAGCCATGCATGCTTCTGTCAGATTTTTATTAGTTTAAACCAGGATGTAAGTCATGTAAAAGGGATCAGAACCAACACATGCGATACAATTTCGATCAGCCAAAAAGAATTCAAAATTGACACATATATGTTTACCATTTCATGCAATTCAATATTTATCATTTCATGTGATTCATAGTGTCATTTTATGTGATATAAGTATTTACTTCATATTCTTATAACAACAATCAATTTCATTTTCAGATTACATGTTATAGAGGTGTTAGAATAATTCATGATGTAAAGGAAAACAAGGACGAAGGTACATGATACCTTTGTAGTCGAACCAAAAGAACAGATAAGGACCAACAAGAACACAATCTCACACGACTCGCGATCCTTTCGAACCAACTGAAACCCTTCTTCGAAAATGTCACGGCCACGATCACCACCACCACCTTTGAACCAAAATCACAACGCCTAATCACCAACTTGTTTCTACCTTTCGTACACCCTCTTTTCGAACAGCAACTCGAACGAGAACCCCCTTGACAAACTAGAAGTTACCAAAACGAACACCTCCTTTGCACCCTTTCTTGATCAAACTAGAAGAAGAAGAAGAGTACCAGCCGTAATTCTTGTGTTGTAGTTTTAGGGTTTGTTTCTTTTTGATTTCTATTCATGGAGGGAAAGAGAAGCCGATTGCTTTGAAACTATGTTTTAGGTTTAGTGTTTAGTTTCGGTATGGAAGGAAGAAGAAGAGACCGAATAATATTTATTGAGAAAACGTGTTCTTTGATTTGATATAAATTAGGAAACCGTATAATGTAATTGAAGAGTGTATGCCTTGATTTTTGGCTTGATCAAGAAATCTCTTATTAATTTAAGATAGACACAATATAACTTGTTCTTATCTTGTATTATATGTATGTCGTGATTTTTGGTGATAATAGGAAAAAGAGAAAACGCTTTATAGGATATACAAAAAGGAAAGTATGTTTTGATAGCTTAGGTAATATTGGAAAAGAAGTATTTACAAAGATTAGGAATCGGTCCAATATAACATATTAGCGTGTGATATATTTTAGGTTTTTAAGATGTGTACAAAACATCTTTCTCAGAAGTTTTAAAACTAGAGGGCATTTTGGGTATTTCACATGTTTAAGATTTTTGGATTTTACAATTCTCCCCCTCTAAAAGAAAATTTTTGTCCTCAAAAATTGAAGTCGCAAAGTTAGACGAAGTCATAGCGAATCACAAAAGAACGTCATAGTTAACCTCACGCTCGGGGGGGGGGGGGGGGGGGGTCCTTCCAACAGAATCTTCACAAATAGAATATTTTCTCATGACTCGATCCCGACAACAAGGATAGCCCCAGGCTTTCCACATAACACTTATCATATCAAATCTGATCTAACGAATGCGAAACAAATGCGTAGCAGATGACAGATGACAGATGATAATTGAAGTCTCACAAGGAGATACATGAGACATATATACCTACGAAGCAAATATGGATATAGGACTAACCGATAAACTTCATCCACTTCTACTACGTTCTGAATGAACAAAGAACTTACCAGAGTTGAAGGAGCACAAATCGAATCATCAAACGTATCAAGAGTCTCATAAGGAGATGGGTAACGTATTCGTACTGACGATCAACTTCACAAATCAGAGTATCAAAACGTATTAGAAGGCATAACGAAAAAGATAGACTAATTGTACAGATAAGAGCGAATCCAAGATCAAACGTGTCACGAGCCTAAAACTTCCTCAAATACCACATATCTAACTCATATGCACCTTTCTTGAATTCCGATCTCCCAAGCAAGCCGCCCTAGTCAATGCTTCACTGCAACTCTACTTGTGTTGTCCTTCCTCTTGTACGTGGGAGTCTCCGATGTAGTCACCACCGTATTCATGCCATACTGTCCAGCTCCTGCTCCAAGACTCTATACATATTAGTACAACTAAGATGAATAGAGTTGATAGAACCGTGTGCTTTACTTTAGGCTGCTTCCTTCTATCTTCCGTCATAGCTAGTCTTTCACTGCCTTGCTCCTGAGCTTCTTCATGCTTGGGTAGAAAAAAAAATTCTTCCCAGCTTCTCAAACTTCTCCTCTCATCTCCTCCAACAAAATTACTCTTCGAGAAATATCGCATAGAGCTTCTTCAAACACAGAAATATCAACACAAAATACGAAGATGATCCTCGTGTTTCCCCTTTCGTCTCTAAATATACTAAAATGTCATACCATGACAATTTGTCCAAGTATTCATGAAAAACACGATTTATCAAATTCATAGGAATAGTCGGAGTAGTAGCCCATACAATTGGCATCACAACACTTATAAAAGATCAAAACGAATACGAAAAGAATTTTCTAAGAACATCTCGCTCTTCACACAAAACATAACACGATTCAGCTTCCAGAAATCAATCCACAACCTCATACTATAATAATTCTTCTCTATGAGTAAAACACACTAAGGATACACGGCGAACATTTCAAGCAATCTGAATAACTCTCGAGGCGAGTCTCATCAAACGAAGTATCTACACAACCATAAGCGATTAACGCACGAGTTTTCAAAACAAAGGTGATCATAAATGTTTTACTAGGCTGGGAACCATAGTACGAAATTTTGAGTTTCTCAAATCGCCAAAGATGACAAATATAGTATGACCGTTGGTAGCATCGCAATACTCAGTCCACGAATCCATATCCAGAATAATATCGAATCAAACATTTCCAAAGGAAACAGAATGAACTCACCTTCAAATATCTCCAGAACGCATCAAACAAATCAGATATTCTTGATGGAAGGTCATATGGTTATCATAGAGATAGAATGGGTAGAGCAAAAATCAATAGTATAGGAGAAATCTCAAAACGCTTATCAAAAGCAATGGAAAGCCATAGAATCTGTCAAACACATCGGATTCATACATACGCGAATTCTCTAAACGAACGAACAAGGCATCTAAATGAATGACAATTAATCAAGGATTGAAGTTCAAAGGAAAATGATAACTTCCGGAAATGAACCTATAAGGCATTACTAAAGAATCCCAAAGCACTTTAAACTTATGTTGCAGGTTCTGACAAATCTTCTAAATCTCTGAAATGAATGATCTTATAAAGGCTTAACTAAGAGCAGAAGCGAAAATCAGATTGATGCGGAAGCAAGATAAATAACCAACGTCTTATCATATAATCTACCCAATCCTCACCGGTCATACTAAAGCTCTTATAGGGAGAAACCTAAAGCAAATCCTTCCAAGGTTATTCCGTAAGCTCCTAAAGTGCAAACCTAAGGGTCCAAAACTCACAGGCCATAACTTATGTACTACAAGTCGCAGCCTTATCTCTGATACCATAATTGTAACAACCCAACCCGACATGGGTCCGGAGCGCTACAGTATGGTGACATATCAAAGCATACAACCCAACGGAAGACTTAAAACAAAAGATTACAAGGGAAAATCTAAAGGTACAAAAGGGATACTAAAACCATAAGAGAAAGGAAGATACAAACTAAACAAAGTTTAATCTAATCCAAGTCCAAAACTAGTCCAGATGTAATGGGCTTCTAGTCCGTGGGGTAGTCCACTAATGCTCCTATGCACTCTTCACCCAAACCCAGCTTCCAACCTAAAACCTGCCGCAGGAAAAGAAATGCGGCTGAGCTACGAAAGCCCAGTGAACAGATATTTAGCAAAACAAACGGATAATCGAAACGTAAATAAGCACAGGTAAAAGAAACATAAACTCCCACTGAAAGGAATGTCATCTGTCAAATGCATAAGAGATTAACGAACAACTGAACGAATATCATAAGTCAAAGGAAAACGAAGTGTCAAAGATATGTCACATAAGCATAATCATAAGGAAAAGGTAAAGAGCACGTATCAACAAAGGCATGTCTACCAGAGTCACTCGAATACACATAAAGAAACAAGGAAAGCCACGAGCTGACCTACCAGAGTCACTCGAATAGGTCTTATACATACATACATACATACGTAATCCATAATCACCTGTCGAAGGATACGGAGAGGGGAGACCTCTCGGTACCATATGGAGGAGCGACCTCCCAAACATGAAGGAGTAGAGAAGCACCTACCCACATTCACCATACACATAATCATACATAAACATAAGTGCTAGGATGCATCCATATGCCCCCATACATACATACATAATCCAGCATAATCATAATCATAAGTGCACATAATCATATCATATCAAATGAGGACGCCGTGGATCAATCACACCTCCACAGAAAGTGTCATGCCATCGGTGCCTCGATGACACGCCAATGGTACCTTCATGAGTAGTTAGAAAACTCGGGCATAAGAAGGGAACAAAGCATACATACATACATATAATCATAGCAGCATATCCGAATCATATCATAGCATAATCATAATCAACGGAGAGTCAAAGAATGTGAATCATAAATTAGAGGGATCATATCAAAGGTCATATCAAATGAATCATAAAGAATGAATCAACATAAGGGAACATAGCAATGGCATAGGGAATCTTATAACGTATCAAAGATCAAGATCAAATCATGAGAGAAAGCACCCTTACTGAAAGGGCAGAATATCTGTACCTTAAACCGCCAACGAAATCATAACATACGAATAGGAAGTCATTCCTTCTTCAGTGAATCTACACGAGTTAATGATCGGCTTATTATTAATCACTTATTATAAATCAGATTACTCGTTTTAGGTTTCTTTCTATTTTTATTTATAGTAACTTGCCATATTTAGTAAGTTCCCATATTTAGTAGCTTTTCCGCATTAGCAACTTTTATAGATTAGGATAACAAATGATAATTATAATAGTTTGGGGTTAAACACGTCAATTTAGTATAGTTTAAGGTCAAAATGTAAATTATCAAAATTAAATATTAATTAGAATTTCAAATAAAATTATTTTAAAGTTTATACTATAATTTTATATTAAGACGATAATTTTAGATCATGTCGTTCATAATTTAATAATGTATCCTTGACAATAAACTTAGGCCGCGATGACAAAAATATGTTATTATAACATGCATAATCACACGACTCGTATTTATGTATATATATACTCGACCCACATGCAATCTACACCACTTGTAATCCACAAATACTCCAAACGTACACATGCTGTCACACCCCCAAAATCGGGTCCAGCGGAAGCATACGTGTAGCTGGGGTGTAACTCAATTCATATCACAACACTAGTTTAAAAATGGTTTTCACTATAATCATTTAGAATAAAATCGTTTAATCAAAATGTTAAATTTACATCGTTAAAAGTAGTGCGGAAGTAGGCCCTTAAAATAGTTTAAAACGGTCCCCATATAAATAATCAGAGTCTTCTATGACCATGCCATGCCCTGCCAAAACCTCCTGTAGCGTGCCATAAGTTAAAACCTGAAAATACATGCTAAAGTGTCAACACGAGGTTGGTGAATTCATAGAGTTGTTTAACAAATAAAGTTTATAGAAAAATGATCACACAGCAAAGGCATCGTAAATCCACTCAGTTGCAAATCCCGCCATAAGAGACTTGCAACCTGTGTGTTTACAACCCACTGCTAAATAGTTTAGGTCTAATAGTCAAGCACCCGTGGTCAATAATAAGTTACAATATAAGCACCACATATATAATAATGTATGCCATGCAAAGCCCCTAATTAAATAATATGCGTCCCGTAACATAGTGGACGAGAGGTTGGCCGACCTCTAATAGCGCTATCCATACTACTAATAGGCGTCGAACAATGCGAATGTACGAACAGTACATCATACAACTATTATATACGATTAAGAACGCTCCGAACATGGGAGACTTAGCACGCTCCACCAATAAGGCGAGACTTTAGGGTTAAGAACGCTCCACCAAAAATGGCGAGACTTTAGGTCATAGTACGTACGGTACATTAGGGTCAAAAGTTTAAGTCAAGTTCAAAAGTCAAGCCAAGTTCAAAAGGTCAAGTAGTAATTCATGTAAAAACGAGCATGTATTCTCCCCCAAAAAGTTAACAAAACAATTTAAAAGAGTAGGGGCTATGACTCACCTGGTACGATAGTTACGAAGACAAAAGTGGTTACACAGAAATGAGGTTCGATCTCTAACCGCGACCTATAATGAACGAATGATACGATCTACTTAAATTATGAGGGGATGCGATGAATGTACATGCACATGAAGCCTATACCACTCGTAGTTTGAAAATAAGTGTTGGCGTTGATTTATAGTGTTTCCATAACTTAAGAGAATATGTGCTATTAGAGGTTGTCAAATATATATATAGTTCGCCTAGTTTCAAAAGTGTATATCTTGGTCGTTTTAAGCTCGTTTTACTCGTTCTTTACATTCCCGGAATCGTGGGACAACATACTAACATATTTTTGATAAGTCGGGATGGCTAGATCAAGTTTTATGCCCAAAACAGCCCGTGACAACTGTTCATCAGCAAGCAGTTTTTCAGAAAACTAGTTTTCGTCGTTAAATTCGGAAAATCATATCTCCTTCGTTATTAACTCGTTTTAATCCGTTCTTTCGCCAAAAGTTTCGTTTTTGAAAGTATTTTCTAAATCTTTGGTCAAAAATTACCCACCACCTACTGATTTTCCCACGATTTCAAAATAAGGACAGTAGGTACAAATATAGTTTCAAAAATTCAATTATAGTGTTCTAATCTAGTTCCAACTTCAACCAAACCACTTTCAATCACCACAAAACTAGTCTAATCCTACCATACACCTTCTTAGGGTGTCATGGGTTCCTAAACATCATAAATCAAGTGGATCTAACAAGGATCTAACTATAATCCATTTCTAGAGTTCATAAATTATAAAAAGTATAAATAGAGTGGTATAAACTAACATATGCATATAGATCTTGAATGGAAATCATATGATCATAAAAATAACATGAAGAAATTATGAACAAGAGTTTGACAACTTACTAGAAAGATTAGTGAGCTTATGGAGATGAAAACTTATAAAACCTTGGGTTTTTATCACAAAACCCAAACAAGAACAACAAAAGGGACAAGATTAACACTTGCTCTTGAAAAAAAAATTATGGTTTCTCCTTGCTCTCCTTTCTTGGTCGATTCTCACACACAAAGGGAGAAGAGAAAAAATGAGGTTTTTGCTAGTTTGTGTTGTTTATTTGATGAAAAAAATGAAATGTTGAAGTATATATATTATTAGAAGTCTTTATGGTCTTAGTACATTAATTACCACATGAGTTTAGGGGGGCTAGGGGTGGCAAAAGGAGCAAAACAAGGAAAAAGAAATGTTGGCTAATTAAAGATTGTGTCCCCAAAGTTGTAGGTATTAGTTAGATCTTTTGTGTATTAGGTGTTATCGGGTACCGAGTTAACTAAAAATAAATGTTAACGAGGTGAAATAAAATACGTCGAAGTTGTAAAAGTTGTAAAATATTATTCCTGATGAGAATCGGGTGTTAGAAAAATTATTGAATGGAAATAACGCAAACCGACGAAGTTATAAGCTTCGACCGGAAAACGTAACAGTTGATTTGAAAACACCGGGTAAATTAATAATATAATTTTTATATTATTATTATGAGTATAAAAATATGTTAGGACCATAATTGGGATTGTCGGATCAATTATTCAAAATAATAGTTCATAAGATAACGTTTATTGGGTTGATAATCGTACGTGTACAGAAATGACGCAACTCACGTATAAATGACAAATTTGCTCCGGGGGTGAATAGTGTTTTATGAATAGTAAAAATTTTGAACGCTTCTCAGAATCACAAACTGACTCCGAAAAAGATGAATAGTAAAATGATGAATAGTGATCGATGAATAGTAAATGTGAAAGTTCGGGAAAAGACCAGAATTTACGAGTTGTGACAGTCTCTTCCCCTTAAGGGAACTTCGTCCCGAAGTTCAGTTAACGTTGGTCTCCGAAGTGTTATAAAGGTGAAGATTCATGAGATGAAATGACCAGTTGACGTGCTTCCA
Source organism: Artemisia argyi (assembly GCA_030686995.1). NCBI lineage: Eukaryota > Viridiplantae > Streptophyta > Magnoliopsida > Asterales > Asteraceae > Artemisia > Artemisia argyi. Next base: position 104,777,928 of record CM060677.1, read on the forward strand.
GGCGGCGGTTCACGAGGTGATGAAAAGTATAAGCGTTCTGACAACGAGGGTACGCACACACATGAATGAAACATTCGGAAATTGAGTAGAGGATTCAATCCAGACAGAATTTTATTATAACCATTCTCAGTGTTGCAAAATTCATTTCTGAGTCGGATATAGGTAGTCAGCCTATGTCCCACTATCCCGGGTTGAATATAGGTGACTAGTCTATATTTCACCAAGGTTCCATGAATTTTGAAATACTCAGCTCAATTATACTAAGACTATGTCCTTCACAAATACCAAGACGTTCAGAAAGACTAAGGCATGTGACCAAACTCGAGGTCAAATGATGAAACTATGCAAGGAGAAACATAACAGGGTGACATATAAGATACGTGAACATGCTTATATGAAAGACAATGATAGTAATCAACTAGAATAAGTGAATATAATATACCAGATAATGAGACACAAATCTCATCACCTAAGTCAGCAACAAACCACAATGAGGCTTCAGCTTGGCAGGCAGGCACGTGACGGTCATAGGGTTAAGTTTTTCGTAAAAGTAGCTATAGTCTAGGTTTTTAAAAACACTTAGTTCGCTATAGCCAAAGCTCTGATACCAATCTGTCACACCCCCAAAATCGGGTCCAGCGGAAGCATACGTGTAGCTGGGGTGTAACTCAATTCATATCACAACACTAGTTTAAAAATGGTTTTCACTATAATCATTTAGAATAAAATCGTTTAATCAAAATGTTAAATTTACATCGTTAAAAGTAGTGCGGAAGTAGGCCCTTAAAATAGTTTAAAACGGTCCCCATATAAATAATCAGAGTCTTCTATGACCATGCCATGCCCTGCCAAAACCTCCTGTAGCGTGCCATAAGTTAAAACCTGAAAATACATGCTAAAGTGTCAACACGAGGTTGGTGAATTCATAGAGTTGTTTAACAAATAAAGTTTATAGAAAAATGATCACACAGCAAAGGCATCGTAAATCCACTCAGTTGCAAATCCCGCCATAAGAGACTTGCAACCTGTGTGTTTACAACCCACTGCTAAATAGTTTAGGTCTAATAGTCAAGCACCCGTGGTCAATAATAAGTTACAATATAAGCACCACATATATAATAATGTATGCCATGCAAAGCCCCTAATTAAATAATATGCGTCCCGTAACATAGTGGACGAGAGGTTGGCCGACCTCTAATAGCGCTATCCATACTACTAATAGGCGTCGAACAATGCGAATGTACGAACAGTACATCATACAACTATTATATACGATTAAGAACGCTCCGAACATGGGAGACTTAGCACGCTCCACCAATAAGGCGAGACTTTAGGGTTAAGAACGCTCCACCAAAAATGGCGAGACTTTAGGTCATAGTACGTACGGTACATTAGGGTCAAAAGTTTAAGTCAAGTTCAAAAGTCAAGCCAAGTTCAAAAGGTCAAGTAGTAATTCATGTAAAAACGAGCATGTATTCTCCCCCAAAAAGTTAACAAAACAATTTAAAAGAGTAGGGGCTATGACTCACCTGGTACGATAGTTACGAAGACAAAAGTGGTTACACAGAAATGAGGTTCGATCTCTAACCGCGACCTATAATGAACGAATGATACGATCTACTTAAATTATGAGGGGATGCGATGAATGTACATGCACATGAAGCCTATACCACTCGTAGTTTGAAAATAAGTGTTGGCGTTGATTTATAGTGTTTCCATAACTTAAGAGAATATGTGCTATTAGAGGTTGTCAAATATATATATAGTTCGCCTAGTTTCAAAAGTGTATATCTTGGTCGTTTTAAGCTCGTTTTACTCGTTCTTTACATTCCCGGAATCGTGGGACAACATACTAACATATTTTTGATAAGTCGGGATGGCTAGATCAAGTTTTATGCCCAAAACAGCCCGTGACAACTGTTCATCAGCAAGCAGTTTTTCAGAAAACTAGTTTTCGTCGTTAAATTCGGAAAATCATATCTCCTTCGTTATTAACTCGTTTTAATCCGTTCTTTCGCCAAAAGTTTCGTTTTTGAAAGTATTTTCTAAATCTTTGGTCAAAAATTACCCACCACCTACTGATTTTCCCACGATTTCAAAATAAGGACAGTAGGTACAAATATAGTTTCAAAAATTCAATTATAGTGTTCTAATCTAGTTCCAACTTCAACCAAACCACTTTCAATCACCACAAAACTAGTCTAATCCTACCATACACCTTCTTAGGGTGTCATGGGTTCCTAAACATCATAAATCAAGTGGATCTAACAAGGATCTAACTATAATCCATTTCTAGAGTTCATAAATTATAAAAAGTATAAATAGAGTGGTATAAACTAACATATGCATATAGATCTTGAATGGAAATCATATGATCATAAAAATAACATGAAGAAATTATGAACAAGAGTTTGACAACTTACTAGAAAGATTAGTGAGCTTATGGAGATGAAAACTTATAAAACCTTGGGTTTTTATCACAAAACCCAAACAAGAACAACAAAAGGGACAAGATTAACACTTGCTCTTGAAAAAAAAATTATGGTTTCTCCTTGCTCTCCTTTCTTGGTCGATTCTCACACACAAAGGGAGAAGAGAAAAAATGAGGTTTTTGCTAGTTTGTGTTGTTTATTTGATGAAAAAAATGAAATGTTGAAGTATATATATTATTAGAAGTCTTTATGGTCTTAGTACATTAATTACCACATGAGTTTAGGGGGGCTAGGGGTGGCAAAAGGAGCAAAACAAGGAAAAAGAAATGTTGGCTAATTAAAGATTGTGTCCCCAAAGTTGTAGGTATTAGTTAGATCTTTTGTGTATTAGGTGTTATCGGGTACCGAGTTAACTAAAAATAAATGTTAACGAGGTGAAATAAAATACGTCGAAGTTGTAAAAGTTGTAAAATATTATTCCTGATGAGAATCGGGTGTTAGAAAAATTATTGAATGGAAATAACGCAAACCGACGAAGTTATAAGCTTCGACCGGAAAACGTAACAGTTGATTTGAAAACACCGGGTAAATTAATAATATAATTTTTATATTATTATTATGAGTATAAAAATATGTTAGGACCATAATTGGGATTGTCGGATCAATTATTCAAAATAATAGTTCATAAGATAACGTTTATTGGGTTGATAATCGTACGTGTACAGAAATGACGCAACTCACGTATAAATGACAAATTTGCTCCGGGGGTGAATAGTGTTTTATGAATAGTAAAAATTTTGAACGCTTCTCAGAATCACAAACTGACTCCGAAAAAGATGAATAGTAAAATGATGAATAGTGATCGATGAATAGTAAATGTGAAAGTTCGGGAAAAGACCAGAATTTACGAGTTGTGACACATGCATACAATGTTTAACACCCGAATAGTTTATACCCATGAACAGTACCACTCGAACTCATACATTAACACACTCTACGTGATCCATGCATATTCACACATGCATATTACTCTTGTGCATTATACTCCCACGACACACACAAATATATATAATGTCACACATGCCCCAAGCCAAAACAATTTCATCAATTCACATGATCATCCACATACACGTACACAACACTCAAGTTCTCGTTTGTTTAAAACATGCATGCATTCATTCTATCGATTTATGAAGTACCATCAAATACGTGTTCACTTAACTCACACCCAACAGATTATCACTCGACTTGGAACCCATCCGATTAGCACACACACTCACGCGTTTATAACACCATTTTAGACTCTTTAATTCGTACTCACAAAACAGCATATTGACAGTCATGAAACACAACGTACATACATGAAATAATAAACCGAACCACACCCTAGTTTACTTTACTTTAACAGTCATGCGTTCTTCTGTTAGATTTTTATTAGTTTAAACCAAGATGTAAGTCATGTAAAAGGGATCAGAACCAACACGTGTGATACAATTTCGATTAGCCAAAAAGAATTCAAAATTGACACATATATGTTTACCATTTCATGCGATTCAATATTTATCATTTCATGTGATTCATAGTGTCATTTTATGTGACATAACTATTTACTTCATATTCTTATAACAACGATCAATTTCATTTTCAGATTACATGTTATAGAGGTGTTAGAATAATTCGTGATGTGAAGGAAAACAAGGACGAAGGTACATGATACCTTTGTAGTCAAACCAAAAGAACAGACAAGGACCAACAAGAACACAATCTCACACGACTCGAGATCCTTTCGAACCAACCGAAACCCTTCTTCGAATATGTCACAGCCACGATCACCACCACCACCTTTGAACCAGAATCATAACGCCTAATCACCAACTTGTTTCTACCTTTCGTACACCCTCTTTTCGAACAGCAACTCGAACGAGAACCCCCTTGACAAACTAGAAGTTACCCAAACGAACACCTCCTTTGCACCCTTTCTTGATCGAACTAGAAGAAGAAGAAGAGTACCAGCCGTAATTCTTGTGTTGTAGTTTTAGGGTTTATTTCTTTCTGATTTCTGTTCATGGAGGGAAAGAGAAGCCGATTGCTTTGAAACTATGTTTTAGGTTTAGTGTTTAGTTTCCGTATGGAAGGAAGAAGAAGAGACCGAATAATATTGATTGAGAAAACGTGTTCTTTGATTTGATATAAATTAGGAAACCGTATAATGTAATTGAAGAGTGTATGCCTTGATTTTTGGCTTGATCAAGAAATCTCTTATTAATTTAAGATAGACACAATACAACTTGTTCTTATCTTTTGTATTATATGTATGTCGTGATTTTTGGTGATAATAGGAACAATAGAAAACGCTTTATAGGATTTACAAAAAGAAAAATATGTTTTGATAGCTTAGGTAATATTGGAAAAGAAGTATTTACAAAGATTAGGAATCGGTCCAATATAACATATTAGTGTGTGATATATTTTAGGTTTTTAAGATGTGTACAAAACATCTTTCTCAGAAGTTTTAAAACTAGAGGGCATTTTGGGTATTTCACATATTTAAGATTTTTGGATTTTACATAATCAATTCAAAACCCCCTTTAAAACCAGTGACATTAGAACTTAAGTTAGATTCGCATTCATAACTCTTGGGACGACCTCGGCTTTACCGATTACTACACTACACACGACCGGGTACACTGCCCGTTAGTGCAGTAGGTAGACCTTAAGTAAATGAGACTTTATAAATATTAAACATGGTCAGAAATCCTGCATCATGTTTATTATGTGTGTGTTTTGACTTGTCACAATAACTTGTCATCATCCCCATGAGACCCTATAGTTATTAAATTGATTTTATTTTTAGAGAAAGTCAGTATATCTATTACAAAAGAGTTTCATATTATTTTCTTAACATATTGATGTTTCATGTTAAGAAAACCGTTTTATCATTTATTACGATCAATGGTGTGAAATCATAAATATTTAAAGAGCATAACAATTTAGCCAAACATGTTTTGATTTAGCATTTAAACACAAGAATCACTAGTTTATTTGAATCATAATTATAAACCATTGTTTGTGGTATAACGAGATAATTTTGCCCGTGCTTTGCTGCGGGTGCAAAAACATTTATTAGATACACAATTTAGTTTAATAATAATATGTTTTTTTAATAATAAAGGTTAGCAATAATGTTAAAGTAGTGACATAAAGAAGTAAAATGTAGAATTTTAGGGCTAATTTGTTGTACTACTAAACCTAAGGATAGTGTAAATTTTAAAATCTAATATGTTTAGGGGAATTTTTGTATTATTATTAAATATAAAAAGATAGTTTTGAAATATAATGAATGTTAAAATTAAAACTTAATGAGTTTTGAAGCTATTTAGTGTTATTATTAAATTTAAGAGGGAGTTTTATAAATATTACGAGGTGTTTTATAATATTATGAGGCTTAATCTATAAATGTTATTGAGAATATAATGCATAATTTGTAGCATTAGCAAAGCTTGATGGGTGCTTTTGACATTTACCAAATGTTTAGTTACTGTTTATCTACAGTGATTCACATTTGGGAAACGTTAATTTACTAATGAGATAAATATGTAAATTAACATAAAATATGCCTACACCATTTTTGAATCGACACATGGTTCAGTCATTTCTTATTTTACGAAATCTAACAGTTTAGTTTGCTATCTGTTTTAATCTTATTTTTGAGTATATCTTTAAATATTTTTATCAGCAAACAAATCATTTCTCCACAAGAATAACCAACGTAACAATCAAGTTTCCGATTTAAAAAAGATCATTTAACCATTATGTCTCACAAAAAAACCTAACTCCCGGGTTGGGCTCATATGTCCAGTCGGTTTATAGTTCGGGTCGGGTCACAAATTCAAAAAAAGAGCCCACACAAAAAGCCATAAAACACATCAAGATTTAGGGGATGTTTGATAAAAAATATGAGGGGTGCTTGGTGGGGGGTAAAGGAGGGGTGTGGAAAGGGTAAAGAATTGAAAAGGGCTCACATCCTTTTAATAATGGTGTTTGGTAAAGGAGGGGTAATGTATTGATTACCCCGTAGTGGGTAATCAACCATTATAGAGTAAATTGGGGGGGGGGGGGGGGTAAGGTATTGATTACCCACCTCACTCATTCCTTTGCATTCATTTCCTTTTCCCTTTCTCTTTCTCCACTTTGAACCAAGCGGACCCTGATTTAGCGCAAAATTCGGGTCGGGTCACAAATGCAACTGCTTAATGATTTTGCAAACCCAATACGTAAAATCGGTCAGCACCAAATTGTATCATTCAAAGGCAAAACAAAATTTATCAAACACACTAATTGCTGACCGAATTTGTACTCAGCACTAAATCAAGCCATTAAGTGCCAATCAAACACACCCTTAGCCCATTTTACCATCAATAAAATAAGAAATGAAAGTACAAAGGCCCCATAAAATCGAAAGTGAATCCACACTAGTACTTACAACTTACAACTTACAACTTACAACACATTAACATAGGAGCCAGCCAACCATTGTCCATTGATAAACACAAAACCAACCCAACAACAACAACAACAACAACAACAATGGTGTAACTTAAAGAGACGTTGCTATCGTACGCCCCATACGTACATTACACCGTCTTTCCATGCGCCATATCCCAACACACATACACACAGTTACCGACCTCTCAGAAATCCAATCATCATTTTTGATCAGATTTTTATATCAATTTGATTGAGTTTTATAACACCCTTTTCGATTTTATAATCTGGGTAGTTATTAGTTTTACTTAAAGGTATAATCTTTATCTTTGATTTTGGATATCTGTTTTTATATGGGTTTTGATTGTATGGTATTCAAATGGGGTTTGATCTTTTTTATTGGATTACTTGATGATCAGTTTTTGTTTTTGTATTGATTGATCTCATCAAGATTCTTGATTTTGATGGTAAAGTTATGTTATAAAAAAAGGAGATTGCTTTTTGTGATTGTTGTTTGAAAATCAAGTGGATTTACATTGACTTTGGTCATTTCTTGCAAGTTATGTGGTTTTGGAAGATCAAAGATTAGTTTTTTATGTTTTGAATTGTTTGTGTTTGATTTTTGGTGAAAATTAATGATTAGTTTGTAATGATGAACAAGTTTGGATGATTATTCGGAAAGTTATGTTTGAAAAGAATGAAAGTAATTGGTACTTTTTGGTCTAAAATCTCTTGCAACATTTGCGTCAAATCATTTTTGATTAGTCATTGTTTCGTTACGCTGATGTGCTTTTGTGTGTTACTGGAAATGACGTAAAGCACATGTGTTTTATTTCTGATAAGGAGTGTCAGCGATATTTACGTAGTCGTAATTGCATAGATGTGATCATTCTATTTATGAATTTGATTCAAATTACATAACTTTTTCGGGTGCTTGCTTCTTTGATCGTTACGGTTTTGATGGTTAAGATGGTAGAATACCCGAAGGGGGAAGTATGTTTTATTTTAGGAGATAGTTTTAGTACCGAAACATTGAGATACACACGAAATTAAGATTTTTTTATAACAGTTAAGCATTGCAATAAGAGTTACGACATGGATAACCTAACTGAAACTTCGTATAAAAACAAATAACACTGAGAGTGCTAGGATGATGAGATAGAGACATAGAGTGAGATTATTCTTGGGCAACCGGTTTCATCTTATTGATTTTGTTCAGAAAATCCTACTTTTTAAACGTCCGATTGGTGATTTCTTGTTTCTGTGGTGATTTCTTGTTTTTGATAATATTATGTATCAAAGTTGTGGCCTATTCTAAGTGATTTCTTGGGTTTGAATCAGGGTACTGTAGTAAATATTTGAAATGATGCACATATAACTTTGAGTTTTTGGTTTTTTTACTCAGGGTTTATAAGTATATCTTCCGTGGAGGCCGGAGGATATTTATTTGTGCATGGAAGAAGATGCCGGATTTGAGACGTGGAGTTCGCCAAGCCAAAAAAGCTAATAATGTTGAAAATAATGCAGCTCCTGTTTTAGCACCAAATCCTCGGCGTGGGACACGTCGAACCAAAAATCCGGCACCAAAAGCACCTGCCGCTGGACCAGTGGCCCCTGCATATCCCTACCCAATGCCGAGGCCAGCTGGCAGAGGCCGAGGGAGTCGACCAACAGATCAAGATAGAAACCCTGAGATATTTGGTGGGGGAGTTGGTCGGGCACCTTTGAATTTGGATGTTGAAGCTTTAAATCCGTTAGTTGTTGGTAAAAGTGCAGAAAAGTTAGCTGCTGATGCCGAAGATGAAGGAAGCACAAGTCCGCTTCCTGAAAGGGTAATCACACAAATTCGTACTTCTAGTTTTGTCTTGTTATTAATTAGCAAGGATCTCAAGATGATTAATAGGAAATCTTCCAAATATATACCTTCTTTGACGACACAATGAACATTCTGAGTAATAAATTACCATCTAACAATCAGTATGCAATAAGTTGTCATTTTGATATGCTATTTAAATCATGATTCGTATGTATCACTTTTGCTTTACGAGCAAGGAAATATAAAGCAAAAACCACTATGTTAACAAACTCTATGAACTATGTTGTTGCTACAGTGTTTTAGGTTTTGACACAATCTTTGCGCAGGTTCAAGTCGGAAATTCTCCTGCATACAAGCTAGAAAGAAAGCTCGGGAAAGGAGGATTTGGTCAAGTTTATGTAGGAAGAAGGGTGAGCGGTGGCTCTGGAAACACAGGCGCTGATGCTCTTGAGGTATGCTGTATTTTACAAATTTAGTTTTATTGGTATTGCATCGGCTGATTTTATTAACGTACTGTGATTTAGGTTGCTTTGAAGTTGGAACACCGAAATGGCAAGGGATGCAGTTATGGTCCTCCTTATGAGTGGCAAGTTTACAGGTGAGTGATGTTATAGTTTGTTAGTAACAGACAAAAAAAGCATCCTAAATGCTAATCAATTTCTGATTTTTACTTTTAAGTTCCCTCAATGGGTGTTACGGAGTTCCGATGGTCCATCATAAAGGCCGCCAAGGAGACTATTATATCCTTGTGAGTTTTCTTGATTTTTTTTTTTTTTTTTTTTTTTTTATTATTATTATTATTTTTTTTTTTTTTGTTTTGCTCTTTGTGCTGTGATTCAATGGTACTTCTGATTATTGAATTTTTTAATCTAGGTTATGGACAAACTAGGCCCGAGTTTATGGGACGTTTGGAACTCTAGCAACCAAATGTACGTAAATTATTAGTATATTTTTCAAGTTTCTTTTTTCATCCTAAGTTGTATCTAAGTCTAAATTTGTTTCCTTTGACAGTCTGTCTGAAGAAATGGTTGCTTGTATAGCAGTGGAAGCGTTATCGATATTAGAGCAGCTTCATTTAAGAGGGTACCCATGGAAAAATAAATCATTTTAGATAAGTATTATTTTATTTATCATCAACAATGTATGATTTTAAATTGTATTCGTTTCTCAGTTTTGTTCATGGAGATGTAAAGCCTGAAAACTTTTTGCTCGGTCAGCCCGGGACGCCTAATGAGAAAAAGCTGTATTTGGTTGATCTTGGTTTAGGTAGGATTTTTCTACTTATTGTTTTGTTTTATTAATAATATCAGATTATAAGATTACGTACTGACGGCTTAATGTTTTTATATTCCAGCATCAAAATGGAGGGACACATCATCTGGTAATCACGTTGATTATGACCAAAAGCCAGATGTTTTTAGGTAACATTTGTATCTGTTGTAGCATTCCCAAGCGATAGATATGCTTGTAAATGTCATCCTTTTGTCTCTTGGCTTAGTTCTGTTTATAATATTTTGTGCTTTCTTCTGACAGGGGAACCGTGCGTTATGCAAGTGTACATGCGCATTTAGGGAGGACGGGGAGCAGAAGGGACGATCTCGAGTCTTTGGCATATACACTAATATTTCTTCTAAGAGGAAAGCTTCCCTGGCAAGGCTTTATTGTGAGTTTCTTTCTGATTATCAGCTTAAAAACTCTTTGCGTCTTTAGAAGAAAATGTATTATATTTTTCTTTAAATCTATATCCATCAATCAGAATGGATTTTACTTTCCAAAGTTGGGAATCGAACAAAGCTTGGTGCTTTCAGTTTCGCGGGTTTTGAGAGAATCATTTTTTTATGAAGTTGTGAATTCTTCACTTTATGGATCCATTTTTCTAAAGCTGGTATTTTTGGGTTTCATTGAGACAGTATCATACTTGGGTTTTAACTTTTTTTAAGGTATGTTGTGTGCAAATGTATTCGAAGTTACAAAAATTTACTAACTTTCAAACCTTTTCATCTGTTTATTGGGAATTTGCTCTTTATTCTTTTATTTACCATGCCTATCTTTATCAATCGGAACTGGGATTTGTCTTCCAACGATAGAAATATTAAAAGCTTGGTGCTTTTAATTTAACGAGCTTTAAGGAATCATTCTAAGAACGTCCCAAAGCTGTATATTTTTCATTTTATGGATTTCAATCGTTTGAATGTTATCTTGTTTTATTGAACTGTTTCATACTTGGGGTTGAAAAGATTAAAGGGTAAAAAGTCATGTGTTTCAAGATTTCTTGGGTTTTGACTTTTGTATGATGATTTTATCTTGAATGTCATATTCTGATTCTTAAAGAACTAACAATTATTCAATTGCAGGGAGAAAACAAAGGGTTTCTAGTTTGTAAAAAAAAGATGGCAACGTCTCCGGAATTACTTTGCTATCTTTGTCCATCACCTTTCAAACTATTCCTTGAAACGGTGACCAACATGAAATTTGATGAAGAACCGAACTATTTGAAGCTTATTGGGCTTTTTGAAAATTGCCTAGTTTCAAGTGCATCGTTGCGGCCCATCAGAATAGATGGTGCCCTGAAGGTGCGAATTTGACAAAAAAAATGTTTGAACTTTTGAACTTTGTTATGCTTCTTGATGTAACTGTAGATAATTTGTGTTTTAGGTGGGACAAAAGAGGGGAAGGTTGCTTATTGATTTGGAGGAAGATACTCAGCCTAGGAAGAAAACTCGGCTGGGCACTCCAGCGACTCAATGGATTTCTATTTATACTTCACGAACGCCAATGAAACAAAGGTAGAGAAATTATATAACTCACTATAATAATTTATGTTTTTGGATTTTCATTAGATTACAGTGTTTTCCTTTTAGCAAATTTCAAAGCTCGAGTTATGTATTTTGCAAAAGATGAAATGAATGGAATGATCACTTACGCGATTTTTTCATTTAAATAATTCAATAACAAGATAATCAAACATATTCTTCAATTCTTATACTCATCTGTTGCATTATATAGCAAGATTTTCAAACAAAATACCACATGCAGTGGTCTTCTTCTGATTCGTTACTTAATTATTTCTTTTAAACCCTGATATTAGGTTGTTACCTTTGATTACATTTTAAATGAGTTATGTAAATGATACAGATACGGAAATCTAAGTTTGTGACGCTTAAGATCTTCTATAGAAGTATGCACATGGAAATTAGAATACTTGCCATAAATGGTAACCAAGTTTGCTGTAATCTCTAATTTGGTCAACGAAGTTTGAAAATAACCTGCTAAAGGCTTGAATTTTGCAAATAAAGTTTCATTCAGGTTAATATAGAACAAGTTTGTTTATTTGCACTTAATAGGTCCTACGTAGAAACAGGATTGGCAACCACATTTGCATAATCTACCATAAATGATCCTTTTTGCAAAGTTAAAGATACTTCTTGGTGAATTTCATACTAGTGATCATATCCGCAGTTACGACTAACAAGAAGTTTGTTGCCATTCTTTGCTTTTAACCCATAAAAGATTATGATAGTGTCTATTTGCATATTTTCATCCCTGAAACCCTAATAGTATCAAAGACATTGATGTTTATCACATATGTGCGATTTTTATCCCAAATCACGTACTTTATTAGAAGTTGCCACTTTCTTGATCTAACAGAATGTTTTGTTGTAAGCAATCACCAACTTTCTATATCGAGTCTTTGAAACTTTGTTCTTTCTAGAAATGTCATGTTTCTTCTTGGGATTGATTCAGACATCACATTTTGGTCAAACATTTTAAACCCTCAGGTACTACTACAATGTAATGGATGCAAGACTCCATCAACATGTTGAAAAAGGAAAGAACGATGGTCTGAATATTAGTTGCGTCGCTTCTTCTGCTAATTTATGGGCTATTGTTATGGATGCCGGCACAGGGTTCACTTCACAAGTTTATGAGCTTTCCCCTGTTTTCTTGCACAAGGTAAAACTAGTATAAATTCTTTTTTCACAATACAACTAGTAACAGTATCTTGGCATTTTAACTATTTATAGCTATTTTTCTGTATTAAAGGAATGGATAATGGAGCAATGGGAGAAGAATTATTACATCACATCTCTCGCTGGTGCAACAAATGGTAGCGCGTTGGTGGTGATGTCAAAGGGTAAGATTTATTAGGGTGTTTTTTTTTTTTTTTTTTTTTTTTTTTTTTTAAGTCTTACTAGCCCTCTTACTCTTACCAGTAAGAGGTGGTCAGACGTTTTGCTTGTTTGTTTTTTGCTTTTGAATCGGGTTTTTTTTTTTTTTTTTTTTTTTTAAAAAAAGAAAGTCTTACTAGCCCTCTTACTCTTACCAGTAAGAGGTGGTTAGACGTTTTGCTTGTTTGTTTTTTGCTTTTGAATCGGACCCAGTTAGAGACATATAACATCTTGCTCAGTAAGAGGTGGGGGACTTGTCTTTCTGCCTCTTACTCGATAAGAGATTGAAGACTCGTGTTAATATAATATATTTGATGGTTTATTAACTATATTATATTTATAATAAAAAGTCTTGTTTCATATTTACATAAGTTACTTATTATCACATTGCATTGTTTTAATAAATAAATTGTAGGAACGAGCACTTAAAATCATTCGGACAATTATACAAAAACAAACAACATTTTAGTATTTTTTAATTATTCAATTAATATTGGAAAGTCTGATATCTAAATACATACAAGGCAAATATAGTTTAATTATATGCATACCTGGAATTGATGTTTTTAATTATTGTGCTTATCTTTCTTATTAGTTGCTCTACATTGACTTTTAATGTCTGCTTAATAATAAATACATTCAAATTTTAAGGTTTTAGAAAAAAGATCAGTGGTTACATAGTACATCTTAGTTGATAAACGAAAAGAGGCATCTCTAAATGTGCAGAAGAATAAGTTTAATTATAAATATGATAGAACAAGTGAAGTTGTATCAAACAGAGTAGTAGTTATTTGTAAACTAATGTTAAGCCTAACCTTAATTTAATACTAGTGAATATTAGATACAAATTTATAGAAACATCTTTTGTATTTATAGTGTCCATTTACAGCCCTATCTGTTGTGACTTTCGATCTGTCATTAATTGCATTTCTTTTTTTCGTAACTACTTGTAGGAACGACATACACACAACAATCATACAAAGTGAGCGACGTTTTTCCTTTTAAGTGGATTAACAAAAAATGGAAAGAAGGGTTTTTAGTAACCTCAATGACAACTGCTGGTAGTCGATGGGGCATCGTCATGTCTCGAGATGCAACTTACTCTAATCAGGTATCACTTCATTACTCCTTATTACTTAAATGGTCCATTGTCTGTATGACGCTTATGTATTTTTGTGGTTTATCTGCAGGTGGTTGAACTTGATTTTTTGTATCCTAGTGAAGGGATTCATAGAAGATGGGAGAACGGCTACCGGATAACTGCAGCAGCTGCAACCGATGATCAAGCCGCTTTCATTCTCAGTACTTCCAAGAAGAGATCGCAAGATGTCACTCAAGAAACTCTAAGAACATCTGCTTTTCCCAGTACCCATGTCAAGGTAGTCTATTTGTTTTTAACCAGTAACCAAATTAATAGGGGAAAATGACAAAATACCCATTTTTACCAACATACTTCACCAAATACCCAAATCTATCAAAAAATCCGAAATACCTACAAAATCCGTAAGTTTTGCGAGAGTTTGCGAATTTTATGTGACTATTTTTTATTAGATCGCAAGGTTTGACCTCACAAAGTCAAACCTTGCGAATTTTTGAAAATTGTTCCCTTTTTGTTTGTTTTTACGCTTAGCTCAAAACACGGAAGTTGTAGATATCCCTTTTCTTGTTTATTGGCTTTTTGAATCACCCAAAAAGGAGTTTGGTATGAGAAAGTTATGGCCAAAATACCACAACTTTTTCTCGTTTAGTTGCTGTGGTATTTTGTCCATAACTTCCTCATACGAACTTCTTTTTGCGTTATTCAAAAAGCCACTTGACGAGAGAAGAGATATCTACAACTTTTATATTTTGAGCTAAGCGTGAAAACCGAAAGAAAAAGCAATTTTCAAAAATTTTCAAGGTTTAACCTTGCAAAGTCAACCTTGCCAATTTTATGAAAACTAGTGATTTTAAAATCGCAAGGCTTGACCTCGCAAAGTCAAACCTTGCGAATTTTTTTGATAAAAATTGGGTATTTGGTGAAGTATGTTGGTAAAAATGGGTATTTTTGTCATTTTCCCTGTTAATAGAATAACATTTAAACAGTGGATTAATTTTATTTTACTGATTTTTGTGTTCTACAGGAGAAATGGTCCAAGAATTTGTACATAGCATCTATCTGCTACGGAAGAACGGTTTCTTGACATTTTCAAGAGATAGACTTCTCCCGGTATGTTTCTAAAGATGGCTCACCTATAAGGACTTTACATATGTGCACGATGCTCTTAAAACAGGATATCTTGTAAAAATTCTTAAATGATGGTGTTTTTTATGGTATCGTCACAGGGTGGGAGTGGGCTGTGAAATGAGCAAAAGAAGTTTTTGTTATGCGGTTCTGGAAGCGTATTTAACTTTTCTAAGATTATGTACAGGCAAAAAGAATGTAACTGGATATACTATATGTGGTGTTCGCTAAATGAAAAAGCAATGAATGGGTCATGATGTATGTAATGTTGTCGGGATGATGAGCCAACAAAGAGGAGGGGTGTATAGTCAAGAATCTGACCCGAATACCTCAACTGCATGTCGTCTGTAAGAATGTGGGATGTACTAATGTTGTAATGGCTGCAGGATTTCTGTTTCTTTTTTGTTTTACAACTTTAAACGTATCGGTATTGCTGTGGAACCATAAGTTGTGTGATTCTTTTTAAATGCTTAAAGAAAAAAAGGCAGAGAGCCGTTAATTCATGTTACATATTGGCTTGTTTCTATTATGTGCTACAGATTTCGTCTTTCATGGGTAGAAGCGGGTTTCTATTATGTGCTACAGATTTCGTCTTTCATGGGTAGAAGCGGGTTTTCAGTATTTTATAATTTATGCTGAACGGTAAATAGGTTACTGGTGTTCTCTTCCGCATGAAAATTGGTATTTACCGAAACAAATAGGGTGATAGTAAAACAAATATATTATCTGATTTCACAAACCTGCTATTTGACCTTGTATCCCTATAGGAATGTTGGGCCAGAACAAACTTAGCAGATTTTAGAAGTGTTAGGTCACCATTTATGTAAACACAAGTATGATATTGATAGAAATGAGATGAGAATGAGAGATGGTTGATTATGAGAAATATGAAAAGTGAAAGAACAAGAGTTTCCTTAAGATAATCAAATAACCAACAATGTGAAAGGTTACATAAGCTTTCTTTTTATAAGGGAGGAGTAGGGCAACACTCCCTTCCTCCCTTATCTTACTAATTCGTGGGCTTTCAAGCTCATAGGGCTTTAACACTTAAGCCTTGTAACATAAAACATAATGAAATAAATACCAAAGCAACCTATTACAAAAGGTAATGACTGAGACTTGACTAAATACAAAAGTATGATCCCAACAATCTCCCCCTAAGGGTCGGTCATCACGGTTGCTTGACGTCTTCATCTTTGTCGTTGACTTGTGACATGTAAAGCTTTAGACATCTTCAAAATGGTTGAATGATAATGAATGTACTTTGCTCTATGTCTTTGTTCTTTGGTGATGATGTAGTGATTGTGTCATGAAGTAGTCTGCCATTCGTCACTCCTGCGTCTGTGGTGATTGTCCGCCATTCCAACATACTCATACATCTTTGGACTTAGACTTTCACGTACAAGAAGTTCTTTTTCATACATTAAGAACTTTGTCTTTATACTTTGCAGATTCTTCTTTTTGGCGTAGAATCTTTCTTCGAACTTTGTGTTGCTAAGATCTTTGGGGGAGCTATCATTTGCTTCAAGATGTATGTATGAGCATGTTGGAATCTACCATCATGGAAGTGAGGTACCTGCGAGTAAACAGTTAGCAATAAAACAACCAGTACTTACAGATAAGGAATTAGAGCTCATCAACAGCATATTGTGAAGACTCCTTCTAATCCTTATCCAGGCCGTTCCCATATCAGTTACTCCCGAAGGAGCTTACGAGACCTACTAAGTAGCTCAATGACTGGGTGAGTCGCTGGGGATCACTCCACGACTGTAGACCGTAATGGAACCACCACAAACACTAAGCGTAACCCTTGTGGGGTTACCGAAGTGACCTGCTATCAGGGTTGTTTGATGTTGACCCTGGCAGGATTTCCGTTCAATCATTGAGAAATACATAAGTAGTCCTCTCATAAACGTTCTCGGCAGATTGCTAAGATCTGCGAAGGACTCGATAGTTTACAGCTGGTGTCCATTGATGTAGAACACCAGTTGTAGGAATACTAAGTGTTCCTAAAGAGATCTTTGATGTATCTCAAGGCTCTAGACTCTATAAGTGCACACCTAGGTTTCCTATGCGGAGACTAGGGAGGGGTCTCCTGCTTCAATATCAA
Source organism: Artemisia argyi (assembly GCA_030686995.1). Lineage (NCBI taxonomy): Eukaryota > Viridiplantae > Streptophyta > Magnoliopsida > Asterales > Asteraceae > Artemisia > Artemisia argyi. The sequence continues at coordinate 104,795,164 of CM060677.1, forward strand.
CCGTCTCTAAGAGATAGGTCGATAGATTATACTGGTTCCCCGTGAGAATGAAACAAGTCCTTTTGAGAGAACTTGAGTGGTTAAGAAGGTTTAGTGCATTGCGTCACTGGGTCCATGACGACTTTGTCTTCAATACTGGTGTTGTCTTTTGCAACAACCAGTAGCATACGTATTGAACCCGGTGTCTGCCCTAAGGTTGAACATATGGAGGGCTATTTCTTTTCATCCTTTTCTTTACTTTTCTTTTTAATTCTTCAACTCCTTCTTTCCCTTTCATTCTTTTCTCCTTTTTTCGTATCATACCTAAGGACTTCTAATTCTAACTATGGGAGATGTCCTTGGGTAGATCCCTCCGGCTCTGGCGGATCATAAGACGGTTATTCCTATCTTAATCACCTTATAACTCCGACAGTAGCCAAGAAACCTTTGATTGAAAATCTCTCAAAGTGTTTGTGATAATCAAATGTTTTGGTTAACACTTTCCTGCACATGTGCTCATAAGTGTTTAAAAAATTTGCACATGCGGGAGGAGCAAGCACTTTTGAATTGATCCACTTTCCGTGAACAAGACCGATTCGAGACACGCTTACATCACTAGTTAAACTAGCTTGAAGTTATTACCCGGCCTGGTCAAGTCCACATAAAGTTTCTCGAGACGGTACAATTCTACTAAGACAAATCCTTTTCGAGACACGCTTACGTGGTTAGTTAAAGAGATGCATTATCAGCTTTTAGGTGACAACTAGCCCTAATAACTAACTTGATGTTATTACCCGTCAAGGATAAGTCTTTTCGATATTACTAACTTTTATTGTCTCGTCAATTCCTGGGTCAATACTGAGTCTAGCTCGCACATGATACAACTTTTAAGCTTTGACTTCGTATATTTTAATCACCTTTTTCATTTTCTCCCCCTCAAAAATAGCATATAAAATAATGTTTTTGACAATCTTTTAGATTAAAATATGCCTTTTGAGTCTTACGGGGAGATTCACCAAGAACTTTTGATTTTGAACAAAGTATTTTGTTTTGACAAGTGCTCCCCCTCAACCAGTGATTAGGTCTTATTGAGGTGAAATACTTGTCCTTTTGAGCAGAATTATGAAAATTCATAAACATTTGATTAATTCTACTCAAAAGTAAGAAGCCTTCGCTCCTTATATTTAGGATTGAGGCACTGATGCGTACCTCAGGGTCCTTTCTTTACAAGTTCGGGTTGTGCACTGTAATTCGTACACAAGCCATTATGAAGTATATAATTGAAAAATCAAATCAAACTCTTACAACTTTCTACCAATCAGGTCTCTGAAATGTCAACACCGGAAACTTTTGTCTGCCTCCCACATAACTTTCCAACCTTCGAAACTGATCCCTGCGCTTCAATCTGTTCTCAATCCTTAAGATGAATCTGCGAGCATCCCTGGCCTCATTGGTTTTCCACCTTTTAGATTTACCCAGAGCAATGTCATCCAATCTGCTTTTGATTCCATCTCTGACGAACTTCAAGGTTTCATCACAGAACTTATGTATTTCGTCGTAGGCCATGAAGCAGTTGCGACCGTTTACACTGCGGTAGGTGAACCCAAATGCTGGATGCCTGATCAAGGTGTATTGAGGTAGATGTTGAAGGTCGGGGATGTCGAACATGTTGGGTTTGGTGAGATTGAGCTTCTTCTGATAACTTTCCACTCCCAATTGAAGATCTTCTACTCTTTCTCTGATGACTATCTGCCTGATGAAGACTAGGAGAGCTTGGATAAAGGCAAGCTGCATCTCTTTAGGCAAGCTACAGAGCTTTCCTTGAACTTTGAGCAGGTACATATCTTCGATGTCATTGAGAAGTAGTCGTGGAAAGTCTGACTCGGAAATATCGTACTCCTTTTCATCAAGTCTTTTCAGTGTGATTTTGCTGAGGAAGGGGTACCCAAAGTGAGTGACAGTCGAAATGAACTGAATCGAGACTATCTTCAAATCACTTGTTACATCGCCCATCGTCTGATTAAGTCTGCTGCTTCGATAGTATTGTGCCCGGTTGTCTGGCCAATGATGTATACCGTAGAGTGCGTTCCGGTCATAGTCAACAACTTTATCGATGAATAATGCTGAGGCTTCTTCTTCGATGGCATTGTTGAGATATCGAGCTGCAGGGAGAAAGGCAAGTGATGTAACGCACTTCTTCTCAATCTTGCTGCCAAGTTTCAGAAATTCCAAGTCTGTGTTGAAGAAGAACTTGTAAGGGATCTTCGGTTCCTTAGGCTTCCCAATCATCGGTAGTGGTTTGGACCAGTTAGTAATGTAAGGTGCGGTTTTCTTTGTGACCGGATCGACATAAGATTCAGGATTGATCCAGTCAATATTGCTTGACATAGCTCGAGCAATATTTTCCAGATGGTACTCAAGTTCGATTGAGTTAGCAGACCGATCTTTCAGAAGATTGAACGCATCATTCTTGATTCTTCGCAGCTCTTTCTTATTCATCTTTTTCATCTGAAACTTTTGCTGAATCAATTGAGCGTATTCCACCATTCGACCATCTTGAGGTTCACGATTGTCTGCAAGTGGTGGTTGCGAATTGATCATCTTCTCAAACCAGGAGTATTCGGCACTATCGTCTTGGTCTAGCCATTTGAGGACGATTTTCGGTTTCTTTGGTTCTGTGCCTTTTGATGAGGTGTCCGGTTTGGGTTGATGATGCTTTCCTTTCCTTTCTTTCTTCTTCTTAGAGGATGGTTCTGGAACTTCATCGGGTTGAGGAATCTCGTCACCACCTGTGTATTCAAAGTGGTCGTGTGCTTTGGGAGCGGAACCAGATGCCTTAGGTTGTTGTGAGGACGTTGTAGTTGTTGGAGGGATGACCGGTGTTTTAGATTGAGATGAGGGTCCTTCGGCTTGTTTCTGTTTCTTTGCCTGAGAATTAGGATCCCTGTCTTCATCATCTCTTGGACGTTTCAGTTTGTCCGCCTCTGTGCTGCAAGTTTCTTTTGTCATTTTATCTTTCAATGCTTCCAGGACTTTAGCTTCTTCCAGCGATAATGAGAACTTGCTTGCCAGTTTGTCCAATAGCTGAGCTTCTAATTCGTCCATAGATAGTCCTGGTAGTGGAACAGTAGACTTGTTAGCTCGAAGAGTAAATGTGGTCAATCGGATTACTTTCTTGACAGCTTGCTCTGCGAACTTGGTGAGTTCGTCTCTCATGGGTGCCAGTAGATCTTTCAACTCAGCAACTAAATGTTGTTCCATATACTGATGTGCTTGAGCTGCTAATGTGGCTTACAAGTTCTCTTGTACGTCTTTAGCTAAGAAAGTATCAACTTTTTCTTGCAGCTCTTGGACGTTCGAATTCAGCTTCGTCAATTCAGCAACTTGGGTTGCTAGTGTTGCAACCTGATCTTCCAGTCTGTTTTTCTTCTTTTCATGTACTCTTCTGAATGCTGACTTTAGCAACTTTGATGCAGCAGAGGCTTTGGTGCTTGGTTTCTTGATTGATTTATCATGGGTTGATTCGGATGCAGGAGGTGATGACTGTGAAGATTCAATGATGGTGGTAAGGTCTTTGTCATCTCCTCTTTGTGGTTCGGGTAGATCAACTTTCTTTGCTTTGGCTGCTTCCTCTTCCAACCTTTGTTTTTCAGCAAGTTTGTCAGCTTCGGCCTTAAGCCTTAATTCTTCAGCAAGCCTGGCTTCTTCTTCCCTTTTCAACTTTTCTTCTGCCAGCTTGGCTGCCTCTTCAGCCTTTCTGCTTTCCTCCATACGGATAGTTTCTTCCAGTTTGGTTTGTGCAAGCTCCTCAAGCCTAGCTTCTTCAGATTCCTGTTTTCTCTTTAATTCCTCTTCCTAAGCCCTTTCTATGAGCTCCATTTCTTCCATAGTCATCAACCGTGGAGCATCAGTATCCATGGGATCTTCCTCTTCCTCTTCTCCCGTTGCTGAAGCATTAGTCATTTCAATGTCTGTGGGAGATACCGAAGGATTGTCGTAGGCGACTAAGTCAGTGTTGATCCCTGTGGCAGAATCAGGAATGCTGCTCGATCCGCCAGCTTCGGTAGTTTGAGATAACACTGGAGGTGGAGGTAGATCATCATAGAATGCATCAATTTTGCTGTGGAGGAGACCCAGCTTGAGAGCTCTTTCATTTTCTTCTTCAACTGAAAGGCCTATGTTAGAATGAGCAGACTCTTGTTCAGCTGTCATCGGTTCCTTCATCTTCTCTCTCCTGATTCTTTCTTCTTCCAAGATGGTCTGTGCTTCAGTGAACGGTCTTTGATTGAGATATGATGGATATTCGGCATTATCAGCAAACTCATCAATGTTTTTCTCCCAATCTTCGAAGGTCAAGTCTTTGTCATCAATGTCATCAAGGTTGACATTCTCGGTGATATTGGCAAAGGCTTCCCTGTAAACTGGACCTTCATCGGACTCGGTTTCAGAGTTAGACGGTTTTGGAGAAGATTGTTGTGAGGGAAACCACCCAGGTTCGGGAATGGATGCGGGCTTCTTGACAGGAGTCCTTCTCTTGAGAGTACCCTTCTTCTTATGTTTAGACTTGGTAGAAATGCCGGAGCTCCCAGTCTTGGTACCTGTCTTCCCCTTAAATGGTTGAACTTCATCCAAGAAACCAACTTTTTCTGCTTCAAGAGCTTGAAGGTAGTACTTGAAATTCGGGCAAAGCTTCACTTTGTCATTCAAGAGACAATCAGGAAATTTCTTTCCTTGCTTGCGTGTGCTGGTGTCGAGTCTCTTGATGATTCTGAGAGTATCTTCATTTCTGAAAGTGTGCTTATCTTTGTCATCAAGTCTCTGTGGAATGTCGTCATACTCACGAAGGAAGCTTTCGATGAGTAGCTTGGTGAAACGAACGAATGGAATGTTGGTTGTCTTGTGTTGAATGTGCCACACAAGGTCTTCCCAGATAATGCTGGCATAATCAACTTTCTTGACGTTTGCCACGGCCCAGAAGAGTTTGAGGTGCTGGAGCTTGGGGTGTTCATGGCCAGTGTCTCTGCCAGATAAGGATTTGGCTATCAGAATATACAGGGTTCTCCATGGTTGTGGAAGAAATCTGATGTTGACCCTAGAATGTCGTGTAACAACTTCTTCTGACTCATCATAGCCAATATCCCGTAACCACTCTATCAGCTCTTCTTTGGTGGGTACTTGATCGTACTCTTCATCTGGACCGAGTTCGGGTAACCCAAGAACATTCCTTAGTGTGTCTATATCCACAGTAACCTGTCGGTCATGAAGCATGCAGGTGAAGGAAGCCTCCCCAAGGTCTAGTTGAAGTGTATGCCAAAACTGGTGTATGTAGAAGCAGGAGACTGAGGCTGACTTGGTGAACAACAGCTTGTTGGGGTGATATAGGAGAGCATCCACTGCAACAATACATGAGGATTCGTTGCAAGTGATTTTGTTGAAGTTGATACGTAAGTTGTTCTTTCCAATCTTCCTGGTGTAATCATCTGGAAACGTCTCTTCCCATGAAAGTTTTGGTTCAGGTTCTGGTCCATATGGAACGTCATTGTGTTCTGCCATCTGAATTGATCATAAACAAAAACAAACATGGCAATGGTTTACTGTGTTAGCTCAGACATAAGATTACATGATTGTGCATATCATTGATTGATCAGTGGGTGTTTGTGTGTGAAAAACTTTTGTTATATGACAATCTTGAGTTATTATCACATGGTAGAATCTTCTAATAATTAAGTTACAACATAAGTTTATCATAACAAGAGGTTACACTTTGGAAATTTTACAACACTTAGAAAAATTCATGAATTGGACAAGTTTGCGCGTAAGTGGAAGAGTCTACGCATAACATGACTTAAGCGTAAGAAGTGAAATTAGGCGTAAGAGCAAAAGCTACGCGTAAACTTATATGTTACGCGTAAGGTAAATCTTATGCATAGGCTCAATCTTACGCGTAGGATAAAATCTTAGGCGTAGGATATGAGCATATGCAAAGGATTAACCTTAAGCATAAGATATAACTTATGCGTAGGTTTTGACTTATGCGTAAGTTCAAGACTTAAGCGTAAGAACAAAACTTATGCGTAAGAATTATCATTTAAGTGTAAACATTGTCTTATCCAAGACAATGTTTGTCCACGTGTCGAATCTTACGCGTAAGATTCAATCTTACGCGTAGGATGAACAACTTGTGCGTAAAAAAACGTCTTTTTCCAGAAAATCACCTTAGTAATTTGAGTTGTTTGATTCCTGAAAGTGTACAAACATACAACCACTGATCAATATTCATTTTAACACACTTAATACCCGTTTTTTATGCGTAACCATGCCTAAATATGAGTTACGCGTAGAAACGTATGAACACACAATCATAAACACAATCAAACATGATTCTGGGTTGTAATAAGTTTAGGGCAAGTGATTATAACATCCTAAGGATCATATGGTCCAAATTTTAACATCAATTGACCACAAAAACACAAGATCATAACTGCTAGTGCGTTCGACCCCTAAATCTTTGATTCATGAACAAGAGATGTAATTGAAGCAATTAAACTACATGATTGAGTTCCAAGGCATGTATAAACACAATCCCCATCAACAATTAACATCACAACACACAAAATCAAGAACCCCTAAACTTTCGTATGAACCCTAAATACAAATCAATCGATTTGGTGTTTCTGGATACAATTGGAGGTTAGAATCATGTTTAATATCATCCAAGGATCAAAACCCACTAACAAATTTAACCATTAACATCTCAAATTTCTGGGTCCAATTCTTACGCAAACCCTAAAATAATTTTTAGTGATTATGACAAATTTAGCCATTGGATTACGATAATATTGAAAACCCTTGTTTGAAATCATGATCAAAACATGTAACTACTTACAGATTAGAAGATAGATACTCGGATTTATCAAATGATTGTGAGTCATTGATCGAGTAGGTGAGGGTAGTAAATATGAATGTCAGTGAATTGATTGCATGGTCAAACTGAGTTTTGACTAGTGGTAAATCTATTTACACAAATTGACATATTTAGTCCCTTAACCTCAAGTTTCATGCAAACCTAATGCCCAAACACATTATCTCAATTAACATTCGTTAATAACACCATGTTATGACAAGAACAACTTGTTGAATAATACTCCCCCTCGACCTTAGACCGTAGTCTAAGAAATTTATTATTTTGGTCAAGGTGAGTAACCCGAAACACTTTTGATGCATCCTTTTAAGATAAAACGAAATATTTTTTGGTAAAATGCAAGTATAAAAGTTAATATTTTTGTGAAAATTTTAAAATGCTTTTCCTCCCCCTCAACACTTGTTTTGAATAATTAAAGACGTTTTAAAACATTAGTGTTGAAAAGAAAGGTACATACTTGCATTTTTTTTTGAAAAGTATTTACAAAGATAATTTTGATGTTTGACGATCAATTGTGTTTTAAAAACTTTTCCAGATCCTCTGAAGTCAAACATCGCATACCAATTTGGTGAACTAGACTAGCAAACCTTGATGGTGCTAAGGATTTGGTAAGTAAGTCCGTCAATTGGTACTCAGTCCCAACAAAATAAAGTTCAACGGTACCCTTTTCCACATGCTCTTTGATGAAGTGATATCGGAGATCGATGTGTTTGGATTTGCAATGATGTACTGTGTTGCAGGAGATAGCAATTGCACTTTTGGAATCACAGTAGATAGGAATCTTGTTGAATAGGTAGCCATAATCCTTAAGTTGTGATCTCATCCAAATGACTTGAGCACAACAAGCAGACATGGCTACATATTCAGATTCTGTAGACGACAGTGATGTGCAGTCCTGCTTCTTTGATTGCCATGACACAAGTTTGTCTCCGAGAAATTGTAATCCACTAGATGTACTTTTGCGTGTGTCTAAACATCCTGCATGGTCAGCATCTGAAAAAGCAATTAGTTCAAAACCAGAATCCTTCGGATACCAGATTCCCAAGTTAATGGTTCCCTTTATGTAACGAAGGATTCTTTTGACCTCACTGAGGTGTTTTTCAGTTGGTTTGGACTGATAACGAGAGCACATGTAGACATCAAATACTATATCAGGTCTACTAGCTGTGAGATACATGAGTGACCCAATCATACTTCGGTATTTGGTAGGGTCAACTGGAGTCCCATGTAAATCAGCATCTAGTTTTGTGGTATAGCCCATTGGTGTATTAAAAGTATCACAACTCATCATTCCATGTTTCTTTAAAATTTCAAGAGCATATTTGGACTGATTTATAAAAATTCCACGGGGTGATTGATGAACTTGTAGTCCTAGAAAGAACGAAAGTTCACCCATCATGGACATTTCAAAATTATCTTTCATTAATTTTGCAAAATCATTAGAGTAACTTCTTTTTGTTGAGGCAAAAATAATGTCATTGATTGGGTCTAAACCGTCAGATATTATTAACCAAGGTCAATAAGTCAAAGACAGCCTCGTCCCAATACTCCGGTGATAGTATAGTGTTTCCCCGGGTCGTTAAAGTCCCACGGAGATTGAAATGGTGTTTTGGAAATCGTTTATGAGTGAGTGGCACTGAGGACAGTAGCCCAGATGATGTGGAATTGATTTTGCTACTGTTATGATGGTATTTGTACACATATATAATATTCACAAAAATCAGATACCAAATATATGCACGTATTCACAATTCAGATTTACGCAATCGGACTGAAAAAGTGGGATTTTGGTATTTAACAAACTACAGGGGGTGCTTTTGATCTTTTTAAAACTTAAAATTAAAAATGAAAATGAAATTATGAAAATGATTAAAATATTATTTAAATATTATTTAATTAATAAAACTATTTAAAATCTAAATTAAAATCTAATTTAAATTAACTAAAAATGACAATGATATAAATTAAACTAAAAATTAGCAAAAATATTTTCTAAACTTAAATTAGAACTTGAAGAAAGTATAAAAATAAAAATAAATATTTTATGTCTTTTTATGGATTTTTTATAAATTAAAAACTATTTAACTTAATTAAACTAATTAAACTACTTTTAATTAATATTAATACTAAGTTATTTTAGAAAATTATAAGAAAATTTAAAAAATTACTTAACCATCACTAGAATCCTAAAAAATTATAAAAACTCTAAAAATTATGTTTTAAGACTAATCCACTAACTATTTACCTTTTAATTAACTTAAGTCTAATTTAAATAATTAAAATAAGAAAAATATAAAATGAACAGTAGAAATTCAAAATATATTTTATAAAAGTCTATTATACTATATTAGAGCTAGGAAAAATATAAAAACTAAGTTATACTTTATAAAAACTAAATATGAGATTTAATACTTAATATTAATTAATAATTAAGAAAACTAAAATTAAATCTAATAAATACTAAATGGTAATATAAAAATCTGAAAATTCTACTAAAAATACTTTACTATATAAGGTAATTAATAAAAATATAAAATTGCTAAGTGCTTAACAAAAATCTAAAAATGAAAATTAAAATTAAATTGAATTAAATAGAAACTATCACTTAATTTAAAATTGAGTTTTCTTGGTTTTTCTTTTACAAACTTGTTTTATACTTAAAAACAAAAACTTTTTGTGAAAACAACTATTTTACAACTTGAAAATAAGCTGAGATTAAGCTAAAAAGTCACACAGTTGACTTTGGTTGACTAAAAAGGAAAATGAGCTCAAATGAGCTTGGGTGGGTCCCACTTTGATGAAAACAGATACAAATAAGTTACTTGAGCTTAATTAAGCTAAAAACTACAAGCTATGACCATGGATTAAGCTAAAAAGATGGAATAAGCACTTTTGAAAAACTAAAATTCAACACAGAATGGGACAGTCTTGAGGACTTATTCCAGGAGGGGTCCACTTATCTCTAGGTCAAACCAAGGGTCAAAGGGGGAAGCCTGGTAGGAGGGGGGTTGGGAGAACCCAAATCCTAGGTGTGGGGACCACTGTGGTGGCCACAAACCACCACCAAAGTGGTGGTGGTGGCTGAGGTATCTGCTGATGCAGAGCAACCAACAGCCCTGCAGCCCTCTTTGGAGGGTTGTGGGGCCCACAGGTAAAATCCTAAAAATATGAAAAAGATGGGAACATGGAGATGAGGTGGGGGGCTACTAAACCTAAAAAGCTCAAGGCTTGAAACCTAATCCTAAATTCTAAACAAATCCCCCAAGTTTGGTAAAAATCTGAGAGTAGTAACTTTGACTTTTATGATTAAACTTTAAAGGTTGACTTATCTGAACTTTAAATGAATCTAGTGAGTTTATTAAGTTATGATAACATGTAATACAGCTAATCTAAGCAAAATACCTAAGTTATAAGCTAATGGGGTGGATTTTAGGTTTCACAGCTCCAACAGTTAACTGTTGGGGGGGGGGGGAAACTTGGTGGATTTGACTTTCGAGCAAAGTGGTGTTGGGTTTAATGGCTTCTAAGACCTAAGTTAACCTAGTGGAACATACACAAACCAAATTCAACACCTAGAGACCATTGCACAGTGGTGAAGACCACTGTGCCAAACACCCCTTTAAGACTGATTTCCACTTACCTATTCAAATTTAGGCTTAAACTGAACAATCTAATTATCAAGTTAAGTTACCAAACTGTATTAAAAGCTAAATGACTACTTAAATACCACAAATAACCACAAGATCAAAGGACTGTTGGTGAAACTAATCTAGGCAGTGGAAGTGCAATTTTGAGCTACAACACACAAGACTACATCACAAGCACACATTAAGCTATAATAAGCCAAACTTAACTAAAATAAACATACTAAGCACAGAAACTACCAATGAATATGAAGATTTCAAGAATTGGAAAGATAGCTTACATTGAAATGAGATGCAAATGGACTAGGCTGATACAGAACCCAAACCATTAACCTACACTCCCCATGAGTTCTAAACCAATACAAATATCCAAAACCTTCCTTGCTTAACACTGCTTCATCTCTCTTTCTGTTTTTTTTACTGATTTATTTTCTATTTTTGAGGTATTTTCTAGATTATTTAATAACTTGAACCAAGCTGCTAAAAAAAACTTAGAAACTAAAAGAAAACTTTAAATGAACATGATAAAGCTTAAATGAACTGAATCAACAACTAACAAGATTCAAATGAATTTGTCACTTTCACTTGAATTTTGCTAATTATAAATTTAATGAAGAAAACTGAGATTAAAGGTTAAATAAAGTTTGCATTGCATAAATTAAACTGCGTACAACATTTGATTAGCTAAAATTACAACTGGAAAAGGGAAAATTACTACCTACGATTTAACTATTCTAAAACTAAACTACTTCATCTCCTCCACTGATTCTCTTGCTCTATATAACATCCCAGGGTGTTGTGTGGGTCCCACTGGTCAAATCCCACCAACAATAGCAGCCAATGGATGTCATTTGCCCTCTCACTCAATTTGGCGGGAAAATACTTTTCTTGCAATTGGGGTCTGTGAAGCATAGACTAGGAGGGGGTGGCATTAAATGACCTTGGGATGTATAATTGGGAAGTATAAGGGTGGTGGTAGCAGAGCAAGTGGTGCAAGGGGGAAAGATACCAGTGGTATTGGTGGAGGTGGTAATGGCAGGGGTGAAAATGGTGGGAAGGGTGGGTTTGACCGGAGTCAAAGCCAAGGGTGGACTGGGTTTATTATTAAAGGGGCTTGGGTTTGTTTAGTTGGGCTAGGTAAATGGATGGGCCCAAAGTCAGGTTGTGTTTTATTTTTTTGGACTTGGCCTTGTAATATAAAAGGATCCGTTTGGTTTTATGGTTTAACAAGGACCATTTTTGCAAATTTTGGTAAAGTGTAAGGACTGGATTTGGCATGTTTCTAAAATATTCCATGGGGTTGAATATGCCAAGTGATGAATAGTATGAGGACCTGTTTTGACTTTTTCCAATTTTGAGCTTGCAGGGACCATTTCTGTCAATTAACCAAACTTCAGGGACCAATCTTGTAACTTTCCCAATTTTCACACCAAGGGACCATTTGTGAACATTTTAACTTTCCAAGGACCATGAAAGACATGTTGACTTCAAAATATTTTGCTCAGGGGCCATATTTGCCAATTTTGAAACTTGAAGGACCAAATGTGTAATTTTTGCAAACTTTCCATCAAAGGACTTAATATGACTTTTTATGATTTCAAAAGGACCTTTGATGACTTTTTATTGAAAACAAAGGCATAGGGACTAGTTTTTTCAATTCTTGAAAGTTGAGGGACTGAAACTGCCAATTTTTGCAAACTTTGTACGTTTTTCATCTGTTTTTGATTATTTTGCATTTGAAACATGTAAAACACTTTCCTGAGATATTTTCACTATTTTGATACAATATTGAGTGTTTTTAGATGTTTTGGCAGCTCAGAAAAGGTAAAAATGATGAGTATTTACACACTCATCAGTCATCGACATATATTTGAACAACAAGTAAGTCCTCCCCGTAGGTTTTTGTAAATAGTGTTGGATCCACCGATCCTTTAGAAAATTTATTGGCCAGCAAGAAAGTGGACAGTTTGTCATACCACGCCCGTAGGGCTTGCTTAAGTCCGTAGAGTGCCTTTTTGAGTCAGTAAACGTGATTAGGACGCTCAGGATCAACGAAGCCGTCTGGTTGGCTCACATACACTTCTTCACGGAGTTCTCCATTAAGAAATGCAGTTTTCACATCCATTTGGTAAACAACCATGTTCCTGTGTGCAACATAGGCCAAAAAGATCCGAACAGCTTCATGTCTAGCCACTGGAGCAAAGGATTCAGCAAAATCAAGTCCTTCTAGTTGGGAGTATCCTTTCGCTACCAGACGTGATTTGTTACATATGACAGTCCCTTCTGCATCAAGCTTATTCTTCCAGACCCATTTTAACCCGATGACAAAGACTCCGTCAGGTCTTTCAACTAATTCCCAGACTTCTAATCTTATGAATTGCTGAAATTCCTCTTGCATAGATTCAATCCAGTTGTCATAAGTCATTGCTTCTTTAATGTTCTTAGGTTCTTCGTGACAAACCGTGAGTGCATAGATACAAGTTTCTCCATCAGTGTGAAGTCGTTGTCTTGTCATGACAGGTGCATCTGGATGGCCAATAATATGAACTAGTGGATGGTCTCGAGTCCATTTGTGTGTTGAAGGGTGTAGTTGATAAGTATCTCGCATGTTAGCAGGATCCAGATTGCGAGTTGACGACTCAGCTATATCAGGAACTGTAGGAGCCGGTGCAAACGGGTTAAAGAACGCATCAGGATCATGCTCTATGGGTTATGGAACTGATTGTGGTGTAGGGTCTTCAGCTGATTGTCATGAGTTAGAAACGGTTTGTTCTGCTGTAAATGGTGATGCAATTGGAGGACCGTCTTTCTCAACAGTTGTTGTAGTTTGTTGAGGTGAGTCAGGTACATGAATGTTATCAGGTTGAGCAGCGGAATTAGGTGTGACCTCAGTAGGACGGTATTCAATTGTGTCATCAAACAGTGGAGGAAACAAGGTTTCCAATTCTTTGCGGTTGAGTGGCAATGGTTCAGCCGAAGATTCCGGAGAGTTAAGACGGTTGAATTCGGGTCCTAAGCTGTGTTGCTCAGAAGCCATTTGTGTGAGTTCATCAAAATTAGCGTGAATGGTTTCTTGAATTTCTCTTGTTCGATGATTCCATATCCGAAAACCTTTAGAATTTTCACAGTATCCAACGAACACTCCGATGTCAGCCTTTGCTTTAAGTTTACCTAAATCATCACGATCATTTTTCGGATAACAAAGTGCTCCAAATACATGAAAGTAATCGATGTTCGGTTTTCTCTTGTGAACAATTTGATAAGGTGTTTTGCGATGGCGTTTAGTGATCATGCAACGGTTTTGTGTATAACATGCGGTTGAAACAGCTTCCGCCCATAAGTAATCCGGTAATTGAGCATTAATCAACATAGTTCTAGCAGCTTCCACTAACGTCCTGTTGCGTCTTTCAACAACTCCATTCTGTTCTGGGCTTCTAGGAATAGATGTTTGATGTTCAATTCCCACTTTCTCGAAGTATGACCGAAGTGTCTGATTCTTAAATTCAGTTCCATTGTCTGTTCTAACTATTCGTACCGTATTGCGTAGCTGAACTTGAATTTTAGTGAGAAAGGTGATGATCATTGAAGGAGCCTGATCTTTACTTCGTAAGAAATAAACCCAAGTCCATCTGGAGTAATCATCCACAATTACAAGAACATAGCGTTTACCGTTGATACTTTGAACACGCATCGGTCCACACAAATCCATATGAAGCAATTGTAACACATGATTCGTACTATGCTCAGGTTTATTAGGAAAATGAGCACGAGTACTTTTTCCTTGTTCACAGGCTGGACATAAGTGATCTTTGGTAAAACGGAATCTTGGAAATCCATCAACAAGTTTATAACGAGCAAGGTCAGTCATAGTTTTGAAAAGTGTGAAAGACGTTTGTGCCATAACCAAGATTTAGTCGATTCCGCTTTGGAGAGAAGACATATCGGAGATGTAGCAATCATATCTGACATTGATATTGTATAAAGGTTAGAGCCACGTGAGCCAGACATTAGATCGTTTCCTTGTAAGTCACGAACGAAACAAGTTTTCTCACGAAATGCAACTTCTAGATCCCCATCACAAAATTGACCAACAGAGAAAAGGTTGTGTCCAAGGCCTTCCACATAATAAACACGACTGATTTCGATGTTCCCACTGATATAGTCACCATATCCCATGATTAGAGCGTAATGATCATTCCCGAATCTGACAGTACCAATGAACTTTGAGACAAAGTTGTGCAACAGTTTGAGATTGCCTGTCATATGTCGGGTGCATCCACTATCAACAATCCAGAGAACAATCTGTACCATCTGCATCACAAGAAGAAGACACGGATGGAACAGAAGTAAGGGTGGAACCCAAAGAAACTGCGGGTTCCTGTTGGTTAGAAGCACATGTATTCAAGAATTTAGGAATCCATTTAAAGTCTGGTTTGTGTTGTAACCAACGTTGCCAATTCCAACTAGTTCGAGCTTTCTTAATGGTGAATTCACTAGTGGTTGGCTGATTCCTAGATTTGTTCTCTGCACTTATGGGGGTAACTTCAACTTCATTAGAAACCGTAGAAGGCGGCTTTCCTAAGATAGACTTAGAAGCAGTAGTGGGCCTAAAAGGAATGCGTGTCATACGTTTCTTATGACGATTAAGTAGAGAATTAGCTATACATTTTGTATGATCACCAGATGATACGCTTTTACGACAAAACACACAAGATGCATTAATATTCAAAACATTCAAAGGTTCATCATTAGTTACATTTAGATTTTGATTACAATTTGCCAGATTAGAATCTAAATCTGATGAAACATGAGTTTTATTCAAATTCCTAAGTTGATCTTCTACTTCTTGAGCTTCTAGTGATCCTCTTTTACGTTGCCAGAGCCTATTCTTCCTTTTACTTTTACGCTTGGGTCTGCTAACGCTATTAGTGGAGACTAGTCCTGTAGAAGTGGAGTTATCAACATTAGTGTTTTGAACAACATTTCCTTTAGCAGTTTTGTCTAATTGATACAATCCAGGTGCTATCACTGTGGTGTCAACCATCTTTCCTTTTTGAAGTAGCTTAATTTTCTCTTTCAAATTAATGATGATGTGATTTTTATCCTGAATTTCAGACTCAAGTAAACCATTGCAATATCTGATGTCATCGCGGTTTTGTTGCCATTCAGCGTTTTCAATTTTTAAATCCGCAATTTCTTTCTCGTATTGGAGACACAGACTTTTGAAAGACTCATTGTTTTTGCAAAGTTGACAAGAGTTTGACATGTTTTTATTTTGAAGTTTCAATTCCGTTTCAAGACTTTGAGCTTGACACCATTCAAGCCTTTGTTTGAGTAGACAAATTTCTTTTGAAAACTGTTTTGTCACATCATCATTTGTTATTCTCAGCTTATCATTTTCCTGTTTGAGTGTCTCAATTTCCACATTCAACAAGTTATTATCAACACAAAGATCATCCATAAGCATAGAAGTACCAGATTTATAGAGATCATTCATGATAACAGACAAAATATCAGCATTGAGAACTTGTTCCAAGAGTCGATCAGCATCATTTTTTAAAACTCTATTTCTTTGCTTTTGAACCAAAATCTCATTTTCAGTAGAGTTGAAAACGTTTATCATATTTTTTACCTCGTTTTGAAGTTTCTGATCCCAACGTGTATCACAGAGACGGAGGTGTTTGACAATTGGCAACATTTGTTTTTGAAAAATATCTCAATTTTTTTCTCACTCGTAAGCGGACTGAAAAGTTTCAACTTTTATTTCAGAATTGCGTGCAATTGTTTCCTCCAAAATTTCGATGTCTTCCATAAAAGTTTTGTAATAATTTAAGACACGACAACTTTTTGGTAAAGGTGTAAGTTCACCGGATGATGGTAAAGGACCATTTATTTGTGCTACAGTTTGGACAGGGGCCGCATTAGAGGATGAAACATATGACTCTTCGACAAACCATGATTTTTCAGGTAATTCCTTTTGAGTAACAAAAGATTTAGAAATGTGAGGAGCTTTTGAATAATCATATGGTGTCCAATATTGAACGTAACTCATTTTAGATCGACTCTCGTCTTCAAGTTCTTCTTCTTCCTCAGTATCAAAAACAACAGCACGCACAATCGTATTATCAAGCAAATGGTCCATGCTGTAAATTTTTGGAATTTCTTTGAATGCCGTGTGAAGAAACATTGAATTGTAATCGCCAAGTGCAAATCCTTTATCGGGTCTCGGTTTTAAAGTAAATTTCTGAATTGTTGTGACAGAGTTCCCGTGTTTGTAAACAATGTTACGAAATTCTTTGAGTTGTTTTTCAAGATCAACAATATCACCGAGTAAGTCATCTATATACTTCCTTTTTCGTATTTTGTGTTCCCAAAAATCCTTTTTGCAATTGGACAATTCTGTTTCAGTTTTTGAAAGTACTGCTTGAAGACGTTCAACTTGCATTTTCAGTTCACACTTTTCACTTTCAAGTTTAGAAATCAACTTTCCATTTGACTCAATTAAATCTTGCATTTTGTGTTGAAGATCTTGCTCTTTGTTATAAGAATCTTGAAAAGCTTTTTCAAAACTTTTTGCATGTTTAATCTTGTCTTCCTGATTTGAAAGTTGAATTTTATAACACTCAATATCTCTTGCAAGTGACGCATTTTTCTCTTTTAAAACTTTGTTTTTCTCGTTGCATTTTATGATTTGTAATTGTTGTGCATCCAGTTGTTTAGATAACAATATTAGGTAAGGGTCTGGATCAAATGATGGTTCATGTTATTCTATATGATCATGTTTATCATTCTCAATAGGATCATCAAATAAAACAACTGTGTCATCATCAAATATGACAACTGTGCTTATTTGTTCATCTGTTTGAGAAGATGAAGATGATGTAGATGGAACAACTTGCGCCATATCTGATTCAGAAGCAGAAGGTGAGGCTATTTCATGTATTAGGCATGCTTTATGGTCATGTACCTGAGACAAGCCGTCAGTGTCATACACTGGACCTGAATCATTAAACTGAAGTTCCTGCATGTTGGCCATAAGCATCACAGCTGCATTGGCTTCCAGATCTTCCATGTCATCATCATTGTATACATTTTCCATGAAGTTGTTATCTTGTTCAGGGAAATGTCCATCTTTTTCATCTTGAAGAGCCATGAGTAATGCCTGCTTGTGAAACTTACTGCCTCGAGTTCTCGGTTTGGGACATGCTGTCGCTATATGACCTTGTTCATTACAATTATAGCACCATACTGCATTCCCTGAGTTGGAGTTCCTAGTTGCAACTGGTTCAGACCTTTGCTGAGAAGACTCTGAGTTGTTCCTGAACCCCCCATTGTTATTAAACCTCTGACCATTCCCAAAATTTCCTGAAGAACTTCTTGAACCAGATCGACCATAGCTACGATTCTGAATTTCCACTCTTCCATCATTGACAACAACTTGATTCCTTGTGTTAGAAGATGAACGTTGACGGTTGTTTGTTTTGTTGGAGAATTTGCTAAAAGCACGAGCAATAAGAGCAAGTCCCTGATTCAATGTGTTAAAGTCATCATCGTCATCGTCATTGGAATTTGAGTAATACACTGCATCATTGTTGTTTAATGGAACAAGTTGAGTAGAAGCATTCTGTGGAGATGAATCATAAGGGACCATTTGGTTCGAGGTAGAAGACTGTGGATAACTGAAGTAGTTCTGCTCTTGAACATATGCATGATTTGACATTGGTGGTGGAGCATAGGGAGATTGAGCTACGAGAGCCAAAGAATTTGGTGTTGGTGTTGGTGTTGGTGTGTATCCTCCTCGTAGAGCTCGATCTTTTTCAACTTCAGGTTCATGGTGTTTCAGAAAATCATACAACAAACCATATAGAGCATCATGAAGATTTTTGGTTTGACGAACAAATGTCACATATTTATGCCAATCTGGACCAAGACTACCGACGAATTTGGAGTTCACTGCTATCCTCGGTACTGTGATTTTGTGACGTTCCAGATCATTGACCACATTTGTGAAACGATGATAGTAGGATTCAAGTGACTCTCCTAGTTCAATTGTGATGTCTGTGTATTCCATGTAGAGTTTGGATTCCATATCATCTTTGTTCAATTGAGTGCCTTCCATAAGGAGATGAACATGTTCCCACATAGCTTTGGCTGTTTTCTGAGCATCGACACTTCGATAAATTGGATTAGGTATTCCTTGAAGTATATAAGCCATTGCGTACTCATCAGCTTCACGATGTAATTTCTGTTCTTCTGTGAGTGCAGATTCTGGAAGAGGTCTATCACCAGGAGGACGTGGAGGATCAGCATTTGGATCATCAATTTCAAATCTTGTTGGCCACTCAAATGGTCCTTCAAGTATCACTTGTTTCAAGAATTTCCCATGAGGTTTCTTTAGTTCAAGAAATCGTAAGAATCGACTTGACCATTGAACATAGTTCCCAGGTGTTAGCATTGGAGGTGTTTCAAGTGATCCTGCCTCATATCGGGATTGTTGAGTTGTAATAACTTCACACATTCTGTCAAACCAGTGAGGTTGTTTGGAGGAATACTGAGTGTTTTGTTGGGACATTTGATATGGTTGTTGTTGAGGAATGATTTGATGTTGTTGCATCATGAGATATTGTGGTTGTTGATTAAACGGTTGTTGTTGAAAGTGTGACTGTGAAGGTTGTTGATATGATTGTTGCTGATGGTATTGTTGTTGCTGATACTGCTGATGTTGTTGCTGAGGATTTGAGAAGTAGTAATGTGGTGGTTGAGACATCTTTGAACACTTGTGTAGAAATGGATCTTTGTAGAAGATTGAAATGCACGTTCCTTTGATCAAGTCCAAAATCCCTGGGGTAAGTTGAATTCTTACGCGTAATAATAATCTTACGCGTAAACTTTTAGGTTAAGCGTAAAGAGTAGTTTAGGCGTAAACAAAGAGTTTATGCGTAAGTTTTCTCTTTACGCGTAAGCTGTGGCTTATGCGTAAGTTTAGACTTATGCGTAAGGTTAAACAACCAAACAAATCTTCCAAACTTATCCAAGCTTGAAAGATATCCGAAGTCGAAGTATTCCACTAACTTATCCAAGCTAGGGAAGTACTGAGTCACCATAACACAAGGAGAAGACCTTTGATGAAAGTTAAGCGTAGATTCTGAAACTTACGCGTAAGAATAACTCTTAGGCGTAGGATTGATCTTATGCATAGAAAGGGCACCTTATGCGTAGGAAGTAACTTCAACGTAGGATCTTACTCGTAGGAATCACAACTTACTCGTAGAAATTGACTTACTCGTAGGTTTTCGGCGTAGAAGACCAAAGTTACTCGTAAGAACAGGGTTTTGACCTAAGTTACTCGTAAGAAAAGGGTTTTAGCCAAAAGTTACTCGTAGAAAGGACAAAAAGTACTGTTGACAGCTTTAGAATCGTACTATTCACGTAAGTTACGCGTAAACAGGTCAGAAACGTGAAAAATCTCAAATTTTTGAAGAAAAAATGCTTAGAAATAAGATACTTTTGATCAAATAACTTCACCAATACTTAGAAAACACTAACTATTGAAGATTTTGCTACCAAAAACTAGTTTTCCAATATCAAAGAAGCTATAAAACCTTAAAAAAAAACCTTAAAAATCACAACTTTATGCAAAAACTAAGCTTCAAATCACTATATCAACCTTGAAACTTGTCCAAGCTTCAAGATTTGAGTGAAAGAAACAAAGAAAAATGCAAAAAGATGAAGAACAAGCACCAAGAACCCACGTTAACAATAGAAAGTACACTTCAATCTCTATTAGGCGAATGATACCACTTGTTAGGTCACCATTTATGTAAACACAAGTATGATATTGATAGAAATGAAATGAGAATGAGAGATGGTTGATTATGAGAAATATGAAAAGTGAAAG
The DNA here is from genome assembly GCA_030686995.1 of Artemisia argyi. NCBI lineage: Eukaryota > Viridiplantae > Streptophyta > Magnoliopsida > Asterales > Asteraceae > Artemisia > Artemisia argyi. The sequence continues at coordinate 104,815,607 of CM060677.1, forward strand.
AACAAGAGTTTCCTTAAGATAATCAAATAACCAACAATGTGAAAGGTTACATAAGCTTTCTATTTATAAGGGAGGAGTAGGGCAACACTCCCTTCCTCCCTTATCTTACTAATTCGTGGGCTTTCAAGCCCATAGGGCTTTAACACTTAAGCCTTGTAACATAAAACATAATGAAATAAATACCAAAGCAACCTATTACAAAAGGTAATGACCGAGACTTGACTAAATACAAAAGTATGATCCCAACAAGAAGAAATCAGAATAAAAACCATAGGGTGGAAGTTGGTCTATCAGGGATGATGTTTGGTTGGGAGGGAAACTTAATCTGCTTGAGAATACTTGTCGAGAAAGTAGGTAGCGTGTGTATGATCATTAAGATGCATGAGGTATCTAAGTAGTGATTCACTTGTAGCATGTAAGATAAACTAAGGTTGAAGTCAGAACACAGACCATAGGGTGGAAGTCGGTCTATCAGGGATGATGTTTGGTTGGGAGGGGAACTTAATCTGCTTGAGAATACTTGTTGAGAAAGTAGGTTGCATGTGTATGATCATTAAGATTCATGAGGTATCTAAGTAGTAATTCACTTGTAGCATGTAAGATAAACTAAAGTGTGAATAACGTATATAAGGGTTGTGTCTGCCTGATGAATGGATACGCCAATTGCGTGTCTTGTCACAGCATTTCCTAGTAACGAACCTTTGCAGTGCCTTGTTCAATCAAGCTCGTTTTGAAAGTTAATTGGCTAATCTGAAGTGCAGGGTACCTTATTAGCAACTCTCCTACCATATTTGTTTGGCGAACCTTCTAATTTATGTTATCATTTTATGTCATTAGTTTTTTTAAACTTTAATTAGTTTATAACTAAGCTTGGTTAACATGATTATAGAAAGAACTTGTATAACATGGTAATCTCATATCGTCCAGCTTTGATGTTTAAATTAAACAAATTAATATTGTATTGTTGTAGTTCTATCAGCTGGTCATGAATCATGATAAAACTCCTATATGTCTACTAATTGGGGACATGGGATTCTCCGGTTGAGACCGACATTCAATCCCCACACACTACAATTTTGACGCTAGTGTTTTCGCATAGGGCAGTTAGATAAGAAAGAAAGAATGTTGCGAGAGTATGGTCAGATTTTCAATATGGGCAGATGGTCAATCTCTGGACATTTCATTCAAGCGTTTTTCGGAGAGAAACATGTGGACTAGTAAGTATCACCGTTTACCAACTTTTTCTATAAATGAGTCGGAAATATGAATAATAGTTTTACTTTAAGTTAGTAAAAAAAATTGTCTAAAAAACGAAGTTTGGATACAACAGAATAAGATCAAGGATAGATTTCATGTATATAACCAGTTGACCATAAAAGTGTGAAATGGAACTACATTTACAAAGAATACAGAGTTATTTATATAATCAAATGTGATACACCTACCTAAGGTTTTAGATATGCTGGGGAATTCAACAACTCAGCCAACAGCTAAGATGCAGTCTGTTTGGAAAGCGTTGTGGAAGAAAATGAAGAAAGAAAAAAGGAGTTTAATGGTTAGATCTGCATCGGTGCATGTTCAGCAAGTTCCTTATGATGAGTATACTTACATGCAAAATTTTGATCAAGGATTGGAACAGAACAGTGAGTTGGAGCCAGAAATCCTCTCTAGATCGTTTTCCGTTCGTTACACTAGTCGTCGTTCTACTATGTTTTAGTTCTTCGTTTGTCCGTCATTTGTATACTTTACTTAATGTATTAACTATCGTGTAACCATGCATATAAACATATATGTCCTCTACGAACGCTGGTCGTTCTACTATGGTTTAGTTCTTCATTTGTCCGTCATTTGTATTACTTAATGTATGAACTATCGTGTAGCCATGCATATAAACATATATGTACTCTACGAACGCTATCAGAAAAAGAATTGTGTTAAGGTAAAATCTTGTGAGTACTTGCTTCTTGTGTAGGATCTTCGGATAAGCGTAGAGACCTGCACACAAGAAGCACACGTTAGGCTCGCCCCGGGAGTGTTCCCAGGACCCACCTCCGGTGTGAGAGTAAGTATGTGTGATACGAAGGATAAGGAGCGTCTGAGAGTAAATGCAGTGTGTGTGTGTTAGTTGTGTGACATAAATGAGGTGGGGGTATTTATACTACCTCACCTCTTTACCTGCTTTACCTCGGGAAGGAGCAAACAGTGTTACACTGTACATAGTAGGTAGGTGTCAGATCACGTGGGTAACATAATCCCTGAGAATCTGGGATGGCGGCGTGACCGCAATTAATGCTATTTGTCCTTCGTGTAAAAGAGAAGTCCTCGGATAATACGATGGCTCTGTTTGACCCTCCGGCTTATGGATAAGGATCCGAAGGGTTCGTTACCGGAGGCGGTAGAAAAGTCCGAAGGTTGTACACCGTTCGGACACATACGCCAACAAATTGCAATAGCTAAATGATGATGTGCAGTATCGGTTAGCCATAGACCTCCAATTACTGGGTCTAATCCTCTAAGAAAAGTAAGAAAGTTAGAATATTTTGACCAATTCAAGGTTAAAAATGGGGTTGCTCCCTCGGCAAAACTGGGATAAAGTTTAGCCAAAAGATACCGATGACTTCAACATAAAGAGCTTTGTTGTCCCATAATCAAGATCAATAACGAATTCTAGAGAGAGAGAGAGTGGTGCACACACATACTTAGAGAGAGCGAGAATGGGAAAAATGAAACTTGTATAAATGAGTGCAACATCACACATTGTGTGTGGTTAGGGGTATTTATACCCTTTACATGAAACGAATGCTTACATCGTACGAATATCACATACCGAACCCCACACTATTACAAGCTACAATATAGACCCCATACTATGGTCTTCAATCTTTTAAAGTCTAACAACCTCCCCCTTTACCCTTAAAGGAGATCATTTGGGTCTTTCTGCGGTTTGATTGACCACGTGAATACTTGCGAGCTCCTATGTATCTTTCGAATCGTTTCCATGAATCTCGTAAGTTTAGCCTTTCTATTATCAACTCCTCAACTCTTTCCAAATCTTTTAATGTGATTCAAAACCAAATTGTGTAAAAAATAATTGAATCAATGTTAGAAAATTTCACGATTTTGCGATATATGTACAATTGTGAATCATATATACGTATTTAGTGAATCATATATTATCATAACTTAATTGTTACCGCATCACAATTATTAATTTACTTTATCACATTTATAAGTTACTGCATCACCCCCCCCCCCCTCCCCCACGCCCAAAAAAATAATAAAAAAATAAAAAATTGTTAGTGCATCACAATTTTAAAGTTATTGAATTACAATTATAAACTTAGTGCATCAAGGTTATAAGTTACTGCATTATAGTTGATGCACTATGAGGGGTGGCAACCTTACCACACCATAATTCAACATCAAGCAAAATTAACCAATAACATATTGCCAACACATTTCATAATTCACCATACATCACTTTCAATTTTTAGTGGCATTCATGATGCAAAAAAAAAAAAAAAAAAAAAAAAAAAAAAAAAAAAATCTAATTATATTATTTTATTTTTTTAATTCATAATTATATTAAACAATTATATAAAAACATTAAATTTTATTAATAACTCAAAGAAAATTACATAATGCTTAGGGAAAAAAATATGAAAACACTAGTTATCGATGTATGGTAAGTCTTGAGCCGCTACATGATCTGTAAGATCATATCGGAGACGGTTATGGATATTTTCGTCGAGTAACTCATGGAGTACACTATCATCATAAACCGGCGCGACTGGCGGATCCATTATATGAACCGGTGATATTGCCATCTCATCGTCTTTTAAAATCATATTGTTCAATGTAATACAAGTATAAACGGTTTTTCGAATCTTTTGGACGGACATAGCCCGGAGAGGACGACTTAGAATAAACCATTTTCCCTTTAGACAACCAAAAGCTCGTTCGACATCCTTTCTTGCAGACTCTTGTAGCTTCTTGATTTTCTTTTCTTTTGGGTCAGTGGGATATGGATATGCTTTAACAAATGTTGAATACTTAGGATAGATTCCATCGGTAAGATAGTATCCACGTTTGTAAAGCCGTCCACCCAAAACAAATGAACTGTTTGGTGCCGTTCCATTTCTCTCCGTAACATACAATGGAGACTGATTCAAAACATTGATATCGTTATTTGAACCGGGAGGACCAAAAAATGAATGTCAAATCCACAAATCATTTGAAGCCGTCATCTCAAGCATAATAGTCGGGTATTGGTGATCACCTCTCTTATATTGGTCTCTTAAATGTTTAGGACAATTTTACCAAACGAAATGTATACAATCAATGCTACCAAGCATTCCAGGAATGTGATGTTTTTCTTCATGTGCCTCGAATATGCGTGCAATGTCATGGGTTGTCGGCCTACATAAGAACTCTCGCCCATATAATATTATAATCGCATCACAAAATTTATCAAGGCATTCACCTACAACATATTAAATAATACATACATATATATATATATATATATATATATATATATATATATATATATATATATATATATATATATATATATATATATATATATATATATAATTTAAAAAAAAACGAAATGTTTAAATAACGAAATAATTATAAAAATAAATAATAATCTGACGTTCTTCGTGCCATGATTAAATAGTCATCAAATCTATCCGGAAGTTCACCCGTTGCGAGTTGCCGAATGGCCGACATGCATTTTTGTAACGTCGTAAAACTTTTTTTTCCCATCGCGTCATAACCCACTTGAAACCATTCGATTTGCGCTTCAATTTCACCAACTATTCTTAAATACAAGGTTTTACGCATACGAAAACGATCGTGAAAAACATTTTCGTTAAACTTTAGTTGTTCAACAAAATAATCATTCTTTAGAGTTTCTTAAGCTCTTTCATGAAAACGGGTGATATAACCACGTATTTCGTTAGAGCTTGCCGTATCTTCAAGGGCATCGTATGCGACTAACAAAGTTTCGAACGTACTACCAGATAGCCATAGATCGGATGATTCAGTGGGAATAATTATTTCGTCCGAGGATGAAGAAGATGTTGATGAAGCCATGGCTAGTAGTGTGTGATTTGATGATAAATATTTTGTGATTTTTTTGTGTGAATAAATTAACAAGATCAAGTTAATATTTAAAGGGATTTTTTTTATTTTATTTATTTATTTTTTTTTTGAAAAATGCCTCAAACGGCTATAACAATAAATGTGCAACGTTAGAATTTTTTTTGGGAAGCTGCTATACCGAATTTGATATAGATGATACAAACTTATATAAATACGGCTCCAGCCTATCCATATTTAATCCACCACAATCCCTATCACAAGTTTACAACATTGGTCCACTTACCCATATTCAATCCACCACCATCCATATTAACAAACATTGGTACTACCTTTATAAGAGGCTTGGCAACGCATGCGGGGAGGCACGGCATGGCACCCTCACCGTACGGGAACACCGCCGCCAGTGCCTCCTTACCGCACGGTGGGTATGTTTTGCGGTAAAGTTTACCGTGTGAAGTATCCGTTGCAAAGTCAAAATATTCGAACGTTGGGAGTTAATTAATGGGACCAACGGTTACTTTTTCTTTTTTTTTTTATATATACTTGATCAAACAACCATCCAAAGTAAAAAAAAAAAAAAAAAAAAAAAAAAAAAAAAAAAAACATCTGATCCAAAAAAAATCCAATTCAACCGCAAGTATATGGTGCATAAAAAATTGGTTCGACTTTATTTTTAGATGAGCCGTTCGAGTGGTCTAACGATTCTAGTCTCGATATTTTTGCTACCGAGATTGACGAAGATGAAGAAGATACGGCTGGGTCGACACGAAAATCAGTGAAACGCAATCGGATCTCTGCTGCTCAAAGATTGCATCGTGATTATTTTTGTGAAGATCCAAAATTCGACGATGAATTTTTGGAAGATAGGTATCGTATGGAGCATATTCACGCTCAACAATTACCATACCTCGAGGTCGACGATGAAGATTAGTTTTTTAGTATTATGTAATGGTATTTTATGTTTTTTAATAATATTATGTAATGTTTATTTTAATTTTAATGAATTTTAGTTTTTAATAAATTTTAATAGAATTTAAAAAAGAAAAAAGAAAAAGAAAAAGAAAAAGAAGTGAGTGAAGGGTGAGTGATGTGATGCCAACAAAAAGTGAGTAAGTGAAGGGAAAAGTGGGAGGGTGATGTGGCATAAATGGATTGGTTGTTTGTGAGTGAAGGGTGATGTAGTGAATGATGCATTGCCAACCCCTAAGGCTACCCACAGTAAGGGGATTCAATCCCCTTACTTTTTCCTGCCATGTCAGCTTTCTCTCTCCAGCGACCTGCAGGCGATTCAGTGCCCCAGTAAGGGCGACCTACACTATAAAAAACATACCCCACAAAAATACATTTTATATTTAATTAAAACACACACACAAAGAAAAAAAAAAGCAAATGAGTGAATCGTCCCTGCGACCTTTTGTCCCATTTGTGTTGCCTCGACCGACTACTCACAACAACATGGATCGACTAGGATCGATCGGATGTGTCGATCGCATGCCTCTTCTGTGCCCAGCCTAAGGTTTTATTTTCAATGTAACTTTCTCTAACAAATATATTCCTCTAAAATGTAATATGGCATTTATTTATATTATGCATACAATAAATAATAGATTTCCTCTTTAAATACCTTAGAGCTAGCGGAAAGGTAACACACTTGGGTGTGTTAAGCCTTAACTCACCAACTTAACACACTGTGTTACCTTACCACCACTGAAAGTCAAGAGGTGTGTTAACTCGCTTGGGCAAGCGGTTAACGCACGTTAAAGAGTGAAAAATGGGAAAAAATTTTACACTTTTGGCCCTTGTATTATTTGTTTACTTTTGGGGTGGAGGTGAGTTAAGGTGAGTTATAGGTGAGTTACCTTACTGGGGTGGAAAGTCAAGAGTTAAAGTTAAAAGGGAAAAGCTGACGTGGCGCTGAGGTGACAGTGTGTTAAGATTTAACACACCACCACCTTACCGCGTGCTCTTAGCGACTTTGCATATGTAAACATAACAGAGACCATACATCGAGGAAGATGCTACTTGTTTCTCCTTTTGATTATCTTAAAAGTTTGCTTAATTTTGAAAGCTTAGATAAATTTTTTGAAAACTTTAAAAAACTACATGTAAAAGATTATTATTAGGAATTCGATATACTAGCTTTCAAAAAAAATAAAATAAAATAAAATTTTTGACAAACATATGGTTAAGAATTATGTACTTTGATAATTGATAATTGATGTCTCTAAGAACTAAGAACAACCTTTACCTTCATTGACACATTAGCGTCATATCACCATACAACACATCATCACTCCCATGATCTTTAGTCACAATGGTCACCACCCCTCACCTCCAAACCTGTTTTCTTTTAACAAATTTAATTAAAACTAAATTAAAAAAAATTCATAAATTAAAAAGATTGCATTGATAATTAAAAATTTAAACGTACGAAATTAAAAACGTAAACTAATATGCTAAGTTACAAATAACTTTTTGATGCAAATAACTTTAAGTGATCCAAATAACTTTTTGATGCAAAAGCAAACATAAAACCATGAGAATGAAATGTCATTATTAATAACTAGTTATAATGCCCGCGCACGTGTGGGTTTTTTAAAATTTTTTGTATTATATATTTTTATTTATTAAAAAACATATAATTTAATCTTTGTTTTGTTTAATTTATGATGTTTAATTATAGTTTTTTATTATTAAAGATAATTATTTAAAAATTTTAATCCTATTATTAATTACATCTTATCTATATTTTTTGTATTTATCTTCTACTTGTGTTATGGATAAATATAAAATGTTACATAATAAGAAAATAATATTTTTTTTAAATAAAATTATTACTAAATAAGGTATAAATCCATTTTTTTGAAATAGAAAATTCTTAATAGGGGTTTTGTTTTATTATATAAGAGATTTAGTGTTGCATTGTATTTGCTTCCATAACAATATGCATTTTATTTCGATTAAAATCAAAAAATTTTAGATGATCCATTTTTTTTTTTTCTGTTTCAAAATACCCGTTTCACCCATTGAATATGGATATAGAGTTATAGACGAATGAATCAAAATTAAATGGATATGAATATTGATATAGATGATGCAAAGTTATATAAATATGGATATAGAGTTATAGACGAATGAATCAAAATTAAATGGATATGAATATTGATATAGATGATGCAAAGTTATATAAATACGGCTGCAGCCTATCCATATTTAATCCACCACAAATCCCTATTATAAAATTGGTCCACTTATCTATATTCAATCCCCCACCATCCCTATTAAGGCTACCCACAGTAAGGGGATTCAATCCCTTTACTTTTTCCTGCCACGTCAGCTTTCTCTCTTCAGCGACCTGCAGGCGATTCAGTGCCCCAGTAAGGGCGACCTAGTTCAGTTTTTTTTTTTTTTTTTTTTTTTTTTTTTTTTTTTTTTTTTTAATCATTTTTAACGCAAACTAAAATTTCATTAATAATTAAAAAGTTACATAATAATTCAAATAAAATAAAACATTACAACTCTTATTAAAAACTAATAATCTAGATTAAGTCGTTCCTTGATCGAGTCTTTGATTTCTTGCATTTTTTACTGTTGTAATGCGGGCAAAGCTGGGTCGATTGGTGTGATATAGAAGATGAGGTCTTTTTGATTTTTTCTTTCTCGATCAAGTGCAAGTTTTTGTTCTTCCATTGCCAATCTTCTGTCTTCTTGTTCCGCTTTCTTTTGCTGCAGCTCCAATTCCTTATCCCTTTGCTCCAACTCTTTTCTCTTCAACTCGTAGTAGCCGTCTGCAAGTTCCTGCTTCTTACCCAATGCCATTGACTTAATGGTTTTCCATTTGTCGGCTACCCCTTCTAAATACGAAGACTTGGAATTCTCCGACAATTTCTTCTTGCTCTTAGCTTTCTTTGCAGCATCACGACCAACTGGTCGCTCATTTTGAGGGTCTTCATTATCCGAACCGGTTTCAGAAGTCCTTGGTTTTTTTCGAGCGACATGTTGGTTTAAAAAAACCGGCATCTCATTTTTCTTCCAAATCTGATGGTCCCTCAAAATCTCCCAACAATGATCCAATTGAAAGGCATGGTTCATCATTATTTGATATTCTTCACATGCTCGTTTATAAACAGTGAGATCATTCCCACCACTTCCAAAATTGGTAAAAGCATTGTCGTAAATGGCACAAAATGCACCAACTCTAGGACGAACCCTATTTTTCCACTTGCTGACAATTGAGTTGTACGATCTACCTTCGCCAACCTCTTTCTCAAAGTATGCAATCACTTTCTTCCAAAATCCCCTAGAATTTTGGTTGTTTCCAACTATGCTATCCTCCGACGAATCACACCAAGCCATGGACAACGCGATCTCTTCTTTGCGTGTCCATGGAGCAGTTTCCTTCGTGTTGTCTTCCTCAACCTCTTTCTCAGCCGCCGCCTTCTTACCCCTTGTAGCTCGTTTCTTAGGTTTAACCGGCGACATCGCTTCCGGCGACAACTCCTCAGGAAGATCATCAGTTGGAACCGAATCGTGAAACGACCCATGAGCCGAACCTTGATAACCCGGTGACATTTGTTGACTCGGATAACCCGAACCGGTTCCAACAAAAAAACTCGGATTGTTTTGTAATTTTTCCATAAAATCACAAGCATCTAGGTTGATGTGGTTAACAGGAGAATAATTTTGATAATTAGAATATGAATACGATGATGAGTTCATTGTTGGACGATAACAGGAATCGGGGGAGCCATACATAGATTGTTGGCTTCGACGGGAGTGGGTTTGTTGTGGTTGTTGGTTGTTTTGATACGGGGGAACAAATGGACGATTAACATTCGGATGCATAGCAAATGGATTGAATGTTTGTTGTTGTTGAGGTTGTTGAGAATCATAATCAAGAGAACGGGGTCGAAAATTGACGTTTGGTGAGATACCGGTTAACCGGAAAGTCGAATCCGGTGATACTTCCGGGATGTTTTGTTGTCGGGATTTTCGGCCTTTTGCTTGTTGTGGTGTTTTCTTAGACATTTTTAATAGAGATTGTGTTTATGTTGAGTGAAGAATTGGAATGTGTTAATGGTTGGTATTTATAAGGAGAAATGAATTTTTTTTTTTTTTTACACAAAACAAACGGTTCATTTTTTTTTTTTTGAATTTATCACTTCAAAAGTAAATAAAGTGGCAACGGTTTGATTTTGCAAACAAAAAGAATTCGATCCCTCACTCGACCGTTTCTTGCTTTTGTCTTGCCACGACCGAATACTCACAAAAGGCTCGACCGAGTGGAATCGATCGGATGTCTCGGTCGAGCATCCTTACTGTCGCCAGCCTAACAAACATTTGGTACTACCTTTATAAGGTTTTATTTTCAATGTAACTTTCTCTAAGAAATATATTCCTCTAAAATGTAATATGGCATTTATTTATATTATGCATACAGTTAAAAACAGATTTCCTCTTTAAATACCTTAGCGACTTTGCATATGTAAACATAATAGAAACCATACATAATAATATAAGGAAGATGCTTTTTATTTTTATTTATTTATTTATTTTTTATATAAATAAATTTAAGTGATCCAAATAACTTTTTGATGCAAAAGCAAACATAAAATCATGAGAATGAAATGTCATTCTTAATAATTTAGTGTTGCATTGTATTTGCTTCCATTACAATATACATTTTATTTCGATTAAAATCATAAAAATTTAGATGATCCATTTTTTTTCTATTTCCAAATACCCGTTTCACCCGTTGAATATGGATATAGACGAATGAATCAAAATTAAATTGATATGAATATTGATATAGATGATGAAAACTTATATAAATACGACTCGAGCGTATCCATATTTAATCCACCACAATCCCTATTACAACATTGGTCCACTTACCCATATTCAATCCACCACCATCTCTATTAACCAACATTGGTACTACCTTTATAAGGTTTTATTTTCAATGTAACTTTCTCTAAGAAATATATTCCTCTAAAATGTATTATGGCATTTATTTATATTATGCATACAGTAAAAACCAGATTTCCTCTTTAAATACCTTAGCGACTTTGCATATGTAAACATAATATAGACCATACATAATAATATAAGGAAGATGCTTTTTATTTATTTATTTTTTATATAAACATCGAGGAAGATGCTACTTGTTTCTCCTTTTGATTATCTTAAAAGTTTGCTTATTTTTGAAAGCTTAGATAAATTTTTTGAAAACTTTAAAAAACTACATGTCAAAGATTATTATTAGGAATTCGATATGCTAGCTTTCAAGAAAAATAAAATAAAATAAATTTTTTGACAAACATATGGTTAAGAATTATTTACTTTGATAATTGATAATAGCTGTCTTTAAGACTAAGAACAACCTTCACCTTCATCGACACATTAGCGTTATATCACCATACAACACATCATCATTCCCCTGATCTTTCAGTCACAATGGTCACCACCCCCTCACCTCCAAACCTGTTTTTTTTTTAACAAATTTAATTAAAACTCAATTAAAAAATTCATAAATTAAAAAGCTTGCATTGATAATTAAAAATTTAAACGTACGAAATTAAAAATAAGGATAACCTATGTTTGAACGTGTAATCGTAGTCTCTGGCTCCACTCCGAACAACCTTGCACATGACATCATCTCCACAAAACAGAGCCACTCTAGGACGCATATTCTTCCATCTCATGTTTAACGAATCATACGTTCAAACATAGGTTATCCTTATTTTTTACTCAAGGTACTCTAAAACAACCTTCTAAAACCCAGTTTCCTTCCTCGTATTACCAACGACGCTATCTTCGGATACACGAACCCAACCTTTGTACAAAATAAGTTTCTTCATCAGGGGTCCATGGAATGCACCAGACTTCTTCGTCATTTTTCTCCGTCCTCTTTTGCATATTTTTGGCGGCTTCTTCTTTGGGGCCATTACTTTTTCGACTTCCTGGTCGTCATCAACAGTATTATGCATAGACGATTTAAATTGAAGTGAGTACATTGGAATATCATCAAAATTAAATGGATGACTGGGAGACATAGGTGGAGGTTGAAGTTGTGATGAAGATCCAAAAATATTTGGTTGTGAAGAACCACCAATATTTGGATCGTATTGTGGGTATTGTTGTGGAGCGATGACTGGTGGATTTTGGTATTGTTGGTTTCCGTAAGAAAAAGATGGGGCTCGAAAGTTTTCACGTGGACTAGGACCGAGACGGAAATTTGAATTGGGTGTTTGGATGTTTTGTTGTTGACATTTTACGATTTTTGTTTTTGGAGTGTTTTGTTGAGTCATTTTGTACAAGTGAGTAAATAAAATGAGAAATTGTGTATACTGAATTAGAGTAAATAAAAGTTGCATATAAAAATAGTGAGGTTGGGTGTATTTATAAGTACAGTAATAAAATGGTAAAATTTAAAAAAAAAAAAAGAAGTTATTATTTTTTTTCCACACAATGGTGAGATGCCTCACATTTCTTTCTTGTTTTGTGTATGTCACGTGTGACCCAAGGTGTTGGACCCTTTGACTTGGTTAATCTTAACTACGAAGTTAATCTAACCAATTTTCATGGTATAGCAATATAATAATTAATAACTAAAAGTAAATAAATGTAAAAGATAAGAAACAATTTTTTTTTTCAACGTTTAACTCTTTATTAGAAATTAATCAAAAAGAATTATACCCAAGTGTTTGCGGAATAACACTTGGGATTGAAATGACAACTCAAACTAAGTTTGAGTGACAACTAAGATCTAACTGAGCTATCTTAGGGATTGTGTTGTTCTTTGGAGAGAGTAAAGATTTGGTTTGTGAATGTCTAAGCATTAAGTGCGCAAACTTAATCTTTACATCTCTCTCTTATTCTCTATTTATACACAAGTAGATTCTAACAGATACATAGGAGACAAAGACTATAAGACAAAGATTACATCAGCCGATATTAGACAGAATACATAGGTATTTTGTCCCTGTTACAAATGTCTATAAGTAGTAAAGAGCAGGGATGTTTTCAGGTCTTCAGTGTTGACATACGTCTTGGTTTTATACCCTTTCAGGGAAAGTTGACATTTGCTTGATAAGGACCCTTCCTTATTTATTCAAACTTATCCCGCCTAGTCCTGCCTTTACTTCAGTGTGTGTATCTTTAGTCTTTGTTCACTCAGTCTTCTTAGTTGGTGAGGCGTTATAGGGACTCAGTGAGCTATTGTCATCACTCACTGAGTCCATCATCTTCTTCTTTGGCTTAGGTATCATTCACTGAGAACCACCTCACTGAATGGTGAACCTTTCATCATAGATTCGCCCTGAGCATCTTGAGGATGACTAACTGAAAGATTGTGCAGTCAGTGACTTGCTGAGTGTTTACGGTTATCAAACATTTAGGGTATTTTATGTTCAAATCCTAGATTAAGGAGTTTGGGTTTTAACAAACCCAACAGTCTCCCCCTATTTAGATATACAAATAGCCTAAGTGTTTCTAGGTTCAGTAAGAGATAGCAAAGGTATTTATCTCTACTGACTGAATTAATAAGTAAAGTTTAGGACACTGAATGTTAAACAAAACATCAATATTATTCATAGTTATTACATTCCTAAACAAAACAAAGTAAATAAAGGATAGTTGTTGCAGATTTACTTAGGCTTCAGAACTTCAAACCCAGGGCTTCAAGTTTTTGTCTTTTTGGACTCCAGTTCATGCTTATCAGGGTGCTCTTGTATCTTAATCATCAGGTCATGGCAGAACTTGGCATTAGCTTCATTCCTGATAGGGTTGGCCATAAGTATCCAAGCATGGTTTTGATTCCTGCTTGATCAATGTCTGCCCATCTCTAGAAGGTTGGATCCCCATATTCATCAGTGAAGAAAAGACCTCTTTCAGGTTGCTCAATGACCCAGTTGTTCACAAATTTTACTCCTTTAGGGAGGGCTCTATTGCAGTTAAGGCCAGGAGCACTGATCTCAGGCTCAGTCTCAATCTTCTTTCTCTTCCTTCTAGAGGATTGAGATGGAGCAGCCTGAATGGCAGAGGCAGATGCTGGGAGTAGTGAAGGAATGCCAAGTTCTTCATGCTTCTTGGCCAGGTTATCATACCTAGTCCTGAGGGATTTCATAAAGTTCTTGACCACGACATTGTTCTTCTTTGCAATTATAGGACCCAACTCATCTAGTTCAGTGATCCCAAATTCAGAGAGTTTGAAGGGATCATGAACTTCAAAATGTCGCTTGTCTTGGACTTTAAAGACACTGAGAATTGCTAGTTTAGTATTCTGATGGATCTTGACATCAGTGATGGGTTCAGGATTCAGCCTCTGTGTCATGATCCATTTATACCTGTCAATGTTTTGTTGCCTGATTTCAGCAGATTTCTTCAGTCTGGCATCCCTTTTCATCATAAGAGCAACCATGGCAGCATCCTGAGCCTTCTTAAACTTTTCTCCACCTTCCCTGGCAGCAAAGTCCTGAGGTTTCAACCCAATAGCTTTAGCCTCTTCATTCACAATCTCAATGAGGGTAGCCTTGCTTGCCTATTCCTCCAATGCTACTTTCCTCAACATCTCTACCTTATCCATGTGATCCTGAATCTCTTCCTCACTCATCAGATAGGTTACACCGTTAATTTCATAGGGGACCCTGACAGGTGTATCAGGGTCACGTCTAAATTCTGAGGAGGCAGGCACCAGTCGTGTTGTGGGTTCAGACACTATAGTAAGAATGCCCTTGCCCTTGTCCAGCTGGTTAGTTGAGAGAGTAGTTGTTTCAGGAGGTTGGTATAAGAAGATAGGAGTAGCCTCAGTGATATGCTCCCCCTCAGTGTGAGAAGGAGTTTGTCCTCTTGAAGCAACATCAGTAGCTCTTGAAGCAACATCAGTAGTCGTTGGTTGACTTGTGGAGGATTCAAGTACTCCATTAGAAGGAGCTTCAGTGGCCCTCTCCCCCTCAAATGTTGTTGGAGCCATAGTGAGAGCAAGAGTTGGTGGATCCACTGAAGCAAAAGAACCCTTGAAGGCCTGATAGAGTTTAGTTAGCATGGTTTTGATGTTAGAGGTGTCCTTCTGTAGTGTAGATACCTTGGCATCAAGAGAAGCCTGATTAGACTTAATAGCAAACATCCTTGGCCTAAGATTCCAGGCCAAAGAGTTGGAAGATTTAGCCTACACACCCAAGTTTTTCTCCATTAAGCTCAAAGAGGAACTGATGGAGGCCACTGATGATTGAAGACCCTGAAGATTTGCATACTTCAGAACATTTACCAGCTCAGTGAATTGAGCAGAGTTTTGCTGGTAGGTTTGAGCAGCCTGAAGTATCTTCTAGTTCAGCTCAAGGTTATCTTTAACAGACTCTTGAATAGTTGCAACGCTCTTTGTAATTTGGCCAAGCATAGCATTAAACTTGTTGAGATGATTATCAAGAGATGTCAGGGAGAAGGAGATTTCTGCCTGTTGCTCCAAGGTGTTGTCATGAAATGCTTCAACAGAGTCCCTGAGGTTAAAGTAGTGAACGGCTTGCTCAGTGTGCATGTCAAACACATCATCAGTGATTCCTCTGTAGATAATATTGCAGGCCTTGCTCAGAAACTTCATCAGTTTTTCTTTTAGTGAGGGGTTCAGAATCATCATACTTGGCTAGTCTGGCTGAGGAGGAAGTTTCAGGTTCAACATCCTAAAATTTGGTTTCTTCCTCTTGTTGATGGGAGGGAGACTGATGTGATTGTTTAGTGGTAGTGGCATCAGCCTCCAAATCATCTCCAGCCTCATAGACTTCCTCCTCAATGGCTTTGCTCATTTCATCATCTGAGTCAAGAACAACCTGAAATGTAGCCATAGATTCAATCTGCAAAAGAAGGTTAGTCGGATCCTCTTCATAAGAAGACTTTCCGTGGTTGTGGTCGCTCCAGCAGACTGGGATTTGTCTGTCTGGTCCTTTAGGTCAGTTTGCGAAGAATGCGCAACTCCATTGGGGGGGGGGGGGCGTTGGTTCCATATCAGTGGTTGGTTTCAGTCCCCCTGAGTCTTTGTCCCCAGTTGTTCCTTCAGCCACTAATGGGTTTGTGTCAGTGGCATCACTAGAAACATGTGAAATGGTGAGGTCCCCCTTTCCAACAGGCTGTTGGCCTATTGAAGGTTTAGGGACCGTAACTCCCTGAGACCCTGGTTGTGATATACAAGAGATGTTAGCAGGAAAGGTGGAAGGCACTCCCCTACTAGCGGGTTGTATGTTTCCCTCTAGATCTTTGGGAGCAGTCGTGTGGACCAAGGACCCTGACTGTGATTTGTTAGTGTCCTTCGTTGTCCCTGGGGGTGGTGGAGCCTGGCCTTGGGTGGACTTATCAGACTTAGGTCATCTTTTTGGCTTAGAAGCCTGTGTCCTTGAAGCCCCAGGGCCCTGTGCCTTTGGTTTGGTCTTTCGCACAGACTGAGACTTCCCTGTCCTCCTAGGAGGGGAAGGTGGGTACACTGAGTCCCTCCGGTTGTTTATGGCAACCATGTGGGCCATCAATTCAATGTTTGGGACTAAGGATGGGTCTTTTGTAAAGTTTGATGGACTCAGGACGGCTGGTAAAGAACATAAATGTATGTCCTGAGTGTAGTCACAACCCAGTAACCTTTGTAAAGCACATGAAATACACCTAAGGTATGACACATAGTGCAACCTAGTTTTATTCAGTAGCTTGGTTACAAGATCACCATAAATGATCTCTCCAATGTCGACAGTGACCCCTGTCATTAGGCAATAGGCCATCATCATCTGAACAGAGTTAATCTGCTCAGTGGATGAATGGTTCCCGCTGAGAACTTGAATCACAAAGGTGAACAGGATCTTCCAAGCCACGGGAAAGGAGTTTTTGGTGACATAGGCCTTGTCCCAATATTTTGGATCCAAAGTAAGTTTTTCTAACCCTGTTTTAACAGTGTTTAGGTTAGATAGGGCAACTTAAACTCCATTATTGTAATCAAGTCATGTTGTAGAGCAAAAAGTTTTGAAATCCAGGACAAATTGTTTTTCCCCATTTAAAATAGAGAAGCTGATGAGAAACTCCCTGTGGGGCCTAAGTTCATTCTCATCAGCAGAGGGTGACGGGTCAAAGGCCTGAGCAGTACCCCAAAACTCCCTGAGGTAGTTGTGGTACTGAAAGTAGGGTGTAGAGGTGAAGGCATTTTACAAAGGACAGTTGTATAAAAATTTCATGATTTCTTTGTAGGCAGGGACATTAGTTGGGTGATTAAAATTGCCTACAACATTGTTGGTTTTAAACTGAACATCGGTGATGAACTCAAATAAGTGCATTTTATTGTCATCATTTATCCTATTTATTTGACTTGTTTTATTATATTATTTATGAGAATCGATACTTAATTATTTACTTTAGCAATTCTCAGGTAAAAATAAGCAATTGGTGAAACTTAACGATTTTGGACGAAATATGGAGCAAAACCAGTAAGATGTCAAAAGTCTACTGAAACCCAGAAGATGCGCTGTATCTCTCTCAACAGATACGCCGCAATATTATACTTAGATGAATTCAAAGACCATTGCCTGACTTTGAAGAATGCGCCACATGCAATTCTAGCATGCGCTGCACATGAAACTTTGGTCAACGAAGAAGATCAAGCTTGTTCTACTCCAGATACGCCGCATCATATTTCTGACATACGGCGTATCAGTATCAAGACTTCACCAGATATAATCCAAGACGCTAAAGGACATGCGCTGCATACAAGAATCAAGTTACGCTGCATCTAAAGGTAGTGTACGAATATTCCAGAATATATTAATCTTGGACCCCACGCGAAGTTAAGTCAATGCGCCGCATCTCGTTACTCAATGCGCCGCATCGAGCCCTCAGACAGAAAGTATAAATACCCCAATACTGTTACGAATTTTAAGTGCAACATAACCCTAAGGAGACGAATTCAGTCGAAGAAGCTTCACAAGACACACTCCAAACAAAGATGTTAGAGCTGTAAGAAGGTCCTGCATGTATTTAATTCATTAAGTAGTTTTGTTTTATTGTAATAGTATGCTTTAATTCATCAGGATTGATGGGCTTGTGATATGTGACTACGAAACATCATACACTCCCCTTAAAATTGCTTTCCCATTAATTAAAGTTTATATGTTGATGTCTTTGGTGACTTATATTAGTGCTTTGATAACCTCTGTGTCTAGCTGAGCCCGTGGACTACCATATTTGCCCCTCACCTATTTAATCTAACGTATTTGGATAAGTAGGAGAGACATAAGTGATCATTAAGGGTTTACTCGCTGATATATTGTGATCCAACGAGAGAGAATAGATTACGATACACTTCATATAAAACTAGCAATAAAACAAGTGACAAGCTACTTAATTATCAGGACAGATCTTCTTGTAGTCTCTATTATCTATCTATGTACGTGTTGCTATTTGCTGATTCGTTCTAATTAGTTTAATTTACTGTTTAATAAAACTAAAACTGTGCCAGTCTCTCAGACTAAACCCCCTTGCGTTAGATTAGATTGTAAAACTAACTTAGATATTAAAATAATGATAGACAAATTAAGCTTTACGTTCCACTCTTAATGATCGACACTCGACTTACCACTATATACATATTGATCGGATATACTGTCCGTTAGTGTGTGTGTTATTGGATAAGTCGGCTAAATATAAATGTAAAACTTGAAATAGGCAATTACCACTATACTGCATATGATACAACGTACGCATCAATCAGCCAGAGTCAACTTTGCCCATTGAGGTGCAAGTTTGATTCCTTGGTCAGCTGCCAATTTAGATCAAGAAAAGTTTAAAAGTTTGAATGGCAGAATATCAATCACCAGATGATCCACAAGTTGAGTCCAACTTGTTTTCTGTCGTGAAATGAGTGATATTGTTATCAAGATGATTGCAAAAGGAAGGATTTCTTGTTGCAAATCTTCTTGACCAAGAAAAATGATGTTTTAAAAAAGCCTTTTTGAGATAAAATACACAAAACTTTGCAAAATGAATAAATTTTTTGCAGAGTTTTCTTAGAAAATTTTGTGTGTATGTTTTGGATGTTTTGAAGAGGGTATTTATAGAGGGTGAAGAATACCAATATGTTAAGTTTTTGGAAATCAAAATGAATAACCGTTTGGATTCTGCATTAAATGCCACCACTCCACTGTCCCGGGTTTTGCGCAACTGTCAAGGTGAACAGTGCGTGGGTCTGTAAGGGGTGCGCTTTTGCAGGCATGATGTCACAAAAATATCAAGTGATATTATTTGTGAGGAGGGGCAATTAATGCCTAGTTGTATAACTGGTGATTAAGTGGGGGCCCAAGGTGTGGATGCTAGTGAGGCAGAGACATATATTCCTATATTAAATAGGAGATTTAGTTACCAACTTATGCGTGTGATATGTCAGTGTAGCATATGGTGTTTAAGCCTTTTCAAGTTTTACATTTATATTTAGCCGACTTATTACTAACACACACATTTAACGAGCAGTGTACCCGATCAATATGTATATAGTGGTAAGTAGAGTGTCGAACACTAAGAATGGAACATAATATCTAGTTGATTTAATCAGTATTTTAATATCTAAGTTAGTTTTACAATCCTAATCTAATAAAACGGGGGTTTATCCTGAGAGACTAACACGGATTTAATAAAAGTAAAAGTAAAGCTAATGAGAACGAATCAGTGAATAACAATCACGTACACAGATAGATAATAGAAACACGTAAGAAGACCAATCCTTATAATTAAGTAGCTTGTCACTTGTCATATTGCTAGTTTTATATAATGAGTATCGTAATTTAATCTGTCTCGTTGGATCCTAATTATCGGCGAGTAAACTCTTAATGATTACTTATGTTTATCCTACTTTCTAGACACTAGATAAGCAGGCGAGGAACAGGTATGGTAGCCCATAAGACTCAACTAAACATAGAGGTTATCAATGCACAAATAAGAGTCACCAAAAACATCAATCATATAAATTTTAACCGATGGGAAAGCAATTTTAAGGGAACAGCATGGTGGCCACAAGCCTATCAATCCTAATGGATTAAAGCTTACTAATACAATAAACAAAACTACTTAATGAATTATACACATGCAGGACCTTCTTACGGCTCTAAGATCTTCGTTTGGGGCGTATCTTGTGATGCTTCTTCGATTGAATTCGTCTCCTTAGGGTTTTTCTGTACACCAAACTCGTATCTGTCTTGGGGTATTTATAGGTTCTGTCTGAGGGGTGGATGCGGCGCATGTTCTTTAACGTCTTGGATAGAATCTGGTGAAGTCTTTAATTGATACGCCGCATGTTGTAGATGAGATGCGGCGTATTTTGGAGTAGAACAAATTGATTATTCTTCGTTGACCAAAGTTTCATATGTGGTGAATGTTATAATTGGATGCGACGCATTCTTTAAAGTCAGGCAATGGTCTTCGAATTCATCTAAGTATGATCTTGCGGCGTATCTGTTGAGAGAGATGCGGCGCATCTCTTGAATTTCAGTAGACTTTTCAAATCTTGATCATTTAGCTCCATAATTCGTCCAATATCATTAACTTTCACCTAATTGCCTGTTTTTACCTGAGAATCACTAAAGTAAACATTAAGGCACCAATTCTCATACAAAATAATATAAAACAAGTCAAATAAATAGGATAAATGATGGTAATAAAATGTACTTATTTGATTTCACCAAATATCCCCCCACTTGAACATTACTTGTCCTCAAGTAAACCTTTAGAATAAACATAATGAAAATGTATCCTTGATAGGATATTTTTACAATTAAGCACTTTTTCATTTTATCACAATTGCACGGTCAAACACTTAACCAATTATAAACAAAATATATTATTACTAAAAGCAAATATAATCGTGATGAATCGTCTATCATATGCTTGACAAGGATACACATCTCCCCCACTAAAGCTAAGGAGTAAAAAGTCTAAAGCAGTAAAAAGGGTTTTTGATTCATGGGTTGAACCTAGCTTTGTTTGAACATTTCCTGCATAAACTTAGTAGATTTCTCAGGCGCGAGTCCTCGACGCTTTAACTAACGGATGGTCACTAGTATGCTTCATGGATCGCTGGCGCGAGTCCTTGATCTTTCAAATGATGGATGGTCACTAATGTGTTCCTTGGATTGCTGGTTCGTTATTTTCATAACGGATGGTCACCAAGTTGCACACCAGATCGCTGGTGCATCATTTAATCAATCTTAAACTCGGATTGTCACCAATTCACACACCAGATTGCTGGCGCGTTAGCTAATTAATCTAATACACGGATGGTCACTATATTATTCATACATTTAATATTCTTACTTGGCTATCATCATATTTGGATACTCAAAAGCTAACAACGAATATAACTATACGGTTGGGTATGGATAACATTTAGGATATAAATTGGTGTAAAATAAAAATACATAACAAGAAACAAATAGATTAAAGTCCTAAGTGTGGTTAGAATACTTCCCTACCATCCCATGAATAAGACTCATATCACTGAATAACTCACGCTTTGACTCTTTTGTAACTTACGCTTTAGGTAGACACAAATTATACTCAATAAGATCTTAGACAAAGAATAAACAATCCTTAGTTGGCATTCCCATAACGTCCAACTCCCTTTCAATCCATAAATATAATACAACAATAGTGGCGATATCAACCACTTTAATACAAAACTTTACATCATTAGTTTAAACAAACTACCAACTTCTTCTTTCTTTTTCTTTTATCATTTTTTTTATTTTTTAAATTTTTTTATTTTTTTTTGTATATCTAAAGGTGTAAAATTTCACCACAATACCATCACAATTGATACGCGGGACTGCGCCATCGCAACAGGTTTTACCTCCCAAGGGATCTTGAGAAGCTTGCAATCCCCGTCAGGCAGTGTACCTGATCGTTGTAGTATAGTATAGTGACAAGTACCGGGGGATTGATCGTTCAACTCAGGAATAGTGTCGCTAGGATTAGAAAGCCTACTATGAAAGCAATTAAAATCTCAGGTTTTGAAGGAGTGGGCGGAATTAGTTGCTAGTCAACTAACCCAATTAAATACAGATGCATTCAAAATAAAATAAAAATAAATGAAAATAAACTAATGTGATTATGTGGTGGAAACGATAATAAGAAAAGATGTGTTTACTTAGATTTCATTACTCCCTAGATATCTTTTATCAGTTGATTAGTTTATTACAATTGAATGGATGACGGGTTATATTCCTTAATACTAGTCGTAGGGCCGTGTACAATATTCCCTAACTCTATACGCTCCTACTTCAATCCTATGTCGAGCCGACTAAAAGCTCCTAACATGGGATCATTAGAATTCACTTATGCATTAAATACAACCAAAAATCATAGTACACCTCCGATCATGTTTCTTAAGACGTTCAAGCAAGTTACCAATGGAAGTCTGCCAGTTTTCTTAAGCCTAACATCAAATAAAATCATCCACAACAATTATAAACAAACCATCAACCAATAATCAACATCTAGGTTTCACTACATCTAAGCAAACACAATAAAAACCTAGCCTAGCATGTTAAAAGAAAGACAAGCATAAGATAGAATCAAACAACACATAGACATATTGAATTATTATTGGAAGACTTATCTTTATTCAAACATGGATGAAAGATGGGTTTGAAACCCCTACAATATGATGAAAATTCGACCTAAGGTTTGTGGTAAAGTTCCTCCTAATGTTCCACACACAATGAATGAAAAATTGGAAAAATATATATAGAGAATACATTGTGACGGCGTCACGTTATAGCTTCTGGCGCCGTCAACTCGCCGCCAAATTAAGGGTCGTATTGCCTAGATCCAGTCTTGATGCTGTCATGTAGAAATTAAGCTTTTGGCCGTCACTTGCAAAATGACCCTAACGGCCTTGGTGACGCCGTCAGGTCAATTACACTTAAAATGTTCTGGGCCGTCACGTGTATTTTCCACTTCTACCTCTTTTTCCAAGCTTGACGCCATCATGTGTGAAGTCTTGACGTCGTCAGGTACTGTTCCCAACAAGGATTTTGAGACTTTGCCGTTTTCTTCACTTTTATGCTCCAAAAACGTCCAAAATGCTTCCATTTCTAGATTTCTTCTCAAAAGTACCTAAGATGGCAAAAAGAACGATTTAGGGCAGTAATTGATCAAATAATCACGAATTCGGGCTTAATGACCCCTTAAAAGCGGTACACTTTTCGCCTTATCAAATACCCTTACACTTGATATTTGCTTGTCCTCAAGCAAATGCGCTTTAATTCTAATCGAAATACAAGTTAGGGGTCATTTAACACTAATATAAAAGTAATTACAACAAATAATCATTCCACTAAAAACCAAAAACAAGTACGGAGGTCATACACTAGCAACTCACAAATAGTGTTTAGATACTCACATCTCTCAGGTGTAATAAAGCATATATCACAATATGGAAATGGAAAAAATCTCTCACTGCCTGTCATAGCAAATAGATTACCATAGGCTTGGGAAAGGATCAAACCTCCACCACTTGGCGTAAGCATCTAGGATAAACTATCAAAGAGTTCTTTTAAAGGGTTATAACGTTAGGTGTAGGGATATGGAAAAACGGTTTTATTGGATAAAGGCAATATTTACTGGTGGCGAGTTAATCATCTTGGTTAATTACATGTACAATATGGCGTTGCTAAGTAAAGACTCGACTCAACTTAAGCTAATCAAAATCTAACAAACTATCTAACAAACATAAAATGAAACGGGATGGTAGTCCGTATGTTTTTCTCTTTCTTTTTCTATATATTTTCTTTTCTTTTTCTTAACTTTTTCGATTTTTTTTATTTATTTTTTATTTTTTTGCATATACTCTTGCCCTACCATCCAAAATAATACATCATAGGGGATTTGCATTCCCCTTACACTTGAATTTTTACATACTTTACAATAAACTACTCTAATGACTCGAATCAAGATAATCAAAACACTTGGAGTACTTTTTAAGATTAATGCACATATGGGGGTAATATATTGATATCTTCCCCATTACTCCATATTACTAGTACTTTACCCATGAGTTCCAATCGTCCCAAAATAATATGTACAAGATATGACTCGACTTAGCAACCATGTAATCAATTAGATAATTAACTAAGGGTTTAAACAAATAACAATAATGCACTAAAGATGAGTGCATACAAGGAAGGCTAAGGCGATTTGGTTGCACATTTGGGTAGATTGTAAAAAATTCTTCCGTTAAGTAAGATGCTTAAAGTTAGAAACGAAAAGATAGGCTCGGAGGGGTATACTAGGGGTTTCGTG
The DNA here is from genome assembly GCA_030686995.1 of Artemisia argyi. Lineage (NCBI taxonomy): Eukaryota > Viridiplantae > Streptophyta > Magnoliopsida > Asterales > Asteraceae > Artemisia > Artemisia argyi. Next base: position 104,840,027 of record CM060677.1, read on the forward strand.
TACTAAAAATGAGTACAACGCTAAGGTGTGGGAAAATTAATTGACTTCGCTAGTCAAGTAATATGACTTAAATGGTCAAGTAATTTTGATACGGGTTTAAACACAAGGGTGATCCTAATACCTCTTATCATGTAGTAAATCCTAACTACACGAATGTAGTCTCAGTAGCGGTCTCGGGATGCATCACTAACGCAAGTTCTAGAATCTAAATACTACCGGTACACTCATAAGCACTAATAATGAATGTTTTTCCTATCAAATCTAAAGGCGAACCTCACATTTTTGGGTAGAATTTTTTTTAAGTGGTACAGTTTTGTGCTAGTCATACAACTCCTATCCATGAGACGCTTATTAAGGCTAAAGTTTCACTCCTAAATGTTGCAAAAAAATTTAAATTTGGCGCTAAAATTGCCCTAGCAAGTATTTCTCTTAGTTTTATTACACACCTACTATCAAACAAACAAACTCAAGTGCAATTGTATCCTATAAGGTATCATCATTTACCCTCCCCTGACACTTAGGATGAACATTGTCCTCAATGTTCAATTAAAGGATGTAAAAGTAAAGCAGGTAAAAGAATGAAAATAAATACTCCCTTGATTCGTTCGGTGTGGATAGTGTGTCAACAAGGTTAGATCTTCCTCCAAGAAAATGAACTTTGAAAGCTTCTCTCCAGAAATATAAATCATCTTCTTGTCATATATAACCTGTTAAACCTGAGAAAACAATCAAGGCAAACCTCGCGTAAAATCGGCGGCAATCTATATATACTAAAAAATCCTAGAAAGCAAATTAAGATATAATGCTTGTGGAATGAATGTTTGCAGATTTCCTGGAGTTTATAAAACTAAAGAATCAACAAAAACTTTAAGACTCCGGTTTAAACAAAACTCGCAAAATTTTTCAGAATTTTAGTACCTGACACCGTCAGGCTGTAACTCCTGACGCCGTCAGAATGTTCCTGGAAAAATCTTATGTTAAGTTTCTGGAGAATTTCTAGAAAAACTTATGCCTTATTTCCTGGAGAATCCTACAAAACATCATTATGACTCGATACAAGCATTTGACTCAAACAATTACTAATATACATGCTCATTTAATATTGTAGTGAATCATGCTCATTTTCGTTCTTATAACCAAATTTGAATTTCCCTTACACTTAGCTTTTGCAAAATACCTTTATATGTAATTAAGATGAAGTTAAAAACAAAATAAAGCATTTTCACAATTTACTTTGAAACATGATTTACTAACAATAAAAATAAAACACGCATACGGAAACAAATAAAATCAAACAAACAAAACAAATAAAAAAAATAAAACATATAAAACTAATAAAACAACCACAATAATAAAAATCCTAAATGCATAGAAGGAAATAGTAATAAATATCCAATGGCCAACAGAGGCCAAATCCTATACTATTACAGACCGAATTGTTCAAATCATACTACCAAAGATAAATTGTTCAGAAATCATGACACTACCATAAAAACATCACTTGGGAGGGGGACCAAAGGGGTAATCATAACCAGGTGGGAGATGTCCGGTGTACCCATAGGGTGGATAATCCTACTCACGACCGGGGAATGGGTCAATCTACAAGTGAGGCTCGATGTGATCACAGGTCGGTAGATGCTGCATCTGGCGGATCGTGTAATCGTACATCCAGTCAAACCTCTGGTCAGTAGTGGCCGTCCAGGTGTCCATCTGACCCATCCAGGCCCCCTGAGGAGCCGCCAACCCCCCGACCCATGTGCCGGTAGTAGTTTGCAGAGCCAACCTCATAATTCCCATACTGCTGCTGCTGGGGTGCACCCTCATCATCCTCCTCCTCCTCATCATCAGCAGCCGCCGGTCCCCCTACAACATACCTAGCATAAGACCCGTCCCCCAACTCCATCACAATACTCATTTGCTTGAGGGACTTGGCCTTCACCACCCTGCATGCACCACAATCACTCAAGTATCCCATGATCTCCGGCACAAGGATCCCATAAGAATGAGCCAGGCGGGTCACAAACATCCCCCCATAGATCTTATCACCATCCATCTCCCCTACACTTGTCTTTAGATAACTCGCCACCCAGAATGGGATGTTACAATACACATCCTCTGAAAAAATGGTGTACAGGTAGAAGAGGTCAGAAGTTGTGACGCGGTGAGTGGAGCTATGGTGTCCTGCTAAACTGTAGGTGATGCGTCTGTGGGCTAACCTGAACCTAGGATCCCTAATGGAGGCCTCCCCAGTAGTCGAGGTATACACCCCATTCCCTATACTCGGCCAAAACATAGCACACCTCAAGTCATTCCTCATCGTCTCACCACCCAGCAGTATCTGCATAAACCCACCATGAATTGCCTCATGCTGACTATACAAACCCAATCTCCGACCAAACTCTGTAACCAAGCAAGTCCTAAGCTCTCCCCCCAGCCTAAAGTAAATGGTAGTACCACCCATGTCAGTTATAGCCTCAGCCAAATTGAAATGAAAATTAGCAAAGAATTCTCGCACCAACTCACTATAAACTGGTTCCCTCATCCTGAACAACCTTTCCCATTGAGGACCGGTGAATGCATCAGTTTGGAACCTTTCAAGAAAAGCATTCTCGAGGCCCTGGGCCCTCAAGAAGTCCCAATCAATCACTGCCCCCTGTCAATCTGGTGGTTGAGCAATTAAGAGTATTTGGTCGTAGAGGCATTATCCTCAAACACACTCCAACTATGAACCGTGTCACCCAAGTTCATGCGTTGAGATCTTGAAGAACTCCCTCGGTGTTGTCGGGTACGCTTGCTCATTTTCCTGGAAAAAGATGGAATGGAATGGAAGTGATTAGAATAAGAGTTCAATGAAGTCAAGCTGTCAGACCTTTCTGACGCCGTCAGACCATAAAGACTGGCGCCGTCAGACCCAGCAGATGTTGAGTCATGTAATTACGAGGGAAAAATCAATTTTCAAACTCTAAATCCATGAGCCAAACACCCCTTTTTACAGAAAACATGGGTGGGGGATCAAAAAATTCGTGATGTGAATTTTTTTTCGCAATTGACTCATGAACCCTATCAATCACTACTACCCAATGCCTTAATTATGGTTACACAATATCTACAGAAGGGCATTACGAGTTCTAAGAATGAATCAATGTTAGGGTTTCGGATGATGGGGGTTTTCGAAATTTGTGGGTCCTAAGGATAATTGAACGAATAAGGATGAAGAAAAGTTACTTACCACGTGGAGATCGGCTACGGAAGATGTTGGATTTGATCTTGAAAGCTCGGTGGTGAAGTATCAATTGGATATGGTTTGTGGGGTATGTGTTGAAAATGATGGATATGAGGTTAATATTGCTGAGAATGCGAGGTGACGGCGTCATGAGTGAATACTGACGCCGTCAGATGCCCGGATTATGGATACTTTGAGACAATTTCAAGTTTAGTCCCTGTACTTTTGTTAATAGCTAATCAAGGGTATAAACTATGAATAGCCATTCCCGTTAGTAGAGTCCACCATGGTCAAACGTTTTGTTATTGTCACGAAGTGAGGTGTGGTTATGAATAGGGCTGGTCATAATCCCACTTAGGTCGTAATCTTTATATTGGTAAATAGTGGGTAGGGGGAGGAGTTGTTCCATAGAGGTTTATGAAGCTGAAGTGTTTTTGAGGAGCACCCTTTTCACACCAGATTTAAAACCAAAGGAACGTTTCTTATGCAAATTAGGGAGCGTGACTTGCAAACTTCCAATGAAGGTGTTGTGAAATTGCAAGTTCTTTTCTTATTGAGGAAGCTCATGGAAGTAAGGGGTAATTAAAGGTGAATCATTTGGAGAGGTTTTTCCATTATCCCCTCCGTCCCACACCAAAAGGGTTGGGAATTCAAAGATTTTTTTGATTTTCCTCGGTGTGGATTTTTCCCTAATCTTCTCCTTAATTCTTGATATAAACTTATCAGCCAAGTCCATAAAAACATTCCTAGTGCTTTCCATGCGAGTTTCTAAGTGCTGAATCTGTTTGTCCTGATAATTCATGAAGGTTATCATTATCCCTTCGAACTCCTCTTGTCGTGAACATTCAGGAAAAGTGTATTTGCTAATTGCACTCATATGTCTATCAGGACTTACTTTGGCTTCAGCTGCAGGCAGTTCAGCCCTCATTAATTCCTTAACCTGCTTCTCGATGTTCTCCAATAACTGTTCTTGGGTTGCGTTTACATAATTTAGATTCCGTTTTCTCAAGAACATCGGATCCTCCCATCCTTCTTCTTCGTATTGTGCTAAACCGTCAATAACTTCCCAACACTTATCAATGCTAAGTCTATTTAGTCTACCATTGGCAGCGCAATCAATGGCCCTTCTCGTTTGATAATTAACTTTATCGTAAAAGATTTGAATTTGGAGCCAAGGTTCTATGCCATGATGAGGGACTTTTTGGAGTAAGTCCTTGAAACGAGTCCATGCTTCATAGAGAGTTTTACCTTGAGGTTGTTGGAACATCAAGATGTCATTTCTAAGTTTGGTAGTTCTCCCCGGTGGGAAAAATTGAGCAAGGGAACGAGAAGAGAGATCCTCCCAAGAGGTGATGGATCCCGCGGTAAAATGTTCAAGCCATTGACTAGCTTGGTCACGTAGAGAGAATTGGAATAGACGTAATCGGGTCGTCTCTCTAGTTGCAACATCAAGGTCTATGGAATCTATGATTTTTAGGAAATCCTCGAGATGTTGATTAGGATCTTCAGAACGAAGTCCATGGAATGCACATCTACTTTGCACCAACCGGATGGTGTCGGATCGCAAGGGAGACACATTGGCTCCTTGAGTGAGCTCAATGGTGTTTCGATAGCCTTGATGGCTAGGACGGGAATACTCTCCTAAAGTTTGGGGTCTAGGAGGTTGGTTTGCTAGTGGTAGGTTTTGTGGGTGGTTTTGTTGTGGTGGGTTGATGGGATCAAAGAGATTACCACCTTCCATTATGGCGGATAGCAAAGGTTACAAACAAAGAAACGAAGAAATAAGATAGACTAAAGAAAACGTAAAATTAAAAATAAAAATCTTGCTAGAAAGGAATCTAGCAAGTAGACGTTATAAAAAGAAATTCTAACCTAGACAATAACTATTCCCCAGGCTGCGGCACCAAAAACTTGATACACGGGATTGCGCCCTCGCAACAGGTTTTACCTCTCAAGGGATCTTGAGAAGCTTGCAATCCCCGCCAGGCAGTGTACCTGATCGTTGTAGTATAGTATAGTGACAAGTACCGGGAGATTGATCGTTCAACTCAGGAATAGTGTCGCTAGGATTAGAAAGCCTACTAAACTCGGTCTAGAGGTGAGAGATGATTCTTTTTGTATTTTTTTATATTTTATGAAAGCAATTAAAATCTCGGGTTTTGAAGGAGTGGGCAGAATTAGTTGCTAGTCAACTAACCCAATTAACTACAGATGCAATCAAAATAAAATAAAAATAAATGAAAATAAACTAATGTGATTATGTGGTGGAAACAATAATAAGAAAAGATGTGTTTACTTAGATTTCATTACTCCCTAGATATCTTTTACTGGTTGATTAGCTTGTTATAATTGCATGGATGACGGGTTATATTCCTTAATACTAATCGTAGGGCCGTGTACAATATTCCCTAACTCTATAAGCTCCTACTTCACTCCTATGTCGAGCCGACTAAAAGCTCCTAACATGGGATCATTAGAATTCACTTATGCATTAAATACAACCAAAAATCGTAGTACACCTCCGATCATGTTTATTAAGACGTTCAAGCAAGTTACCAATGGAAGTCTGCCAGTTTTCTTAAGCTTATCATCGAATACAATCATCCACTACAATTATAAACAAACCATCAACCAATAATCAACATCTAGGATTTACTACATCTAAGCAAAGATAATAAAAACCTAGCCTAGCATGTTAAAAGAAAGACAAGCATAAGATAGAATCAAACAACATATAGACATATTGAATTATTATTGGAAGACTTATCTTTATTCAAACATGGATGAAAGAAGGGTTTGAAACCCCTACTATATAATGAAAAATCGACCTAGGGTTTCTGGTAAAGTTCCTCCTAATGTTCCACACACAATGAATGAAAAATTGGAAAAATATATATAGAGAATACATCATGACGACGTCACGTTATAGCTTCTGACGCCGTCAACTCGCCGCCAAATTAAGGGTCATATTGCCTAGATCCAGTCTTGACGCTGTCATGTAGAAATTGAGCTCTGGGCCGTCACTTGCAAAATGACCCTGACGGCCTTGGTGACGCCGTCAACTCGTCAAGTCAATTACACTAAAAATGTTCTGGGCCGTCACGTGTATTTTCCACTTCCACCTCTTTTGCCAAGCTTGACGCCGTCATGTGTGAAGTCTTGACGTCGTCAGGTACTGTTCCCAGCAAGGATTTTGAGACTTTGCCGTTTTCTTCACTTTTATGCTCCAAAAACGTCCAAAATGCTTCCATTTCTAGATTTCTTCTCAAAAGTACCTAAAATGACAAAAGGAACGATTTAGGGCAGTAATTGATCAAATAATCACGAAGTTGGGCTTAAATGACCCCTTAAAAGCGGTACACTTTTCACCTTATTAACAATAATTCTGGATAATAATTTTTTACTTTTCAGACTTTCAGATATAATGTAACAGTGAAAGCAGTAAACACACAAAAAACTGACTAAAAATATACAATATGCACTTTCACTCCAATTGCATTGTGCAATTTCCCGACCTAACCAAAGATAATGAATTTACGCACACGAACATATGTAACGTAAGGAAACACACTTTGCATAAGCAACTAACCACAGACTTAAATCTACAGGGTAGACTAAGGTGTAAGGTGTAACGAAACATAATAACAATGTGTATAAGTCCTAAAGGAATGGCTCTACGAGTTTTTCTAGGGGTATCTTACTCTGAAAATGAGAGTAAACAAAGCGTTTATACGGGGGTTAACTAACCAATGTAGTTAGTTAATATTACAAAACATATAAAGGCTTTTTGCTGTAATCCTAAATTTTACCAATTTAGACAAGTCCCCCAATTATAAAAATAATATTTATTATGGTGGTCTCGAATAGTATACAAGTCAAGTTCTAAAGTTTACAAGTCACCGGCACACTCATAGATTTGTGAATTTCGAAATCACAATTTTAGAAAATAAAGTCTTGTGTGCAGCTATGCAACTTAGATTAAACAAAACATGCTAATTTTTTTAAAAAAAAAATTGATATATTAAACGCAAATTAAAGCATATTCTTGAAATTGAAAAAAAAAGGACAAGTGAGAGTTAAGTAAAAATTCTAATTCTCCATCCCCCCACTTTAGTTAAACAACGTCCCCGTTGTTTATTAAAATTAAAAACATGAAATTAAATAGAATTAGAAAGAAAAACTCCCCTGAGATTTGCTCGGTTTGATCCTCCATTATACATTTGCGAGCAATAAATATAAATACCACCAATTATACACATGAGTTTACGAAGATCGATACTTGTACAAAATTCATTAGTGGTTAGAAAATAAAAATAAAAATAAAACTGTAAATCATCAGGTTAGTCGATGCGCCGCATCTTATTGAAGAAGATGCGCCGTATCGAGCCTGAAATTGGTACGGAATAAAATAAAGTAAAATAAAAATAAAATAAAAGATAGGATGCATCGCATCTATTTTACTAGATGTGGAGCATGTAGTTACCAAACAGACTGCTAACAGTCTGTTGTAATTGACAAATTTTTTTGATATTACTCACACTTTCTTGAATTCCCTCAAGGTTTAAATTTGTTTGTATCATTAAAAAGGTGCTGAACTTAATGCCAGACTTGTTATTTAAAGCTAAATCAGAAATCAATCGGATATTCCAAATATATTAATATGAGAGATCTAAGATCATTACAATTAAGAAGTTAACAATATATAAACAAAGATAAAACGAACATGAGCATCAATATTCAATTATCTTCGTTTAAGGTCAGCTTCCGATGTCCCTTTATTATAAGCCCGCGTATAATCAAGACTTATATTATTGTAATAGTAATATTAAGAAATATACAGAAATATTAAGGCAACAGTTCCTGGAAGGATGGTGTTAACTTTCCCAATGGTGCATAGTATGCAGGTTGAATTGCATCCAATGCACATAATCCTTTCAGAGGAAGGGTTGTCAATTCCTGATAATACGACAATGGGTATATCCAGAATGTGTTGATACGATATGATATAGGACTCCATAAAGAGTTTGTTCTAAAATAGCGACCGTCATCCAAGTTTTCCTGCGTTGAAAAATCTTCTACAAGAAAAAATTTAGCATGATAAATTGGTACTCTATTAATAATGCGGCGTATGATAGAAATTAGATGCGCCGTATCTTATTGAAATAGGGGATACGAAGCATTAATTGAGATATGCACCGCATTTATGTATATTACATAGATCGACAACCAAAATCTGATTTTTACCCAATTAGCTTTATAAACCATCAAAATAAGTTCAGAACTCCAATTTTTAATAAATCCAAAATCAATTTACCCGACTCATATAATCAATCATGGTTTTTGTTAATACAAATAATGTCAAAAACGTCATTTGCATTAATCGGTCTCTACTAGTTTTGATAATCACAAAATACAAACACATGTTACATAAAAATACGACTAATAAGTTTTTAATCGGGAAAACTCGTTTTCATCATCAACATCACTTAAGGTATGTTCAAACTTCTACCAACTTGTGTATGTGATCAAAGGAGTTAAAAACTTTAAATTTTCATGTCACAAAACATTTTACAAAAGTATTTTTGTATAATTTAAAGAAATATTTTATTAAGAAAATGTTTTCAAAATTCAAAATCATAACAGCCATATTTCCTGCTCAAAACCGACAACAAAACTTCACCAGATAGTTTTTCATCACGTCAGGACAAAATGGGGAGCGTCTGTCTGGACGGTCCCTTAAATAGGGCGGCGGTCCCTTATCGATAAGCGACTGTCAGGCATTTAAAGGACCGTCGCTTCTCTCCTGGCGCCTATAAATACAAAACTGTTTTCCTCCAGAAAACTTCACCTCTTATGCACCAAAACCTTCTGTATTCCAAAATTCTTTCCAAAACATACTCTTTGATCACATTATCAAGTTCCAATTGTTTACAAGTGATCACACTCATCCTTCCTCTAAGTGCAAGAGAAGAACATTCATTGTAATCAAGAAACAAAGTGTTGAAGAAGTGTTTTGCTCATCTCATCTTATTGTTGCGGATCTATCATTACCTTCATTCATTGTTTCGTGTATGTAATAGGACTTAAGTGCAATTCTTATATTGTGTATTGTGTTGTATCGTGCCATCATGTTGGTACGAGGTGTGAAGCCACGTGGGCTTTGGTAGATTGCTTCTAGCTAGGATTAGAACTCGACAGTCCGCTTAGTTTCGTTAAACTTGGTGTAAGCATGTGTAAGGTTTGTTCCGCCATAAGGGAGCGTGTTTATATAGTGTTTGTGAAACTTTTGAGTGTGAGACTCGAGGAGTGGAGTAGGGACGAAGGAGTCAACTTCATGGCCGAACCACTATAAATCTTCATGTGCTGGTTTGATCTTTCATTTCTTTATTTTTACTTGTTTACTTATCATTGCTTATATTTATTGTTGTGTTGATTTCACATAAGCTTCGAATCAAACCTTTTTGTCAAACACAATTTGTAAAGTCAATTTTATAAAAACTTGATTAGTAACGGTGAAACTATTCAACCCCCTTCTAGTTTATACAATTGGTATCAGAGCTTCGTTGCTCAAAGATTTTTAAAAAACTTGAAACGATCAATGGAATTTGAAAAATATTAAGAAGGGCAGTCTATGCAAAGACCACCACTCTTTGAGGCTGATAGTTTTATTTATTGGAAAACTCGATACGAAACGTATGTGAAATCAAAAGATCTTGATTTTTGGCATGTTATTACAATAGGTGACTTTAAACCTATTGAATTTAATCTTGAAACTAAACAATATGAAGTTGATCCTTATGATAAACAAAGTGATACTCTTAAAAAGAAATTAGCTAAAAATGATGAAGCAAAACTGGTTATTTACAATGCCTTGGCTAAAAAGGAATTTCAAAGAATTTTTATGTGCAATACGGCTAAAGATATTTGGAAAACTTTGTTAGTCACTCATCAAGGTAATAATCAAGTCAAAGACAATAAGATCGATCTTTTGGTTCAACAATATGAACAATTTATCATACCTGAAGATAAATCTATAGATAGTTTATTTGCTAGATTTAACACCATAATCACGAGTTTAAAAGAACTCGATGAGGAAATTTCTATCAAAAGTTGTGTTAGGAAATATCTCAGGGCTTTACATCCAAAGTGGAGAGCAAAGGTCACGGCGATTGAAGAATCCAAAGACTTGACATCTTTATCATTAGATGAGCTCATTAGTAACTTGAAGGTCCATGAGTTAATCATCAAAAATGATTCCGATATTGTAAATAGTAAGGTGGAAAGAAAATCAATTGCATTAAAAGCTAAAAAGGAATTAAGTGATGATGAAGACTCAAGCTCGAAAAGTGATGACGAAGAGTATGCATTGTCGGTTAGATATTTCAAGAAATTCTTCAAACGAAGAGGAAGATTTGTAAGACAACCACGAGAGGAAAAGAAAACTCCTCAAAAAGCTCGTGAAGATAGATACATCAAAGGTGAGAAGAGATGTTTTGGATGTGGTGATACAAGACACTTAGTTGGAGATTGTCCACACCAAACAAGGGACAAAAACCAAAGGGCGTATGTTAGTGGTGCTTGGAGTGATGGCGAAGAAGATGATAAGACTGAGACTTGTCTCATGGCCAGATCTTCAAAAGAGGTACGTACCAAAACCGATTTTCTCAATTTTGGTATTTGCTCACTAGATTCACTTGACTTAGATAATGAATATGATAAAATTTGCGAAGTGAATCAAAAGATAATTGTGAAAAACAAATCTCTAAAATCCACCAAATCTAAATTAGAAAAAGAGATATTGGAATTAAAAGAGATGTTATCTAGACTTAAGAAAGGTAAAGAAATCGTTTCAGAGTGTAAAACGTGCAAACTTCTTAAAATAAAAAAATGAGGAACTCAAAGAGGAAGTCTCAAAATTGAATAAGTTTGAAAAGAGTACTTACTCTCTTAGACAACTAAAATTTGTGAAATCTCAGTCGGACCTGGCTACAGGAGACGGTCCCTCAAATCCACCCAACGGTCCCTCACCTTTAAGGGACCGTCTCATCGATAAAGGACCGTCCCCAGTAAGGAAGACTTTGACGTTACCCGAAGTCACTACAGATTCTGGTTTAAAACAGCCAATACAAGGAAAAACCAGAAATACCCATTGCTAATATAGAAGAAGTTAAAACAATTTTATAGACAATACTAAAACCAGGACTAGGTTACCATAAACCAACTATAAGATCTACACCTCCATCCCCTAGGAGAACAAATATATCAAATAGATAAACAGGATAAAAAAAACAACTAAAAATAAAAGCATTATAAGAACTACTCCATGAATTGGAAAAATGATTTCCCACTTATGGGATTCTTCTCCCCATTTACACACCCTAGACAAATGCAACAAATGTATAGGATGTTTGGCGCTAACAACTATGGACCCATGAGATATTGGGGACCATATGTTTGAGTTTGTCTGTGTTATCATTAGGTATGCTTGGGAATTGGCCTGGAGCCCGACGAATGGGTCAAGGATAATGGATGCACAAATTACATGACGGGTAATCGTAAGCTATTCTCATCATACAATGCAAGTACTGGAGGTAATGTTACATTTGGTAGTAAGCTCAAGGGCAATATCATTGGCAAAGGTACGATCACTCATAACTCTCTTATTATTACTAATGTAGAACATGTGGATAACCTAGGTTTTAATTTGCTTAGTATTAGTCAAATATGTGATAATGGTTGCAAGGTAATATTTTCCAAAGACGATAGTGAGATAATTAAGAACGGAAAAGTTATTGCTAAAGGAATTAGAAAAGGTAACCAATATGTTATGAAAATTAGTAACAAACCTAGTGAAAACATATGCTTAGCTACAGTTAATGATAACTCTACTTTATGGCATAGAAGATTAGGACACGCAAACATGCGTCTAATACAATCATTGTCCTCTAAGGATCTAGTTTGAAACCTTCCGAAACTTAGGTTTGATCAACACTTTTGTGATACTTGCAAGGTTGGAAAACAAGCTCACTCCAGCCATAAACCTAAGAATATGATCTCAACATCTAGATGTCTAGAGCTTCTTCACATGGATCTCTTCGGTCCTTCTGTCATACGGAGTTATGGAGGAAATCTCTACACCCTAGTGATCGTAGATGATTACTATAGGTATACTTGGACTAGGTTTCTTAAAAACAAGACTGAAACTTTTGATCAATTCAAAATATTTAGTAAGAAAATTCAAAATCAATTAGGATGTAATCCATTAGGATGGACCATGGTAGAGAATTTGACAATGAAGTTCAATTCGGAGCTTATTGTGATGCTAATAGTATTACTCACAATTTCTCGGCTCCACGAACTCCACAATCAAATGGGCTAGTTGAAAAGAAAAATAGAACCCTACAAGAAATGAGTAGAACCATGCTTAATGAGCAATCGATTCCTCAAAAGTTTTGGTGTTATGCCATAGATACATCCATCTATATTCTTAATATAATTTTAATTAGACAAATCATAGGAAAAACCCCTTATGAAATTTTGAAAGGTAGGAAACCTTCCCAAGATTACTTTAGAGTGTTTGGTAGCAAATGCTACATTCAAAACACCAAAGACTACCTCACCAAGTTCGATCCAAAGTCTTACGAAGGCGTATTTCTAGGTTACTCTCAAACTGGTAAAGCCTACATTGTCTTAAACAAGGAAACAATGGTCGTCAAAGAATCACTCAACGTGACATTCGATGAAAGTCCCCCTCCATCTAAAACATCACCTTTGGTAGATGATGTTATGGATGAAGAAAACACCATAGTTGAAAACATGAAAAACCTAGACATATCTCAAGAAACCATCAAAATAGGTGAAACTTCAAATGTTAAAGAATCTAAAAGCCAGCCTTTAGATAATGTCATAGGAAGCCTAAACCAAAGAACCCTTAGATCACAAGTTCAAAACAATAACAACCTCTTTTGTTTTGTTTCAATAATTGGACCTAAAAATGTCAATGAAGCATTGCAAGATGAAAGTTGGATCATCGCAATGCAAGAACAATTAAACCAATTTAGATCTAATGATGTTTGGATTTTAGTACCACGACCTAAGAATGTCACAATAATAGGGACTAAGTGGGTATTTATTGTAACCCCCGGTACTTTTCCTAAAACTATTTTATGAGCCAAAACCGTTACTTTTGATTTTCCTTAACTTTTGAACTTCTTTGAACTTGTCTGGGTTTGAAAAACTGTGGATATCTTATTTAACGTGAGCGTTATTTCCTTTATCGAGCCGGCACAACCTAGAAAAACTAGAATCATATTGCATTTTCCAAATTATTTGAATTATATGAAGTATGAGAAAAACTTTGAAGTTTATGCTTGATTTGATAGGAAAAATTATTTCGTGAACAATGGCGCAAGTTTCGTAATTTTTCGAGTTCGTTTGCTATGTCGTTTGGACCCCGAAGCGTTTTTCGTGAGAAGTTTATTACGATTGGCAGTTTTGGTCCCTTAACTTACTTCTCATTTCACACCCTAGACTTTCATTAATAACAAAACTACCCTATACTTTTTTTTTAATATAAATACCCCTATAATATTCATTTTTACTCATTTCACACTAATAAAACACACACCTCACACCACTCCTCTCTCTCTAAAACTCTTCACCGGAATCCCTTAGGGTTCCGGCGCCGCTGCCGTTTCCGGCCAAATTCCGGCCAAGTCTTTTCTTATCCAAACATGTAGATCGAGACACCAGGAATCTTTCTGGGTGAGTTAGAGTCCGAGATGGGTTCATTAGCTAGGGTTTTGGAGGATCACAGCCGCACCACCGTAGCTGTCGCTTCACCACCTTGAGCCGCGACCACCTCCTCTCACCTCCCTTCTTCAGATGGTAAGCTCACGCGCCGCCCTCCTGTTGTTATTTCGCCATTTCTTTTATAAAACCCTAAACTGTTTTTGCTTAAACTAAAATTATTTTTGAATTAAAACTATTAAACAAACGTATTTATCATCAAAAGTCGTGTGGATCTTTGCTTAAAAATCGTGACTCGTTCGACTCACTCTGAGTCAACTCGACTCACCACTGAGTCACTTAACTCGTGGCTATGCTTAGTTATTTTGTATTCAATTTATTATTTCTTGAATTTATATGTTGTTACATAATCGTTTTGAGTCGTTTGTATCATTTGTGGTGACTGTTTAGGTTTTGTCAAAATCGTTTTCGCACGGGTCGACTCTCACAAGGGTTGTATGTTTATAAAAATTTTATGTCGATTAATTACTTATTCTCGTTAAAATGTTTTAAAGAGTATAGAACAAAACTGGTGAATCTGCTTGTTGTGTTAGAATAAGTCGCAACTGTTTTGGTACATGTAACATTTTGAGTGTGTATTATTATTATTATTATTATTATTATTATTATTATTATTATTATTATTATTATTATTATTATTATTATTATTATTATTATTATTATTATTATTATTATTATTATTATTATTATTATTATTTTTTATTATAAACCTCACTTTATTGAAAAACAAAAAGGATTTTACAAGAAATTAGTGGGGAGCCGAGATACTAACTGAGCTCCCACACCTCTAGCAACAGCAAAACCAATCCTACTAAATATATATGGAGCCGCACGCGCTCCAATGTCTTGGGTCATAGAGAATCGTCTGATGCGCTTTAATAAGTTCACTGCATCCTTTTCAAGTTCTCCAAAAGAAGAGAATGAAAAGGGGAGGAAACCATATCCAATATCCGTGCATTTAGCAGCATATTTGACACGTTTACGCTGTGCGGCTTCAGTAACCGCCCGACCGGGCATAAAATCAACCATACACGAACGTGTCAAAGGTGACGATCCTGTAAGATCAACACAAATATCACGGCCACCATCCCAAGAATAAAGTAATATATCAGCTGGACGTAAGGTTTTATCCCTCTCTCCACGAAGCCCAATATCTACCTCCTTACGAACTGAAATCCCAGACCGAGCACATATATCAACAAGAACATCACGCACAACATTGTGCCGATGTTTAATACCTACTAAGCCTGCGCACGATACAGCATGATCTCCAAAAATATCTCCAGGAACAACCTTAGAACAAGCTGAACATGGCATCTGGACAGTAAAAAGAGGAACACCCAACCGGTAACACAAAACACATCGGTAAGTCCTGGCATTCATAGTCTGTCCCAATCCGGATATCGGTGCTACCCTAAGCCAATCTGACGTATAATCCTCTTTTAATGAGTTCCATAAAGCCATCTGTCTAGAAGATAAATGGAAAGTGGATTCAACCGTTTGGGCAACACGCGCGAAATATATATCTGCCAATTTCTTCATAAGTTTGGGGGCAGCGATTTCACTAGTGTTACTCATAAGGTCAAAATCCATATTCACATTAAAAGTACATAATGCATCATCAAAAGAGGGACCAGTCAACACAATACCAGAACTACTGAGAAGCTTAGTCTGTAAGCTGGCAGATTGAAGTCTAGAAGCAAGGAAGGCATAGTTCAAGACATCACCTGCAGAATACACACCCAGTCCCCCGAAAGCAAAAGGTAAGGTGGCGAGTCTCCATTGCCAATCACCAAACCCAGGTCCAGAAGCAGTGACAATACGTTCCAAAGAAGAGCGAAGTGCTGCATCAAAAGAAACTTGAGCACTCTCAAAGACCCGAGGAGGACATGTGCGCATAGCAAAATACAACTTGGAAATACCAGCACATGCACGCAGTAGCAACAACTCACACTGAGGATCATTAAGCTTAGCAACAGCATCCATAAGCTCAATAGTTTTAGCAACCCTTTTCATAACAAGCTTACTACTAAACTCAAAATCCACACTGGCGGGACCCCCTAATAATTTAACACCGTGCGAAGGTCGAGAAATATTAGGGGGAAAAACACCAACATACCTACTCCGTGGGTCTTCCTTCGGCCAAAAGACCTCAGTTTTATCAACATTGAGGTGTAAACCACAACTAGGTCCATCCATCATAATCAACTCCAAAACTTTCCCCACAACCAAAGTATCCCCAATAATAGTACCATCATCAAGATACCAAGCTTGAAGAGAAAGAGTGAAAGAGTCTCGAATCTTACATGCCAAGGGATGTAACACTAAAGCAAAAAGAAGAGGCCCAAGCGGATCACCGTGTTGCACCCCTTGGTGCGACCATAAAGTATGCTCACCATAATATAACCTAGCGGGATTGGAGTAACAAAATTCCACCCAACGTGAAATAGTCGGAACACGAAGGCGAACTTCACGTAACATAACCGCACGATCCACCATGTTGAAGGCGTTCCTAAAGTCCACCAACAACATAGATAACCCCACATCACCCCTACGGTCTTCAATCAACCGATTCACAGCATGAAGGATAGCTTCCCCACCTCCCGAAACACCCACACCAAATTGCAAACCATCAAAATAACCATCCAAAGAATGGCCAATCATAGAAGCACAAACCTTGGAGACTAAACGCCTCCAAACAGTCCCAACAGCAATAGGACGGATCCCCCCTCCTGGTTTAACCAAGGGCGTAAGAGGAGCACTAGCAACATACTCCCCCAACTCCCTTGGGCATTTACCCTCAAGAAAAAGGTTCACCACCTGGGTGATAGAAGCGACTAACTCATCAGAGACGGCAACAGCCGCACCGTTTAAACAATCCAAAAGGTGTTGAGCACGCAAACCATCCCTTCCACAAGAAGTACCACGAGGGAAACTCTTAATCATATCAAGAACCATAGCAGGAGATGCCAAAAGGTGATAATGATCAATAGGTATATCTGGTAAAAGGGGAGCAGATTGAAAAGGGTGCTTAGCTTTTAGATCCGCGAGAGTAGTATCATCATAGGCCGCAATACCCGAAGAAGAAAGAACTCTAACAGCAGCAGTATAATGACCATCACAAATCTTCCTCTTACACTGCTTGATATTACGGTCACCCAAGTCCAGGTTTTCCTCATCAATATTAGACCACAAAGGGGGGGGGGGTTCAGCTAAAACCTCACGCACAACTTGTAAACTACCACCAGGCGTGCCCCAAGATGAAATGGCATTAACAATATACTCTTCCTGTCGCTGACGTTTAGTAGCAGACCTACACTCTTGATTACTCCTCGGGCGAAAGGTTTTAAGCAAACAAAGAGGCAAGACTAACAAACTAACCCAACATGAAATGTCATCAGGCGAACAGACCACCTTATCAAGGGCTCCTTTCAAAACCCGAGAAAACCCCAAACGACATTTAGGAGGAATAGACTTGATAGTACGCAACCCCTTAGAAAGTAGAGTATCAAGGAGATGTAGATCAAAACCACCAAACTCATCAGAAACAAAATCCTCAACAGGAGCAACATGAGAAGGGCCATGAGGTTTGTTGAGATCATGCAACACGAACCGAACAACACCATCACCACAATCAGGAGGTGACACAAAATCAGACCCCCTACCATGCCGACACTTAGCCCGGAAAGTATGCGTTTTGAAACAACCACCACACAACCACAATCCCATACGCTTAAGAACAACCTCGGTCCTTTCAAAAATAGCCAAATCCGACTCAAGAGACTGTCTAGTAATAGATTGCGCATCCCCACTGAAATGTCGATCACGAAGATGTGTGATCAAATAAGTTTTAGTAAGTCCATTACCACCCCCATCACGACACCCACTAAGACCCGCAAAGGGGCAATGAAACCTCACAATAGGCATATGAAATAAGCAACAACACCAACTGAAAAACCAAAGTAGCAGCCACTAACTAAATAACAAAAATAGAGGCCAAGAGAGCTCCACTACAAGCACAAACAAAGCCCTACACAACAGCACTGTAGCAGCAAGCGCACTGTAGCAAATTCTGAACCACTGTAGCAGACCTAAAAAGCAGTAAAGGAATCCCGTACTATCGACATGGCAGTATTGAGAAGAACACAAATGATGAGAATCAACAAACCCTAACAACCGTATTCCACTCAAACAACCACATAAGCCAGCAGATCCTAAAACATGAGATAGGTCACGCAACAGAACCCCCAAGAACAGCAGATCCCAATAACAATGACCGAGCCTCAACAAGAAAACCCTAAAAAAATAAATGAAGAAACAAACGCGACTGAGAAACTTACAAACAACCAGCCAACCACTTGAACCACGCAGGGAACAAAAGAAGCCAACTGAAACTGTAGAACGAAGAAAACCCTAACCCAACGTGAGATCAAGCCAATCCCATATCACGAAGAAAAAGAAAAAAAACAACACAACTCGGCCCTTTGTATGGTGAAGATGAACGTGATCAAGATGATCATGAGATGTAGATGCCAGGGATCAAACGTGATCAAGAAGATCATGAGGAGGGAACCCTGAAATCACCATGATCGCCTACACAAAAGGGGAGAAAACCGTGTGTTTATTATTATTATTATTATTGTTATTATTATTATTATTATTATTATTATTATTATTATTATTATTATTATTATTATTATTATTATTATTATTATTATTATTATTATTATTATTATTATTATTATTATTATTATTATTATTATTTATAAACATCACTTTATTGAAAAACAAATAGGATTTTACAAAAAATTAGTGGGGAGCCGAGAGACTAACTGAGCCCCCACACCTCTAGCTATAACAAAACCAATCCTACTAAAAATATGTGGAGCAGCACGCGCTCCAATGTCTTGGGTCATAGAGAATCGTCGAATACGCTTTAATAAGGTCACTGCATCCTTTTCAAGTTCTCAAAAAGAAGAAAATGAAAAGGGGAGTAACCCATATCCGATATCAGCGCATTTAGCCGTGTACATGACACGTTTACGTTGTGCGGCTTCAATAACCGCCCGACCGGGCATAAAATCAACCATACATGAACGCGTCAAAGGTGACGACCCTGTAAGATCAACACAAACATCAAGGCCACCATCCCAAGAGTAAAGTAACATATCGGCTGGACGTAAGGTTTTGTCCCTCTCTCCCTGAAGACCAATATCCACCTCCTTACGAACAGAAACTCCAGACCGAGAACATATATCAACAGGAACATCACGCACAACATTATGCTGATGTTTAATACCAACTATACCTGCGCACGATACAACATGATCTCCAAAAATATCTCCAGAAAAAACCTTAGAACAAGCTGAACATGGCATCTGGACAGTAAAAAGAGGAACATCCAACCGATAACAAAACACACATCGGTAAGTCCTGGCATTCATAGTTTGTCCCAATCCGGATATCGGTGCCACTCTAAGCCAATCTGACGTGTAATCCTCTTTTAATGAGTTCCATAAAGCCATCTGTCTAGAGGATAAATGGAAGGTGGATTCAACCATTTGGGCAACATGTGCGAAATGTATGTCTGCCAATTTCTTCATAAGTTTGGGGGCAACGATCTCACTAGGGTTACTCAAAAGGTCAATATCCATATTAACATTAAAAGTACACAAAGCATCATCAAAAGAGGGACCAGTAGTCACAATACCAGAACTATGGAGAAGCTTAGTCTGTAAGCTGGCAGATTGAAGTCTAGAAGCAAGGAAGGCATAGTTCAAGACATTACCTGCAGAATACACACCAAGTCCCCCGAGAGCAAAAGGTAGGGTGGCGAGTCTCCATTGCCAATCACCAAACCCAGGTCCAGAAGCAGTGACAATACGTTCCAAAGAAGAGCGAAGTGCTGCATCAAAAGAAACCTGAGCACTCTCAAAGACCCGAGGAGGACATGTGCGCATAGAAAAATACAACTTGGAAATACCTGCACATGCACGCAGTAGCAACAACTCACACTGGGGATCATTAAGCTTAGCCACATCATCCATAAGTTCAATAGTTTTAGCAACCCTTTTCATAACAAGCTTACTACTAAACTCAAAATCCACACTGGCGGGCCCCCCTAATAATTTAACACCATGCGAAGGTCGAGAAATATTAGGGGGAAAAACACCAAAATACCTGCTCCTGGGGTCTTCCTTCGGCAAAAAAAAACCTCAGTTTTATCAACGTTGAGGTGTAAACCACAACTAGGTCCATCCATCATAATCAGCTCTAAAATCTTCCCCACAACCAAGTCATCCCCAATAATAGTACCATCATCAAGATACCAAGCTTGAAGAGAAAGAGTAAAGGAGTCTCTAATCTTACATGCCAAGGGATGTAACACTAAAGCAAAAAGAAGAGGCCTAAGCGGATCACCCTGCTGCACCCCTTGGTGCGTCCATAAAGTATGCTCACCATAATATAATCTAGCCAGACTGGAGTAACAGAATTCCACCCAACTTGAAATAGCCAGAGCACGAAGGCGAACTTCTCGTAACATAACCGCACGATCCACCATATTGAAGGCGTTTTTAAAGGCCACCAACAACATCGATAAACCCACATTGCCCCCACGGTCTTCAATCAACCGATTCACAGCATGAAGGATTGCCTCCCCACCTCCCGAAACACCCACGCTAAATTGCAAACCGTTAAAATAACCATCCAAAGAATGGCCAATCATAGAAGCACAAATCTTGGAGACTAAACGCCTCCAAACAGTCCCAACAGCGATAGGACGGATCCCCCCCTCCTGGTTTAACCAAAGGCGTGAGAGGAGCACTAGCAACATACTTGCCTAACACCCTTGGGCATTTACCCTCAAGAAAAAGGTTCACCACCTAGGTGATAGAAGCGACTAACTCATCAGAGATGACAACAGCAGCACCGTTTAAACAATCCAAAAGGTGTTGGGCACGCAAACCATCCCTTCCACAAGAAGTACCACGAGGTAAACTCTTAATCATATCAAGAACCATAGCAGGAGATGCCAAAAGGTGATGATGATCAATAGGTATATCTGGCAAAAGTGGGCAGATTGAAAAGGGTGCTTAGCTTTTAGATCCGCAAGAGTAGTATGATCATAAGCCGCAATACCCGAAGAAGAAAGAACTCTAACAGCAGCAGTATAATGGCCATCACAAAACTTCCTCTTACACTGCTTGATATTATGGTCACCCAAGTCCAAGTTTTCCTCATCACTATTAGACCATAAAGGGGGGGGGGGGTTCGGCTAAAACCTCACGCACAACTTGTAAACTACCACCAGGTGTGCCCCAAGATGAAATGGCATTAACAATATACTCTTCCTGTCGTTGACGCTTGGTAACAGACCTACACTCTTGATTACTCTTCGGGCAAAAAGTTTTAAGCAAACAAAGAGGCAAGACTAACAAACCAACCCAGCAAGAAATGTCATCAGGCGAACAAACCACCTTATTATTATTATTATTATTATTATTATTATTATTATTATTATTATTATTATTATTATTATTATTATTATTATTATTATTATTATTATTATTATTATTTTATGCATTTGAGTCTTTCATTAAGTTCATTACTAACCTAATTTTCCTTGTTTTGTTTATGTGATTTGATGATGATTGGATGCTATCGAAGTTATACCAGGGATTTTGACATCGATTTATTAAATTTGTAAAAGGTTGTAATAGATTAGTTATTCAGAAAATCATTGTAACCGTTATTAAGGATTTATGGTATTAGAATAGGATTATTGTATGATTTGATACAAGGGACGAAAGAATATGTTGGACCCGTTAGAGCTCAATGTATTTAGACCCGAACGGACACAAATTATCCAATAAGCCGAAAACTAATATACACCCGAATGATAATGATGTAAAACTTGACTAAGGCTTGTAACACTTATAAAACTTGTTTACAAATACTTACGTTAACTTGGGAACTCAATATAAAAGGAGAAAAATTTATAAAATCTTTTAACATTTATAAACTTATAAATCTTTTCCCAATTCTTATAAACTTATATAACTTGACCTTATTCAAACTAATACAAAGTTATACTTTTGGGATTCGGGGAAAACATCCAACTCATTCATCGATTTGTATTGAGTCTTGTATAATGTTTATTCATTCATTTTTGGTTCTATGTGTTTTGGCGTGAGTTATTATTGATTATACATTTTGAGACTTCTTCACGAGAGCGTTTCTCTTTCTCGTCATACCTTCCTATTGTTTGATTTCGTTTCGCAAACCTTCTTCGTCTTAATCTTGAAACTATACTTTTTCCTAGAATCCACACGAGATTACAAATGTTTACTTCTTTTATCGCCATTGAAGACTAAATATTTTCATAATCAACACGAGTATTCGACGAACGTTACTTTGTATATTACTTGAGGATTGTTTTCTGAAATATGTTATTTATTAAGGTTGTGCCGATCCAGTTTCGTTGTACTTGTACCGCTTGATGCCGTGTGACTATACTTTTGATGTCGCTGTGCTCTCCTACTTTTGATGCCCTTGTATTGACTAGTTGGTGCTAGTCATTATATCTTACATTGCTGCATACTCAGGTGAGTTCATAGCCCACTTTTATCTATATTAACTGCTTTGCAAAATACTTGGGGTGAGATACATGCTCTGTTTTACTATGATCACAATGATTTGAAAACTGTTTTATGGAACTGAAAAACTCATATTTTCTGGTACGATTTTTGATGAGCACTAAGTACGATTTTTGCCACTATTAAGTCCCTCAGATCATGATCCATTAGTCACTTGCGAGTGAGCACGAATATAGTTTATAGGCCTATAGGATTGACCATCCCATCCGTGACCTGAGATTGGCAACACGGGTGAGCTATATTTGAGGTTGGCTAGGTATTTGGCAGTACCTAGCGAAGGGGGCATTTGTTATATTATGAAATTCCGCAGTTATTGTCTACTTATGATTCGTTGGTTAACGTTTGGTGTCATGAGCTTAGTGAAGTGGTATATTCGGGCGTATAACAACATAGCCCCTTTTTCGGGCGTATAACAACGTAGCCCCTTTATCTTAAAAATTTGGAGTATTGTGATCACCTACTTTACTTTAAACTTATGGATTCACTCAACCTTTGTGTTGACTGTAGCATGTTTATCTCAGGTGTTAGATACTGCCGCTGTATATTTTACTTGGAAGAGCTTGGCGAAGGGCATGGCTTGGTCATAGAAGACTCCGAAACTGTTTGGGACTTATTTTAATTAATCTTTGAATTATAGCTTCCGCACTATTTTACTATTGTAAATTGAATGTTTTCAATTATAAAATTTCCTTCAAAATGGTTTATACAAAACCGTTCTTTGTACCCTTTGTTATGATAACAATCGAGTAGCACCCCTAAACTTGTATGCTTCCGCTGATCCGGTTTTCGGGGTGTTATAGAGAACTGGTATTCTCAAAACCCAGACTATAACCATTTTTCCTATGATCAGAACGTGCCTTCCTGCCAATCCGATGCCTCACGTGTGATTATAACTGATGATTTTTGATGTCATGCTTGATAGCATGTTTGACGAGATACGAGATATGATATTTAATGATTTGAACCACCCCACTTTCATTTTTCACTATAAATATTTTCATACACTTACGTTTGTAAATGCATTATTGATTTCGAGTTTGGATACTCGTCATGGTTTTCTAAACGATTTTGAAAGCGAGGGACATGGTACTAGTATAACTAAGCTGAATATACCAAGATTCATTGATCCTCGGTTGGGAGTAGATTGATCACCTATGATCAACCAGGGATAGTGGGGACGTGACCTGATCACTTACGTCTCATAAATGAATTTTGTGATACCAAGAGTAGTTATAATAGTATTATGTTCCGGGAAGATTTTCGGTTTTGAAATTTTGGAAAATGGTGAATTTTTGCATCTGAGCACAACACATTGGCATCCCGAAACTTTACGAATTGAACGACACTTTGAATCGTTATGTGCTCTCCACCTCTATGGAACTTTTGTTCGTCGTCATTTGATTTTGCTCACACCGGGTCAGGTGAGACCCGATCGGTCACCATTTTGAATTTGGGGTGATTATTTTCTTTAACTCGGTCGATGTCGTAATAACGCATTTGAGTTTGTTAGAGCGTTTGTATTTGGTTTTGGCTTTGTTGATTTTGGATTTCTTGATCCCTTAAATTTTGAGCCTCGTTTGAAAAATTGTTTCTTTAATCTTTTTAGGGGTATGTTACAGCCCTCACTACCCAAACCTTA
Organism: Artemisia argyi; assembly: GCA_030686995.1. Taxonomy (NCBI): domain Eukaryota; kingdom Viridiplantae; phylum Streptophyta; class Magnoliopsida; order Asterales; family Asteraceae; genus Artemisia; species Artemisia argyi. The sequence continues at coordinate 104,864,355 of CM060677.1, forward strand.
CACTTTGTTGATGAACCGGGTTAGATCACTAGTCGTTTAAGTGCGATCATTTCATAACACTTGTAAGATGAACCTTTTGATGGAAGTGAACAACGAAAGGATCTATGAATTCTTGGCAAGGTCTAGAAAACATGCGATAGATTGAATTGTAACCTAACAGAAGTTTTAGGAACTTATGTAGAAATTTGAACCACTATTTTAGGGAAGGATACCTAACCCTTCACTTATCTCTTGGGAATACCAAATACCCACCTTATTACTTCCTTTATAAAACAATAAACTGCGATACGTTATTTTACAAAATACACATGTAAATGATACGATGTTTTAAAAACATTATTTCTGGAAAACTACTTTTGGCCATGCTATTTTGAGAACACAATTTTGACACACTATTTCAAATACTATTTTGAACGATAAACATTGGTTTCGCTACTTGAAAACGTGTTATACTGATATACTACTTGAAAACTCTTTTAGGGGTACGTTACTTTGGGTACGCTGATTTGACAAACTATTTGGGTTACTATTTTGGATAGTCAATGTTTGTTTCACTATTTAGAAGATGAATCGTATCGATATACAAATTTGAAAACTGTTTTGGATACACTATCGATACACTATACTTAGAACTATTTGGGAACACTCTTTTGGGCAATCTATTTTGAAAAATATATTACCTTGACATACTATTTTAAATGTTGTATTGGGCAGTCAACTTGGTTTCACTATTCTAAAGGTTTTGATACACTACTGTAAGCCCTCTATTTTGGAAATGCACTATTTTGAATGTATTGTTTTGGAAAACTCTATCTTTGGAATGCCATTTGAGTTGAATGTATTGTTTTGAAAACTCTATTTTAGGAATGCTATTTGAAAGCTATTTTGAAAACATAAATTCTCTGGTATTGCCCTAGATCATTAGGTCATGCATTGTTGTCCCAGAACCCACGATTTGTGAGAAATTAGGATACCTCACATTGTAAGCTGATGAGTTAGATGACACTTTTGGTCACCTTAGAAAACACTTCGACAATTGAAATGGACGCAATAATGGTTTAGTTGTATAAGATGGACCGTGAAGATTATAAACGAGATAATAATGCTCATGAGGAAGGAGTAACCTTAAGTTTGTAAGAAAGAGTTACTTGTAACGACCATGATAGAGGTTTGCCCTAGAATTTGTGTTTCAAAGCTGATATTGGTTTAGAAATCTGATAAACCGTTTACCCCAATAGACCATTAATCGTTTCACACCTTTATGCTTTAACCAGGGATCCACGTCGTTTACCCCTTTTGCATCTACTTTGTTACCATTACTTGGTTTAGTCAAAACAAGTGTCTTATGGTATATTAAAACTACTAATTTTACTTACACACTATCTATGTGTTTGCACTTTTCACTACGACTCGCTTTCACTAATCTTTGTTAAACTATTTTCAATACTTGTGCTTTTACCTCGTTTTACCTACTCAACTTTTTCCATATTTAAACTTTACACTTTAACCGTGGGCCCATAACCCACAAGTCGTTAGACATAGCACACTCATTAGCAGTGTTTATCCTTTTTCACAACCTAAATATGTTTCACTTCTAAACACTTTTGTTTTAAAAAGCACCACCATTGGGGCATATTAGCTATAAAAATAAATAGTTCCAAACCCTTATTGTGGCTTCATATAAACTTATTTTATTTTAATTATTTACGCACTTAAGCGATATCATTCTTCTTCAACTTTTACGAACCATCATATTTCAACTACGTCTATACTTTCACTATTTTTAAACATTTAGTAATCAAAGTGCCAAATACTATTATGATATTTATACATACAATAACCTATTTGTCTTCTCATTATTTCACTTTAAATATCTTTACCCTAAATGATTTTATCCAAGTTTTTCATGAGTAATTAACCCACTTACTACATTATTCCACCTTCCATTATTATTTTCCACTACGCACACAAATTATTTCTAATTATTTTACCGACCGTTTTGAGGTCAACCAATAAAATGCTTTACTACTATATTTTGAAAATGAAATTTTGATCCTACAACTATTTTATAAACAATAAATTAAATTCTTAATGTCAATCACTATTTTTATATTTTGTTATAAAATAATTTTTATAAATTAAATTATTTTAATAAGCATAGTGTTTCCAATAAAAATGTTTTATTTTCCTATTAACATATTACAAACTAAATTTGGTTAGTATTTTATAAATGTTGAGTTATTTTCCTACTACCTTATAAATTGTTTGACAACTCAATTTACAAACTATTTTATTATTAAGTCATAGACCGATTGCTACCTTACTACTATTCCATAAACCTACGGGCAATTTTACCGAAATTTTTGTAGATTACATGACTATTATCCTTCAAATTTTTACTACCGTCCCATAAACCATTTTACTTCCCTGCATACTGATTTAGTCACTATTTGATAAATTCTATTACTATTACATTACAAATTATTTCACCATTTCTTTCCAAAAGTTATTTTACTATAACCCTATGAACCATTTTACAAATCGCCGCACAAATTATTGCATAAACTGTTTTTGTTGTCTTGCTAATCTAGCACAAATTTAACTATGGTTTTGTTTTCATTTTCGATCACTCTATAAACTGTCCTACACGTGTTCTATGAACTATTTTACAAATCTTTCCGTAAGTCGTTGTATGAAATGAGTTGCTATTTTGTTAATATAAATCACAAATTTGACTATGATTTCGTCTTTATTTTATAAATGATAAGTCGATCTCCATTATATTATAAGTTGTTCTACAAACTATTTTATAAAATATTTTTTGCAAATCATTATGTGGACCAATTACTTCTACGAAGAGTGTCTTTATACTATTATTTCATATAACCGATAACTTCCCCTTTTGTAAATATATCAAACCTTAGGAGTGGATCCCGCACCTGTGCCTCATCACTGACTAAGTTACCCCACTTGTTCCGTGCGATTACAATCTCTGATTGGAGTGTAGACAGCGAACTAGGTTGTCAATGTACCCTCACACTTATGATACCTTGCCTTCTAAGAGTTCTAGATGACACAGACTCAACACCCGTCTCTTTTATGTGACTCAACTTCTGCACCGGAATACCAAGATAACTTAGCCTGTTTGGCGACTATTGATGTTCGATCTCACCATGTAAACAAGAAAGGACTTTTCTCAACATAGTGTTGGATTTGATTCAAGCTTCTCGGGTCACTAGTGCAACCGTTTATGTTATGATACCCCTTATCACCGAATTATGCCTTCCAGCCCACCTGTACCACAATTTCTATTAGAATACCTTTTAGTACTATTTAACAGATTGGAATACTTACACCTTTGAGCTTCGCCTGATATTGGACGTTGAACCCTGCTTAGCACCGGCAACTAGGTTCTCTCCTTGGATGATTAGGAACATAGGTGGACGTTCGTGCTCGACTACTCTTCTCCTTTGATGTCCAAACTTTTAAAGTTTTTCATAAAATATTTTCATATTAACTCGAAACTCGTGGTAACATTTTCTAAAATACCTATTTTGAGGATTAGATTTTCTGGTTAAATTTTCATCAAACTTTTGTTGAGAAGTTTCAAACGTCAATTTTTGCTAAATTTATCTTACCACGATCAAAAACGCGCTTCTTACAAATTTATAAAATCTTTTGAAAACGTGTCATCTTACGTCATTACTAATTCATAGCAAAGAAATTTGAAATATTTGGAAAGTTATATTGGTCAAATTTTGTACAAACGTTTACCCAAGTAGAGTTTTCAAACGAAATTTTATCCCTTCCTGTGAAAATGAAAAACGTGCAATTTCAAAACAAAAATTTTGAAAACTAGTTACCCCAAAATTTTCTCTACCGTCTTACATGTATCGGACTAGGATTTTGTGTCGTTAGAGTATAGACCCTATATTGAGTTCAGACTATGAGAAATCTAAGAGAAGACCTACTAACAAAATTGTGAAACATTGCGTAGTCAAGACTTAAACCTTTTCCCCTTATTAAGCTCACCTTGAGAACCGATGTGCCTCACCAAAACGTTAGAAGGAGACAACTTATGGCAGATGACCTAAATACCCTTTTGCAAGAAAAAAAGGAGCCCTTAGAGCAATCTAGTGATATCCAAACCCGCTGCTATTACCATCACCTCTTCACCAACATTATTCAGACCTATAACTTGAACCTAATCGCGAGGACGTGATTCCTTTTAGGGGTATGTGCTGTAACCCCCGGTACTTTTCCTAAAACTATTTTACGAGCCAAAACTGTTACTTTTGATTTTCCTTAACTTTTGAACTTCTTTGAACTTGTTTGGGTTTGAAAAACTGTGGATATCTTATTTAACGTGAGCGTTATTTCCTTTATCGAGCCGGCACAACCTAGAAAAACTTGAATCGTATTGCATTTTCCAAATTATTTGAATTATATGAAGTATGAGAAAAACTTTGAAGTTTATGCTTGATTTGATGGGAAAAATTATTTCATGAACAATGGCGCAAGTTTCGTAATTTTTCGAGTCCGTTTGCTATGTCGTTTGGACCCCGAAGCGTTTTTCGTGAGAAGTTTATTACGATTAGCAGTTGTGGTCCCTTAACTCCTCATTTCACACCCTAGAATTTCATTAATAACAAAACACACACCTCACACCAATAATATTTATTTTTATACATTTCACACTAATAAAACACACACCTCACACCACTCCTCTCTCTCTCTAAAACACTTCATGATACGTGAGAATCGCACCAGGCTTTACCTCTCAAGGGATCTTGAGAAGCTTACAACCCCCACCAGGCAGTGTACCTGATCGTTGTAGTATAGTATAGTGACAAGTACCGGGGGATTGATCGTTCAGCTAGGAATAGTGTCGCTAGGATTAGAAAACCTAAATACTAGATCTAGAGATGAGAGATGATTATTTTTGTATTTTTATAATTTTTTAGAAAGCAAGTAAAAATCTCGGGTTTTAAGGATTTGGGCGGAATTAGTTGCTAGTCAACTAACCCAATACTAAAGCTGCAATCAAAATAAAATACTAGAAATAAAAATAAACTAAATTAACTAAGGTTGTGAGCAATAAGTGGAGAAATTGTGTTTACTTAGATTTCACTACTCCCTAGATATCTTTTACACGTTAATTACTTGTTATAGTTGCGTGGATGACGGATTGTATTCCTTAATACCATTCATGGGGTAGCGCACTTAATTCCCCAATCCTATGAGTGCCCACTTCACTCCTATGTCGAGCCGGCTAAGAAGCTCCTAACATGGGATCATTAGAATTTACTCATGCATTAAATACAACCAACAAAACCTAGTTCACGTCAGTTCATGTTTCCTAAGACGTTCAAGCATGTTACCACTTGGAGATCTGCCAGTTTTCTTAAGCCTAACATCGAAATCATTCATCCAATACAACTATAAACAAGTAATCAACACATAATTAACATCTAGGTTTCATTAGATCTAAGCAAACACAAGATAGATCTAGCCTCGCATGATGGAATTAAGACAAGAACAAGATATAGACAACCAACACATAGACATATTGATTGAATTAAAAGAATACTTATCTCAATTACACATGAAAGGGTTCAAGGGCTGAAAACCCTTGAAAAACCTGTAAAACTCGTACTAGGTTCGGCCCTAGGGTTTCTCCAAAACTTCTCTCTTTTTATGAATGAAAATTAGAAAACTATATATAGGAAATTGAGGATGACGGTGTCAAGACCAAAATTGGTGACGCCGTCATCTCGCCGCCAAAATACTTCTCGGACTGCCTTAATCTTCATCTAACGCCATCATGTGTTATGGTCTTCTAGGCCGTCACGTCTTTTACTCTTGACGCTCTACTTGTGACGCCTTCACGTTTGTACTGGGCCGTCATGCAAATTACTCTTGACGCCGTCACCTACTATTATCAGCAAGGAAAATTAAGACTTTGGCGTTTTCTTCACTTTTATGCTCCAAAAACGTCTGAATTGCTTCCTTTTCCAGATTTCTCTCCCAAAGTACCTAAAATCACAAAAGGAACGAATTAGGGCAATATTTGATCAAATAAATTCAATTCCGGGCTTAAATGACCCCCTAAAAACGGTTCATTTTTCGCCTCATCATATACCCTTACACTTGAGATTTGCTTGTCCTCAAGCAAATGCGCTTTTATTCTACTCAAAATACAAGTTAGGGGTCATTTAATACTAATATAAAAGTAATTACAACAAATAATCGTTCCACTAAAGACCAATAGACAAGCACGGAGGTCATATACTAGCACCTCACAAATAGTGTTTAGATACTCACATCTCTTGGGTGTATAAAGTATAAATTACAATATGGAAACGGAAAATATCTCTCACTACCTGTCATAGCAAAATAGATTACCATAGGCTTGGGAAAGGATCAAACCTCCACCACATGGCGTAAGCATCTAGGATAAACTATCAAAGAGGTCTTTTAAAGGGTTGTAACGTTAGGTGTAGGGATATGAAATACACGGTTTTGTTGGATAAAGGAAGTTTTTACTGATGGCGAGTTAACAACCTTGGTTAATTACATGTACAATGTGGCGTTGCTAAGCCAAGACTAGACTCGACTTAAGCTAATAAATGAAAAATAACAAAAACATAAAATAAACATAGAATGAAACGGGATGGTAGTCCGTATGTTTTTTCTCTTTTCTATTTTCTATTTTTTTTTCTTTTTCTTGATTTTTTGATTTTTTTTTTTTAGACATACACTCTTACCCTACTATCCAAAATAATACATCATAGGGAATAAAAATTCCCCTTACACTTGAATTTTTACATACTTTACGATAAACTAAACTAATGACTCGAATTTAGATAATCAAAACACTTGGAGTACTTTTAAGATTAACGCACATACGGGGGTAATAAATGATGTTCTTCCTCATTACTCCATAAATAAGTACTTTACCTATGAGTCCCAATCGTCCCAAAACAATATGTACAAGGATATGACTCGACTTAGCAACCATGTAATCAATTAGATAGTTAACTTACGGTTTAACAAATAACAATAATGCACTAAAGATGAGCGCATACACGGAAGGCTAAGGCGATTTGGGTGTACATTTAAGTGGGGTGTAACAAATTCTTCCTTTAAGTAAAATGCTTAAAGTTAGAAACGAAAAGATAGGCTCGGAGGGGTGTACTAGGGGTTTCGTGTACTAAAAATGAGTACAACGCTAAGGGTGTGGAAAAATTAGTTGACGTAACTAGCCAAGTAATATGACTTAAATGGTCAAGTAATTATGATACGGGTTTAACACAAGGGTGATCCTAATGCCTCTTATCATGTAGTAAATCCTACTACACGAATGTAGTCTCACTAGCGGTCTCGGGATGCATCACTAACGCAAGTTCTAGAATCTAAATGCTACCGGTACACTCATAAGCACTAATAATAAATGCTTTTCCTATCAAATCTAAAGGCGAATCTCACATATTTTGGTGGAAAATTTTTCTGAATATACGGTTATGTGCTAGTCATACAATCTCCTATCCATGAGACACTTGCTATGGCTAAAGTTTCACTCCTAAATGTTGTAAAAAATTTTAAATTTGGCGCTAAAATTGCACTAACAAGTATTTCTAATAGTTTTATTACACATCTACTATTAAACAAACAAACTCAAGCGAAAGTGTACATGTAAGGTATCATCGTTTTACCCTCCCCTTACACTTAAGATGAAGATTGTTCACAATGTTCAAGTAAAGAATGTAAAAGTGAAAAAGTAAAAAGAATGAAATCAAATACTCCCCTGATTCGCTCGGTATGGATAATAAGGTGACCAGGTTAAATCTTCCTCCAAGAAAATGAACAATCAAAGCTTCCCTTCCAGAATATAAATCATCTTCTTGTCATACATAACCTGTAAATCTGAGAAAACAAACAAGGCAACCTCGCGTAAAATCGGTGGCAATCTATATAAGTTACTAAATCCTAGAAAACAAAATAAGATATAATGCTTGTGGAATGAAGTTTGCAGATTTCCTGGAGATTAAAAAACTTAATAATTCACAAAAACCATAAAACTCCGTTAGAAAAACAAAATCGGTGAAATTTCCAGATTTTTACACGTGACGCCGTCAGAAGTGACCTGCAGAAATTCTTATGTTAAGTTTCCTTAAAATTTCTAGAAAAACTTGGTCTCACTTCCTGGAAAATCCTACAAAACTTCATTATGACTCAATACAAGCATTTGACTCTAACAAATACGAATATACATGTTCATTTAATATTGTGGAGAATCATGATCGGTTTGTTTATTAAAAACATATTTGGGGTTTCCCCTTACACTTATCTTTTGCAAAAATACTTTTAGGTGGAGTTAAGACTATGCCAAAACAACAAAGTAAAGTATTTCCACTATTTAATTGAGAAACATGATCTACCAACAATAAAAATAAAGCATGCATACGGAAGCAAATAACAAATAAACAAACAAAATAAAAATCACATGAAACATGGGTTGCCTCCCAAGAAGCGCTTTTCTTTATTTACGAGTCTTGTAGCTAGACTCAAGGTCGTGGGTTACGTTTTCCTTTCCCACTTTTGTGCTAACTCAAAACATCTAACCCAATTCTCATCACGCTTGTATTCCGGGCCTAGATTCATGCAACCCGAATAGTATGTTCTCCTCCTCTCATAATAGGCTTCATCAGTAATTCCATCTTCCTTAACCTCATAGGGTCGAATTTCATTAATTTGTAGATTTTTGATGCCCTTTAATTCTTCCTTCATGTGAGGCATAATGAAAATGGCCTTCTCAACCCCATCAATAAACTGAGCTATCCCCTTCTCATGGTCGTGATACATCTTAGTCTTCTCAACAAAAGGTTGTCCTAAAACTACTTCACCAAGGTGTGGATCAATAATGCCTCTAACATCTTCTAGGATTACAAAGTCACATTGATAAGTAAAATTTCCTATAAAGATGTGTACCCCTTTAACTCTCCTGACAAAGTTACATAGCCTATTAGAATTGTAAGGATCTTTTCTAGGGGTTAACATTTCGTTCATTATCCAATTTGTGGAAAACTAGAAGGGGGGTTGAATAGTTTACCGCTTTTTCGATTCTTATTTAGCTTAAATAACCTTTGAGAACTTGACGTTTGGTTAAAGATATAAGCACAACTTAATATGTTTGATTCTTTGAATAGACTTTTCATGTGGATAACAATTCAAACTTAACTTGTTTCATACTTTGAAAAGCTTTACTTGTAATGATCCTAACTTTGCTTGTTTAGTTCTTTGAAAAGCTTTACTTATGTTTAAAGATATAAGAACAACTTTACTTGTTTTGGTTCTTTGAAAAGCTTTATATGTGATCAACAATTCTAACTAAACAACAACATATAATAAGCAAAGATAGAGAAAGAAACAATCAAACCACAACACGATAGTTTATCGTGGTTCGGCTACAAGGACTCTTTTTCCTTGCCCTACATCCACGCCCCGAGTTTCCAACTCGAGAGTTATAAACACTAATCAACAAGCTCCTTTCACTGGCGGAGAAAACCTTACACGTCGCTTATACTTTTACCGACACAAAGCTAGATGTCGAGTTCTTTTACAAGGGTACAACCACTCCCATTCGTCGCTTACACTTTTACCGACACAAAGCTAGATGTCGAGTTCTTTACCAAGGGTACAACCACTCCCGTTAGTTCTTTTACTAGGGTACAACAACTCCCAACACACTACGTATTTTGAGGCCTAAAATACTAACCTATAACTTCTACATACATGACACACATGAAGTATAAACTACCAAAGCTTATACATGACCAAGCTACCAAGACTTGCAACTTTAGAGTTGAAGCTTGTAACTTCTTGAATGATCTTGTGAAGTCCCTTGCCACATAAGAGAATCACAAATCAAAAGGTTACTGAGTTAGTTGAGAGAGTATATGAATATATGTCCTAAAAGGGTTAGCCAAAAATCAAGTTATGGCTTGGTATTTATAGCACACCATACTGCATGCTTGGTGGATCAGGCGGAACCCTCAGATGGGTTCCGCCCGTGTACCCCCAGGGTACCGCCGGGTCTGCAGTAGGTTTATGCAATAACTCTTCAAACCAAACAAGGTATTGTCTCATAAATCCTAGCAACCAAACAATGTCACATCACATTACACTAGTCAAACACCAAACTTGCAAGTCACTACAAAGTTAGTCAAACACATAAATGCATATTGACAAAACTTGCCATAAGTGTGATGTGACAATTCTATTTAAAGAAATAAATATGATATGACAAGACACTTTCTAATTTAAGAAATAAAAACAATGTTTAGTTTAAAAGGAAATGTAAACATTAGTTAAACAAGACTTAAACACTCAAAGTGATGATTTACTCTTAGCTAAAGTTCATACTTTGTCATTAACAAAACTTAGCAAAGATCGTAAAATATAAATAACGTTTTTAGGCGATATTTGTATTAACAATATCCCCCTTTTTGTTGATGACAAAACATAAACTTTATTTAAAAGTAAGCCATAAGATTTAGTGTTAAGTCTTATAAAGTTAGTATTAAAACTTGTTTTTGCAAAGAGTTAGCGAAGCGGAAATATCAAAAATTGAACAAGTTTAATAAAAATTCTCCCCCTTTTTGTCGAAACAAAAAGTAGAGAAGCGAAGCGGAATAATGGCCATGCTCCCCCTTGGACGATACTCCCCCTAAATGGAGTGCCAAGAGAGGAGACATGGATTTTGAACCTACAAAAGAAAAGTTAGTTTCCGCACAAGATAAGTCATGAAAGTGTTTCATGTTTAAACACAACTAAGAGTTGTGAAGTGAAATACTACAACACTTATGCTCCCCCTTGAATATTACTCCCCTAAATGGAGTATCAAGGAAGGAAAACATGGATAATGAACCTACAAAAAGAGAGGTTAGTTTCTAAAGCACAAGATTTATGTATGGTACCATAACAAGGTATAGTTCACACATCATACCTAAATGGTCAACAAACAAAGAAAACCTTGTAGTGTAATGAAATTCATTTCATGTAAAATTTAGACTTCTTAAAAAGTCAATGACAAGAAATTTTGGTTACACTATCCTACCTCTAGAAATAAAGAAAAAGCTACAAATAAGCTACGACCATAAAAACCTACAAGGAAATCATCATTTTCCTTTGTGAGAAACATTTTCCAAAAACAAGGCTAAGGTTGTTTAAGGAAGAAAATGTGGGTTGTGGTTGTAGCGGGCTTTATTTTGAAGGTTGAGAGGGTGACACGGGTTTTGGTTTGTTGGTTTAAATGGAAAACATTTTCCAAAAGAAACGGTTTTGTTTCATTTTGGAGACTCTAAACTTGAGGTGGTGTTGGTACTCTAAACTTGGTTTGTTGGTTTTAATGAGCAACATTTTCCAAAAGAAACGGTTTTGTTTCATTTTGGAGACTCTAAACTTGAGACGTTCCACAATGTGGTTTAGGATAAACCTCATTTTATTGTATAGGGTGAAATAACAATGGTTTTGGGTGATGATACTCTTGTTGTGGTGGTTGGTTGTGGTCGAAAGACTCATTTTGGTTTAGCAATGACCTTGGTTATTCATTTGTGAAAGGTGGTGGTTGTTGTTGGTCTTGGTGGAAGATCATTGAGATGCTTTTATTTTCTTATACGAAGAAAATAGAGATTCAAAGTGTTGGGAAGGTTCTTGTAGTGGTGGTAGTTATTGTTGTTGTGGTGGTTGTTGTTTGAACAAAATGGTGTAGGCTTGGTTATTTGTAAATGGTTACCATGAAGGTTTTTGTGAATGGGGTGAAACACAAATGATTGTAGGTGTGTATGACCTTGATCATTTGGAAAAATTGAGGATTTAGCATAAAGGTAGGCCAAACTCTCAAGCAATGACGGTGGATGAGGTGCATCATCCAATGACTCGTTTGGTTGAAATATTGGTTGTTGATGGGTTTCCATTTTGGCAATGGTGTCAAAGAGTGACAATGATAGAGGGCTTGATGGTTTAGGTGATAGGTTTTCAAAAGTTTCCAATAGTGGATGTGGTGATGTTGGTGGTGTATGGAAAAGTTCCATTGGTGTAAGTGTTGAAGTAGCAAGATTAAGCAAATCTTGAATAGTGATCACATTGGTATTGAAATGTGTTGAGGATGGTGTTGAGGTAGTGAGGTTAAGGAAATCTTGGATAGGTGAAGAAATGTTAAGCGAAGCATCACTTGAAGATGATGAGCTTGACTTGATGGTTTTGTTGAAGCAACAAGGTTTGACACTAATCCTAGTGGTTTTTGAGCAGGATTTTTGATGGTTATGGTGTGATTTGAATTGTTGCAAAACTTTCAAATTTATAAGGTTGAAAAGGTGTTGAAATGGGTGTTTGGATTTGATGTTCTACCATTCAAAGAATGAGGTTTCAAATGATTTTCATGACCATGTCACATCATTTGATGTTAATTCAATGGAATAGGATGGAGTGAAAGATCAACATATGCACTCAATGCTTTGTGATCATAGGATGTGATTTGGTTGAAAATGTTTCAATGGTTTGAAGGATCCTTTAAAAGGGTGTCTTGGGTTAGTTATGTTTGAATTTGAATTTTTGGAGGGAAGTGGCTTCCTAATTGTTTTAGTGAGTGAGAGTTGTTCTAATATGGTTATTGGAGTTAATGGAAGATGTTTCTCACTTAGGATAATGGTTTTGACACATTACAAGTTTTGGACTTAAGAAAAATGGAAGAATTTTCTGCAGGTGTCTGGCGGAACCCTCAGAAGACACTGGCGGAACCCATTTGAGGGTACCGCCTGGTCCATTGGGCCATTTCTGGAATTCCCAGAAAATACACTGGCAGACCCCAATTTTGGGTTCCGCCAGACCCTAAAAAGTTGGCAGTCCGCGTTTTTGACCCGCAAGACGATTTTCAAAATTTCCGAAAACTCCTAAAATAAAAAAGATAATGCATTTCTGGTTAGACAATGCAAAAATAAGACATGTAAACATACATATCATGGGACTTTGACCTTGAGGTCGAGGATTTTACTATACTTAGTAAGAATTGCCATAAGCATAGAAAAAATGACAAACACCTTAAACATTGTCATTATGCATAAAAGTTCATACAAACATAATCCAACAAACATAATAGACCATGAAAGTGAAAAATACATAATTCGCGTAGTTTTAACACAAAGACGATTCTAAAGCATTCTTAAGCCAAACACTCCTTAATCGTCTCATAACCGGTCTATCCTCTTATTGAGCTTGCTTAGGTACCTTCCAAAGCACTTGAAAATTCCTTTGGTTTGCTTGAACTCTTCGGATACATTTTGGAATATCTGAAAGTTGGAAAATGTATTCTAGATGTGGGAGCCTAGAGTTGGGCAAAGTCTAGAATTGGAAAATGTTTACCTTGGGCTTTGTAGGTTCTCCTATCACTTAGTGGGACAAAAGAGTGTGGAATAAGAGAGTAGTCTAGGTGAAGACCTCTAGGAGTTGATGGAATGGGAGAGATGAACCTAAAGAGACCGGTCAAGAGTATTTCATATGGCATAGATGTTGTGCCTTGCACGGGAATGTCGGTCATTTTCTTGATCATGAGTAGGGCAAGGTTGAAGGGTTGTCTAATGGACAAGGAGTAGAACATGTAGCGAAGGCAAACATTGATGTGATCCCGGTTTCCTATGGTGCTAATTACATTGACTCTAAGGAGTTCTTCCCATTCCTTGAATTGGGGATTGAGTTCATTGAATTCCATTCCATATAGGTCCTTGATGACCTCATTTCCGGTTCTAGTTCTTCTAGTGTTGGTGGTCCTAATGAAGAGGTGGTCACGAAGTTCATCTTTGGACACAAGAGGGGTATCATAGGGATAGATGCGGTCAAAGAGTGTGTCAAGAGTTGAGAGGAAGTGCAAGTCGGAGTAGATGCAACTACCATGGTTTGGGACACCTAGGATTTGAGCAAACTCCTCGAGGTTGAAGGAGTATTGATGACTACTAGCCCTAAAGTTAATAGATAAGCGACCATACTCATCCTTGGAGAGGGTGATGGATTCATAGAATTCTAAAATAAACCTAGAACAAATAGGCTCGTCGATTTCTAAGAGATACTTAAAGTTGATTGTGGCAAATTCTGTGTATAGGTTTGTACCTTCTAAGAAGGATGGATCAATGGTTCTACCCTTAGGGACATATCATTTTTCTAAGGCTTTGAATACAACGATTTGAGTTTGAGTGAGACCTTTGGTTTTGTGGTGTTTGGGTAGGTACTTGATGGTGTCCTTGTGGTCGTAGTGAGTTAGAGGAGGCATGGTGATTCCTAGAAAATCAAAATTTCACATTTAAGTAAATGAATATTGTAATGTGTATGTTCTAGTGTGTGCCTACATGAAAACAATGTGGAGGTGCGATTGACTTGACTCATTTTGATGCTTAAAAATGTTTTGTAATGCAAGTGATGTTTCAATGACGTTTTTCATTTGTTTTAACAATATGGTGAACGGTGGTAAAGTATGGGTGACGACCGAGGGTGGATATGTGAAATGAGGTGGTGATTGTTTGACAACACTTAAAGCTTGGATATCTTCTTTGTGTTCTTCACTTGCTAGAAAGTGGAAGAGACGCATTTCATAATGAAATTCACTTGACTTTTGACGACATAGACAAATATGTTAATGAGAGTTTGGATATGACAATTGCCCTTTGTTTCAAAGAGCGACACAAAGGTGAACATAGGTTTATGTATCATGAAAGGTGGTTTAATCTTAATAGGTTAGGTTATAGTGGGGATGACACACTTGTTTGGTTACATTGTGGAATCTTCTTGTGAAGATGACTAGGTGGAGTTATTGGTGAAGATGATATTAACTCTTGGTTTCTTTGAGGGCATGGAAGTGGTGGATGACTCGATATTGATATGACAAAGGATAACTTGGTTTCTCATTTCACATTGATTGTTTGAGGTTCGAGTGATGAAAGGTTATGAGGAATATGCTTGAAGTTTTGCTCATTTTGTGAATCTTATGGGCTGATGGTAAGTTGGAGTTGTGAGTAAAGAGGTGTTTGGTTTTGAACTTAAATAAAACATTCTGTGGCTTTGGCGGACCAGGCAGAACCAAAAAGTGGGTTCCGCCCGTATGGTCTGAGGGTGCCGTGGGATCTGCAGGGAAAACTCAAAAGGAATTGTCTTGATTTTTGTGGTTTTATCCTAATGTTCAAAACTAAGGTTTTAGGTCTTATGAGTCCTTTACTAAGCCTAGGGATGATGAATGCTTCTCATTCAAGAGGTTTTGTGAAAATGTTGATAGAATGGTTAACGTATAAGACTTTCTTAGTTAAGATGTTCCTCAATGAACATTTTTACCAAGACGATGATGATGGATCACAATATTTCAATTAAGAACATAATGGATTGAATTGTCGCTGAAGTCGATGCTTCCTTTGTTGAAGGTATAACAATGTTGATAAGATGAATTCCGTTGTTGATGCGAGTTTGCTTGTTCAAGCGGAGCTTGTTGATGTGTTTCTCCATCCGATACTAATTTGAGAATCTTACGCGTTTTGGAGAATCATTGGGTAAGTAAGTATAAAAGTGCAAGTACCACTTGTGCTTTTCTTATCAACTTATTACCGACATAATTCCATTTGGCATACACTATGGTTTCTATTCCCGTTCTTTTGGGAGACCATAATCCTAGTTGTGTAGTACCTTATGATGTATCCAACTAGGCCTAACTAACGAGTTGTTTAAGGATCTTCGTTAACACGAGCACATAGACAAAAGCTAAACATAATGTTGAATCTAAATGTTATGAGAACAAGTAGTCTTCCAAACATTTCTCTACGTTTAGTTTTACCTACGGATTTACTAATCTCATTCTTGATAGGTCATCAATAACTTAACCATTGAGAACAAGAGAGCAACTAGGAATGTCTTTAAGTTAAAATCCCTTGCTTTTGTGACTTGCTTTTATTATTAAAAGGTCTTTCAAATATTGACACTATACTCACTTGATTACTTTGAAATATCAACTTCGTTTCACTATTTGTTTTATTCTAAATTCCAAAAATTGTTTTTGTTGAATTTGTTTAGACACAACTAATGACCTACAAATCAAGTTTTATAACTTATGTCAATTTTACTTGATTTAATGTTTAACTCAAGGTGAGAAGATGTTGTTTTGTACTTTTACTCCATGCTTGTCTTGCCATCATTGGACTTTCGACTAAGTTATCATCTACCAAAGATGATATCATAGAAGGAGGAGATCACTCGTTAAATGTCATATTCAACGACTCCTCGACTCTTTAGGTTTTCTTACTTAAGACACTATGAACTCTATTTATTTTTAAAAAGTCCAAGAGGTACAACATCATTAGACTATGTGTCACATTTGATGTGTAAATCCTAGATGTTGAAAACTTATTTTCTTTCACACATCCTAATATATGCTAATGTGATTTATTTTACCTTGTGTGTTTTATGTGAGATTATCATAAAGGAGTGATTGAAGAAAGACACAATTAAAGACTCAAAGTATGGTGTTTGAGAAAATTGTTTAACAAAGGTTTGTTTTGCAAGCATCACAAAAGTGTTAGACATTTTAACACTTAGGAAATTCTTAGTTAGCTCACTTGTAAGCAAGAGTTGAGTGAGACATACTCAAGAGTTTTTCGTGTTTATCTCTTGATGGTTAAATAACCAAAACACCTTATATCTCCTACTAGTACTAAAGACTAAATTCCTTGTTGCATAGAATCTACTCTTAGTTATTTACAAATAGCAGGTAGACACTCTAGAGTATTGCAAATAACACATATTTGAGCACATAATGCTAGAGACAAGATATAACCAAAGTCAAGTTTAAGTAATGCGTACCTTTTAACTTGCATAGAGATGCTATCAAGCGGATAAGCATTAAGCGTAAAAAACTTGGTTTGACGACATGCTTTGAAACTCAATAACTCATGTATCCAAGAAGGTTAGACAATCATATAAAAGCATAGAGTATGATAATCTTAATTCTTTTATCATGAGTTTCTATTAGAGATAGAATTATCTCTAAATCTCTCTTCTAGGTTAGACAAATTTTACTTGCTTTGTTTTATTAGTTAATGGTGCTTTTGAGTTAAATCCTAATCCGGTTTTATTTTTAAACAACCTTTGACTCCTCAACAATCTTTCAAGAGATTTTGAGCTTTCATCAAATTAAACTAATAATTTTTCCTTTCTCATTTTGCATTTTAATCTCATGTTTGTAATCTAGACATAATTTACATTCTAGATTAATTTCAACATTACTCTTAATTTTAAACATTTTATCTTCTAATAAGATTTCATTTTCAAAGATATTCTTAAGAGATTTTGAAGACTCATTCTTGAAGATAGCTTTTAGGTCCATGTTGCACAAATGTTCAGACTCATTTTCTAGTTTAGAAAACTCTATGATAAATTAATCAAAGCAAAATAGTTTGGTTTCAAAGTGTACCTTGCTTGATGTTTTATCTAGTATAGAATCACAAACCGGATGATTGACTTCATCTTCATCCGAGTTAATCCATGAATCGCAAGCAAGACAACAACGAGCTTGACTTGAGTAATCACCTTTACTTACACCTTGCTTGTTGTATCAATAAGTTGACAATAAACTACCGGATCATTGTCTTCGTCAACTTCCATTACATTCCAAGATACGCAAGCAGGTTCAACAAAACACACGTACTCATCTTCACTTGTACCTTCATTTAAACTAGTAGCACATGTATTAACTTCTACTAAGTGTCTATCAATTAGTTTTTCTAAAACTTCTAATTCATATGTAAGATTAAATTGATCATCTTTGACTTGACATATTCCTTGATGAAAGTTTACCATATTTTTCAAACATCATTAGCCTTTTGACAAAAATACATTTTTTCATATTTGGTACTAAATCTTTGTAAAGCATTGTTTTAGCTTTAGTATTTTTATCAAGTTTAAGATAGTTATCTTGGTTTTCAAAAACTTGTTTTCTTTGGTTTGAAATTACCAAAAAAAAATAATATGCCAAAGATCTTGATCAATTGATTTTACATACCTTTCAAAATTACTTTTCCATTCAAGTAAGTTTTCTTTTTCAAATAGCGGTTGGTTTTGAATAGGTTGCCCTTCTTTGAGATTTTCAAAATCCATGGATCGATCCAAGTTTTAAAATACATTCTATTTTAAAGATCTTGAGTAACGTAGCTCCTGATGCCAATTGTGGAAAACTAGAAGGGGGGTTGAATAGTTTACCGCTTTTTCGATTCTTATTTAGCTTAAATAACCTTTGAGAACTTGACGTTTGGTTAAAGATATAAGCACAACTTAATATGTTTGATTCTTTGAATAGACTTTTCATGTGGATAACAATTCAAACTTAACTTGTTTCATACTTTGAAAAGCTTTACTTGTAATGATCCTAACTTTGCTTGTTTAGTTCTTTGAAAAGCTTTACTTATGTTTAAAGATATAAGAACAACTTTACTTGTTTTGGTTCTTTGAAAAGCTTTATATGTGATCAACAATTCTAACTAAACAACAACATATAATAAGCAAAGATAGAGAAAGAAACAATCAAACCACAACACGATAGTTTATCGTGGTTCGGCTACAAGGACTCTTTTTCCTTGCCCTACATCCACGCCCCGAGTTTCCAACTCGAGAGTTATAAACACTAATCAACAAGCTCCTTTCACCGGCGGAGAAAACCTTACACGTCGCTTATACTTTTACCGACACAAAGCTAGATGTCGAGTTCTTTTACAAGGGTACAACCACTCCCATTCGTCGCTTACACTTTTACCGACACAAAGCTAGATGTCGAGTTCTTTACCAAGGGTACAACCACTCCCGTTAGTTCTTTTACTAGGGTACAACAACTCCCAACACACTACGTATTTTGAGGCCTAAAATACTAACCTATAACTTCTACATACATGACACACATGAAGTATAAACTACCAAAGCTTATACATGACCAAGCTACCAAGACTTGCAACTTTAGAGTTGAAGCTTGTAACTTCTTGAATGATCTTGTGAAGTCCCTTGCTACATAAGAGAATCACAAATCAAAAGGTTACTGAGTTTGTTGAGAGAGTATATGAATATATGTCCTAAAAGGGTTAGCCAAAAATCAAGTTATGGCTTGGTATTTATAGCACACCATACTGCATGCTTGGCGGATCAGGCGGAACCCTCAGATGGGTTCCGCCCGTGTACCCCCAGGGTACCGCCGGGTCTGCAGTAGGTTTATGCAATAACTCTTCAAACCAAACAAGGTCTTGTCTCATAAATCCTAGCAACCAAACAATGTCACATCACATTACACTTGTCAAACACCAAACTTGCAAGTCACTACAAAGTTAGTCAAACACATAAATGCATATTGACAAAACTTGCCATAAGTGTGATGTGACAATTCTATTTAAAGAAATAAATATGATATGACAAGACACTTTCTAATTTAAGAAATAAAAACAATGTTTAGTTTAAAATGAAATGTAAACATTAGTTAAACAAGACTTAAACACTCAAAGTGATGATTTACTCTTAGCTAAAGTTCATACTTTGTCATTAACAAAACTTAGCAAAGATCGTAAAATATAAATAACGTTTTTAGGCGATATTTGTATTAACACAATTGTAATAGAGCCTAGACATGATATTCATGGGTGCTTTTAAGTCAATGTATGTATGCTCTCTAGACATGTACCCAATCATGCATGGAATTTTTATGTTCCTGAAGTTATGCCTCCTAATCCATGGTGTCTTTCTATATTTTGAGAGGCAAGGATGTTGTAAAAGGAACCTATGGTAACTCAATTCATCCGGGGTTGGAGCGAAGTCTGTAAACTCAATTTTCATTTGGAGAGGCTTAATGAATTCCTTAAATGTGTTAGCTTCTCTCTTTCTTCTTTTATGCGCAATAAGCCTCTTGCTAATTTCTAAACGGCGACTCTCTAATTCCATAAAGACCAAACTAGTACAAACAAAAACACGAAGAAATAAGATAGACTAAAGAAAACCTAAAAATAAAAATAAAATCTTACTAGAAAGGAATCTAGCAAGTAGACCTAATAAAAAGAGATTCTAACCTAGACAATAACTATTCCCTAGGCTGCGGCGCCAAAAACTTGATACGTGGGAATCGCACCAGGCTTTACCTCTCAAGGGATCTTGAGAAGCTTACAACCCCCACCAGGCAGTGTACCTGATCGTTGTAGTATAGTATAGTGACAAGTACCGGGGGATTGATCGTTCAGCTAGGAATAGTGTCACTAGGATTAGAAAACCTAAATACTAGATCTAGAGATGAGAGATGATTATTTTTGTATTTTTATAATTTTTTAGAAAGCAAGTAAAAATCTCGGATTTTAAGGATTTGGGCGGAATTAGTTGCTAGTCAACTAACCCAATACTAAAGATGCAATCAAACTAAAATACTAGAAATAAAAATAAACTAAATTAACTAAGGTTGTGAGCAATAAGTGGAGAAATTGTGTTTACTTAGATTTCACCACTCCCTAGATATCTTTTACACGTTAAGTACTTGTTATAGTTGCGTGGATGACGGATTGTATTCCTTAATACCATTCATGGGGTGGCGCACTTAATTCCCCAATCCTATGAGTGCCTACTTCACTCCTATGTCGAGCCGGCTAAGAAGCTCCTAACATGGGATCATTAGAATTTACTCATGCATTAAATACAACCAATAAAACCTAGTGCACGTCAGTTCATGTTTCCTAAGACGTTCAAGCATGTTACCATTTGGAGATCTGCCAGTTTTCTTAAGCCTAACATCGAAATCATTCATCCAATACAACCATAAACAAGTAATCAACACATAATTAACATCTAGGTTTCGTTAGATCTAAGCAAACACAAGATAGATCTAGCCTAGCATGATGGAATTAAGACAAGAACAAGATATAGACAACCAACACATAGACATATTGATTGAATTAAAAGAATACTCATCTCAATTACACATGAAAGGGTTCAAGGGCTGAAAACCCTTGAAAAACCTGTAAAACTCGTACTAGGTTCGGCCCTAGGGTTTCTCCAAAACTTCTCTCTTTTTATGAATGAAAATTAGAAAACTATATATATGAAATTGAGGCTGACGGCGTCAAGACCAAATTGGTGACGCCGTCATCTCGCCGCCAAAATACTTCTCGGACTGCCTTAATCTTCATCTGACGCCGTCATGTGTTATGGTCTTCTAGGCCATCACGTCTTTTACTCTTGACGCTCTACATGTGACGCCTTCACGTTTGTACTGGGCCGTCATGCAAATTACTCTTGACGCCGTCAAGATTTTCTTCTTGACGCCGTCACCTACTGTTCTCAGCAAGGAAAATTAAGACTTTGGCGTTTTCTTCACTTTTATGCTCCAAAAACGTTCGAATTGCTTCCTTTTCCAGATTTCTCTCCCAAAGGACCTAAAATCACAAAAGGAACGATTTAGGGCAATATTTGATCAAATAAATTCAATTCCGGGCTTAAATGACCCCCTAAAAGCGGTTCATTTTTCGCCTCATCACTTCACCGGAATCTTTCTTATCCAAACATATAGATCAAGACACGAGGAATCTTTCTGGGTGAGTTAGAGTCCGAGATGGGTTCATTAGCTAGGGTTTTGGAGGATCACAGCCGCACCACCATAGCTGCCGCTTCACCACCTTGAGCCGCGGCAACCTCCTCTCACCTCCCTTCTTCAGATGGTAAGCTCACGCGCCTCCCTCCTGTTGTTATTTCGCCATTTCTTTTATAAAACACTAAACTGTTTTTGCTTAAACTAAAATTATTTTCGAATTAAAACTATTAAACAAACGTATTTATCATCAAAACTCGTGTGGATCTTTGCTTAAAAATCGTGACTCGTTCGACTCACTCTGAGTCAACTCGACTCGCCACTGAGTCAGTTAACTCGTGGCTATGCTTAGTTATTTTGTATTCAATTTATTATTTCTTGAATTTATTTGTTGTTACATAATCGTTTTGAATCGTTTGTATCATTTATGGTGACTGTTTAGGTTTTGTCAAAATCGTTTTCGACATGGGTCGAGTCTCACAAGGGTTGTATGTTTATAAAAATTTGATGTCGATTAATTACTTATTCTCGTTAAAATGTTTTAAAGAGTATAGAACAAAACTGGTGAATCTGTTTGTTGTGTTAGAATAAGTCGCAACTGCTTTGGTACATGTAACATTTTGAGTGTGTATTATTATTATTATTATTATTATTATTATTATTATTATTATTATTATTATTATTATTATTATTATTATTATTATTATTATTATTATTATTATTATTATTATTATTATTATTATTATTATTATTATTATTATTATTTTTTATTTTTTTTTTTATTTTTTTATGCATTTGAGTCTTTCATAAAGTTCATTACTAACTTAATCTTCCTTGTTTTGTTTATGTGATTTGATGATGATTGGATGCTATCGAAGTTATACCAGGGATTTTGACACCGATTTATTAAATTTGCAAAAGTTATTGTAATAGATTAGTTATTCAGAAAATCATTGTAACCGTTATTGAGGATTTACGGTATTAGAATAGGATTATTGTATGATTTGATACAAGGGACGGAAGAATATGTTGGACCCGTTAGAGCTCAATATATTTGGACCCGAACGGACACAAATTAAATAAGCCGAAAACTAATATACACCCGAATGATAATGATGTAAAACTTGACTAAGGCTTGTAAAACTTATAAAACTTGTTTACAAATACTTACGTTAACTTAGGAACTCAATATAAAAGGAGAAAAATTTATAAAATCTTTTAACATTTATAAACTTATAAATCTTTTCCCAATTCTTATAAACTTATATAACATGACCTTATTCAAACTAATACAAAGTTATACTTTTGGGATTCGAGGAAAACATCCAACTCATTCATCGATTTGTCTTGAGTCTTGTATAATGTTTATTCGTTCATTTTTGGTTCTATGTGTTTTGGCGTGAGTTATTATTGATTCTACATTTTGAGACTTCTTCACGAGAGTGTTTCTCTTTCTCGTCATACCTTCCTATTGTTTGATTTCGTTTCGCAAACCTTCTTCGTCTTAATCTCGAAACTATACTTTTTCCTAGAATCCACACGAGATTACAAATGTTTACTTCTTTTATCGCCATTGAAGACTAAATATTTTCATAATCAACACGAGTATTTGACGAACGTTACTTTGTATATTACTTGAGGATTGTTTTCTAAAATATGTTATTTATTAAGGTTGTGCCGATCCAGTTTCGTTGTACTTGTACCGCTTGATGCCGTGTGACTATACTTTTGATGCCGTTGTGCTCTCCTACTTTTGATGCCCTTGTGTTGATTAGTTGGTGCTAGTCGTTATATCTTGCATTGCTTCATACTCAGGTGAGTTCATAGCCCCACTTTTATCTATTTTAACTGCTTTGCAAAATACTTGGGGTGAGATACACGCTCTGTTTTACTATGATCACAATGATTTGAAAACTGTTTTATGGAACTGAAAAACTCATATTTTCTGGTACGATTTTTGATAAGCACTAAGTACGATTTTTGCCACTATTAAGTCCATCAGATCATGAGCCATTTGTTATATTATGAAATTCCGCGGTTATTGTTGACTTATGATTGGTTGGTTAATGTTTGGTGTCATGAGCTTAGTGTAGTGGTATATTTGGGCGTATAACAACGTAGCCCCTTTTTCGGGCGTATAACAACGTAGCCCCTTTATCTTAAAAATTTTGGAATATTTTGATCAACTACTTTACTTTAAACCTATGGATTCACTCAACCTTTGTGTTGACTTAAGCATGTTTATCTCAGGTGTTAGATACTGCCGCTGTATATTTTACTTGGAGGAGCTTGGCAAAGGGCATGGCTTGGTCATAGAAGACTCCGAAAACCGTTTGGGACTTATTTTAATTAATCTTTGAATTATAGCTTCCGCACTATTTTACTATTGTAAATTTCATGTTTTCAATTATAAAATTTCCTTCAAAATGGTTTATACATAACCATTCTTTGTATCCTTTGTTATGATAACAATCGAGTAGCACCCCTAAACTTGTATGCTTCCGCTGATCCGGTTTTCGGGGTGTCACATTTATAAAGAAACTAGATGAAAATGGTATAGTGTCTAGGAACAAAGCTAGGTTAGTCGCACAAGGCTATAATCAACAAGAAGGAATTGATTATGACGAAACCTATGCACCCGTAGCTAGACTTGAGTCCATTAGGATACTACTCGCATATGCATGTGCATTAGATTTTAAGTTATTCCATATGGATGTGAAAAGTGCATTCCTAAACGTTCTCATCAATGAGGAGGTATATGTTGCACAACCTCCAGGATTCATGGATTTTGAGTACCCCGAGCATGTTTATAAACTAAAGAAAGCTTTATATGGTTTAAAGCAAGCCCCTAAGGCTTTGTATGATAGGTTGAAAGCTTTTCTTCTTAAGCATGAATACTCGATGGGAATGGTAGATAACGCTCTTTTCACCAAGAAAAAAGATTCAAACATCATCCAAATATATGTTGATGACATTATATTTGGTTCAAGTTGTCAAGACATGTGTGATGAATTCTCAAGAATCATGCATGACGAGTTTGAAATGAGTATGATGGGCTAGCTTAACTTCTTCCTTGGACTACAAATAAAACAATTAGATGATTGAATATTCTTTAATCAATCTAAATATATTAAGGAAATGCTTATGAAATTTGGACTAGAAGTTACTAAACCTATGAAAACCCCAATGGATACGGACACAAAGCTCACCAAGGATGAAGAGGGTGTCTGAAACCCTAGGCAAATCCCACATCGGTTGTGGCATGGAGAGATGTTGGGCTCATAAGATAACATTCGCCTTACAACGACACAACGCATTTTGTGGTCTACTACGGGTGGAGTTCTTAGGAACTGGCAGTTAAGCATGCTCATGTGAGAGTAGTACTGGCTTGGGTGACCTGCCGGGAAGTCTTCAAAGAGGCCACAAAAACAAAGCCGTGAGCATTCGGGCAAAGCGGACAAATTGTGGTCTGAGTAGGTGGGATGTTACAAGTGGTATCAGAGCCATTCCTGAGCCGTTCGTGATGGTGGGGCAAACCTCATCGAGGACGATGAGTCCCTAAGGTGGGGGGGGGTGATTGGAACACCCTAGGCAAATCCCACATCGGCTGTGACCTGGAGAGATGTTGGGCTCATAAGATAACATTCGCCTTACAACGACATAACGCGTTTTGTGGTCTACTGCGGGTGGAGTTCTTAGGAACTGGCAGTTAAGCATGCTCATGTGAGAGTAGTACTGACTTGGGTGACCTGCCGGGAAGTCTTCAAATGAGGCCACAAAAACAAAGCCGTGAGCCTTCGGGCAAAGCGGACAATATTGTGGTCTAAGTAGGGGGGATGTTACAGGGTGAATCCGTAGATAGTACTAAGTATAGAGGTATGATAGAAAGTTTATTGTACCTAACGGCAAGTAGGCCCGATATCATGTTTAGTGTCTGCCTTTGTGCTCGCTTTCAAGAAGATCCCAAATATTCTCACTTAGAAGCGGTTAAACGTATCTTCCGATACATTAAAGGCACTATGCACTTAGGATTATGGTATCCTAAGGGGACTGGCATAGAAACTGTAGTTTACGCCGACTCTGATCATGCGGGAGATTATGTGGATCGAAAATGTACTAGTGGAATTTGTACTTTCATGGGTTGTTGCTTAACTTCTTGGTTCTCCAAGAAACAAACGACACTAGCTATCTCCACAACCGAAGCTGAATATGTAAGCACCGGAAAGGCATGCCAACAAGCACTATGTATGAGACAAGCTCTCGTAGACTATGGTATTACACTCGATGACATTCCAATCATGTGTGATAATAAAGGAGCAATAGATTTAAGTAAAAACCCCGTGCAATACTCTCGTACCAAACACATTGAGATTCGTCACCACTTTCTTTGGGATAATGTGCAAAAGGGTAACATATCTATTGAAAAAGTGCCAACGGAGGAAAACATAGATGATATTCTTACTAAACCACTTAAGAGTGAACCATTCTTTTATCTTAGATTAGGATTAGGAATGATGGAACACATATCTTCTTAGATTTCATTGTTAAAGAATGCCTTCTGATCTGAGTCTAGGATTCTCTTGCGCACAAAAATTCGAAATAGGGAAGTAACTATTTTTATTAACAATCATTGTTGCATGATAATAAGAAAACTTGATTTTGTGCATAAAAACCCCAATTCATGTGTTCAAAATCTTCTCATGAATAGGAAAAATCAACTTTTCTTACATTGTTAATACAATTCAAAAACGTTTTTCCATGCATGCACGATGCGCTCAATTCCTCTATCAGATCATGTAACAAATATGTTATCCGACATGGAAAGATGAGCAAAAGTGAAATTAGGAGACTTTGGATTATCTCTTAGGATTTTTCTTCTCTTTTAGAGTCAAGATAATCACATCTCCACATATGTTTCATATAGGCACACACTAGAAACATTTTCTGAAATCTGGCAATCCTTCTAGTGGCGGTCCTTTATCGACCCACGGTCCCTTATGTGATAAAGGACCGTCCACTTATTTGAAGGACCATCCATCTGTGTGTGAATCGTTAACCGCTTTATATTCCTACATGTTTGACTAGCCTATCCTTAGGTCTTGTGGACATTCCTAATTTGTTTAAGCATCATTTGAACTAATCTAATCAAGCATGCATGCTTTGCTATTCTTGCCACCTTCATCCTCTACTTAAACCACCACTTCCTCCATTCATTGCCATGGCATAACCTCTCTTCCTCACAATGTCATCCAACAAAATGTCATCCCCTAGAAAACCAAGAATATCGGTCAAACCCATATGGAGGAAGAAACAAAACCTTGGCAATAACCATGTCAATTCCAATCCAACAACACATAATGAGGCATCATCTTCTTATTTCTCCTTCTTTGCCTCTCAACCACAAAATGGGCCACCATCTACTCACAATGAGTATACAAACCCGATTCCTCAAGATCATTCATTACCACCCTTGTTTCCACCTCAAATGACAAATGTCAACTCCCTACACTCCATCAAAGCTCAAGAATTCTCAAATCTTGTTGATTTGAGCCTCCTCAATATCATCTTATCCCAAAAACTTTATCTTCCAACTATGTCTCATCCCACTCTTGCCCAAGTGGATGCCCATGGGGGTTATTGTGCTTGTTGCATCTACAATCACAACCACTTTCAAAAGATGAAGAATGATCTTGACTACATCATTTCCATCCTCTTTTCATCCGGGTTTCTCCAACCCTTACCCAAAAACTCATCCCCACCTTGCGGTCTCAAGTTCTATGGAAGCATGCATGATCACCAATAAAACCGAACTTAACATGAGATATCCTAGGAGATTAGACTAGAGTTATGCTTGTACACTCATGTTGTAAATGTCATATGAATGACATTATTCTTATCTTTTAATGAATGATCTATTTTATGCATGAACTGTTGAAATATTGTTACATATAATCTTCCTGCCGGCGGTCCCTAATCGAAATGGCGGTCCCAAACTTTAAAGGACCGTCGACCCATTTATGGGGCCGTCCTCAGTAGATGTCTATCCTGCCCTCCCTTATCTTTTCTGCAGGATTTCTATGTTTGCTCGCATGTTTCTTCTAACATTTTGCAGATTAATTCGATCGATCAATTCCCACGTGTCCTCATCATGGGGGAGCACTAAGCTAGGGGGAGTCATCATTATAGCATGGATTCCATTTCTTCTACGAAGCCTTTTTGATTATACAAAAAGGGGGAGAACAAAACGAGACTCGTTTTAAAACTCATTAATGCCTAGTTTTATCTAAAATGAGTTTATATTTTGTAATCATCAAAAAGGGGGAGATTGTTAATACAAATAATGTCATAAACGTCATTTGCATTAATCGGTCTCTACTAGTTTTGATAATCACAAGATACAAACACACGTTACATAAAACTATGACTAATAAGTTTTTAATCGGGAAAACTGGTTTTCGTCATCAACATCACTTAAGGTATGTACAAACTTCTACCAACTTGTGTATGTGATCAAAGGAGTTAAAAACTTTACATTTTCATGTCACAAAACATTTTTACAAAAGTATTTTTGTATAATTTAAAGAAATGTTTTATTAAGAAAATGTTTTCAAAATTCAAACATAACAGCCATATTTCCCGCTCAAAACCGACAACAAAACTTCACCAGATAGTTTTTCACCACGTCAGGACAAAACGGGGAGCGTCTGTCTGGACGGTTCCTTAAATAGGGTGGCGGTCCCTTATCAATAAGGGACCGTCAGGCATTTAAAGGACCGTTGCTTCTCTCCTGACGCCTATAAATATAGAACTGTTTTCCTCCAGAAAACTTCACCTCTTATGCACCAAAACCTTCTGTATTCCAAAATTCTTTCCAAAACATACTCTTCGATCACATTATCAAGTTCTAGTTGTTTACAAGTGATCACACTCATCCTTCCTCTAAGTGCAAGAGAAGAACATTCATTGTAATCAAGAAACGAAGTGTTGAAGAAGAGTTTTGCTCATCTCATCTTATTGTTGCGGATCTATCATTACCTTCATTCATTGTTTCGTGTATGTAATATGACTTGAGTGCAAGTCTTATATTGTGTATTGTGTTGTATCATGCCATCGTGTTGGTACGAGGTGTGAAGCCACGTGGGCTTTGGTAGATTGGTTCTAGCTAGGATTAGGACTCGACATTCCGCTTAGTGTCGTTAAACTTGGTATAAGCTTGTGTAAGGTTTGTTCTGCCATAAGGGAGCGTGCTGATATAGTGTTTGTGAAACTCTCGAGTGTGAGACTCGAGGAGTGGAGTAGGGACGAAGGAGTGAGCTTCGTGGCCGAACCACTATAAATCTTCGTGTGCCGATTTGATCTTTTCTTTCTTTATCTTTACTTGTTTACTTATCATTGCTTATATTTATTGTTTTGTTGATTTCACGTAAGCTTCGAATCGAACCTTTTTGTCAAGCACAATTTGTAAAGTCAATTTTATAAAAATTTGATTAATAACGGTGAAACTATTCAACCCCCTTTCTAGTTTCAACAGTTTTAATTATAATTCCAAGCAATTTATAGGACCTTTTAATCATTCCCAATTATAATGTATCATGAATTATATTCTACAAGTTGCATCAAAGAAAATTAAAATAGTAAAATCACGAACAATAATAGATCAGAAGTAATACCTTTATCATTCAATTGACCAAGGAATTAAGAAAATAGTGTAGCCTATCAATAATTAAAGAGGATTATGAATAGGTGTTTAATATGTTATAGAATTAGGGCTGATTATGTGAAGAAATATATAGACAGTTCAAGATGCGGTGCATTAAATAATTATGATGCGCTGTATTTATTTAAATTAGTTGATTGGTCAATTTGTTATCGTAGGTCAGGGGTCCGGCGCACTGACTAGATAGAAGCGCCGTATTGTTTTGCCAGTGAACAAAATTTAAATAAGGAACGTACCTTGGCTTCCGCAACACCTTTCCTTATACACCAACTTGGGGTCAAATGGTATACCATATGGTATAAATAAATTCAAATAAAGAATAATTGGTATAACCGTTTTGTAACGAATCATAATCTCATTGTTTACTAAATAATAATTCATTCCATGATTAGAAATAAATGACGCTTTAAGCTTATCAAAATCGAGATCATGATTTGGAGATGATATATTACATAGAACTATGTCTGAGAAATTATTACTGAAGTCACAACTTTCGTTTTTGATTTTGGTGTTTTCAAATTTAGGTAATTCGTAAGAAAATAGGTTTGTATCAATTTTTAGTATATCAAATTTTTCCTTTTTAGCAAACCATTTCTTAAAAATTTTCTTATCAGACATATCCTTGCAAATGATAGCTGGGAATTTAAGTTCAAAGAATTGAAGACACCCAATGTTACCTTCACTGAGTTCCAGTCATCGAAGATTTGGTCATCCCAACATGCGTTTCTGGTTAGGTACAGAGTGTAATCTTTCATAGTGATGCTAGATCCATCCATCATCCTAAAAATACACTAACTTGCACAAAAGCAGTGAAACGATCAAAGTATATGCAGAATGCAAATGATAAAATGCAGAAAACAAAAATATGCAACGTATACAATGAATGCAATCTATACTAATATACAACAAAGTTAGTGGTTAGAATATAATTAAATTACTAATCAAATAAACAGATATTAACAGTTCATTCCCCGGCAGCGGCGCCAAAAACTTGATGCGTGTGATATGTCAGTGTAACATAGGGTGTTTAATATTTAGCCGACTTATTACTAACACATACACTTAACGAGCAGTGTATCCGATCAATATGTATGTACTGGTAAGTAGAGTGTCGAACACTAAGAATAGAACGTAATATCTAGTTGATTTAATCAGTATTTTAATATCTAAGTTAGTTTTACAATCCTAATCTAATAAAACGGGGGTTTAGCCAGAGAGACTAACACGGATTTAATAAAAGTAAAAGTAAAACTAATGAGAACGAATCAATGAATAGCAATCACGTACACAGATAGATAATAGAAACACGTAAGAAGACATGTCCTTATAATTAAGTAGCTTGTCACTTGTTATATTGCTAGCTTTATATGATGAGTATCGTAATCTAATCTGTCTCGTTGGATCCTAATTATCGGTGAGTAAACTCTTAATGATTACTTATGTTTATCCTACTTTTTAGACACTAGATAAGCAGGCGAGGAACAAGTATGGTAGCCCAGAAGACTCAACTAAACACATAGGTCATCAATGCACAAATAAAAGTCACCAAAAATGTCAATCATATAAACTTTAACCGATGGGAAAGCAATTTTAAGGGGAGCAGTATGGTGGCCACAAGCCCATCAATCCTGATGGATTAAAGCTTACTAATACAATAAACAAAACTACTTAATGAACTATACACATGCAGGACTTTCTTACGGCTCTAAGATCTTCGTTTGGGGCGTGTCTTGTGATGCTTCTTTAACTAAATTCGTCTCCATAGGGTTTTTTTGTACACCAAACTCGTATCTGTCTTGGGGTATTTATAGGTTCTATCTGAGGGGTCGATGCAGCGCATGTTCTTTAACGTCTTGGATAGAATCTGGTGAAGTCTTTAGCTGATACGCCGCATGTTGTAGTTGAGATGCAGCGTATTTTGGAGTAGAACAAGTTGATTATTCTTCATTGACCAAAGTTTCATATGCGGCGCATGTTGTAATTGGATGTGACGCATTCTTCAAAGTCAGGCAATGGTATTCGAATTCATCTAAGTATGATGTAGCGGCATATCTGTTTAGAGAGATACGGCGCATCTCTTGAATTTCAGTAAACTTTTCAAATCTTGATCATTTAGCTCCATAATTCGTCCAATATCATTAACTTTCACCTAATTGCCTGTTTTTACCTGAGAATCACTAAAGTAAACATTAAGGCACCAATTCTCATACAAAATAATATAAAACAAGTCAATTAAATAAGATAAATGATGCTAATAAAATGTACTTATTTGATCTCATCACCAACCTAGGACATGTACTAACTAGATACTTAGAGCATTCAGTTGTGCATTGAATTGCATCAGTAAATGTCACGAGCCCCCCTTCAGTGTGTGAATGTTTTGGGTAGGATATTCAGTGAGTTTATCAATATGTGATAAACTCCCTGCGAATGGGTTTTGGTGAAGTAGAAGGGTTTCACTGAGGAAAGTAAATGATCAGGGGCCAGAGAGAGAATATACAACATGTTAGGATATTTTTAATCAGTGTGCTGATTATCAATATCTAACATGCCTAGTTTTGCTTTCAGTCTGGTGAAAGTAGGTTCATCCAGTGGTTTTTTGAAGATATCAGCTAATTGGTACTCAGTGGGGATGAAGTGTAATTCAATATTTCCTTTCATGGTAAGATCCCTGATGAAATGATATCTGATATCAATGTGTTTTGTTCTTTGATGAAGCAGAAGGTTGTTTGAGATAGCTATTGCACTTGTGTTGTCACAAAAGATGGGTACCATCTTCTAATGAATACTGATTATACAAAAAGATGCACATACCAGGCCGTCAATGGTGATTAACGGAATTAGGGGTGATTGTGGTGATGTCAAGTGCAAGATAACCTGAAAATAAGAAATAGAAGACACTACGTTAAGTGATTACGCAGGGGTGGGACCCTGCAAAACCACCTCCAGCGTGTGAATAAGTATTTGGTATGATAAGTTTAGTGAAATTCGTAGTAAAGTGGAGTAGAAAAGATTGCATACCAGAATTTTAACTCGTCCAAGACTATTTATAGGGGAAGAAATAACCTTGGAGAGCGTTTGCATAAATTTAGGAGATCATGGGGGTGTCCCATGATTTTAGGAGATCATGGGGGTGTCACATGATTTGTGGTAACCGCTAGGGCTTAGTGCCCCACTCTCCCTATATTGGTGGGAAAGCCAATGAGAAAGAGAGTACGTGGGTAAGACCAGGTCATGACAAAGGCCAGGCTCCGAATAGTGAAGGAGGCCCCTCCGAACTGTGATAGAGGTGAGGCTTCGAACCTCAACAGAGGTTTGACACTACGAGTGCTTTTTGGGTGAAGGTTGGCGGATTCCCTTGCGGTAGCCATTGTGAATGACTTTACGCCGACATTATGTGTAGGACGAAGGCATAGGCTTCGTCCTTTAGAAGGGTACATCATTACCCTTTGTACAAATAGTAAGCTAAGTACCAGAGTGACGGTAACACTCGTTAGCAGAACGGAGGGTACGTTATCAAATACCATAGTTACTGAGTTGACTTTTCATCCATAACGCATTTGTACAACAGCCTGCAGCAGCAACATATTCAGCTTCTACTGAGGATATTGCAACTGATTGTTGCTTTTTAGCACTCCAACAGACTAACTTTCCTCCAAGAAATTGGCAGGAGCCTGAAGTACTTTTTCTGTCCATGTTGCATCTTGCATAGTCGGAGTCTGAATATCCTTTTAGATCAAACCCTGAACATTTGGGATAGTAAAGCCCAAGACTGGAAGTACCCTTCAGGTATCTCAGAATCCTCTTGATAGCCATGAGATGTGATTCTTTTGGGTCAAACTGATATCTAGAACACAAACAGACTGAAAATTGAATATTAGGCCTTGAGGCTAGAAGATACATCAGTGACCCAATCATACCTCTAAAGAGAGTTTGGTTAACTGGTTTTCCAGTAAGGTCAGGACCTAAGTTGTTAGGAGGTACCATTTGTGTTTTCACTAAGGCACAGTCACTGAGGTCATACTTTTTCAGTAAGTTCCTAGTGTACTTTTCTTGACTAATAGATGTGCCTTTTTCAGTTTATTTGATTTGTAATCCAAGAAAGTAAGTGAGTTCACCATCAGACTCATTTCAAACTTCTTTGTCATCGGTTTTTCAAACTGTTTACAAAATTTGTAGCTTGTTGAACCAAATATGATGTCATCCACATACACTTGGACAAGAATCACATCCTCTTTTGTCCTATAGGTAAACAATGTTTTGTCAATCTTGCCTCTGACAAACTTGTTTTGGATCAGGAAGGCTGAAAGAGTTTCATACCATGCCCTGGGTGCTTGTTTTAGTCCATAAAGGGCTTTGTTTAGCTTGCAGACATGGTTGGGAAATTCACTGCTTTCAAACCCTGGAGGTTGTTGCACATAAACATCTTCTTTAAGGTTACCATTCAGGAAGGTACTTTTTACATCCATTTGGTAAACTTTAAAGTTCATGTATGTTGCATAGGCTAGGAAGATCCTAATGGCTTCCATTCTAGCAACAGGTGCAAAGGTTTCCTCACAATCAATTCCTTCTTGTTGATTATATCCTTTTGCAACAAGTCTTGCCTTGTTTTTTATGACTGTTCCACATTCATCAGTCTTGTTGTTGAAGACCCATTTCATTCCTATGACATAAACACCCTGGGGGCATTTAACAAGGGCCATTGCTTTGTTTCTGTCAAACTATTCCAGCTCATCTCTCATGACCTGAACCCAACTTTCATGTTTTAGTGCTTCTTTAACATTTTTAGGCTCTATGTTAGAGAGAAAGTCCACATGAAGACATACATTGACTGAGGCTGCTTAGAGTTTAGCAGCCATGCTTCTAGTGAGCATTCCTTCAGTAGGCTCACCAATGATGTTGACAAGTTCTATTGTTTTGGACTTAGTCCAGCTATCCTGAGGTCTGGGATAGGAGTTAGAACTTGTAGAAGCCTGATTTGTTAGAGGAGTGGGTTCAGTCACTTGAGCCTGAGATGCCTCAAGATTAAGATCTTTAACAACCTCAGTGTGATTAGTTTGAATTAAGGTATCTTAAACAATTGGTTATGTGGTTGTACTCTCATTGGAGACTTGTTGAGTTTCTATGAACTCACTGTTGGCTGGTTAAGGTTGTGAGGATTGATGAAGTATGAGATGTCAGCATCAGCTTGGTATTGAGTAGAGAGGTTATTCTCAGTGTAATACTCATCAGGAGGATATCTTGATGAGTCATCAATACCAATTTCTTCAACTGAGGAATTTGAGAACCTGACGACTTCAATACTCTCATCAAAGGTGACATGGAAGGTTTCTTCAATTTGTTGTCTCCTTGTATTGAACACCGTGAAGGCTTTTGAGACAAGGGAATACCCTAGAAAGTAACCATCATCAGCTTTGGCATCAAATTTTCCAAGATGATCCTTATGATTATGAATAAACACAGGACATCTAAAGACATGGAAATAGCTGATATCAGGAATTCTTCCTTTAAACAACTCATATGGAGTTTTGCTATGTCTCTTAACAATGATGGACCTGTTTTGTGTGTAGCAGGCTGTTTTAACTGCCTCAGTCCAAAAATGTTTGGAGAGTGTAGATCCATTAAGCATTGTTCTTGCAACCTCAATGAGGGTTCTGTTCTTTCTTTCTGCAACCCCATTTTGCTTAGGGGTATAAGGAGAAGAAAAGTTTTGAGAGATTCATTTCTCATCACAAAAACATTCGAGGTCATTATTTTTGAATTCAGTCCCATTATCAGTCCTGATTTGTTTGACCCTGATGTCATTTTGGTTTTCAATCTTCTTGATAAAGGACATGATTGTTTCAGCTGCCTGAGTCTTTTTGGTTAGGAAGTAAACCCAAGTATATCTTGAGTATTCATCCACAATGACCAGAGTGTACTTCTCATGGTGGATTGACATTGGACTGATGGGTCCAAAAAGATGCATGTGAAGCAGGTGAAGGTAGCTGGTGATAGAAGAATTTTGTTTGGTTTTAAAGGATGCCCTATGGTGTTTACTTTTTTCACGGGCAGGGCAGGGTTTATCCTTTGAGAACACAAGTGATGGTAAGCCAAGGACTTTGTTTTGTTTGGCAAGGTTATTAATGTTTTTGAAGTTCAAATGGGAAAGTCTTTTATGCCAGTTTCAGTGGCTTTAGCGAAAAGACATGTTCCATTCTGAGTGAGTGAGGACATATCTAAAACATAGACATCTTGCCTTCTTGGTGCAATAAGAACAACTTTTTTTGTTTGCATTAAAGATAGTTCCTTGCTTATCATCAAACTGAACTATGTACTTAGCATCACATAGTTGGCTGACACTGATCAAGTTATATTTGAGACCATTAACATAAAATATTCTAGTAAAACTATTCCACTACAGTTTACTGAACCATAACCTTCAGTGAGACAAGATGAGTTATCAGCAAATACCACCTTTGATCCTGGTTCCTTTACATATTTGTGCAGATATTCTTTCACGCCAGTCATGCTTCTTGAACATCCACTATCAAGATGCCAAACAGGCTCCCTGGCATGTCTCTGCACAAATGTAAACTGAGTTGGTTTTTCTTGTGAACCCACTTTCTGGTGGGTTTAGCTTTAATGGCCTTTTTGAACCGAGAAATTGATCCATGATCAGTGATGGTGTGACCAGTGCTGCCACAGACTTTACATCTGGGAGAAGAAGAGGTAGGTTGTAGGGTTGGTTTGATGATGCCTCTTCTGGTCTGAATGACCTGTTCATGTCCTAAACTGTCATAAGTAGGGTCACCACAGATGTCACAACATGGATACATCAAACAATCATCAGGAAGGTGATCATTAAATCCATAGTGAGTGCAGGGTTGTTGGGGTGAAAAAGGTTTTTCCTTTTGCCTTATCTGTTTGGAGCCTGAGGCATAGTCAAGAGACTGAGCATTGTAGTAGGATACTACACCAAATGAGACTGTGTAAGATAAATGATCAGAGGTTCTGTGATCTTCCTTCTTACATATCATGCAGAAAAGGATTCTATAACAGTCATCAGTGGTATGAGTGGTATAGTTACACAATTCACATCTCAGCTTTGGCTTAGATGTAGCTTTTGATTTGGTGGAACTTGAGGAAGCTGGTTTAATTTCCTTACCCAAGGGTTGAGGAGTTTTCTCAGATGATTCAATCTTTTCACTCAGCTTCCTAACAAGTTCAGCCAACTGATCATATTTAGAATCAGGGATGTCAGTGATAGCCTCAGGGGAGACTTAAGTTGTAGAGTCATCAGTGTGAACGGAGCTTTCTCTCTTGGAGAGTGTTGAGTGTACACCAAAGGTGTTAACTCAGAGCTTGGTTCAGCTCCCTGAAGAACTTTCAGTTGTGGGAGTTGATTATATGATACAGAATCAGACTCATTTATGGACTCAGGATGACTAGGTTCATCAGTGACTCCAAGCATATTTTTGATGGCCTGACTTTCAGGTTCCAATATTTTTCCAATGTTAAAATTTGGAATTTTACTATCAGGATTGACTCTTTCAATCATGTCACTTGAGTTTGGTCCTATTTCCCTATTAAAGGATATGCCTGAAGGGAGGAATGCCTTTTCACTATGACTTTCACTTGAAGACTCAGTGTTTTGACCCTCACCAATAATACTTTTCTTATTGCTTGGTGTGAGACTCGCTATGTCAAAAACTCTAGGGTTTTTCTGAGTCCACTTATATATGACATCTTTTTCTTTCTTAAGTTCATCCTGAAGAGCTTGATTTTGTTTTACAAGTTCAGTGTTTTGAATTTGAAGTGTAACAGCCTCAAGTTTGGCTTGTTTTAAAACAAGTAGTTCATCTCTACACTTATTTAACTCAAAAACTATCTTATTGTATTTAGAAAACAAATTTTGTCTTTGCTCTTCAACGAACTTAAGATCCACATTCAAATAGTTCAAATAAGATTGCCAATCAGCATCATCATCCATGGATAGTAAAATGTTTACCTTTTTCATGGTGATGTTGACCCATTCTCCATTTCTAGCATGGCTTTTTCCAACCGCCAGCTTGTTATCATCTGAGAGTGCCATCAGTGCACTGACCCTTACTTCTTCATCGGAGGAGACATCTTCCTCATCCCAGTCAAAGGCTTCAGCAACTAGTACCTTGTTCTTGGCTTGAACAAGTTTGGATGGTGCAGCCTGAGGTACTGAGGGAGTGGTCTCAAGGAGAGCAAGTTTAGCTTTAGCTTTTCTATACTTAACTTCAAAGTCTTTTTGAATGTTTGCATTTTGAAAATGTTGAGTGGAATAAAGCATTTTTGGTTTAAACTTGCTAGTTCCTGAAGAAGAACTACTACCAGAAAATTTGTATGAAGAGTCTGAGGTTGTTTTTGAAAAACAGTCTTTAGCAAAGTGACATTTTTTTGCCACAGTTGAAACATTCAGTGGATTCATTAGCCTTAGCGTTTTGAAAGTTAGATTTGTTTCTTTTGATAAAAAGTTTTGAGTTTGCTAAAAGAGCTCTTTCTTGAAATTCAACATGAAGATCACTGAGATACTCTTCACTGGTTCTTTCATCAATCTCATCTTGAAAATCTTGCACAACACCATTAGAGTAGAAGGCAATGGATATGGGTGACACAGTCAGCGTCGTTTTGGTCTCTTGAGCTTTCCTAGGGTATCTCCTGGTGAATAAGTTGTCTTCATAGACAAACTTCCCATATATCTCAGGGAGCTTAAGATTCTGAATGTGATTGGCATTTCTAAGACCATGTGAGAAGTTTAACCACTTCTTAGGGAGACTGCTGACAAGCCAACGTTGATTTCATGCTTAGACAGAACTACACCATCATTTAACAGCTCATTGAGCAAAGTTTTGTATCGGGTATAAGTCTGAGAGAGACTTTCAGAGTCTTTGGCCCTGAAAGTGTTATACTCAAGTCAGGTCCATAATCTTGTTTTCCTTGGTATCTGAGGGATCTTCAAAGCTGTGAACCAAGTCAAGCCATGTTTGTTTTGCTGTAGGACAGTTAATGACTGATTCCATTGTATCGTCAGGGAGACACGATATAATGATGCTTTTTAGGCGTTGGTCCTGATTGACCACCCTCCTCTCATCAGGAGTCCATTGTACTTCAAGTTTAGGCAAACCTTGAGCAGTCTTAGGGACAAAGGGACCTTCATTGATGCATGTGATGTAGTATGGTTCCACACCAGTCAAGTAGCAAAGCATACGCTTTTTCCACTTGCTAAATTTACCAGCTTCTAGTTTAGGAGCTACAGGTGAATAGCCGCCTCCCTTTTTGTCAACTAGCTAGGGTACATCGCTATCAGCAATGGTGGGATCTTGATTTTAAAAAACATTGAGCACTCTTTTGTTTGAAAAAGATTTTGAAAAGTTTTACAAATCAGAGGCTATGATACCACTTGTTGGACCCTTTGACTTGGTTAATCTTAACTACGAAGTTAATCTAACCAAGTTCCATGGTATAGTATGTAATAATTAATAACTAAAAGTAAATAAATGTAAAAGATAAGAAACAGTTTTTTTTTCAACGTTTAACTCTTTATTAGAAATTAATCAAAAAGAATTATACCCAAGTGTTTGCGGAACAACACTTGGGATTGAAATGACAAGTATGGTAAAATTCCTCACTAAACTAAAACTAAGTTTGAGTGACAACTAAGATCCAACTGAGCTATCTCAGGGATTGTGTTGTTCTTTGGAGAGAGTAAAGATTTGGTTTGTGAATATCTAAGCATTAACTGCACAAACTTAATCTTTACATCTCTCTCTTATTCTCTATGTATACACAAGTAGATTCTAACAGATACCTAGGAGACAAAGACTATAAGACAAAGATTACATAAGCCTATATTGGACAAAATACATAGGTATTTTGTCCCTGTTACAAATGTCTATAAGTAGTAAAGAGCAGGGATGCTTTCTGGTCTTCAGTGTTGACACACGTCTTAGTTTTATACCCTTTCAGGAAAAGTTGACCTTTGCTTGATAAGGACCCTTCCTTATTCATTCAAACTTATCCCGCCTAGTCCCTCCTTTACTTTAGTATGTGTATCTTCAGTCTTTGTTCACTCAGTCTTCTTAGTTGGTGAGGAGTTATTGGAACTCAGTGAGCTATTGTCATCACCCACTGAGTCCATCATCTTCTTCTTTGGCTCAGGTATCATTCACTGAGAACCGCCTCACTGAATGCTGAACCTTTCATCATAGATTCGCCCTGAGCATCTTGAGGATGAATCACTGAAAGACTGTGTAGTCAGTGACTTGCTGAGTGTTTACGGTTATCAAACACTTAGGGTATTTTATGTTCAAATCTTAGATTAAGGAGTTTGAGTTATAACAGACCCAACACAAGGCACCTACAAAGAGGGTGTCGCGCGATTAGGCATGGTGAGGGTGAGGCCTCACATGCCATTGTAACTAGCCTGATATTTAGATCGGTTTAACGAATCTAGGTCATAATCATCGAAACCAATTTGATGTATCATGCATAAGTTTTTTTCTTTTTTTTTAATTACACAATTATGTATCAAGGTCATAACAAAAATAGATTTTATTTATTTATTTTTTCACACAAATGATATTGGCAAATCATTGTGTGAAATCTTTTTCATAAATCTTATCTGAGCATAACAGTTCTCTAATCTTAATGCTGAAATTTTCAAAAAGTGTTGATATATACATTTTCAAAAAGTGTTGATATATATACCTAAAGCATAGACCTACTAATAGACATCATTCATTCATTTAGGGCCCGTTTGGTTTCTAGATGGATTTAGATTAGGATTTGAATTTGAATGTAAAGTTGTAGATTATGATTTGGATTTGATTTGATGTAGGAGAGAGAAAATAATATTTAATAGTATTAATTATTTTGTATAATATTTTTGTAATAAAAAATATTATTATTAAAAATAAATATAGAGATAAATGAGAATAGAATTGTAAGTGAGACTCACAAAAAACATACTCTAAATATTTATCAAACCCCACCCTCCCCGTACTTTTAAAAAGTGTAGGATCATTGGGGTTGAGTACCAATTTTAAACCTTATAAACACAACCAAACATTTGATTTGCATTTATTAAATCCAAAACCCAAGTAAATCCCATATACCAAACGGGCCCTTAATGACAAGTGTCATACATTTATTTTCTTTTTTTCTTTTTTCACCAATTAATTTTTTAAATGAACCAATCACATGTGTAAACTAAATTTAGGTTTTAATTTTAAACATACAATTCATTTGCCTTTTTCAAAACCCAATATTTATGGCCTATGCACGAGCAAATTTCAAAAAAGGTTATCAACATTAAATATCTATATTTATATTCGAGTTAAGATCAAATGAGAAGTAAAATTAAAATGAGAGTAGTGAGAGGAAATCACAGCTGCATATTTTAGATGCATCTAAAAAATAGATGCATATCTTCCTAAATTTCTCCTCCTCATTTGAAATGTGAGGTTAAAATTTGTTCTAATTCTTCTTATTTCAATTTCTATTCTGACTAAATCTGTTCACATTTATACTCTATATAAGTTTTTTATTTTATTTTTAAATGGCTACTCTATATAATAAGGGTTGTGGGATGCATTAACAACACAACCACAAACCAAAAATAACAAGAGGGAGTATCCATGGCGGCTGCAAGTAATGGAAACACAAACTCAGATACTTACAAGAAGATTCCTAATATAAAGTTTACAAAACTTTTCATCAATGGAGATTTTGTGGATTCCATTTCAGGTTCTGTCTCTCACTGTGTTGTGCATGTGAATTATTAAAAATTTAAGTATTTGAACATAGTAGTTATTTGTTTAAGTGGTTGAAGCTTTTAAAACATAAATAGAATCTTTACTTAATAAGAATTGATCGAGAATTCAAACGGAAAAGAACATAAAGTGACAATGAAATTTCTTATGGAGAGAATTCTATTTTCATAATCATATCGATCAGTTTTATACATTTTTTTTTATCTAATTTTCACCCTAGTATGTACATCTGGCCGCTATCAAACAGCTAAAGTCTAGATTATCTTTTCTAATAATGGTTTTAGGTTGACAATATATGTTGCATATATTGATACGTAACAGAATTTACTAACTACTGATATTTTGAAATGATACAATTTAGTTGAGATATTCATTACCGACTCGGTCAATATCCATAAAATTTAGTATCTAATATAACCATTTAACATTTTTTTTTAAATTTAAATATTTTTTTTTTTTTTTTTATCTAATTTTCACCCTAGTATGTACATCTGGCCGCTATCAAACAGCTAAAGTCTAGATTATCTTTTCTAATAATGGTTTTAGGTTGACAATATATGTTGCATATATTGATACGTAACAGAATTTACTAACTACTGATATTTTGAAATGATACAATTTAGTTGAGATATTCATTACCGACTCGGTCAATATCCATAAAATTTAGTATCTAATATAACCATTTAACATTTTTTTTTAAATTTAAATAATTCTTTGTGTACTATTTTACTTTTATGAAACCTCTCGATCCGTTTGAAGACACTCCAATGATCGTTTGACCAACAGAGATGGTCCCCCCCCCCCCCCCCCCCCCCTCTTTCTTTGTTTAATAATATATATGATATTCTTACATGCCATTGTAACTAGCCTAATATCTAGAAATTTTTTTTTTTTTTTCTTCCCGAATCTAGGTCATAACCATCGCAACCAATTTGATGTATATATCATGCATAAGCTTTTTTTTATTTTATTTTTTTATTTTTTTTTATTTTTTTTTTCACACACAATTATGTATCAAGGTCATAACATCACTTTTCAAGTCAAATAGATTTTTTTTTTTTTTTTTTTTTTTCATTACACAAATGATATTGGCAAATCATTGCGTGAAATCTTTTTCGTAAATCTTGTATGAGCATAACATTTCTCTAATCTTAATGCTTAAATTTTTAAATAGTGTTGATATATATACTTAAAGCATAAACCTACTAATACACCTAATTCGTTCATTTTATGACAAGTATCATTTCAGGTTCTGTCTCTCACTGTGTTGTGCATGTGAATTATTAAAAATTTAAGTATTTGAACATAGTAGTTGTTTGTTTAAGTGTTTGAAGCTTTTAAAACATAAATAGAATCTTTACTTAATAAGAATTGATCGAGAATTCAAACGGAAAAGAACATAACGTGACAATGAAATTTCTTAAGAAAAGAGTTCTATTTTCATAATCATATCGATCAGTTTTATACATTTTTTTATCTAATTTTCACCCTCTTATTTTCATCTGGCCGCTATCAAACAACTAAAGTCTAGATTATCTTTTCTAATAATGGTCTTTGGTTGACAATATATGTTGCATATATTGATACGTAACAGAATTTACTAACTACTGATATTTTGAAATGATACAATTTAGTTGAGATATTCATTACCGACTCGGTTAATATCCATAAAATTTAGTATCTAATATAACCATTTAACATTTTTTTTTTTTAAATTTAAATAATTCTTTGTGTACTATTTTACTTTTATGAAACCTCTTGATCCGTTTGAAGACACTCCAATGATCGTTTGACCACCCTTATCTTTGTTTAATAATATATATGATATTATGATATTCTTACAAAAGATTTATGATCCAAAACTGAGGTTGGACTGAGAAATGGTCTCTAACGAGATTTGAACCCACAATCTCTAGGATGATAAGCCACTCGTATCTGGACCCACAATCTCTAGGTTCAAAACTCACAAATTGTATCTTGCATGTCTCCAACGAGACTTGAACCCACAATCTCTATGTTGATTAGCCACTCACATAACTCTGGACCAAGAGGCCTTCAGGTGAAGAATACTCGGATATTAATCCCATCTTCAAATCTACATTACTATGTATATTGCCGACGGAACAGAGAAAAATAATGATAACATGACACCACTTTTCGATCGAAGAATCAATTTGAAAAAATAAATCTCAAATGTCTAAAGTGAATTTAACCTAATACATAAACAATTACCTTAACATTAGGGAGGTAATTAACACATGTTCTATTATAATTTTGAATACAAATGCTCCAAGGTAGGTCCAATCTGATTAACTTATAGCATAAAAAAGATGATTTGCACACATTAGTTTTTGATTTGCACACTCTAATATTACAACCAATTAAAACAAAATATATACATAATACAATAGATTAATGCATAAATTAAAGTGTGTCAATAAAAAATTAAGTGTGAAAATCATTTCCAATAGCAAAAATCTCGTGATGTTTGTTGTACTTTAAATTGAATGCCAAAAAAATTCCAAAATTCTCTTGAAGGAAATCATTTGCTTTTGGCAAACCTATTATATGATGGCTCATGATCAAGATTAAAAAATATCCGTTTTGAATTACACATGTTCCAGCATGTTTTCACACAAGCCATTGTTTACGGTCTTATGGCTTAAGTTATGATCATATTGGAATGACATTAAATGTTTCAAAATTGTTGTGTTTATGGTACGTGTTGTTCAAAGTTGTATTAAGTTTCTACACTTAAGTAGTGGGCAAATTGCATAAAAGCAATGTTGCAAAAATCGTGAATCGGTTTCGAGGCGGTCGAGGGCCGTGTAGCGATTTTTGGCCGATTAATCACCGATTCCAAGGTCCAAGGCCGATCAATCGGCCGATTACATTGTAATTCGCTCCAAGGTCCAAGGCCGTTCAGCTTGTAATCGCCGATTTTTGCAACACTGCATAAAAGTGTATCCAACTTATCATAAATTTCAATTTAAGGTACTCTACCTTTTTTTCTTAAAGTTAGTGTACTCAACTTATTTTTGATTGTAATGTAAGACATATAGCGGGTTTCCCAGTAATCTTATAACGAAAAAATTACATGTTTCATCCCTATGTAGTCCCTATTTCATTTTAACATACGTTTTAGTCTGTTTTTATACGTTTTCATATGTTTTTCTATTTTTTTTACGTTTTCATTTTTTTAACGTTTTTTACCGTTTTTTTTACGTTTTCGAACTATTTTTACGTTTTCATCCGTTTTTTTACGTTTCCGTCATTTTTTTTACATTTTCGTCTTCTTTTTTTTTTAAAAGATTTCGTTCCATTTTTTTTACCTTTTTTCTCTTTTTTTAACGTATTCGTCCATTTTCTTACGTTTTCGCCCGCTTTTTTACGTATTCATCCGTTTTTTACGTTTTCGCCTATTTTCTTACATTTTCGTCTATTTTTTTACGTTTTCGACTGTTTTTTTACATTTTCGTTCATTTTTTTACGTTTTTGTTTGTTTTTTACGTTTTCGCCACTTTTTCCGTTTTCATCCGTTTTTTTACGTATTCGTACATTTTTTTACGTTTCTGTCTATTTTTTACGTTTTCATCTGTTTTTTTACGTTTTCATCTATT
This sequence comes from Artemisia argyi, assembly GCA_030686995.1. Taxonomy (NCBI): domain Eukaryota; kingdom Viridiplantae; phylum Streptophyta; class Magnoliopsida; order Asterales; family Asteraceae; genus Artemisia; species Artemisia argyi. The sequence goes on from CM060677.1 coordinate 104,909,103, forward strand.
TTCTGGCGTTTTCGACCTATATTTACATTTTCGTCCTTTTTTTGACCTATATCGCTAAAACGTAAAAAGGAGGAAAACGTAAATATAGGTCGAAAACGCAAGAAAATGGTCGAAAAGGTAAAAAAAACAGACGAAAACGTAAAAAAATGGACAAAAATGTAAAAAAAAAAAAACAGTCGAAAACGTAGAAAAGCATATGAAAACGTAAAAAAAAATGGGCGAAAACGTAAAAAATGAACGAAAACGTAAGAAAACGAACAAAAACATAAAAAATGGATGAAAACGTTAAAAACAGGAAAACAAAACAAAAAAAAACAAAAAAAAACATAAAAAATGGAATGAAATCGTAAAAAAAAGAAGACGAAAACGTAAAAAAAATAGACAGAAACGTAAAAAATTGGACGAAAACTTAAGAAAAACAGGCGAAAACGGATGAAAACGTAAAAAAACGGTCGAAAACGTAAAAAAAGGTCAAAAACGTAAAAATACTGATGAAAACGTAAAAAGAATGAAAAAACATATGAAAACGTATAAAAACGGACTAAAACGTATGTCTGGCATAATTAAAATGAAATAGGGACTATGAGTGTTATTTGGGATAAACCATAGGGACGAAACATTTAATTTTTTCGTTATAAGATAACTGAGAAACCCGTTATGGCGTTATATGTCTTACATTGTTATAAAAAATAAGTTGAGTACACTAAATTTAAGATAAAAAAGTAAAGTATTTTAAATTGAAATTGAGGGTAAGTTGGATACACTTTTGTGCAATTTGCCCCTTAAGTTGTTTAACCACTTGCATCTTTAATCCATGTATTAAGTTTATGGTGTCATGGCAATGAGGGTCAATACTTTTTGGCACCTCCTCTTGGACTAGTATTCGCATTTGACGTCAGGAATTAACTGCACCTTGTATCACAAAAATCAGCAATCACGCTGTCTTATTGTCCATAGTCTCACACCGTCAATTTATTCTTTGGCACTTAAAGGTCTCAATTTTGTCATATATTTAGAAACTACAAACCTCATACGGTCACAAACGTTCAGTTAAGCATGAGAGATGTGACTTTTTTAAAAATGCATTTGGTCTTTCAGTCCGGGACGGAACCAGGGTTTCCGCGGGTGTCCGGGACCCCTATGGATTTTTACGATGCAGTGTTAATTTTTGAAAAAAAAAAAACAATTTTTCCTATACGTATCTTAAATGCAGTGGCGGCGATTAGCATATGCAAGTGATGCAACCGCACAAGGCCCCACATTGTAAAGGGCCTCCGATTTAATATACATCCATTAATATCCATAGTTTTATACATATTTAAGTATATAATGTTTTGAATTTTTAGTGTCTTTGTTAAATATTACTCCCTCCGTCCCATTATAAGTGTCCACTTTGACTTTTTTTAGTCTTTTTTGTTCAACTTTGACCATTAATATTTTTATTTGTGTTATATAATACTTGATGAAAATTATACCAATAGAAAAGGCATTTAAAACCTAATCCATTCATATATTTTTCATCAAGTATTATATAACATCAATAAAAATATTTATGGTCAAAGTTGAATAAGAAAGACTAAAAAAAATCAAAGTGGACACTTATAATGGGACGGAGGTAGTATCAAAGTTGATCCGGGCTACATTTCAAAGAACTTTTTATTTTCAATAATAGTTAAACTTTTCATGATTTATGGGGCCTCATTCGTGAGTTCGCACCGGGCCACCCAAATCAAGGAGATGACCCTGCTTAAATGCACTCGATCCATCAAAATGTGCTTCTATATTATGGGTTAAAAAAATTGGGCACCCGATAATTTTTTGTTACATGTTTAACATTACATTCAATGTTTAAAATGAAAAAATATGTATAATTATGGAATATACTATTTCATTTAATGCAAAAATTTTAATTAAGGTATGTTTAAATACAACCCGTGATTGTATTTAGTTTTTCCTTTTTTTTTAATCGAATTTCTTAATTAACGAACTCGATTTATTAAATATTGGACCTCTTTTTTGCTAACTACTTGCTAGGTGTTGATGTTATTGCCAGCTAAAAAAATTAGGATTCTGTATTGACACTTAACACATCCATCCAATTCCATAAACCCATGTAAGTACAATATCAAACAACAAACTATAAGAAAAGAAAAAGAATCTGCATCGTCAACAAAATAAAAAATAAAAAATAAAAAATAAAAAAAATAAAAGCTAAATAATGCAATAATATCAGTTGAATTTAAAAATTCCCATATGTATTAACCTATTCTTGTATGACGTGATTTTATGTTGTATTTAATACGTAACTGATGTAGTTTGTTCTCTTTATTTATTAACCTATTCTGCCCTAATAAGTAAAATAATGCGTATAACCAAACAGGAAAAACATTTGAGACAATTGACCCGAGGACAGAAGAAGTGATAGCAAACGTCGCAGAAGGAGCTAAAGAAGACGTCGATTTAGCAGTGAAAGCTGCTCGACAAGCTTTCGATCATGGTTCTTGGCCTCGTATGCCCGCATGTGTAAGTATCGTTTGATCAATTCCACCTGTTTATTATTCCACTCAAATTCGGTCTATAATTTTCTTTTTGATTAACAAGAAAACAATTTCGTATCTTGTAATAGTTCATAAAATCTTATATTTTATTTCTCCATGGTGAAGTTTAAAATGATAATATAAATTGACATTGTTTATACGTGTGGTAAAAGATAAGATAAATTATAATATAATACTTAATGTGTATTAATTTGACGAGAGAATTGCATATATACCGACTAAAACTTAAAAACTTGCATATTTTTCCAAAATACAAGTTTTCAATGCATGATGTACAATGCAAGTTAAGCATGTTTTGGATGTACATATATGCAAATATGCAAGTTTAAGTGGGTATATATGCAATTGACTCATATTATTTGACAACTACGTTTCTTAAACATCATTTTCTCATGTTTTGTTAAATCGAACTATATATCATCACATAGTAATATAATAATGTCAATTACATAAATGTTAAATCGTCTTTTTTGACTTTAAGGAAATTGATTGCGTTCTCAATGTAGAGAATAGAGATATTAACACCAAACGAGCGGGGTAACCCGCGCGTTGCTGCGGAAGCAGTGTGCAATTGTTAGTATATAGACCACTTGGCAGGTTCTTTTTGGCCATAAAACCTCCAAAAAAAAATAAACAAAATAACTATCAATATAAAGCTTTACTGGAGTAGTTACACAATCATCATAACTTGTTAAATGGTGTTATAAAACAGATCTTAATGAAAACATGTCTAAAGTTGCATCACTAAAATGTGAGGCTAAGACTGAAGCGTTGAAGGTGCAAAAGGATGATCTACTATTACATATGTGCCGGTCTTATTGAAGTCGAGTATTTCAACCGTACTCTCCGAGTCTCCCTTGACAGTCTCCTCCATTTTATGAAGCTGCATTATATAATGATCACCTGACCGCAGAACTGTGTGATAATTCAGTACCTACATATTTTTAAAATACTAAAGTAAGAATAAAATCATCAACTAAACTATGTTACCTTGAAACTATATGGTCCTCGGTACATTTAAGCAAGTTATTTTGGCAAATGTTGGGCACCGAATAAAGTTTTTTTGCACTGCTGCTACAACTCTTGTTGTACTAATCTTACTTGATAGCCTAGCAAATGTTTTGCAGATGATTGTATTATGTTTGGGTCACGTTGCAGCTCCTAATCTTAGTGTTATTAAACTTGAAACTTTGATTTTAAAGCACTTGAAGTGTGCATTGAATCACCTTGGGTGGTTGCCCATGGACATCCATCATTCTGTTGCAAATCAATATTTGAATTCCATCGCGAAGGATTCATCGCGAAGCACTACAAACACGTTGCAAATCAGTATTTGAATCACCTTGGGTGGTTGCCCATGGACGTCCATCATTCTGGTATGAGCTAGAACAACTTGCCATTTCTTCTCCACTCGCGCCTACAATGATATCAGTCATCATTGAGTTAGTATAAGGGATTTCAAAGTGCTTGTGCTATCTAGAATTGTACCGTAGTAAGTAAATGCAACAGAAGCTTGTTATCCAAAAGATGTTACAAATCAGCAGTTATATGACGTTGTGTTGTTGAGCGTGTGCCTTCACTATTCGGATGTTAGGCGTCAGTACATGATTGTTTGCCAATCCGCACCTATAATATCAGCAATCATGAGTGGGTCAATATAAAATATTTTAAAGTAGTACCGCTACTTAAAAGAGAAAACTGATTCGGTATTAAAGATGCATTAAGTTAATAGAAAGTTATAGTATGTCATCGCTTGCCTATAACAGGTGACTGTGTGCGGTTGTTATGACCATATGGAGTTGCGCATAATTTTTGCTCTCGTCCCTTTTTACCAAATTAATATCCTGTACAGATAAAAAAAGTTCAATCGTTATTAAATAAGTGTTCACCGTACTTTTAGGAAACATAAAAGAGCTAACATGTAGTAACTTCTTTATCAGCAACTTCTTTTTATCCCCATTATTTTTAATCGGCAACGACAAAACAGTTATTAGACACTCAAACTTAAAGTTGTTTAACTTTCTTATATTTGTATCCGGAGGTATTTGAACCAAATCTGCAAGAAATAAGTAATCGAATAACCTTGTAGTGTGGCACGTGGGTGAGCACTGTTTGTGTGTGAACCTAAAAAATTTGCTGCGGACTGTTCGGTGACACCTACAATAGTAGCAACTGTTAGCAAATAAGTATTGCAACTGTTAGCGAATAAGTATCAAGTATTTTAGAAGTTGGCTACCACTTAAAGGGAAAAGAAGAATCGACGCTGCCAGTGTTTTAACTCAATAGGAGGTCAATCTGTGTGCCTACTCGCCTGTACTCAAAAGTTGCAAGCAATTCATGTGAACTGTTAGATACATTTTGTGTTGACATATTCATACCTACCAAATTATGAATATAAAAATATTAAGTCGCCATCAACAGGTGTTTGGGTGATGTGCATAACAATTCTAGAAGTGCAAAAAAAAAACATAAAATATGTGAGAAATAAGTAACTAAATAACCTTGTGGACTGATACGCGAAGCGGGCGATTACTATATTACATAAAATAGAGGTATATGCTAATTTACACAACAAAGGGCATTATTTCTTTAGAAGACTAATCTAACACATGTCATTTACCTTAACCATTCCACCCGTGATTGTTCTTGAAACTGGCCCAAACTAACCATACTCATTTCACAGTTCCACCATGTTTCATGGGCATAAGTTTATAAACAGAATTTGTTTCCTGCTAACTTATATGTGCATAATCCAAATTATAATTTAGAACAAATTCAGTGAAAAAGTTGAAACAACTCAACATGTAATATTGGGTATAAGTGATTTCCGCCTCCAAAGATGACACTACTATTGACTCAACATGTAACTATAGAAGAAAATAAGATAATAAGTCATACCTTTAGACCATACTTTCAGACGGTGTAGCTTGTTGACTTTCCTTGGAAGCAACCTGAATAAGAAAAAAACAATAACAAAGATTTTAAATTTTGATTTTAAAGCCCTCGAAGTGTGAATTGAATGCATACGATTTATTGGATTAAAAAATGGATGCAACTGATGTACCGACATTAACCAACCATATCCGATCAATTAATATTAAGTTGTCAGTCTCCGCCTTAAATTATTAAGTCCTCACTTTAAAAAAATATCAATAGTTTTGGAGACATCGATATTGTCAATGTAAAATAGATCATTCTCATCCTTCATCTTATTACAATTAGATTCAAGCTACTGATAGTCACTTTTGTAGCAGAAATTTTGATGAAGGCTTAAACGTTAAATCTACAGATAAAGGAAAAAAACCAAAGCTGCTCGTTAGCAACGGTAGTTAAGTTTGCATATGTTGTCCCTATGTAGTGAAAGGTCATATCGAGTACTAACGGCGTAAATTTCACGACAACATATTCACACAAACCATGTATTTATCATACAGTTTGAAGATTTGATCAATAAATCCATTCAGAAAGTAACGCCTTCTAAAATGTGATTGGATCATCTAAAATGTCATTGTACCATAAAGGTTTGGAACTTCCTACAAATGCTACTTAATAAAATTACACTTAACTTTCTAATAGATCGTCAAACAATGAAATAGCTAGAAGATAACTTGCCAATGGATTTATTCATTCTATACCTTCTCATGAAACGGCGACGATTGACAAATAAGAAAAGTCATGTGATGGAGCCTTATAGTTTATGCTATTGTTACTTATCAAAACAGAAGACTTTTCTCACAAATACACACTAAGTGATGGACCTCTCTAGTTTACGTAATTAAGCTAATATCACCACTCCCTTTCCACAGAGTTGCTGTGATCTTCTTTTGCCATTATCCATTTTTTAAAGTACATAGAGGGCGTGTGTAAATCACAAACCATAGCATCAAACTGAAGTGTTAAACGCATAAAAATGACTAATATACCTGACATCCGCAAAGAACACGGCACCGATAATCATCCATCAGCTTCATCAACATTCCGTAGTATCTTCCGCACATCATTTTTAACTAAAAATAAATAGACATTTTGTCAAACACTTTATATGCATGACCCAAAACAGAAAACAAAAAAATCAGAATAATCACCATTCAGTGATTAAGATCAACATTTTATATCTTTAATCCATTCAGTGATCAAGATATCTGAGAATCGGTCGTCCCTCACAATGAACCAAGAATATTTATTGATCTTGAAAATATAAAATTTAATAAATAAAATAATAGAAACAACTTACACTGCAATTACAAATATATGAAAAGGGGTTTTTTGAAGAGATTGTTCAAAAATTATGTAGGTGAAAAGGCAGTGGTTTAATCTCGCTGAAGATCTGTGATGCCTTTTTTATTAGATAACTTGGAAGAAGGTTCATGAAGAATATGGAAGGATTGGGTGAGGATTTATGTAAATGAAAGTAGACAAAGTTGTGATGGAAGTTTCTGGTGTTTGATCATTTAAAGGAAACACGAACAGTGCAGTACAATCTGCTGAAGCCGATTTTACTGTGCGCAATACTGTTCATTCAACTGTTTTGCACAACATTTTGAAGCAAGCAAATCCCGGGTTTTTAATATATTGATAATTTGTTTTGACAGCTTATTTAATAGATTCTGAAGATTTTGCTTAAAATTAAGTTAGTAAAATATTAAAATTGATATGAAATAAAAAATTGTGCAAACCGACTAACCGAGGAATCAAAAGAACCGAGGAACCCTACCGGAACAAAACCGTATATTAGAACCATGATACGGTTCTTGATTCCTAAAATTCTAAATTTTCGGTTCTCGGGACAGTTCGGGTCAGAAACTTCCGGTTCCAGTACTTTCCTGAAAGAAACAACTACTTTTAAAATATGAAATTTTATTGGTTTTATTTGGGATATTGTGTAATGTATATAGCCTTTTAATGGAAAAAAAATCGTTATTAAGCTGTAACTTAAAAAATTTAAAACTTAAAAAAATATGATAAAATTAAAATCCTAACTATTAATCCATTCAAAGATTATCATCATCATCATTCATCAACATTAAGTATTTTTGAAGGTTTTAAATGCAAGTGCGTGTTCTTAATACTTTTGAAAGATTATAAACTTATAATTTGAATTTGGGTTAATGACGTATAATAGCAACGTATTTTTTCATTTGTCCATATATCAGATACGAATAAAAAAAATACAACAATACTCATCCAACTTTCAAATTTTGTTTTATTATCATACGTTTTAGAGTAGGGGTGAGCATCGGTCCAAGACAGACCGGACCGACAAGACCGAAGACCGAATTAGCCAAAAAACCAAGACCGAGGACCGGATCAAATGTGGTCGGTCCGGTCCGATCTTGGTCGGTCCAATCCAACTAGGCCAAATAATCGGTTTTTGGTCCACTAGACCGACCGGACCAATGACCGAATTAGCCAAAAAGCCAAGACCGAGGACTGGACCGAATGTGATCGGTCCGGTCCGGTCCTTTCAAGTCGTTTGCTCAGCCCTATTTTAGAGTAATCTCTTTGCACAGTTAGTCCTTTTAACTAACGACCATTTGTAAATCGAACTTTATATCCCATAGTATCTTTTATATAATAAAAGAATTAAATCATTTCGGAGTGTTTTTGTAAATCCCTTCTTATTGAAAAAAAAAATTAGACTAATAAGAGAGCTCGATTTTGCCACTTAGGCGAAATCGAGCAATATGATTGGTCAATAGAAAATATAAATTAAATTGATTTTGGTTAAACTTAATAAATTTGATGAAGAAATTTGGTTAAGAAAAAAAATGCATAAAAATATATGTGTCATATTTATGAAAATAAAAACTTAAAAAAAGATGAAGTAATTAATAAAACTTTTGTGGTTGAATTTTAAATAAATTATATAGATCTAAGTGTAAATTATAAGTTTCCATGTTTTTAATAACATTAGAAAAAAAAACAAATAACCCCTTACACTTTATACCCCGTATACTCTATAATATTAACTTTGTTTAAAATTACATAAGTGTTAGTATTAGTTTTTAGACTTTCATCATTAAAATTACAAAATTTGGTAAATATGCGAATTAGTTTTAATACACGTTAAATATTTTTAAACTAATGTTAGTTTTAGACATTTTTATAATATTTTTTTAATAAGAACTCATCTTATTATATTTATACACGGGTTTGAATATTAAATACAGCTAAATTATTAATAACAGGAATATAGAAATCAAATGGTAAGTACGAGTTAGTGTTATATGAAAATAAATATACGCGATTCAAATTATAACAACGAGTAATGAAATTGTTATTTGAATATATGGATATCCATAAAAACATTTTAAAAACTTTATGGAGCGTATTTTAACTTTATCAACGCTCATTATGTGCTACTAAACTCATGCTTTTGTACAACATGATATCAATAGTTAAAGTTAAACAACAACCTCAACATGTTTGTCAGTTAAAAACGTTATACAAAGCTAATAATAATAATAATAATAATAATAATAATAATAATAATAATAATAATAAAAATTACATGGTTTAAATAGTTATTGTTTAATTTAGAAGGTGTTCTCCATAAATTAAAAAAAATGCACGCATCACAATCCTTATTTGATAATTACCTCCTAAAAAAAAAAAAATCCTATGTAGGTGATAACCTAACTTTATTCATTGACGTGATGTTTCATCAAAGGAAAAAAAACGTAATAGTTGGTTGTTGTAAAGGAATTAAAAGTATGTAAATTAGAATTATTAAGCAAGTATATATAGTTTTTAATCAGGTTATTACATTACTAAACTGCAATAATGTTATTGAGTTGGTTTTTATAGATGTGAGATACAACCATTCTTGTGTACTTATGATTTATGTGTTAACCTCTTTTTCTTATGAATAGAATCCAAAAGAGACCTCAACAGAACTTTGACTTATGTCTTATCTAGCTGATAGTTTTTAGTAACTTTTTTTTAATACACACCAACGTTTAGTAATCTTTTTAATGTTTTATTGAAAACTTCTACACTTAATATTTGTGTTTTTATTATAAACACAATAAGCTATGATAGAATTAGTTGTGAGTTCAGGGGTTTTTTATTAAGCTTCTCAAAAAAACTTAAAGCTTTATCATCAATGTATTCTACCATTACATCTTTTTTTGTTTCTCTTTATGTAATAAAGAAGCTATAGTGTAAGCATCTATGTTAAATTGGTAATTTTATGATCAAACATGTGAGGTAAATAGCACAAAATTATGAAAATACAATTTTTCAAACAAAAATGTACATTTGTAAACATGGTATGATGGTTATTCATAATCAACGAAATGAATCAATTTCAAAGCTATCTAAATATGCTACGTATTTTAACGATAATATAAGTAAGAGAAATACCACAATTACAAAACACATCGTAAATTGATAGCACGAGTTAGCAAATATAAAATCATATATCACTAACATCTTATGCAAGTCAAGTATCATCATTTGATTTTGCTATCAAGTAAAATCATCTTAAACATGTTAACTGATTTATTTCTTAATCGATAATAATATATAATTAAAAAGAAATTTTAAAAACACTGTGCGTGCACAGGTATTATAACTAGTTATAATAATGTCAATTAAATAAATGTTAAATCGTCTTTTTTGACTTTAAGGAAATTGATTGCGTTGTCAATGTAGATATTAACAACAAATTTGTTTTGACAACTTATTTAATAGATTCTGAAGATTTTGCTTAAAAGTAAGTTAAAATATTAAACTTGATATGAATTAAAAAAAAAATTATGCAAATAATATTATAGTCCAATTCAAACATATAATACGTTAAAATAAATAAATAAATAAATACCTTAGGGCGCGTTGGGTATTCCTAATCGGAATGGGTTTATGGATTTCATTTCGATTCAATGTATTTGTTTAGTGGGCCCGTGAATGAAGAGGGTATATCATATCCATAGATTTATTAGACACCAATTTGGTGTCTATGAAATCCATTATTGTGGGTCCATCTCTTTTCTATTACAAAACTCAGGGTGCGTTTGGTATGCTGCCATCAATCACAATGAGAATGATTTTGATAGTAATGGTGGGCCCCTCGGTATGAAAGATCCATACCTTACCCTTTTGAGGTATATGGAGTATGGAGCATTTCTCTCATTCATTACCATAGTGGTGGGCTTCCTCATCTTAAACAAACACCTTTAATCACTTTCATAGTAATAGTTTCATTCCCATAGTCGTATACCAAACGCACCCTCAAATATCTATATACTTTTTTCATATCATATTCTGTCATTCAAACATAAACAATCGTAATCATACACTTTTTCATATCTATTGTTGTTCTACCCCATACAAAATCTGATATCTATTGTCATTCCTAACAACAAACCAAATAGGCCCTTAAACTTTGTACTCCAACTTAAATAATAAGAAGAGTACATATTACTTAAAAGCTCAAAATTGAATATATATATATATATATATATATATATATATATATATATATATATATATATATATATATATATATATATATATATATATATATATATATATATATATTCAGTTTTGAGCTTTTAAGTAATATGTACTCTTCTTATTATTTAAGTTGGAGTATAAAAAGGCGGGACTTAACTTGATCTTTCACTTGATCTTTTTCTCCCCCGTTAACGTACTCCCTTTAGATCGTTGCTCCCCCTTGTTTTAAGGCGGGGATCCATGTGTCAAGAGCATTGATGCGTGCGATATGTCAGTGTAGCACAGGGTGTTTAAGCCTTTTTAAGTTTTACATTTATATTTAGCCGACTTATTACTAACACACACGCACACTTAACGAGCAGTGTAACCGATCAATATGCATATAATGGTAAGTAGAGTGTCGAACACTAAGAATGAAACGTAATATCTAGTTGATTTAATCAGTATTTTAATATCTAAGTTAGCTTTACAAAATAATATAAAACAAATCAATTAAATAGGATAAATGATGCTAATAAAATGTACTTATTTGATCTCATCAAATATCCCCCCACTTGAACTTTAATTATTTTCATGTAAACCTTTACAATAAACATAATGAAAATGTATTAGGATATTTTTACATTTAAACACTTATTCGTTATATCACAATTGCATGGCCAAACACTTAACCAATTAGAAACAAAATATATTATTAATAAAAGCAAATCTAATCGTTTAACTGTCCGGACTTCACGGATATTCTATCATATGCTTGACAAGGATACACATCTCCCCCACTAAAGCTAAGGAGTAAAAAGTCTAAAGCGGTAAAAAAGGTTTATTTGGTTCATGGGTTAAACCTAGCTTTGCTTGAACATTTCCTGCATAAACTTAGTAGATCGCTGGCGCGAGTCCTTGACGCTTTAACTAACGGATGGTCACTAGTATGCTTCATGGATCACTGGCGCGAGTCCTTGATCTTTCAAATGATGGATGGTCACTAATGTGTTCCTTGGATCGCTGGCGCGTTACTTTTATAACGGATGGTCACCAAGTAGAACACGAGATCGCTGGCGCATCATTTAATCAATCTTAAACTCGGATGGTCACCAATTCACACACCGGATCGCTGGCGCATTAGCTAATTAATCTAATACTCGGATGGTCACTACCTTATTCATACATTTAATATTCTTACTTGGCAATCAACATATCCGGATGCTCGAAAGCCAACAATGAATATAATAATACGGTTGGGTATAGATAACATTTAGGATATAAATTGATGTAAAAATAAAAATACAAAATAAGAAACAAATAGATTAAAGTCCTAAGTGTGGTTAGAATACTTCCCTACCATCCCATGAATAAGACTCGTATCATTGAATAACTCATGCTTTGACTCTTTTGTAACTCATGCTTTAGGTAGACACGAATTATACTCAATAAGATCTTAGACAAAGAATAAACAATCCTTAGTTGGCATTCCCATAACGTCCAACTCCCTTTCAATCCATAAATATAGTACAACAATAGTGGCGATATCAACCACTTAATACAAAACTTTACATTGTTGGTTTAAATAAACTACCAACTTCTTCTTTCTTTTTCTTTTCTAATTTTTTCAATTTTTTTAAATAACTAAAGGTGTAAAATTTCACCACAATTCCATCACAATAAATCTGGATAATATTTTCTTTACTTTTCAGACTTTCAGACATAATGTAATAGTGAAAGTAGTAAACACACGAAAAACTGACTAAAAATATACAATATGTACTTTCACTCTATTGCATTGTGTAATTTCCCGACCTAACGAAAGATAATGAATTTACCCACACGAACATAGGTAATGCAAGGAAACACACTTTTCCAAAGCATCTAACCACAGACTTAAATCTACAGGGTAGGCGAAGGTGTAAGGTGTAATGAAACATAATAACAAGGTGTAAAAATCCTAAAGGAATGGCTTTACGTGTTTTTCTAGGGGTATCTTACTCTAAAAATGAGAGTAAACAAGGGTTTATACGGGGGGTTAACTAACCACTGTAGTTAGTTAATATCACAAAACATATAAAGGCTTTTTGGTGTAATCCTAGAATTTTACCAATTTAGACAAGTCACTCTAATTATAAAAATAATACTTATTATAGTGGTCTCGAATAGTATACAAGTCAAGTTCTAAAGTTTACAAGTCACCGGCACACTCATAGATTTGTGAATTTTGAAATCACAATTTTAAAAATAAAGTCTTATGTGCACCTATGCAACTTAGTTTAATAAAAAACATGTTAAAAAATTGTAAATTTTGATATATTATGCACAAATTATAGCTTATTCTTCAAAAATAAGGATAAGTAAGAGTTAATTAAAAGTTCTAATTCTCCATCCCCTCACTTAAGTTAAACAAAGTCCTCGCTTTTTATTAAAAACAGGAAATTAGAAAGAATTGGAACGAAAAACTTCCCTGAGATTTGCTCGGTTTGATCTTCCATTATGCATTTGCGAGCAAATAACTATAAATACCACCAATATACACTTGAGTTTAAGAAGGTCGAAACTTGTACGAAATCCATTAGTGGTTAGAAAATAAAAATAAAAATAAAACTGTAAATCATCAGGTCAGTCGATGCGCCGCATCTTATTGAGGAAGATGCGCTGTATCGAGCCTGGAATTGGTACGGGTCAGAAAGATTAGATACGTCGCATCCTTAACCAGGGATGAACCATATTAAATAAACTGACAGAAAATTCAAAGTTCAAAAAATAAAATGCAGAAAAATAAAGACAGATATGACCTGTGCAGTAGATACGCCGCATCTATTGATGGAGATGCGCCGAATCTGCTACAGGTTTGACAGACTCGACAGCAAAAACAGTAAAAATAAATCCGGGTTGTCTCCCGGTCAGCACTTCTCTTTATTCTAGAGTCTTCAAGTTAGACTCACGTTCAGCTCCTATTTTGTTCTCATCACATCCCATCCTTCGTCCTTCATGCGAAAGATGCTCTCATAAAATTGCGAAACGTTTTCCTCGGATCGAGTTTGTAGAAACTAGAATGGGGAGGGGTTGAATAGTTTCACCGTTATTTATCACGTTTTTATAAAATTGGCTTTACAAATTGTGTTTGACAAAAGGATTCGATTCGAAGCTTACGTGAAATCAACACAACAATAGATATAAGCAATGATAAATAAACAAGTAAAGCTAAAGAAAGAAAAGATCAAACAGGCACACGAAGATTTATAGTGGTTCGGCCACGAAGCTCACTCCTTCATCCCTACTCCACTCCTCGAGTCTCACACTCGAGAATTTCACAAACACTATATCAACACGCTCCCTTATGGCGGAACAAACCTTACACAAGTTTACACCAAGTTTAACGACACCCAGAGGAATGTCGAGTCCTAATCCTAGCTAGAACCAATCTATCCAAGCCCACGTGGCTTCACACCTCGTACCAACACGATGGCACGATACAACACAATACACAATATAAGACTTGAACTCAAGTCCTATTACATACACGAAACAATGAATGAAAGAGATGATAGATCCGCAATAATAAGATGAGATGAGCAAAACTCTTCTTCAATACTTCGTTTCTTGATTACAACTAATGTTCTTCTCTTGCAGTTAGAGTAAAGATGAGTGTGATCACTTGTAAACAACAAGAACTTGATAATGTGATCAAAGAGTATGTTTAAGAAAGAATTTCATAATACAAAAGGTTTTGGTGCATAAGAGGTGAAGATTTCTGGAGGAAAACAGTTCGGTATTTATAGGCGTGAGGAAAGAGGCGACGGTCCCTTAAATGTTGGACGGTCCCTTATCGATAAGGGACCGCTGCCCTATTTAAGGGAACGTCCAGACAAACACTCCTAGTTTTGTCCTGACGTGGTGAAAAACTATCTGGTGAAGTTTTGTTGTCGGTTTTGAGCGGGAAATATGGCTGTTATAGTTTTGAATGTTGAAAGCATTTTCTTAATAAAACGTTTCTTTATATTATACAAAACTACATTTGTAAAAATGTTTTGTGACATGAAAATGTAGAGATTTTAAATCCTTTGATCACATACACAAGTTGGTAGAAGTTTGTACATACCATAAGTGATGTTGATGACGAAAACGAGTTTTTCCGATTAAAAACTTATTAGTCGTAGTTTTATGTAACTTGTGTTTGTATTTTATGATTATCAAAACTAGCAGAGACCGATTAATTGAAATGACGTTTTTGACATTATTTGTATTAACAATCTCTCTCTTTTTGATGATTACAAAATATAAACTCATTTTAGATAAAACTAGGCATTAATGAATTTTAAAACGAGTCTCGTTTTGTTCTCCCCCTTTTTGTAGAATAAAAAAGGCTTCATAGAAGAGATGAAGTATACAGTATTAAGATGACTCCCCCTTGCTTAGTGCTCCCCCTTGATGAGGACACTCAGGAATCGATCGATGGAATTGAGCTGCAATAAGTTAGAAGAAACACGCAAGCAAACATAGAAATCCTGCAGAAAAGATTAAAGAAAGCAGGATAGGCATATACTGAGGACGGTCCCCTAAATGGGTCAACAGTCCTTTAAAGATTGGGACCGCCACCTTGATAAGGGACCGCCGGCAGGAAGGTTTTCTTGAACAAGATTTCAACAATTCATGCATAATATAGATTATTCATTAAAAGACAAGAATAATGTCATTCATATGACATTTACAACATGAGTTTACAAGCATAATCCTAGTCTAATCTCCTAGGATATCTCATGTTAAGTCCGGTTTTATTGGTGATCATGCATGCTTGCCTAGAACTTGCGACCCTAAGGTGGAGATGATTTTTTGGGTAGGGGTTGGAGAAACCCGGAATGACAAGAGGATGGAAATGATGTAGTCAAGATCATTCTTCATCTTTTGAAAGTGGTTGTGATTGTAGATACAACAAGCACAATAACCCCTATGGGCATCCACTTGGGCAAGAGTGGGATGAGACATAGTTGGAGGATGAAGTTTTTGGGATAGGATGATATTGAGGAGGCTCAAATCAACAAGATTTGAGAATTCTTGAGCTTTGATGGAGTGTAGGGAGTTGACATTTGTCATTTGAGGTGAAAACAAAGGTGGTAATGAATGATCTTGAGGAATCGGGTTTGTATACTCATTGTGAGTAGATGGTGGCCCATTTTGTGGTTGAGAGGCAAAGAAGGAGAATGATGAAGATGATGCCTCATTATGTGATGTGAGATTGGAATTGACATGGTTATTGTGTGAATTGCCAAGGTTTTGTTTCTTCCTCCATATGGGTTTGACCGATATTCTTTGTTTTCTAAGGGATGACATTTTGTTGGATGACATTGTGAAGAAGAGAGGTTATGCCATGGCAATGGATGGAGGAAGTGGTGGTTTAAGTAGAGGATGAACGTGGCAAGAATAGTAAAGCATGCATGCTTGGTTAGATTAGTTCAAATGATGCTTAAGCAAATTAGGAATGTCCACAAGACCTAAGGGTAGGCTAGTCAAACATGCAGGTGGGAGGTCCTTTATCACGTATGGGACCGTGGGTCGATAAGGGACCGCCACCAGGAGGATTGCCAGATTTCAGAAAATGTTTCTAGTGTGTGCCTATACGAAACATATGTAGAGATGTGATTATCTTGACCCTAAAAGAGAAGAAAAATCCTAAGAGATAATCCAAAGTCTCCTAATTTCATATTTTCTCATCTTTCCATGTCGGATAACATATTTGCTACATGATCCGATAGAGGAATTGAGCGCATCGTGCATGCATGGAAAAACGTTTTTGAATTGTATTACCAATGCAAGAAAAACTGATTTTTCCTATTCGTGAGAAGATTTTGAACACATGAATTGGGTTTTTATGCACAAAATCAAGTTTTCTTATTATCATGCAACAATGATTGTTAATAAAAATAGTTACTTGCCCAATTTCTAATTTTTGTGCGCAAGAGAATCCTAGACTCAGATCAGAAGGCATTTTTTAACTATGAAATCTAAGGAGATATCTGTTCCATAATTCCTAATCCTAATCGAAGATAAATGAATGGTTCACGCTTAAGTGGTTTAGTAAGAATATCAGCTATGTTTTCCTCCGTTGGCACTTTTTCAATAGATATGTTCCCCTTTTGCACATTATCACTAAGAAAATGGTGACGAATCTCAATGTGTTTGGTACTAGAGTGTTGCACGGGGTTTTTACTTAAATCTATTGCTCTTTTATTATCACACATGATTGGAATGTCATTAAGTGTAATACCATAGTCTACGAGAGCTTGTTTCATCCATAGTGCTTGTTGACATTCCTTTCCGGCGCTTACATATTCGGCTTCGGTTGTGGAGATAGCTAGTGCCGTTTGTTTCTTGGGAACCAAGAAGTTAAGCAACAACCCATGAAGGTACAAAGGCCACTAGTACTTTTTCGATCCACATAATCTCCCGCATGATCAGAGTCGGTGTAAACTATAGTTTCTATGCCGGTCCCCTTAGGATGCCATAATCCTAAGTGCATATCGCCTTTTATGTATCGGAAGATACATTTAACCGCTTCTAAGTGGGAAGATTTGGGATCTTCTTGAAAGTGAGCACAAAGGCAGACACTAAACATGATATCGGGCCTACTTGCCATTAGGTACAATAAACTTCCTATCATATCTCTATACTTAGTACTATCTACGGATTCACCCTCTTCATCCTTGGTGAGCTTTGTGTCCGTAGCCATTGGGGTTTTCATAGGTTTGGTATCTTCTAGTCTGTATTTCTTAAGCATTTTCTTAATATATTTGGATTGATTAAAGAATATTCCATCATCTAATTGTTTTATTTGTAGTCCAAGGAAGAAGTTAAGCTCACCCATCATACTCATTTCAAACTCGTCATGCATGATTCTTGAGAATTCATCACACATGTCTTGACAAGTTGAACCAAATATAATGTCATCAACATATATTTGGACGATTATGATGTTTGAATCTTTCTTCTTGGTGAAAAGAGTGTTATCTACCATTCCCATCGAGTATTCATGCTTAAGAAGAAAAGCTTTTAACCTATCATACCAAGCCTTAGGGGCTTGTTTTAAACCATATAAAGCTTTCTTTAATATCTAAACATGCTTGGGGTACTCGAAGTCAATGAATCCTGGAGGTAGTGCAACATATACCTCCTCATTGATGAGACCGTTTAGGAATGCACTTTTCACATCCATTTGAAACAATTTAAAATCTAATGCACATGCATATGCGAGTAATATCCTAATGGACTCAAGTCTAGCTACGGGTGCATAGGTTTCATCATAATCAATTCCTTCTTGTTGATTATAGCCTTGTGTGACTAAACTAGCTTTGTTCCTAGATACAATACCATTTTCATCTAGTTAGTTTCTACATACCCACTTAGTCCCTATTATTGTGATATTCTTTGGTCTTGGTACTAACATCCAAACATCAATAGATTTAAATTGGTTTAATTCTTCTTGCATTGCGATGATCCAACTTTCATCTTTCAATGCTTCATTGACATTTTTAGGTTCAATGATTGAAACAAAACAAAAGAAGTTGCTATTGTTTCGAACTTGTGATCTGAGGGTTCTTTGGTTTAGGCTTCCTATGACGTTATCTAAAGGGTGGCTTTTAGATTCTTTAACATTTGAAGTTTCACCTATTTTGATGATTTCTTGAGATATGTCTAGGTTTTTCATGTTTTCAACTATGGCATTTTCTTCATCCAAATCATCATCTACCAAAGGTGAAGTTTTAGATGGAGGGGGACGCTCATCGAATGTCACATTGAGTGATTCTTCGACGACCATTGTTTCCTTGTTTAAGACAATGTAGGCTTTACTAGTTT
The DNA here is from genome assembly GCA_030686995.1 of Artemisia argyi. Taxonomy (NCBI): domain Eukaryota; kingdom Viridiplantae; phylum Streptophyta; class Magnoliopsida; order Asterales; family Asteraceae; genus Artemisia; species Artemisia argyi. The sequence continues at coordinate 104,927,954 of CM060677.1, forward strand.
GAGAGTAACCTAGAAATACACATTCGTAAGACTTTGGGTCAAACTTGGTGAGATAGTCTTTGGTGTTTAGAATATAGCATTTGCTACCAAACACTCTAAAGTAATCTAGGGAAGGTTTTCTACCTTTCAAAATTTCATAAGGGGTTTTTCCTATGATTTGTCTAATTAACATTCTATTAAGAATATAGGTGGATGTATCTACGACATTACACTAAAACTTTTGGGGAATCGATTGCTCATTGAGCATGGTTCTACTCATTTCTTGTAGGGTTCTAACTTTCCTTTCAACTACCCCATTTGATTGTGGAGTTCGTGGAGCCGAAAAATCGTGAGCAATACCATTAGCATCACAATAAGCTCCGAATTGAACTTCATTGTCAAATTCTCTACCATGGTCTGTCCTAATGGAAACTATGTTGCATTCTAATTGATTTTGAATTTTCTTACTAAATATTTTGAATTGATCGAAAGTTTCTGTTTTGTTTTTAAGAAACCTAGTCCAAGTGTACCTAGAGTAATCGTCTACGATCACTAGAGTGTAGAGATTTCCTTTATAGCTCCGTATGGTGGAAGGACCGAAGAGATCCATATGAAGAAGCTCTAGACATCTAGATGTTGAGATCATGTTCTTAGGTTTATGACTGGAGTGAGCTTGTTTTCCAACCTTGCAAGCGCTACAAAAGTGTTGATCGAACCTAAGTTTGGGAAGGTTTCTAACTAGATCATTAGAAGACAATGATTGTATTAGACGCATGTTGGCGTGTCCTAATCTTCTATGCCATAAAGTAGAGTTATCATTAACCATAGCTAAGCATATGTTCTCACTAGGTTTGTTACTAATTTTCATAACTTATAGGTTACCTTTTCTAATTCCTTTTGTAATAACCTTTCCGTTCTTAATTATCTCACTATCGTCTTTGGAAAAGATTACCTTGCAACCATTATCACAGATTTGACTGATACTAAGCAAATTAAAACCTAGGTTATCCACATGTTCTACATTAGTAATAGTAAGAGAGTTATGAGTGATCGTACCTTTGACAGTGATATTGCCCTTGAGCTTACTACCAAATGTAACATTACCTCCAGCACTTGCATTGTATGATGAGAATAGCTTGCGATTACCCATCATGTGATTTGTGCATCCGCTATCCTTGACCCATTCGTCGAGTTCCAGGCCAATTCCCAAGCATATCTCTTTTAAAGATCCGGCCATGAGACAAGTCTCAGTCTTATCATCTTCTTCACCATCACATCAAGCACCGCTAACATATGCCCTTTGGTTTTTGTCCCTTGTTTGGTGTGGACAATCTCCAACTAAGTGTCTTGTATCACCACATCCAAAACATCTCTTCTCACCTTTGAGGTATCTATCTTCACTTGCCTTTTGAGGAGCTTTCTTTTCTTCTCATGGTTGTCTTACAAATCTTCCTCTTCACTTAAAGAATTTATTGAAATCTCTAACCGCCAATGCATACTCTTCATCATCACTTTCCGAGCTTGAGTCTTCCTCATCACTTAAATCCTTTTTAGCTTTTAATGCAGTTGATTTTCTTTCCACCTTACTATTTACAATATCGAAATCATTTTTGATGATCAACTCATGGACCTTCAAGTTACCAATGAGCTCATCTAATGATAAAGATGCCAAGTCTTTGGATTCTTCAATTGTCGTGACCTTTGCTCTCCACTTCGGATGTAAAGCCCTGAGATATTTGCTAACACAACTTTTGACAGAAATTTCCTCATCGAGTGCTTTTAAACTCGTGATTATGGTGTCAAATTTAGCAAATGAACTATCTGTAGATTCGTCTTCAGGTATGATAAATTGTTCATATTGTTGAACCAAAAGATCGATCTTATTGTCTTTGACTTTATTATTACCTTGATGAGTAACTAACAAAGTTTTCCAAATATCTTTAGCCGTATTGCACATGAAAATTCTTTGAATTGGCTATACAAATTGTGTTTGACAAAAGGATTCGATTTGAAGCTTACGTGAAATCAACACAACAATAGATATAAGCAATGAAAAATAAACAAGTAAAGATAAAGAAAGTAAAGATCAAACCGGAACACGAAGATTTATAGTGGTTCGGCCACGAAGCTCTCTCTTTCGTCCCTACTCCACTCCTCGAGTCTCACACTCGAGAGTTTCACAAACATTATATCAACACGCTCCCTTATGGAGGAAAAAACCTTACACAAGCTTACACCAAGTTTAACGACACTAAGCGGAATGTCGAGTCCTAATCCTAGCTAGAACCAATCTATCAAAGCCCACATGGCTTCACACCTCGTACCAACACGATGGCACGATACAACACAATACACAATATAAGACTTGCATTTCCTTTTATTGAATTCTTCTTTGCCTTCATTGATGAAATTAGAGTAATCATCCTTACCCAAATAGTCATCAAGTTCTTCCATTAATTTTCTTTGTGAATCATCGTAATTGTCATAAGCTTTTTCATAGGGATGATGTTTGATAGATTGATTATAATCTTGGATCTCGTCCCATTTTCTTTTTAATTCCCATTGTAATCGTCGATCCAACCTTGTATAATCATCACAATCTTTATGCACCCATTCCCAGAAAGTAGTATCCGATGCCCCCTTTACTTCTATTAAGTACTCGATTCTGCCTTTCTCTTGTAAAGCTTCTACCTTGCGTGGGCAGTCTTCAATTTGATCGTACCAATCGTAGTCTTCAAAGTAAACATCGTTACCAACTCGTCTCATCCCAATTATGCTTCCCCCATTACAGATTCCATCATTCTTCCAGTCACAACTTGGTCATTCACAAGTTCCATTCTTGAAACGAATAGGATCGCAGCGATGTACCAATTCATCATAAAATGCTAGTTTATTATAGACCCATGGAACTTGATTGTTCCATTCATACAACCAAGTGTTCTTTAATGTCTCATAAGTTTTGAACCCATACAAGTCTCCAATAAACACATCAGGATCGATTTTCAACAAGTAGTTAAACTCGTTAAATTGCTTGCACAGAGGGGTTTCGTAATCAAACAAATTTGTCTCAATTCAAAAAAACTCACCCGCCTCATTGTTGATGCATAATCTGGCGCGGTCTGGATTTGACGAATCTCCCTAGGCCATTCGTCGTCTTCTCGAGCCCTGAGTAGACCTGTCAACAAAGAGAACCCGTTATGAGTGGACCCGAGGCCGTAGCCCCGGGATCCACCTCCGACGGTCAAGTTAGTCTCCATGCGATATAGCGAGTTAGGTTTAGAGTAACCTGTTGTGTTCTGTCTAGAAGAGAATCCCAACCCTATATTTATAAGGCATGGATTAGGGTTTAGGCGTAGAGTGGGCCGCTGTCTTCCGGGCCTGGCCCATTCCTGGTCCAGTCCGGACTATACGTCCACAAGCCCCCCAAGTCTAGTGTGACATAGTGCATGGCTATGTTATGCTAGACTTAAGTTCTGTTCATGGCCGCGTAAGCCCAATCAACCATGACGGCATGGCCCATGTGTGCGCAACTTGTATGCACATGGGACGGACCATACTGCGCAGCCCACATGCGACAGTGCGCACTGGGATTGCGATTGTGATTGTCTCACAATGGTGAAAGTGGATCTCGTATGTTGCATCCTGGGTAAGGGTGTACCTTTTGTACTAGTAGCGATGCAGCATGGTGCGACAGAAGACTTGCTTCTGTGCGCGCTGGGCGCGATAAGGAGGTGCGACAGAAGACATGCTTCTGTGGCAGAGGTGCGCGCTGTGCGCGAACATTACATTCGTCTTTACAACCGACAGAGGACGTCTCCCCTGCGGCAAGATGGTGCAAATATTTAAATCTGTCTTTGTACCGGGCTTGCAATACCTCTTACGATCTGCTTCCAAATATACATGCGTGACGCGTATAGAAACAGTGGTAGTATATACCCTAGTAGCCCCCCAAGTTTGATGGTGCTACTCGTATAGGAACATTAAACTTAGTTATTCAAATCCTGAAAAACACTTATTGCAAATATTAAAAGTATATGCCGCAAATCGCAATATATAAAACGTAATGAAGTAAAAGATTAGCGTGAAACAATATACAACACATAGCATGTGAAATTAACACATAAGAGAAGTAGTAGTGTGAATTACACCTATCTTGAGGTTTTACAAACTATATAAGAGAAGTAGCACGTAGCGAATCTGCGAACGCAGTACGCTCATGGCGATTGATTGATCTTTTTCTTTTTTATTATAATAAAAACAATGGCGCGGATGGACATACCGTGACCGCGACTAATAGTTTCAATCGCACGTACAGACGCAGATGGATGTATCGTGACCGCATAGACTCTAACGTTTGTGGATGATCGCAGATGACCACGGCTTTTGTCCAGTGCGCTCATGGCGATTGACTAGCATCGTGGTACCTGTACGTGACAGTGCGCTCATGGCGCCAATCTGCGAAGATGTCCGAACGCACGGCCTAACGCGGGTAGATTTATCGTGACTGCGTTGTTCGCGGCTAAAAGATAAAGTAGGTCCGATCGTGCGGGCTTAGTGCGGTTATAGGTAAAATCGTGTTTACCAAGTTTAAAAGATTTATATAAAATCTAATGAATATTGAAAAGATAACACATCTTTTTTTTTTTTTTTTTTTTTAAATACAAAACAGTAGTTTAAGATGAATATTGCGATCGAATACCAAAGTGATATACGTTCAATCATGTATAACAAAAGAGATAAGACAAATAAACAAACATACTAGTCTTTGTTATATATGTCTATTGTATACGAAGAAAGCAAAACCGAATCAATATATTTGAGATCAGTCGTATACTTTTGACCAAAAGAAAAAGTATTATCTTTACTATTAGGTTTTAATGAACATCGCATATTATTTTGAATCTGTGTGTCGTGTACAGTACAAAGTTTTAAAGTTACCAGCTTTTGAACTTGATGGTTGCTTTCCGGTGATGTGAGAACACGAAACTTGTCGTAGTCATGTCCCACGGATGGCGCCACTTGTTGATGCATAATCTGGCGCGGGCTGGATTTGACGACTCTCCCTAGGCCGTTCATCGTCTTCTCGAGCCCTGAGTAGACCTGTCAACAAAGAGAACCCGTTAGGAAAGGACCCGAGGCCGTAGCCCTGGGATCCACCTCCGACGGTCAAGTTAGTCTCCATGTGATATAGCGAGTTAGGTTTAGAGTAACCTGTTGTGTTCTGTCTAAAAGAGAATCCCAGCCCTATATTTATAAGGCATGGATTAGGGTTTAGGCGTAGAGTGGGCCGCTGTCTGTCGGGCCTGGCCCATTCCTAGCCCAGTCCGGACTATACGTCCACACTCATCTTCCATCTCTACTTATCGTTCTCCGCTCTCTAGTAACTCCAGAGTTCGTTCTTTAAAAGTGAACCCATTTTATCGAGATAGCGAAACTTAGATCTTAACCAACAGGTGAACTCGGGGATAAATTCTTCCAAAAACTTAATTTTAAGCTCAACCCAACTGGTGATAGATTTTGTAGGCTCTTTGTTCAACCAACACTTTGCCCCCCCCCCCCCCCTGCTAGTGTAGATGGAAAGATTCGAAGCATGAACTGGTTGTAGGTTATATTCTTTGTCCTGTAAAGGTTAGCAATTTCAAGGGTTCTTTCTATGTGCTTATTTGCATCTTCCTTTTCTAATCTACAAAAAGCTTTATCTCGTAGGAATTTGAGCAATTGTCCCCTTACAACAAACCCTTTGTTCCTATTGGGTGTTGGTTTTGCAATTTCCGGACTGCATTTTGCTCGGGCCTCGTTCATGTACTCCTCCATTGTAGTGTTTTTCGCCATTGGTTTCGGTTACTTATTCTTCAATAGCTTCCTCTTTTTCAGAAAAGTAATCGAGCTCAGTTGAGCTCGAATAATCTAAATCTCTTGTGTTGAAAAGCCTTTTAAGTGAATGAAAGACTTTCTCAGGTTCGTCAAAAGGTTTGGTGAGTTCTTTAACAGAGCTCCGGGTCATGCACTTCCTGAAATCCAACACAAAAGCATCAGTAGGATAGGTTTTATGAAGTATAAAATCAGAAAACAAGTAATGAAAACGGAATACAAAAAAATTAAAGAAGCTGATATTTGCTGTCGATGCGCCGTATCCCAGAATTTGGATGCGTCGTATCTTATTACGTTAAAGATTAAATCAATCTTTCATTCAGAAAAATGATACGTCGTATCTGTGAAAACAGATTCGTCGTATCTCAGTTTAATAAATTCGAAAATTGTTTTTAATAAATAAATAGATGTGCCGCAACTGTCGAAACAGATGCGTCGTATCTCGTTAGGGTTTTGAAAATTATCTGATTAAAAACAGAATGCGTCCTATCTAGGGGATATATGCGCCGTACTTCGAATTTTAAGTTTACGCTGTATATAAAAGTAAAAAATGCCGTATTTGATAAATCAGAGGCATCGCATCGTTTAGATCAGCAAAATACAACAGAGAGTAGTAATACAGAAAAAAATAAAAATTACAGAAAATAAAAACAAACAAACAAACAAACAAACAAACAAGAAAAATAAAATATGCAAAATATACAATGAATGCAATCTATACTAATATACAACAAAGTTAGTGGTTAAAATCTAATTAAAATACTAATCAAATAAATAGATATTAACAATCCATTCCCCGGCAACGGCGCTAAAAACTTGATGCGTGCAATATGTCAGTGTAGCATAGGGTGTTTAAGCCTTTCAAGTTTTACAATTATATTTAGCCGACTTATTACTAACACACACACTTAACGAGCAGTGTACCCGATCAATATGCATATAGTGGTAAGTAGAGTGTCGAACACTAAGAATGGAACGTAATATCTAGTTGATTTAATCAGTATTTTAATATCTAAGTTAGCTTTACAATCCTAATCTAATAAAGCGGGGTTTCAGCCTGAGAGGTTGGCACAGATTTTAATAAACAATAAAAGTAAAACTAATGAGAACGAATCAGCGAATAGCAATCGCGTACACAAATAGATAATAAAAAAACGTAAGAAGACCTGTATTTATAATTAAGTAGCTTGTCACTTGTTATATTGCTAGTTTTATATGATGAGTATCGTAATCTAATATGTCTTGTTGGATCCTATATATCGGCGAGTAAACCCTTAATGATTACTTATGTTTATCCTACCTTCTAGAAGGGACGGAGCTACTAAGGACTTGGGATGGGCCATGGCCTACCCTGAGATTTTACTCCTTATTAATAATTCTATCCATATATAGTAACATGTAAGGTATATACACCACCAGCTTGTTCTTTTGCCCACCCCAAAGTAAAAGTAGTGGCCCGCCCAGATACAAATTAGGAGTTGAATGTGGCATTCTGGCGTTAAATTAAAAATAAAAATGTAGGAAGTTTGACCGGCAGTAAATAAGCAAAATAATGGAGTATAACCTATGAACTACACCATTCTTCAATTCTTGATTTTTTACTCCTTATAGCTTGAAGATTTTTTGGCCCACCCGACTAAGAAATCCTGGCTTCGTCACTGCCTTCTAGACACTAGATAACCAGGCGAGGAACAGGTATGGTAGCCCAGAACACTCAACTAAACACAGAGGTTATCAAAGCACAAATATAATTCACCAAAATCATCAATCATATAAACTTTAACCGATGGGAATGCAATTTTAAGGGGAGCAGTATGGTGGCTACAAGCCCATCAATCCTGATGGATTAAAGCTTACTAATATAATAAACAAAACTACTTAATGAATTATACACATGCGAGACCTTCTTACGGCTCTAAGATCTTTGTTTGGGGCGTGTCTTGTGATGCTTCTTTGACTGAATTCGTCTCTTAGGGTTTTCTGTACACAAAACTCGTATCTGTCTTGGGGTATTTATAGGTTCAGTCTGAGCGGTCGATGCAGCGCATGTTCATAGATGCGGCGCATCTACTTAACTTCGCGTGGGGTTCAAGATTATTATATTCTGGAATATTCATACAATGCCTTTAGATGCGGCGTAACTTGTTTCTCAATTCGGCGCATGTTCTTTAACGTCTTGGATAGTATCTGGTGGAAGTCTTTAGCTGATACGCCACATGTTGTAAATGAGATGCGGCGTATTTTGGAGTAGATCAAGTTGATTATTCTTCGTTGACCAAAGTTTCATATGCGGAGCATGTTGTAATTGGATGCGGCGCATTGTTCAAAGTCAGGCAATGGTCTTCGAATTCATCTAAGTATGATGTTGCGATGTATCTGTTGAGAGAGATACGGCGCATCTCTTGAATTTTAGTAGACTTTTCAAATCTTGATCATTTAACTCCATAATTCGTCCAATATCATTAACTTTCACCTATTGCTTGTTTTTACCTGAGAGTCACTAAAGTAAACATAAAGGCACCAATTCTCATACAAAATAATATAATACAAGTCAATTAAATAGGATAAATGATGCTAATAAAATGTACTTATTTGATCTCATCAAGCATCACTTTTGTGGAGTTCTTGGCTACACAAGAAACAACAAGCAACATGCAACAAACAACAAACAATTTCACATGTACAAGTCCAAAATGGGTTATTTAACTATTTGGATAATTGATTGCATAGGTTAGTCTAAGCATAGCATCATATATATATATATATATATATATATATATATATATATATATATATATATATATATATATATATATATATATATATATATATATATATATATATATATATATATATATATATATATATATATATATATATATATATATATATATATATATATATATATATATATAATACATCATAACCTAAGCATATAATACATATTCAAAACATTAACATTATACCCCACACGTTGATAAGCACATGCATAACATCATCACATAGTTACATGAACGGATTTATCAATCATGCATAAACATATCACATACTCAAGTGAGCATAACACATTTTCAAATTAGAGCACATGGTTTCATATATAAACACTTTAAGAGTGCAAAGCAAGACCTAAATGTTCTTGTTCATCCACGACATCATCAACCTCCACAGATGATGGTTTGGGCTCTAGTAAACACTCATCAAAAATCACATTGAGAGATTCCTCAACTCACATTGGTTCTTTATTAAGCACTATGGAGGTCTTATTAGTTTGAGAGTATCTTAAGAACACACATTCATATGACTTTAGGTCGAACTTGGTGAGATAATCATTGGTATTAAGTATGAAGCATTTATACCCAAAGTCTCTTAAGTACTTTAATGAAAGTTTCCTACCTCAAAGGATTTCATAGGGTGTTTTGTTAATTGTTTTCCTAGAGTATGCCCTATTATAAATGTAACACGCGGTATCTAACACAAAAACTTTTGAAAAATGGATTGCTCGGCTAGCATTTCACGACATCTCTCATAACTAATTTTCCTTCCTTTGGATGACCTCATTGGTTTGAGGAGGACTAATGTCTGAAAAGTTATGTGAGATTCCATGTTGTTCCCAAAAGTCCCCAAATGGCACCCTATTCTAAAATCTACTCCATTACCAGCTTGAATTGAAGCAATTGAGCAATCAAGTAGGTTTTCTAGTCATTTTCTTCAAGTCTTGAACGTATCTAGGGCATCTTCTTTATCTCTTGGAAATAGAGTCCATATGTAATGTGATTAGTCATCAACAATCATCAAAGCGTAGAAGTTCCCTTCGTTTCTTTGAATAGGTGATGAACTAAACAAATTCATATGTAATAAGTCTAAGTCTCTATCTTTTTTTACGGTTTTACTAATCCTATTGCTTGCAAGACCTTATTTGTCTACATTACATGCATTACAAAAATGACTATCAAAGCTCAACTTTCGTGACTTCCTTACAAGCTCTTTGCAAGCAATGTTTTGAAGTACCTTCATATTGGCATGACCTAACCTCCTATACTAAAGCGTTGATTATCCACCATGGATACAAGACATATGTGTTGTTTGGAGTTATCTCCCAATTTGCAAGTATATAAATTATTTCTCCTATGACTTGTCCTATTGGATGACCACTAGATTCTTTAATTTCATAAAGTTTATATACAAATGAGCATCTAGCATATAATTAAATATTACACGTTGAAGTTGTGAGCTCATGATCAATTATCTTTAATAGTCATGCAAACAATTAGCATTTTAGCAATACGCATGAAATCAACTTGCATCATGTCAAGTGGGCATATAAGCAAATAACATCAAAACATATTTCAAATGCATGTTCATTTCTTTCATATCATCATTTTATCACTAATCCCTACGATAAGTAAGCATATAATCACATAGCATCCATAAACCCTCGATTGATGATAAACAATCTTATTCCTAAAGATACTTAATCATGTGACGAATGTGAGCAAATTTCATGTTATTACTTTGTTGATTTAAATCATATACTTCTTAGCAACATAGTCATCCATATAACTTATTTGTATATGTTCTAAAGATTTCCCTTTGAGAGATTATATATATACATATTAACCAATTAAGCAAACTACACATGATGTATTGATGTGAAAAATACAATCATCTAACCGGTTAATCTTAATTTATCGTAGAGTGAAACTAAGATTTAAAACGATTTTACTCATGTATGCCGCGCATAAATGAGTTTTCATTCCTAAGCTTAATTACTTAAGCTAATAGATATTTTCAAGTAATCACATACAAATAATCACAAATTGACATATAATGATTTACAGCAAGTAATGCAAGTATATGATATAATTTCAAGTTGTGACATAAATAAGTTACCTAGCATCAAACAAGTTCACATAGCATTTTTTGACAACTAAAATATAAAATTCTTGAGGATTCATAAACATAAAAGGAAAACTTAGCTTGATTTTCATGGATGATTTTAGTTTCACGAGCATGAGATAAAGATCCACCATTGATGCTTCGTCTACCAATGACCTTTACTCAAAGGTTACTTATGTACACCATTATACCCCTTGTATGAAGTAAACAATCTTCTACTACCAATCATGTGCTTGGAAAAACCACTTCTCGACAATATAAAAGGCCGACTCAAGCTTATACCTAACAATATATAACTTAAAAACTTGGTCCCCAATGGTTGTTGGGTCCATTGGTGTTAGCATAAAACACCCCCAAGTTAAACATCCTTGGGTCTTGAAGCAATTGGCTAAGTCTCTCAAGACCGAACTTTGAAAACGTTGACCAATGATTTAATTGAAAATATTTTTCGTTTAGACATCTTGGTCCAAAGTTTGTTTTAGAAAAATTTTGGTTTGGGTAGAAGTTGTCTCTTTGTTGATATGAGTCATATTGATGGTATGAAGACCTTTGGTTATTATAAAAACTTCTTCTTGATGATGATTGGTTGTTTTGAAAAGAGGGTCATCAGTTATATGAGTTTGAAGGTCTCATATTTGGTGTAGGTAAGATAGGTCTATGGTTGACTCGAGTTTGTGTATATCTAAGTCTATTACGTGAAACTGGGTTGTAAATTTTTTTTGAGGTTTCACTTCTCACAATGGGTGTTTAAGTACCTCGAGTATTTGCAAAAGCAGTTTGAGAAACAATTAGCTTAACAAAAACATTTGACAAAAAACCATTTTTGTTCAAACTCCTAGCATGCTAGTGGCATGTTGGCGCGACACCCAGCGAGTCGGAACCAGAACCTTCTTGTTTTTCATTTTGTCCTTCTTTCATAAACATTATTGGTTTGTATGGACTTTTGGAAGTGGTTTCCAAATTTTTAGAAAATCTAAGACCTTCCTTATCTTGGGACAATTTTTGTTAACATAACATATCATCTAAATCATTGCTATTTTTCTTAAATTGAAAAATACTTAATGTCTACTTTTGAAGTTTAGATGCTTTGTTATTCAAAAAGTTAACCTCATGTCCAAATTTTCACAACTTGTGCAAGGTTCAACCACCTCTTTGTGTTAAGTAAGTCTCTTTACCTCACGTACTAGTTCATAAACCTTTTCATTTAAGTTTAGTTTGCTCTTGTTCAAGAGAGCATTTTTCCTTATAAGTTTTTCAAAGGTTTTCAAAAAATCCTCATTAAATTTTGTGAGTTCCTTATTCTCCTTTATGAATATCTAAATCATTATTAGAAATAGAAAGGTTAGAGATACCTCTTGCAAGCTGATTGCCATGAGAAACGTAGCTTCTCTATAGGGTTGGTCACCATCTTCACTATCACTCCAAGCTTCACCAATGAATGCCTTGTTTTCTTTTTCCTTCACAATCACTTATGAAGTGATTCTCGTTGTCGTAATTATAGCACCCGCATTCACGCCTTGAGCTTTCACTACCTTATTATCAAAACCACGACCTCTTCCAACCTTATTTCTACTATCACCATTACCACAACCGATTACCGCACCTAAAGTTATCTGTAGAAAACTAGAAAGGAGTTTGAATAGTTTTACCGATTTAAAATTTAATTTCAAAATAGTTAGATCAAGTATATGTGAAACCTTTTCGATAGTGAGGTATTGATAATGCAATAATATAAATAATAAAACAAATATGATAAAGTAAAGTAAAGAAGAGATAGAACCTTGACACAAGTATTTATAGTGATTCGGCTACAAGTACACCTTCCTTTCCTTACTCCACTCCCCGAGTACCCAACTCGAGAGTTCATAAACACTATGTCAACAAGCTCCTTATCCAGCGAAGAAACCTCACAACTTCACTTTCACTTTATCCGGTACAAAGCTAAATACCAAGTTCTTTACAACGGAAGAATCAACCTAACAACACAAACTAACACTACAAGTTTACGGTACAATGTGATGAATGAAATACAAAAATCAAATCAGTAATCATGTTATGATGATGAAGGCTAACAACACTTCTCTTGAAGCTTGCAAGTCTTGTATGCAAAATTGTGATCTCGTCTTTTACGAAGAGCTTAGAGAGAATCACCAAAAATAAAGTAAACTACAAGAATGATATGTGATATGTGGTTAGAGAGATGATATAAGAATCTAAGAAAAATTATGCAAGAGATGTATGAGAAACAATGAAGAAATGGCTTTTTATTTAGCGGCAAAAAGTGTGTGACCCAACGGATCCGGAGGATCCCTTACAGAAGGGATCTGGCCCGCAAAATCTGAGGGATCCGGCTATCTGGATCACAAAGTCCGGATTTTGGATCACAAATCTCAAGAAAAAAATAATAATAATAAAAAAAAAAAAAAAAAAAAAAAAAAAAAAAAAGAAACTTGTGTGATTTTGCAAATCCTTCAAGTATCTTGGCAAGATATGGTATGTGATGTCATGTATGAGGTAAATAATATATTTACTTAAGTTTTTACTAAAAACAAATGTATATGTAACTGTAAATAATGTATAGTCTAGTAACAAAATAATTGTGATGACTAGTTTAAAAACTTGTGATCTTTGATTTCTAGTTGAGATAGTTTTACGATTGTTATCGACAAAACATAGAAAGATTGGCAAATGTAAATAAACGTTTTTACAGCTTATTTGTATTAACATTATCATCTCGTTTAAAGAACTTCCTAAAGTTCCTTGTCATAAGGTTGAACTCTTCATCATCATCATCATCTTCTTCGTCTTCATCACTCCCATCTTGACTAACACTAACTTCACTAGTTTGATCCCTAGTGACTTTAGCCTTAAGAGCCAACGACTTAACCTTTTCATTCTTATTTTTAGAAATGACCTTGTCGTTCTCTAAAATCATTTCGTACACTTTGAGGTTACCGATTAGCTCGTCAATGGGGAGATCTGTCAAATTCTTGGCTTCTTCAATTGCCGTCACCTTTGGCCGCCACTTTACCGGAAGAGCTCGAAGAAACTTCTTCACATGGTTCTTATTACAATAGCCTTGATCTAGGGATTCTAAGTTTGTAACAATGGTTTAGATGGTAGAATGGTTTAATGGACCAAGAATGCCCCCATTAGTCCAAGACGGCACATTTTGATGTCGTTTTAAATGGCATTTCGGATGTTGTATAATATAATATAATATAATGTTGTACTATGTTTCACCTTTAAGCTAATTAACCTATCTTAGAATTTTACAGGAGAGGGGTAAAATAATGAATAAATTTGCGGATTTAATCGACGAAAACCTTGAAGAACTAGCAGCATTAGAGACTATTGACACAGGAAAAGTCTTCAGTTTTGCGACCAATGTTGACATCCCTAGTATATCCAAAGAAGTCCGCTATTTTGCTGGCGCTGCAGATAAAATTCATGGGAGAACTTTAAAATTATCAAGCGAGTCTCAAGGCTACACTTTGCTTGAACCCATTGGTGTTGTTGGTCATGTTATCCCTTGGAACTTCCCTAGTACTATGTTTACTCTTAAATGTTCACCGACTTTAGCTGCTGGATGCACCATGGTTGTAAAGCCTGCTGAACAAGCACCCCTCCCGGCTCTGTACTTGGCCCATTTGGCTAAACTCGTGAGCAAATCACTTATGCTAGTGTTATTGACTTGGTCATGTCTTGATATTGTGGTGACAAACATTAATCTGTGTTTTTTTATAGGCTGGGATCCCAAATGGAGTTATTAATGTTGTGCCGGGCTTTGGAGCCATAGCAGGTGCTGCCGTTGCGTCACATATGGATATAGACTGTGTTAGTAATTTTTCACTTTGGTTTCATAATTGTTAACAGAGTATACGTAGCAAGAATTGAAAGCTGTTTTTATGGTCTTCATCATTCCATAAATTATGTTTAAAATACCAATTGAACGTGTACCGAATAAAGTTGCTTGACAATTTCCAAAACCTTCCAAGCTACTTTCTTTTTGATTTCAAGCACACAAACATACCAACTATATTGTAGTAATTATTATTAAACGATTTTGGACCCAATAAAACATGTCAAAACGAGTTTAACTGCTTTCTGCATTTATGATTTCACAATTGTTACAACTTTGTTCATACAATATTTGTAGCATTATTGCAAAAAGAATGGTTAATATTTTCACTACCTTCTTTCTCAGGTTAGTTTCACTGGATCAACTGAAGTTGGACGACTTATAATGCATGCTGCGGCTGCAAGCAATTTGAAAACAGTATCTCTGGAACTTGGAGGCAAATCCCCTCTCGTAATCTTTGACGATGCAAATATTGATCAAGCAGCAGATCTTGCTCTCTTTGGGAGTATCGCCAACAAAGTATTTTTCGAGTCTTGCTTGGTTATTTCACATAGTAAGGATTTCATCTGGAATGTATATTGTATTTTGTGTGTAGGGAGAAATATGTGTTTGTAGTTCACGCGTTTTTGTTCAAGAAGGAATATATGACGAAGTTGTGAAAAAAGTAGTAGAAAAGGCAAAAACATGGGTCGTTGGTGATCCATTTGATCCTTCTACTACTCAAGGACCCCAAGTAATTCGAACTTACGCTTTATTTAGTTAATTGCAATATAACTAATAGAAGTGACATAGTAGATCCCTTTTGTAGGTGGACAAGAAACAATACGAGAGAGTACTTTCGTACATTGATCATGGAAAAAGAGAAGGCGCATCGTTGATATTTGGTGGTAAACCTTGTGGGGAAAAGGGATACTATATCGAGCCAACAATCTTTGTAAATGTTACGGTATGTATGTCGAAAACAACGTTTTAGGTACTAAATATGCAATGTTCGTAATATTATCTCACTGTTAACCAGGATGATATGCATATCGCAAAGGATGAAATCTTTGGTCCAGTTATGGCTCTTATGAAGTTCAAGTAAGTCCAGTTTCTTTCATTAAGTATAGTTTCTATTTTCTACTAACTGTCTTGGTTACAGGTTTAATAAGGGCTAAACGAGCGGGTAAGTTTAGAAAGACTGGTATCCTTTTTCTACAATTTTCGAAGTTTACGATTGCTTATTGTATTAACTAGTTTAGAAAGTGATTTGAGTAGTTGAGAACTGTCCATTTTAGCTAAGTTTTCAAGTTTTACTTGTAGGAGATATAATCGTACATAAAACAACCCAAATTAACCCATATCTACACAAAGGGGTTAAACTTTAAAACTTTAATCTCCGTAAATTGTGACATATATAGTAATTTTGCAGGACGGTTGAAGAGGCGATTACAAGAGCTAATGCAACTACATATGGCTTAGCAGCTGGGATAGTAACCAATGACTTAAACATAGCTAACAGGGTATCAAGATCAATTCGTGCAGGCGTCATTTGGATAAACACTTATCATAGTTTTGATGCGGGTTGCCCAATTGGAGGATACAAAATGAGCGGGTTTGGGGTGGATCATGGGATAGAAGCTTTGGGAAAGTATCTTCAAACAAAATCTGTTGTCACGCCTATTTACAATTCGCCATGGTTGTAAATCTATGACCCTCTCTGGAGACATTTTGCGTTAATATCGTGAAATAAATCATATGAAAATGAAAATAAATAAGGCAAGGCCATTGTAGGCTTGACATTCGCTGGTTCAAGGTCTAATATTTGTGGTTAGTCCATTGATTGGGTGTCGATCTTGTAACTTAAGGTTTTGGTTTATTTATGTATCATTTACATTATCCTATTCCTTATCTTACCAGAATATGAACTAATAGTCCTTTGTAATGTTGGATAAGAAAGTTTGTGGCTATGAACACTGATGGTTATGATAATGATAACGTGTTTGACACCTCATAAACAAGCAAATTTTAGGATGGGTCAAAATGGATGGGTCCTGCTTAGATACTAAATATGAAAGTTACATGAATAATCATTTCCATATCAATCTGCTGGTGTGCAGTAAACGTAGGAAATGAGCGTATGCGTATTCTTCGTCAGCCATTATAAACTTAGGGGCCTGGATTAAAGAAGTATCGTATGCATATGATTTTTGCACATGCATCCAAAATAAGTAACTCAAAAGAATGTTTAAAATCATGTTTCAAATATTTAGATTTTTTTTTTTTTTTTTTTTTTTTTTTTTTTTTGCCTTTCAAAAAAAATAAAAATAAAAATAAAAAAAATTTGGATTTACTTTTCTTAACAAAAATCATGTGTATATTAAGCCTAGCTTCTGTTATTTTCTCCGCACTCATGTGGGCTGGAATGTAGGCCTTGTCATATGATTGGACTTCAATATATGGTCTGAGGCTTTGACCAGATCAAGTTAGCTTAACAATTTTAAACACTTTATAGTCTTATAGCTTTAATCACCAAACTAAAATTTTACATGTACACCATATGTATAACATAGTTATCATATTGATCCACTACAACCATGAACAATAAACGCATTCATTTTCAAAAAGAAGCCCTCTTTTCTTCTTTTTTTCCTTTTTTAATCTAGATTACTAGAGAATTCACAGTAGTTGGTTTAT
Source organism: Artemisia argyi (assembly GCA_030686995.1). Classification (NCBI taxonomy): domain Eukaryota; kingdom Viridiplantae; phylum Streptophyta; class Magnoliopsida; order Asterales; family Asteraceae; genus Artemisia; species Artemisia argyi. The sequence goes on from CM060677.1 coordinate 104,945,238, forward strand.
GAAAAGATTATAAAAACGAAAGTCGTATAGGAAAGAAAGTTTCTTCAATTCAAGAGTGTGAGATAACTTACTAACTGATAAATAAAAGAACCAAAAAGAAAAGTTATGAGAAAGTTGTTCACTATATATAATGGGAGAGTCTATCACGAACTGCCTTCCAAACAAAACAATTTCCATGGTGACGATGAGTATGCCTTAGTGTGAAATAACATACACTTGATTCGACGATTCTATTACATTTATTTTGCTGAAAGCGAAGCAATCCACTTAAGTTAGAATCTGATTTTGGTTTTAAAATAACCAAACTGAAGTCAAAAATTGGCTTTTTGTATGGCTTAGAAACAATTCTATAACCGCGTAGTCATTCACAGAACTATGGGGCTCCAAGGTGTCATGAAACCTCGATGAAACTTTGTTGCATAGTGCTAATTTTTGTAAAACAAATGCTAAATATTTTAAAAGCACCTGGTCCAAAGGCGTTGTTTTTCTAATATTTGCTTAATCAATATGTTAGTATATGAAAATAAGCTCATTTATTTTCTATTAAACTTGGTCGTTTTAATTAATCGGCAATTTTTTTTTTTTTTTTTCTATTTTTTCTCTTATATTACAGTTCAAAAAAATTTTGCACCCGACCACTTTGTATCCTGATTCCTGTATGTAAGTTATTAATGAACTAAAGAATACCAAAGGAGTATAAGCTCCATGCTGCATGTACATATTTTAAACTGCTTTGTGCATGAACATTGCTGCATTGCTGGATGGTGGTTTTTGTAAGTATATTGTTAGTGCTATTATTAATGTGTAAAATAAACAAAAAAAATATCAAAATAAGAAACCGATACAGATTTATACCAAATGAAAATTTGAAATACTTAAAAAATAAATACTAATGAAATAGGTAGAATTTTTGTAAGTGGCGTTAACACATGCAGCTTTTACCAACTTTTGAAAGAAAAACGAAATAGCTTGGAAAGTTTATGAGACTGAGACATATGAACCTCTCGATCCATTTGAAGATACAAAATACTTTAGTACTCCATTATGAGAATGCAATCATTCATCAACTCTCCAATGATCGTTTGACCAGGAGTTTAGGTTGGAGAATACCATGGGAATATTAGGTCTCATTTGGTATATCTATACTACATATCTATATCTATACTATCTAATAAATGAAGGTTTTGGACAAGTCCTTTAAGCACCATGCATTAAAAATCCAATTAATGTTGTGACGTGGAATTCCATAATTAGAGATAATGTACAAACACTCTAATGCAATACTTTTTCTAAAACTCAAATACAAAGTCAACTAATCTATATAGTTTAATGTACGCTCAATATATGACTTATTTGTGTAAAGTATTCAATAGCATTTATCAATTTTAACAGCTTCTTCCCCAGTCGGTTACAATTCATCTTATTTTTGTTAACCCATTAATACCATTCATTTCCAATTCTACAATTCGAAATCATCTCTTTAATTCAGTTTCAATTCTCCAATGTGATTCAATGACTAACACTGATTTAACCAATGAGTTCTATGACTAACACCGATTTGACCAACGATTCAAAAACATACAAATTTTCTTGATTTTGCAGTAAGTTCTATGCTAACAACATTGTAAAATGGGTAAGAATCGCTTCTATTTATGTTTCTTTTTATTTAGGGTTTTGATTTAAATCCCATAGTCTAACTATTTTGATATGTTAATTTTTTTTGCTTTGATTATTTTTGCAGGTCATTATTAAGGAGTTGTTTGGATGATTTTTTTAAAGAGATAAGTTTTGAGACGATGGGTGCTAAGGTTAGTTGCTTCTAAAAACAAAATTTAGATGGCTGATTTTGTAATGCCGGTTTTTGTGAGATGATGATTTCATTCTTTTGATTATTGTTGACTTATCAAGTGCCGCGTATGATATTGTTTGTTGTATAAAACTAATATTTCCAGATTGTTTATTCTTGGTGCCTAAATAGACTGATTATGAGTTGTGTTGAAAATTTTGAGATTTAGTAATTAATTAAATTTGATTATCATATAGAAGTTGAAATCGTGGCATTGTTGTTGTTGTGGCAAAGTCGATGGAGTAGTGTTCACAGGTTCTTCGACATATTGTTGATTCAAAATTCATTCCGGTCATGGTGGCATGATTAATCTTATTAGGTAATAAAGATTTCAGGTTAGGGTAGTAGCGTTTACAGAAGTTATTCTTAACATAAATTAATTTTAAGCTAAATTTAGTTTTATCAAATGAGCATATAAAGGAAGTTAATGTTACATCTACAATCATCAGGTGTGTGTACCATCAGCAGGTTACAAAATGTATGCCTGTGTATGATATACTCCTTTTTATGGCAGGTTAATGGTGAGGATGAATGGTCATTCGGGTTTTGCAGAATCATAGCGTTGGCTTAGGTTACCTAAAAAAAGGAAAAAAGTTACGGTTATTATGAATTTTTTAAGTGAGAGTGACAAATAAAGGCAACGTTACTGATGTTGGCACTGTTTATCCTTTTACCTCGAGAAAAACGAATGAGGTATGTGGTATCATAAGTTTTAGTTTTTCTTTTGATTTAAATCTTGCCTTAAGAAAATTTTGGGTGTTTTTGTGCTTAATTTTGTAGGTTTTTGGAATTAGGGGTTTTGGTTGGCTACGGAATTATGGCATATTTTGATTTCAATTGGTCCCGTTAAGAAGACATACAAAGACTAGAGAAGCAACCAATGCATATTCTTATCCGTGACGCGGCTACTACATGTGCGGGATCAAAAGCAGGTGCAACTCAAGGTAAATAAGGTTCTTTCATTATTTTTTATGTTTCGTTGTTTTCGTGGTACTTTGTGGTTTTGGGTTAAGATTTTATCATGTAGTTGTGTATGCATTTTTTTTACAGTCATGTTTCACTTTTAACTTTTGCCTTTGTTTTTATAGGGAATGTATAAAAAATGACGCAGAACCATCCTCTACATCTATGCAAAGGCGTCTTGGTCAGTTGCAACACACAAAACGTGACCAGCCCTTTATTCAACAGTGTTGTAGAGACTGAACATGTAGGATCAAGTAAAGTTGAAGATCAAGGTGAATACGCAATTTTTAGTTGTTTTACTATCGTGCGGTGTTTATGTCATTGGGATGCACGCTTTTTACAATCAGGTTTCAATTTCAACTTTCATTACGGTTTTTATGGTGTACCTTTTTCGGATGATTTGAGGTATACATCTCACTATCCACAAACCATTACTATCACATTTATCCTATAATTGTCGAACTACTGTACGAGTGTAATAGAGATGTATCCTAAGTCTTCTTCAAAAAACTATTTTTTTAGTAGTAGGTTGAAAAGGAAGACTCCTTCTGAATTGAGAGTGACCATCTCTACTTTGTATGTTGGTTTATGCTATTCGATAATCTAATTTATTTGATATGTTCATTACTGTTTGGAGATAGTGTAGAATGATATGGACTTGCTTTTTTCCTGCAAGATTAAACATTTAACCAATTTTCAAAGGTTGCCTTAACAATGAAAGTTTAACTCTATTTTTGAAAGATGAAAATGTCTATTTTTATCTTTTGCTTTTATATTTTCTCTTACAATAGTAGTAGTTCAAAATATTTAACAATGGGTCATTCTGTTCGTCAGCAAGATAGTCAAATCACTAATACCAGAACCATAGATGGAAATAGACCTTAACTCATCAGCAACATTGTACATTTCATTATAAGTGTTGAGGCTTTAGGGGTGTTTGGACTGTCATGCTGATGCATTTAGGGGTGTTTGGTTCGGGTGGTATGGTTTTGTGTTTGCAAGGTTAGGACTAAAATTTTAAGATTGACATATCCCTTTCTCTATATCAAAATTTTAAGATGCAGCCATACCCTATGTTTAAAAGTTAAAACTACTAATTAATCTTTCAGCTTACGAGATGTTTAGGGGTGTTTGGTTGACTGTCGTTTTGTTACTTTACTACATTAATTTTGCTAATATATTATTCTCATCTATTGTAGAATAATACAACACTTATATTGTATATATATTCTTACATATCATCAAAAAGTGATGTTGCTTTAGGGGTGTATGAAAAATCTTGCTGGAGTTATAATCGGAAAAAAATTGATATCGATTTGCATGTCATGTACTACCTGGGTTATTCTTAATTTTTTGTTTTAGTAAATTTTTGTACATTTTCTAATGAAGTCTGAAAACCCTCTTCCATATTGTGTAGATACAGAATGGTGCCGCATGCGTAATGATAGACAAGACCATAAACTCGAGATATGGAAGTCCATCATTCGTAATCCAAGGTATCTCACTATGTCTACTCCTATGCTGGTCCATTGCGCTTTACGGTTTCTCACTTTATCATATTTTGACTTTTCAAGAAATATCAATACAAACGTGAGTTTTCTCTTTAAGCAATGCGTCAATGTCTGAGTTTCGGGTTTTTAGATAAAAAGTTAAATTTTGCTATTGGAAAGTGTATGAACTTGGTCTTATGTTTGAATATTATTTGATCGTATCTTTATTTCTTCTTCATTATATATGGTTGTGTTGTTGACTTATAGACGGATTCGGCTTCAAAACCAGTAATATGAGGCTCGGAGCAGATGCCATAGTTTGTTTTCAGCAGCCAGATAGCTGATGGGTATGCGCTTAAATATGTGCCCTTTTATCCTATTTTAAAACGAATAATTTATACAAAATGCGAAAATATAAACGAAAACAATTTGCCACTTATATTTTTATTTTATGCTAAAAATGAAGTGTTAGTATGTTGATGGCTTCAAGCCAAAAAGTATCAGATCCAAATGAATCAGCAGCAAATCCAACTGCATTCTAACAGTAAATCGAAATAATGCATATGTGATGAGACAGTTACTTCAGGTGGGATTACTTCATCAGCTATTTACATATTAATGCATTTCATACTGTGGATTTTATGACAAATAAATGTGATTGCCAGAGTGATTCTTCAATAACAAGAATAAGAGATGGTAAGTTGCTCGGCTTTAGGTAAACCAAAGTCATTTCATCTATCCTATGTAAGTTTTGTATTAAAGCATTAAACATATAAAATCTGTTCTAATTTGTAGGTTTTTTTTTTTTTTTTTTTTTTTTTTTCAAAACAAGGCACTACTTTGTGTAGACCCTTTTGACGTGGAAGCTCAAAGGGAAATTGAAGCTGCAATACTCCAGGTATATGGAATTCAATTTTTCTCAATTCAAATATATTAAATCCAGAGTGCTCATAATGTGTTTTATAGCTTAATGAGTTTTTTTTTTTTTTTTTTTTTTTTTTTTTATGAAACACCTCATTTAAAAGATATTCAAAGGTAGATTTCGTTTTATTTTAAGGTAACATGCCGTTAATAAATTTTATAGACCGTTTAGGGGTGTTTGGATGGTAACTGCTTTTACGGGGGGCTATATGGAATTTCTTATCATAGTCCGTATAACGGCTGTTTCGGATTAGTTATTAGAATGAATACTTATGCACGTTGTTTGGGATCACTTATAAATTGCTTTCAGGGATTGTTTATTAGAATAATTTGAGATAGCTTATTGAAGTTGCTAATAGTGGTTGTACGGGATTACATATTAGAGTGACTATTCATAAGAGTTGTTTGGATTGCTTATTGAAAAATGATTGGGATCGACAATTGAAATTGCTTATGTGGGCTGTTTGGATTCGGGTTGCAAGGGTTAGTAATGCTTTGGCATATGTTGTATGCCTTATGTTATACATGTAATGTTAATACCATTTAGAGAAATTTAGTTTTCTTGGAAAAAAAGATAACCATTGGGACCTCAGCTTTGCCTAATTTACTTATGAGTGGGCCGAGTTAGGTTGTGTTTTATAAAGTTAAATTGGTCAAATGAATTCTTTAATGTTTCTTTTCCACCTAAGTTGTTACGAGACCTATACTTTCACCCGGATGTTAGGATTAAATGTTGCTATTTCACAATCATGAGTCATGACATCTCCATACAGTTCTTTCTTATGTGTATAGAGTTCATGGTTGTAAGCGTTGTGGCTTGATTGTTATTGCTATTGCTAATCTAAAAAAGAACTCTTTCAAGTGCAGGATGTGCAAGAACAAAACCGACATTGTTCAAGTGACATGTCATTTCTCTTTCATTTTGTCTTTGTTGGTCAAACGAGCATTTCACTTTTTTTAAGTAAAAACATATTATTTTTGAATCAGTGTAATATTTTTTTTCACATAATATATCAATATTCTATATATTGGGATTGTGAAAAAATGTTTTCTTTACAAAAGTTTACTAGATCTCCCTGTGCCGGAAGGTCTCATGCCTGACCTCCACCCAACTTGCTTGGAAACATACATAACTAAATGCTATTTATGTGCAGGTGCATATTCCATACGCATGTAAACTGCTGCTCCAACATCCCATGTCCATGAAAATTGCGACTAGAATGCTCATGAAAGATGTCAAACAAGAAAAAGTCAACAAGTAGAAAGGCGCTTGATACCTCTAATATGTGTGTTTTACTTTTTTTTAAAGAGCACATCTGCAATATCTTATGATTGGTATTACAAAACTGTATTTTTGGACTTCTATCATTTCTTGATTGTGGTGGTGGCTCCTTTGATCCAGTTATAATATATTCAGTTCTATAATATTAACTTAGTACTTTAGTGATAAGATGGCTAAAGAAATACTTGAAAAGATTCGTTTAAGGTGAATTATGTTACCTTATCAAATTTTGTAATGTTGTGTTACTTTTCAATGCTATTTCTTTTAACAGTAAGATTAACATGAATCCTAATTATTACGGAATCTTGAACTTTATGTGAAAATGACATTTCCTATGGTTTTTTTTTGATTCCTGAATGTAAATATACTCATGAATGCAAAGTTCGATCGGTAAGGATGGAAATAATGTGTAGTGCATGTTAACAATTAATTGGTTAGTCCAATGGATTATGTAATGAAACAAGAGTTCAAGTTGTTAGATTAATAAGAACTTCGATCGAGGTGAAGATAATAAGAAAAAATCATTTTGTCAAGATGGTGATCATACCGAGGTTGAAATCTACTTTGTCTGATAAACGTTTACCGCTAAAGATCATAACGAAACAATATCCCGTGTCTGTTTCATTTGCTATGATAAATAAACAAGAGCTAAGCTCACTCCAAAAGGTTGGTTTGTATTTGTCACAACCAATTTTCACACATTGATAACTATATGATACCTTTTTCGGGGTCAAAAGCAAAAGAAGTTTAAAGGTTGTCATTTGTGATACATGCACATTTATTATTTTAATAGTTACAAACCAAATTTCTTATTGTATCATCGACATACTTACTATTTGATTAAAAAAATAACGGAATTTTTTTTTACATTCGTTGCATCTTTAAAGAAATCTTACTTGTGGGATCATTGCAAAGTTCTGAAGTTAACCGCGAACATGGGGCTTTTAGGAGTCCACGGCATGGGAATTGGGTATTAAATCGAGTAGTGCTCACACCAATCATTTGCTATTCAAGACAATCAATTTTGGACATGCCAACGAGTGGATGTTTATTACTTTAATTGTAACAAACTCAATTGCTTATTCAATTATTGACGGATTATCTCATTCTTTCTTTCATATATTAATCGAACATGTTTACATTTTACTTTTCTTATCATCTCATTTCTATATCTCTTTAAAAAATTACCCGGTGTCAACGGGTCTATAAGCTAGTAAAGTATAAATGACTCTCTTTCCAAAATTTTAAGACTTACAAGAAATTAAGCATGATTTACAACACTTTAATGCACCAAATTTTTAGAATTACAACAAAGTAAGCATATTGTACAACAAAATAAAGCGCGATGTCATTTTAAGACCAAAATTATATAAAACAACATTAATGCTATTAAAAACACCCTTTCACCAAAAATTACAACCATTTAAGCACAATATACAATAGCTGCAACCAATTTTCAGATTTGCAACAAAATAAACATCGTGTACAACAAAATAAGCATGATGTAGTTTTCACTGATTTTCAGACTTACAACATTAATTCTATTAAACTGGTCAATGTTATTAATGACTATAATAACTACTACTTACAAGAAAAGAAACATAATATACAACACTTTAATGCATATAATTTTCAGACGTACAAAACAAGAAGCATAATCTACAACAAAACATCACATTAATGCTATTTAATGTAGTCAATTATTTAACTGGTCAATAAATACAATTACTAAAACACCCCTTACATAAAAAATACAAATTATCAATAATATTGTACAACCAAATTAAACACAACTACAAATAATAAGACACATTATACAAATATTCAAGCCCGAATGGGCAGCCGGCCAAAGGGGTTTAAGCCCGAACGGGCGCGGACCAAACGGGCTTGAGCCATAACATGCACGGGCCAACGGGTTCGAGCCCAAACGGGCACTGGTTATACGAAATTCTTGATATCCGTAAATTTATTGTCAAAAAGAACATAATAAACTAAAATACATTATTCATCAAAAAAATTATTTCAGGGTACCCGCCGCTGCAACGCACGGGTACCCTGCTATTAGCCTTAATAGATATTGATGATTAAAATTTGTTTAGGCTGAAAATGGTTTTACACTAATTACTAATTGAGCCGTATATTATTTGTATGGTATAGTTGATTTTGGGCCAATTTCAATATTTGGTTAATGTGAATAGCGTATATTAAAAATGAAAATGTATGAGATATATATAGTGTAAAAAAGATGGATTTTTTTGAAATAAAAATAAAAATATAAATGTTGGTGGGTACCCTGCTATTAGCCTTAATAGATATTAATGATTAAAATTTGTTTAGGCTGAAAATGATTTTAGACTAATTACTAATTGAGCAATATATTATTTGTATGATATAGTTGATTTTGGGCCAATTTTAATATTTGGTTAATGTGAATAGTGTATATTAAAAATGAAAATGTATGAGATATATATAGTGTAAAAAAGATAGATTTTTTTTGAAATAAAAATAAAAATATAAATGTCGGTCGCCTTACTATGTCTACCACTACCTAAGGTAGAGAGGCTTCTTCCAGTTTTATCTAAGACAGGAAAGGACCCCCGGCCTTTTGTAGGAGTGAGGATCGAACTATTGACCTCTAGGTTAAGATGCAAGAGATTTTCCAACTGATCAAACCCTAAAATTATTATTATTTGTAGATTAATCATTAAAAAAAATATAACCGCATAACATCACATTACCAAAAAATATAGTCACAGGATACCCGCCGCCGCATCGCGCGTACCTGCTTGTGAAGCATAAATGATAAATAGAGCTGTTACAGGAATTGTTAAAAGAAAACCATAGACCATAGTGTCCAAATATTGTTTGTATAATTAATCTAATTTAAGAATATAATAAGTATTGCGTTAGCTAATATATATATATATATATATATATATATATATATATATATATATATATATATATATATATATATATATATATATATATAATATATATATATATATATATATATATATATATATATATATATATATATATATATAACTCATTGAAGAAACATAAAACAGAGATGATATTAAAAAACATAAAAATGAAATGATTTTTTTTTTTTTTTTTTTTTTTTTGATAAAGGATGTTAATTAGTTTTAGAAATATACGAGTGAGAATCATGATATGTTCACAAGAGGTATATGGTCCAAAACTCATTAGGACATTTTAAGGCTGGACTGAGAAATGGTTAACTATTTAACCCGGTTATGCTTTGTACATTCAAGTTAAATGCTATGACGGCGAGAAATATATAAACAAACTTTTTTTAGCTAGCGATGTTTTCGTTTATTATGTTTCGTGATAATAATTTTACGCTTTAATTTGTGATTGTATTTTTCCCCCCAAAAAAATCAGTATGAATTGTAAATCAAATGTTTGTGATCTTTAACATTTAACTAATTTACACAAATAAAAAGCTTTGAAGCTCAATTAAGATTAAAGATTATTTAGTTACTTTGATTTTTTTGACCTTTATACTCTATGCTTAGTTAAGATAACCAATTAATTCATGGTCAACACTTTTATACAATGCATTTGATATCATTGGACCGAATAATGTTAATAACAATAACTACATTGATATAGCCGTTCTAAAAATAGAACAAGTGCTGGTAAGAAATGTACAAGTGAGAAAGCTAAAATTACAAGTAAAACTAACGCATAATGAGTACGCGGGATGCGATTGCTCTACATCGACTATTCTTAGCCGCCTACGATACAACCGAGCATGACTTGACTCCTTTGGGCCCCGTCCTTACTTGGAAAGAGTTTACGATACAACCGAGCATGACTTGACTCCTTTGCTCTACAAACCGTTTTCGAATATCATCTACAATACATTAAGTTTTAAAAGACTTGCTGCATTTAATGTATTATACATTTGATAGCTAAAATTTTGAGTAAAGACTTGATGTTTATTAAGTTTTTGTATAAAAGTTTTTCAAAAATCTTTAGTTGTAATGCAAAAAACGCTTTAAAATGACTTGTTAAAATAATAAAAAAATTTTAACAACTTTATCTATAATAGATGCTTAACTTATCTAAAAATAAATGTTTCTCTTGTTTCAACCAATTAAAATATAATTTAGTGTATAAAATTATATTTGATTGATGAAATAAAGTTAGTGAGATTTGTTTTTTTATAACTTTATGTTATTTAAAAATGGACAATTATTTTAAGAATTATAAAGTACTAGTTTTTGTATCATATGTTTTTTCTGTTCTATTTGGTTTAATAAAAATACTAAATATGTATATTAAAAAGTTAAAAATAATTATATTTTCCATTTCCCTTATGATTTACTTGAAATATTATACGTTATGGGCAAGTTTGACGAAATTAGATAAAGTTAGAGCTGAAGCTGGAGCTAAAGTTGCAACTTTAACTTATTATTATAAAATATAATAATAATACATTAAAATAAATTCACGCATATTTCAAACTTTTGTGTTTTAATTAATTATACGTTTTAAAGATATTTAACTAATTGGACTATCTGTAAGCTTTATTCATTTTTAAAAGCTCATTTCAACTAGTTTGAGCTTATAGAAAATTGTGCCATATAAAAACTTTTGTAAGCTTTAGTAACAAACAAAGCTTATTATATAAGCTAACTTATTTTGAATGCTTAAGCTCCTTTAATCCTCTATAAGCCTCCCAGACACAACCTTATATGTATAATGCGAGTAATGATAAATTAACTTTTTATCAATCAAAACTTACATTAACTACATGTATGTGAAAACAATTTTCGAGATGGAGAAAATAACATTTTGTAACTATAAATGGCTATTTCATTCGTTCATTTTTTTTATTTTTTTTTATTTTTTTTATTTTTTTTTATTTTTTTATTTTTTTTTTGAATAATAGATTTATATCTGTGAATAGCGGCAATAATTTATAGCATAAAATAATTATAGTTGTGATATTATGGTTAAGTGTTTTGTGCAACATTTAACTTATTATTATTATTATTGTTATTATCATTATTATTATTATTATTATTATTATTATTATTATTATTTTAAGGTTTAACCCGCTAAATAAACCTCAATAGCTATAAGAACGTTTAACTTTAACTACATATAATGATAAATAATATTCTAAAATCAAAACCCTTATGGATTCTCATCTTAAATAGAAGCTTTACCAATATGAAAAATGTGTTACTCATTTTCTGATTTTATAAACCACACAGTATGAAAAATGATAAAAGATAATGTAGTATATAGCGGTGATTGTAATACATAAAATAATAGTTATTAAATTTTACATTTAATTCAATTTTTTCTTTTTTTAATAAAATGTTTTAAAACATTAAAATTCAAAATTTAAACTTTCAAAAAAA